>OU745269.1:3665625-4885000 GCA_916618015.1 Xestia c-nigrum | reverse complement strand
AGGCACATCGCCATCTAGCGAGCGAGTGAATGAGACTGGCGAACATAATTTCTCCTCTTTTCATACTTTCGACAATTTGGGTATTTCCCGCTGTGAACTAAAGTGTGAAAATAAGGGAAACAATTCTCGCCACCTTTAACACGCTTTAAACGAGATTCAGTCGGAAGCTCAGATCAAATAAAAACTGCGAACAATAAATTGGGGCCAGCGCAAAACTACACCTCGCTCTGTGCATACACGCTGACACGCACACATTTAGATCAAACTACAATTAAACTATGTCTCAGTAAATACACACATTTTTACGAAACCGGCCTCTATTCGCAGAGCTCCGTCTTAACTTTTTATTATGTGTGGTTTGGAAGCCAGTAAACCTAAACAAATGCAGAAGTTGACTGGCCCGATGGCATCGTAAACGCGCGTTCGTAAATCGCGCGTATGCACTAAAAATTACACCGTATGTACGGAAGAACAAGCTGTTTTGTTTACATTTTACAATGTAATTTGTGAGTTAAACTGTTAACCAAATAGCTTGTTCAATGCGCAATGCGGCGACGCAGATACGACGTCTCGCCTCTTAGAGCGAGGCCACACGATGTGTTGCGCTGCGTTGCGTCGTCGCAGCGTCGTACAATCACTGTCAAAATGGCAATGCACAACAGTGATTGTATGGCGTAACGCACTGGTGGGGTAGTGATTTGTATGTAGGATGACGTTTGCGGCGCCGCTCTGTCGTCGCACCGCACCGCCAACGCATCGTGTGGCCTCGCTCTTACACTATTCGAATAGGCAAACAACAACATCTGCGTCATCTGTCTTACAGCGCCGTGAACGCGCGTTCGTGAGACGCGCGTCACCGCGGCGCCGGTGCGTATAAAATATATCAAGTGAATACACCCTTATCGTTATCAGTGACCGTGCTCCCTAGGAATATTTAAATCGATATCAACATAACAAAGAGGAAGTTAAATTAAATATAACACGTGTTATCATGGGATGTGATCTCCCTTATGGGTCACAGATAAATCACTAACACAGTAGACATAAGAACGACATTAGTTCTTAAGTTCAAGTAACGAGGGATTTTCTTATTCAACTCTTTTTTATTCGCTGGATAGATGGTGCTGATCTCGGTATGTTACTGTAAGGAACAGAACGTCACATAGGGCCATACAATATCGGCCCTGCATGCATACACACAATACGATTGGCAGTGTCCCTGCAGGCACGGCTCTGCATGCAGTGCTTTTAGTTGACTGCTCTTTCGTTTGCACACGAAAGAGCAGTCAACGAGCGCATGTGACGTGTGTTTCTTTAAGCGTTTTGGCTTTGGCACTTACTAACGTAGTCATTTCAGCGCCATCTACCGAGTTCTTGTCAACTATTCTTTTTTTTAATTCTCTAAAAGAAAACCTCTCATTTCAAGATTATATTTATGCACTTAAAATAATAAATCTTCAAGTCTTAAAGTAAAATAAGTACTTATTTAATTATATACAATTTTCTAGGTGCTTTCAAACAAAGTAATTTATATAACACAGTCAATAATTTCTGTTACTTCTAATACTAAATAAGCTTTCTTTTAACACTGACATTATTTAACTTCTTTTTTCATAATGGCAACTTTCACGGTATTCCGCCGTTACGGCCGTATCACAATGTAACGCACTCAAAACATTGTGTAGATTGAATAGTACGAGGGTCGTGGAGGTGTTGTAAAGTAAAAATCTTACAATAAAAACTATACAATGTTTAAAAAAAAACTGCTGAAAAGTTGGAATTTTGTCCCCTAATATCTCCGTAATTAGAAAGTTCTCTCTTAGCTATGGTGTAGAACAAAAATATGTTCGCAATGACGGGGAGAACAAAAGCCTTTCTTCATCGTTAAGTGGTTTTTTGCACCCTTTATAGAGCCAGCCTTCGCGATGTGCTTCTAAATCATTTTGGCAGTGCCGTCCATCCTACGCACTCATCTTATTGAGACCTCAGCTTTTGCCTTTTGAAATATGGCTTTACTGAGTTATTATTACCATGAAATCCTCTTAGTTTATTTAACTTCATTGAATGTTTTTTTTTTTTCAATTTATTCCGGGGTCAGATTGTTTTTATGATTTTAATTTTGTAAACAAACTTTTTGTATTACGTCCGCGAATCATATTTTATTCAACATACAGCCTGCGAGCCTAAAATGGCCGCTTTAGCAGAACGTAATATGAATCACGTTAATAATTAGTAGGTTAGTCCATTTTTAGTTTTTTTTTAAACGTGATTCATATTATGATCGCTAAAGCGGCCATTTTAGTTTTTCGTCGTCCCTGACGTCGAAAATTTAAGAAATATTTGAATTTCGTGGGCTACCGTGTAGCTTCCATATTAAAAAAATGCTTCCTCTATGGTAGAAATAAAAATCACATCTGGCAACCCTGATAGTGCGTAGGATCTTGAAGTTGATGATAGTAGGCACTTGGTAGTAACGCTTGTGCTAATCCACCTTGTGGTCCCGCGTACTGGGCCGGCACTAGCATCTCACTGAAACAGATAAATGTAGATCCTTTTAAAATTTGTTCGTTAACATTCCAGTCCGCAATAGTTGAACAACTTACATTGTCACTTACGGGATATCTTCCGTGATTATCTATACTAATATTATAAAACAGAAGAGTTTGTTTGTTTGGTTGGTTGAACGCGCTTATCTCAGGAACAGATAGTCCATTTATCGAGGAAGGCTTTAGGCTATACAACATCACGCTACCACCATTAGGAGCGGAGCAGGAATGAAAAATGTTGCAAAAACGGGGTTTGTTTTTCCTTTCGTTTTTCTCTCTTATGCGACGCAGACGAAGTTGCGTGGGTCAGCTAGTTTGTTAGAAAAGTATAATCACGGATGATATCCCGTAAGTGACAATATAAGTTCAGTTTTAAACCGTGAAGGCTTAAAACAGTGTTAATTGAACAACGGCCCGAAGCATTAATAAGTATTCAGGCATTATACGTTACTCAATATAACATCAACTATCTGCCGGTAAAAGTGCCGTCAAAATCGATTCAGTGTTTCAGAGATTTTCCGAAACAAACAAAAAATAAAAGATGAAGATATAAGTACCGTATCCATATAGATATACTTTCATATGCATCCAGTAAAAAACTGTTATTTTGAAATTACAAACAGACACTCAAATTTTATTTTTCTCATGGGTGCAAAGGCAACTACTGAGCATGAGGTCCACAGTTCAATTCCCTACTTGGGAAAAAGTGTTATTGGGTTTTTCCATTGGAAACTCAAAAGCAGCCAAGGAGTCCGGCCTTATGCCCGGTTTATGCCAATAGGGTAGACGACAAAAACATATAATTAGTCCAACAGTAAGATTATCAACAAATATTTGACCTGCATTTTTCATTTTCTTTTTAAATTCAATAAGTCACGCCTCGGAATATTTTTTTTGCGAGTTCTGACGTCACGAGCCCCCGCTTCCGAGTTTTGATGCGTTTTATCTTTGTCAATATTCATTGACTTACAAAAAATACGTGTCCATTATTTTCCAGTACTCTAACTCATGGTACAATAACTCTAACTGAATAGATTTGTAATTTTTTGATACTGACGTCTAGCCTATTGGCAATAGGCTCGCCTATCTATTACATGGGACTTAAATAAATAGTGAAATGTGGATGTTGAGATAGGGTCCTTTTGGCCTCGTACAAGACCAGTTTCGTTTCTTTTTATTTTTAATTTAGTATCTATGTTTTTTTTATCTATTTACTAGCTGACCCACGCAACTTCGTCTGCGTCATATATGAGAGAAAAACGAAAGGAAAAAATATCCCCGTTTTTGCAACATTTTTCATTCCTGCTCCGCTCCTAATGGTCGTAGCGTGTTTTATAGCGTATAGCCTTCCTCGATAAATGGACTATTTAACACAAAAAGAATTTTTCAATTTGAACCAGTCGTTCCTGAGATTAGCGCGTTCAACCAAACAAACAAACTCTTCTGCTTTATAATATTAGTATAGATAAAATAAAAAATTGAAAAAAAAGTATATTATATACGTATGTTTCATGATTTTTGTCCTGTGTGGGCTAATAAATGCTTTATTTTTTTTTTTTCTTTCGTTACACCTTTACCTAACCCTTTGGGAATTGCATGCGTAATGTTAATCTCGCTTTTACCCAGGAAACGAAATAATTCTTACGCAGCAACATTATAGGACATTCATTGACCACATGTTCGTATGCTTTTTTTTTTAATTCTGACGTTATTTCCGAAATCCTCAATTGATTAATGAGCCATAATGACGGTTTAAGACAATGCACGGACCCTCACGAAAAAAAAGGTGTATTAGTGTTAGAAAAAACATTTTGTTAAAGCTTCGCTGGTCGAGATTCAAACATGTGGTGACTATCTGGCTACTGCAACAATTTGGCCATAAAAATAACAATTATGAAGACTTTTTTTGTTTTTATTTTTTTAAACTGCCTTGAGTCTGGCCACACCACCGCTAGCTAGCAGTTAGCGAGCGAGTGAGCGGAGCCTATCAGATAGGGATGGAAACGTTACAGTCAAAACTGAACGATCACATGATCCTCATGTGAATTGAGCAAGATTATGTCTGGACTTCAAAAGAGACTATGACCTCTGAGTTTGTTTCGGCTGTTTCTTCTCAGAGTAGTCAGGTACGAAACACCGGCCCCATCTAGTTTTAAAAAAAATTGACGTGTAAAAGTGTTTGTGAAAACCTACTTACAAAATAAAGATCATTTATCATTTGAGTGGATCAAACATGTTCTTAGTTAAAACACGTTAAAATGATTTTTTTTTGCATTAAACATATGTTGTTTGAGAACGCCTCAGTTGTAGACTGTAGTAACCTACCTAGTCCAAGAATTAATGACATTATGTTTTTCTAAGGTTAAAAAAAAAACTTTACAACCTAATAAGTTTCCAAATAGATGTTAGTCATTCTTAAAATAGTTTTGACTGATTAACAGCTTAACAGCTCATCACCGCTGCTCTCAAAAACGGTGACAGAAAACATCTTGAGGAAACCGGCATGTCCTAGAACCAAAAAATTCGAAGACATGTGACATCTACCAATCCGCACTGGGCCCGCGTGGTAGTTTATAGCCCATTCCCTCTTATTGAGACATGACATTATCTCCAATATTAGAAAATACATTAATAGCTTTCGTTAGAATTTACCGTTGACATGCATGAAAAATAAATTATAATTGTTTCTTAATTAATTAATAATACCTATTTTGAAATCACATATGGCTCCACTAATTTTTAACTCACTACCAAATTTTATTACAGAACTACCGTACAGGAAATTCTGCAAAGTTTTAAAAAAATGGCTCATTTCACATAGCTTTTATTCCATATCAGAATTTCTAAAAAAAACTAATTGTCAGTCATATCACTATCGAATTGAATTGTAGAGAATTACCTATTTGTATGTTTTTATATTTATAGAATAAATTTTACTGCGCTAACAATTTGTTGAATAACTTAAATACTTTAATATGTTAAAAGTTCTTTTGTAGTTTGTAGGTATAATTATAATTGTTATTTTGTTGTTTTGTGTCTAAAATATCTTAACTTTAATATGTTAAAAGTTCTTTTGTAATATGTGGGTAGGTATAATTATAATTGTTATTTTTGTTGTTTTGTTTTGTGTCTAGATAATTAAAATTAGAAACAGGTATACCTAATAGTTTTGTGTTTATTAATATTTGCATGCTATTTTTATGGCGAAATGTGTCATCGCACTAAAAGCTTTTTTTACCACCTTTTGTACCACATTTACTGCAAATAAATTATTTTGACTTTGACTTTGACTTTGACTTTGTATTGTATAGATCCAGAGTTATTATTACAAACTAGCTGACCCGCGCAACTTCGTCTGCGTCACGTATATAAGAGAAAGAGAGGGTTACAGAGAGTGGGTCTTCCTATAATACAATTTTCAAAGAGCACATCACGCACATCCTTCCGCATAATGAAAATGCGCGCCCGGTACATGATCATTATTTTGCTGCGGAGTTATTTAAAACGGTGTATCTTAGGAGATAAGTATGCATTGAAATCAATTTACTTGCAATACGAAACGCGTCCATCAATTCTGTTAATATTGTTGATAGCAAAATTTGAAGTAGATTGGACCAAGGAATCACGTTTTCCCTAACAAACTTTGCCCCCTCTTTTCACCTCCCTATGGGTATAATTTCAGAAAATCCTTTCTTATCGTATGCCTACGTCATATAAAAAATTCACCCTCCACGTTTCAGGTTTCTAAAATATGCGGTTTAGGCTGTGCGTTGATCCATCAGACAGTCCTTCAGGACAAAGCATTTTTCATTTGTAGATAGTAGGATTTGTACTCGTTTGTACTTGTAACTTTTCCGGCTTTATGTCTGATGTACATTCGTATAGTTACTACATTTTCTTCGTAGTATTATTTTATTTGTAAATACAGGGTGGAAACGATTAACGGGGCGGAAAGGGGAGCTTCCTTAACCGTTGAGTATTAGAAACAGGATCGATTGGCATCAAAAAATGTTTTGTGTAAAATAGCAATTTTTTTGCTAATTGTACTTTTTTTTTAACTGTGAATGGGGATCAAAATTTCACGAAAACTTACGGATGGTTTCCTAAGACCATTTTCATGTAGCCCATTTTCATGTAACTGCAGCGGATAAGGTTTATCATTATTGGCATCAAAAAAATGTTTTCTGTGAAAATGGAAATTTTCGTGCTAACTGCACTTTTTTTAAAATTAAATCTGTGAATGGGGATCAAAATTTAGCGTAAAAATTATGGATTGTTTCTAAGACCATTTTCGTGTAGCTGTAGCTCCCCTTACTGCCCCCTTTTACCATTTCCACCCTGTATTTATTACCAACTACTTATACTGAGGAAAGCCGATTTTCTTGAGTCCCGCTATTTTGGGCATATTCACTTCAAAAATCAAATTTCAAGAAAATTGAGAAATTATATTTATCTGTATTAGATTTGGAGTATTTACAGCAACTTTTAAAGTTTTACACTTAATTGGATTTTGTTCTATAGGTGTATGAAGTTAATTAATTTTAAACACAAAACCCTCTTGTTTACGTCTCTGGATAAAATTTTATAAAAACACTGAAACAGGTATTTCTTTATTTTTAATAATAAGTATTTACTCTGAGTTTCATGATTCTAGAAAAATCTAAAAATTTTTTTTCATACAAACTTTACCCCCCCTTTTCACCCCCTTTTTCCAACATTTTCCATAATTTCTATAGCCTAAATGTTATTCTGAGTATATTTAAATAGATTAGTGAAGTTTTCATCAAAATCCGTCCAGCAGTTTTGACGTGATGCGCGGTCAAACAAACAAACAAACAAACAAACACGAATTTTAAAAATGGTTTTAATATGTTCAGTTACTTATTTTAAGTCACCCTGACCGGTTTTTTTTTTTAAATCTTCAATGTACAGATTTTTTGGTCTCAACGATTTTATTATAATGTATAGATAGATATTTGTACACCAATTTCATTGGTAGGACACAGAGCTCAAATAAAATGTATGAATAAGACCTTATTTTAGTACCTGTGTTTCACAGATGATTTGATTTGATTTGATTTGAGAGGAGGCCGTGTCCCAGCTTTGGGAACATTATAGGCTGATGATGATGATGATGATGATTAACAGCTTTGACTGTGACAGTTACAAATACAGTAAAAAAAAATGCTTTTATTTATAACTAGCTGTGCCCCTGACTTCGTCCGAGTGAAATTAAACAAAAAAAATATTGTAGAGTTCGCAGAGTTTACGATAACTTATTAATATTCTGTATTTCGCGAAAAGAATCAATATACATATATAAAAATCAATGCCACTTTTCGTTGTAATTTTATAAATATGATTCGCGGCTGTAAGGCGTATGTAGTTACAGAATAATAATCATAAAAATCTTCAATACGGGTAGTATCTCTAAGTTCATTTCACTCCATCGAACTGTGCGGCTTTTAGTACCTACATGATACCTATTTAGTCGCAAAGCCACGAGCCACGCGCCACGAGTGTCAAAACCTACTTACTACCTACGACCATATCTATAGGTGCGTTCATCCAAAAAGATAAGTCGCTGATAGCTGTCAAATATTTATCAATTTTAATTTATTTTGGCCATATTATTTGGATAAATAATGAACTAAATTATTAATAGTCCGTCACTTAGATTATCAAAAATATTTGACCCGGTATTTTTTCTTTTGTCACATAGGTAAACCAAAATTGACGAAGATACGACGGTTTTAAAATTTCCAATACGTCACTGTTTGGTATCATTCTTAGTGAGTTCTGACGTCATGAGCCTGTGGGCTCGTGATTTTAGAAATGATCTTCTAAAAGAAGTAGGAGCCCGAAGAAATGCTTTCAAAATGTTCGATACGTCACGCCTAGGTACTCCCGAGTTTTGATGCGTTTTATCTTTGTCAATATTCATTGATTTACAATAACAACAAATACGCGTCCATTAATTTCCAATACTCTAACTGACGGACTTAATTATAGATTTGCAATTTATTGATGGTGGAAAGTAGCCTATTGCAGTTAAATTAAACACACTGAACTTGATGTTGTAACTGTTTTAGGTGTAGAAAGCAAATGGAAAGTTTTATTGGTCCGAAATACTTTTTTTTTCATCTAAAAATGATTATTCGTTAATTATTCTAGGTACTTATTAATTACTACATTTCATAATCAGTTAAGTTGATCTCTAGTGAGCCATACTTCATATTTCCATACAGCAAAATATTTGACAGCTGTTTGCGACGTTGCCCATTCTGTATTTAAAACGCTCTATGCCAGACTTAATAAGACTCAAATATAATTATTACAAACGAAAAGTAAATAAACTTTAACAATTTATTGTTTTGACTCAAAGCCCCATTGTTTGGTGACGAGTTTTTGATCTGAAGGTTACCATGGGATCGTCACGTGGGTACAGTCAAGATCATTAATAAGTGTGGTACTGGTCACTCGATGTAATTCTTGCAGGACGTCATCATAGTAAAAATGCGACCAACTGTTCTATCGAAGTTTTTGAAGCTATTTTTTGCCAAAGTTTTAGGGATTTTAGTTTTTTTTTTATTAGCTATCAATCAACAAAGATTTGCGATATCAACTATGATAGTAACTTGTATACTCGCGCCGTAAATCATTAGCAAATTGGCTTCAAATGATTTAATCTGTTTTTTTTTTAAATAAGATTCCCTGCGTAAAAGTCTACCAATAATTTTAATCTTCCTTTTATTTAAAAAAAACTTTTTCTGTTCAGAATACTCTTACAAATTTAGACACAGTACAACTAAGCTCTTTTATAATATAATTTTAAAAATAAAAAATAATAACGATGGACCTATTACATTTTAAGTTACTTTGATATTCGTTACAGGTAGTGGAGGGGAGTGGCCCAAAAAATCTGACAACCAGTCATCCAGGCAAGGTGATGACATTTTAAGTTACGGTAAGTTAGGTACGAATATTTTACATTTCAGGCCCAGTATGAGTATTTTTGTTCACTTTGGAACACATTTTATTCACGTCTATTATCATCACCATCGTCACTAAACGAGCTTGTGCCCCAGAATGTGGTACTTAAATCAAAAATCAAAATCAAAGCATTTATTTCAAGTAGGCTGCAGTTACAGGCACTTTTGAATTGTCGAATCCAAAGATGAACATTAAATGTAGCTACAGTCCCAGTCAAGCTGTGAAATTACTGTAGTTGCCCATTCCCTAGCGTTGATCTCTATGGAGAAGAATGGGCAAGAAACTCCATGGACATTCTTTTAAACCAATAAAATATTGTTTGTCCATGACTGCTAAATTGCCTATGTCATGGACAAAAGTCATGAAGGTAGTATTTTTAAGTTACGGCAAGTTACGATTATTTTTTTACTGTTGGGTTTTGTTTGTAAAAGTCTGCCACTTCTTTCCGCTCTGCCCACAGCGAGCGAGTCATTTGATGATTTCCCATCAGAAAAATAAAATAAAAATAAGATAGTATGTACTGTGTAAAGTAACTTATTTCAGCCATTGATTCAGTATTGTACGAGAAAGCATAGATTTGTTTATTTTGTCAAGTGCGTACAGTTTTTGCTCTTGACTGTACCAACACCTATGCTTATGTGGGGTATCGTTTAAAACTGATTGCGTATAGCTTCTTGGCTGAAATCGATAACTGCGGGACATTTTAAGAGGTGAACTTTGAAACCTTATCCTGTTGTTTGAACAATGAAGAATCGAATCGCTAAAACTTCTTAGAAATATTAATTGCCGTTAAGTGTTTCTCTGTTTCAACTTTTAAAGATACTCGTCGAAGATACTTCAGATTACTCGTATAATACAAGCAACTAAGACATTTGAAACCCTAACATGACCACGGTTGATTTCTTATTGTTTTCATCATCCGCCCAGCCTTTTCTCAACTATGGTTTTTTTCGGCTTCCAGTCTAACCGGATGCAGCTGAATACCAGTATTTTTCATGGGGCGACATCCTATCTGACCTCCACAGCCCAGTTAGTATCGGGTAATACGATACTTTCTGACCACTCACTGGCAGAAGATCCCGACAGCCTTTGACAGCCGTTATAGGTACGACTGTCAAGGATCTACAAATGACAGCCGGGACCAACGGTCTAACTGTAAGATGACGCACGCTAGACCTGTCCGAGCGAATTGTAGCTCGTGCATTTTTGTATGACACACTCACACGTCAGAGGCCCTACTTCCTAACGCTTCGTTCATATGTTCGGATCTATCCGTCTCTATCGCGCACGTCTGCAGATGAGTGCGAGTGAGAGAGACGGACGACCGAGCAACGGACAATGGATTGTGCTACATCAGTGGTTTCCAACCTTTCTTAGGCCAGGGACCACTTTGGTATGTTCATTGTTAACAGAGACCATAGGGTCCTAGATAAACATGGACACCGACAGGCTTATAACTAGGTGAGTGAATCTTTAACTCACACTATACAACAATTGGACAAAAGCGATCGAATTGAGCTTGAAAACTTTAGCAATAATTTAGTATGAGATTCTCAAAAAGAATTAGAATTTGGCCTTTGATAGGTTCAATTAGGTTGGGTTGAGCTTGCAGCTTCTGTGTTAAAAAGTACGAATAACATTTTAATCTTTCGCGGACCGTAGTCGAGGCTCCTGCAGACCACCAGTGGTCCGCGGACCACAGGTTGGGAACCAGTGTGCTACATAGTCGACACTCGGCTCGTACCCGGCTCGGTCTAGCGTGCCAGTCGCTCCATGTAAAATATTGTAATTCAGCTGCATCCGGTTAGTCTGGGATCCAGCCCCAACATAGTCGGGAAGAGGTTAGGCAGATGATGAATCATCACTACATATCATGAAACAAAATCCCCCGCCGCGTCTGTCTGTCCCTATGGGCTTTATTGAAGTAAAATTGCAATAACGATATTTTAATAAAATCTTAGTGAAATTTCAACTACTTTTCAAATAAGAGTGTTTTTTTGACACATGGACTTTTGACGACACTACCGGCGTTATCGAGGACGACGCGTTTTCAGATTGCGTTCCGTTTCACCAAAAACTTTACTATCACTACATATTATAAAACAAAGTCTCCCGCCGCGTCTGTCTGTCACATCCCTATACAAATATGCTTAAGTTGATCTTTAAAACCCCGCAACGTATTTTGATGCGAGTTTTTTTAATAGATCAAGTGATTCAAGAGGAAAGTTTTAGTATTCAGGGTGAAATTGAATATATGCGACAAATTTAAATATACAATAATACGTGTTGTCAAGAAAATGTATAAAATATCAAATGTAAAATTAAAACATAATTGATCAGTGTTACGAAAACCGTTAGAATAATAAAAGTATCAAAAAATCTCATCGCAGTGCTCAATATAGCGGTCATTTACCTAATTTTGCCTTAATTTTTCTTATTTATTTTGCATATTACTGGAATACCGATAATTCGTACTTAAATAAAGATAATAACATCTAATGGACCTTTTGAAAATGATAATCGCGTAATTTTTTTTAACGATTTAGATTGTAGAAAAAACAGTTTATAATTACTATGTTACTGTAACTGAAGCTCCAATTTTATTTTGTCGCATTTATTCAAATTCACCCTGTATAGAGTCACTGATATTAGTGTACGATACTTAAACACAAATCAGCTGTTGAGTACATTTAGGCGCGGGTCATATACAAGTGGCGTATGGCGGTGGCGCGGCGCTGGCGAGGTGGTGGCGTGGCGCCACTTCGTTGATATTTCATACAAAATGTATAGAAGAGGTGTGGCGCGACTCATACTGAGATGGCGTGACGCTGGTGCGGCGCGGGCGCCACTTCTTCGCCATCCGCGCACCCGCATTTAGCAGTGGCATGCACAGGGCGGGAACAAGACAACGAAAATGCGTAACAATTTACACTTTAAAGCCTAGAATGCACCCACGCCACGCCATTCCGGCGTGTTTGTCGTTTTCCGTGTTTGTCCCGCGCCTTACGAGTATGTTCCACCTAATGTACTGAACAGCTGATTTTATTGCAATTTCAGATTTCAGGTCCCTTAGTTAAAGTTGTTTGTTATCATGAGCACGCAGTCACGTGTTTGTATCGTATACTAATTACCCTCCATAATTTGTCAAGCGATAACTTCGATAAAAGGTAGAAACTTACGGTCTGTTTGGTTGCTGTGGGGTACGATCCCTCTGTCTTCTATTCTTAAACCAGTTGGAGACTTGCGTGAGGGTCAGACCGGTCTTCTGTGCGAGGGCTCGCTTCTCATCAGGGGTTGGATACCTGAGAACACATAAGTAACACTGTTTTAAGCTTACACGGTTTAAAACTAAACTTATATTGTCACTTACGGGGTATCTTCCGTAGTTATTTGTTGTTTTGATGTCCCGATATTTCGACATTGTTGCAGGCGCCATGATCGCGGGTTGACCCCGCGATCATGGCGCTTGCAACAGCGTCGAAATATCGGGAGGTCAAAATAACGAATAATCATAATAAATGATAATATAAGTTCACATAAGTAACGTCAACGTCATCATCATCATCCCTTCAGCTGAAAGACGTCCACTGCTGGATATAGCCCTCCCCCAAAGTGTCACCACATTGACCGGTCTCGTGTGAATCGCATCCAGCGGATTCCCGCAACCTTCACCAGGTCATCGGTCCACCTAGTGGGAGGCCTTCCAACACAACGTCTTCTGACCCCATCAGCCATCTGTTCTACGAGCAATGTGCCCTGCCCACTGGCACTTAAGTTCCGTAAAATTTTGAAAATAAGTGAAAACAAAATGTGGAATTCTCTGCCTGCATTTGTGTTCCCACAGTAGAATATCGCGGCAGAGTAACCCGCGGGAGAATAGGGAAGATGACAAAAAAGAACTAATTAGTCCGTCATAATACACACATCAAAAGTGTCTAGGGATCAACATATATTTTTGCAATAACTTTTCTCCTGATTGATATTAATTAAATTTTTCTTTAAGGATTCATCAAATAAAGTGTTTTCGTTTGTCACAGTAACGATAAACCAAGTCACCTTTGCATTAATAAAGAAATTTGCCATTTTCCTAATAAAGGGATTTTTGACATTTGAACCACTAACACAAAAGTTCGAAAAAAAGACTGAAATAACAGTTTTCTTTAAAATTTTATTGGGTAACTTAAACAATTAATAATCCGTGTTTCTACCGCGAACACTAACAACACAAGAACATCGGTTTGGCATACTCAAAATGAGTTCATCCAAATCACGCTGTGGAATGGCCGCCCATGTTCGTTGCAACAACAAAAAAAGGTCTTCTTGCGACTGGATACCCTCCATATTCGGCAGAGCTCTTCTCTGTAGCATATCCCATGCATGCTCAATCGGATTCAAGTCTGGCGACTGAGCAGGCCAGGGCAGGACATTGATGTTAGCTGCGGCGAGAGTCTGTCTTACAACTCTTGCGGTGTGCGGTCGTGCATTATCATGCATTAACTGAAATAAGGGACCGATTTGCACTTGTAGAGGAACGATGACGTCTGATACAATCGTCTCAGCATAAATTTGAGCGTTGAGGTTGCCTCTGATCCAAATCAACTCAGTTCTTCCGCCGATCCAAATACCCGCCCATACCATGATGGTTCCACCACTATAAGGATGGACTTCCTGGCAGGATTTTAATCGCTGTTGGCGTCCAGGGGTTCTCCAGTGTCGTATACGTCTTGTATCCGGTCTCATACCAAAACGAGACTCATCAGAAAAGCACACGAAACGCCATTGTTCTTCTGCCCAATTTCTGTGTTCAAGAGCCCATTGATATCGAATCCTACGATTGTGCATTACTATAGGTGGTACCCGTAGCGGTCTTCGGGAATGAAGGTTCACTTCATGCAAGCGGTTTCTGACTGTTTGGTCGCTAATTAAGTTCCCTGAAGAGTGATGAAGCCTCACGGCTAACATCATGGCGGTTATTGTTGGAGCTCTTCGAGTTAAGATTTGAATGCATCGGTCTTGTCTCCGTGTGGTGCAGCGATACCGTCCTCCATGGCGCTCAGCCACGGTACCAGTGCTTCGGTAACGTGTCCAAAGTCGACTGATAACACTCTGACTTGTATTCAGAGATAAAGCCACAGTACGTTGCCGGGAACCAGCTTCTATCATTCCCACGGCTCTGAGCATTTCTTCCCTGCTTAAATGACGTCGCCGCTCCATAATAACGTTGGTTTTAATCAGTAGTAGGGAAACAGTAGCACTAATAATGTCTTCAATGCGTTGTATGTTTTTATAGGGAAAATATTGACAGCTGATTTTCATCTTTTACTCGAATTTGATTCACAGTTCCTGATTCAAATTATGAAATGCACCAAAAAGGATCCATATAAATTTATAAAATCATAAATTTATTACAAAGCCACATCTCAATCTCAAGAAATCCGCATAAAAATGCTTGATCCCTAGACACTTTTGATGTGTGTATATATAGACTAGCTGACCCGCGCAACTTCGTCTGCGTCACATAAGAGAGAAAAACGAAAGGAAAAAATACCCGTTTTTGCAACATTTTGCATTTCTGCTCTGCTCCTAATGGCCGCAGCGTGATGTTATATAGCCTAAAGCCTTCCTCGATAAATGGACTATCCAACACAAAAATAATTTTTAAATTTGAACTAGTAGTTCCTGAGATTAGCGCGTTCAACCAAACAAACAAACTCTTCTGCTTTATAATATTAGTACTTATAGATTTCCAAAATATTTTGGACACATAATTTTTCTTTTTTCACGTAAACGAAAAATTAGGACGGAACAGTGCCTCGAAAACTCGTGTGACGTAACATTTGGATATTTTTTTTACCAAAAAGTGACGTCAAAAGCTCTCATGATCTTTAACACGCTTTATCTTCGTCGATTTTTACTAATTTGATAAAACAAAAACACACGTATCTCATATTTTTTTTATAATGTGAATGATTAAAAAGAGAATCACATTTTTTTTTGTCAGGAATCGTCCCTATTACCGAACTCTGCGCGAGTGAAACCACGGTTATAAGCAAGTCTTAAATAATTTTACTCGTCGAGTAAAATTACGCACTTCTTTCTATATCGTTCTCACATTATGTATTATCTCAACATGAATGATGTAACTAAGATTTTGTAACAACATTTTTATTGAAAAGAGTGTCCATGGAGTTTCTTGCCCGTTCTTCTCCATAGAGATCTACGCTAGGGAATGCAGGGCCACTACACTTACTTTCTCAAGTTATCATGCCTTGTGTTTGTGACTGTAGCTTTGCTATTTTTAGTTTTATTGACATTCAAAAGTGCCGTAATGGCCTAATTGATATAAATGATTTGAGTTTGAGTTTGAGTCTTACCTATTTCTGTAGTAACAGTCTTTCAAAGCGTTTCTGCTCTTCTCTTTAAAGCAATACACGGTTTCTTCTCCGTCCCATATCGTCTTCGGTAGCGGATACTTTTTCCTCAATCTGTATTTGTCTACTGCACCTGAAGTAAAAAATGTATTACAGCTTACAATACAAGTAAGTGTTCCTTTGAAACCTGGTCAAATTCTATTTAAGGGGGGTGCTACGGACAGACCATCAAACTGAACAACTTTCTCTTTGTGGTGACCACCATCGTAATCGCAAAAAAATAATCAACGGCCTCCACACAAAATTCGAATGCCTACTCGACCAAATGTATGAGACAGCTGATTATTTTTTACGATTACGATGGTGGTCCCATAGAGAAAGCTGTTGAGTTTGATGGTCGGTAGCACACCCTTAAATTTGACCAGGACGCAAAACAACACATATTTTCATCATCATTTGCCTAGCCTTTTCGCAACTAGGTTGGGGTCGGCTTCCAGTCTAACCGAATGCAGCTGATGCTGATTTTATATGGAGCGACTGCCTATCTGAACTCCACAACCCAGTTAATACCTGGGTACCACTTGGTAAGACTGGTTGTCAGACTTTTTGGGCCACTGACTACCTGTAACGACTGCCAAAGATGGACAAATGACAGCCGGGACCAACAGCTTAACGTGCTTTCCGAGGCACGGAGGAAACTCGGTATGTAAGGGTGGTCACCCATCCGCGGACCAACGTAGGCAAGCACGGCTTAACCTAAAAATCGATCAACACCTTGTGAAAAATATCTTCCAACTTAGTGGAGCCTACCAGTGTTTTACATAAAGAAACTAAAATATTTTAAGTTCCATTATAGAGGGCAAGCCGAGGTCAGATAGGCAGTCGCTCCATGTAAAATACTGGTATTCAGCTGCATCCGGTTAGACTGAGGCTGAGGCTACATAGGCATGCACCACTTAGGCGTGCGCGGGGCACAACCCGTAGCAGATATAGATTACTTAAGTTCCACTTCTATCAGCAATCCCCCAAGACTGCTCCCGCATATTTTTTTACTAGCTTCTGCCCGCGAATTCGTTCGAGTGAATTTCCAGCTTGCAACATTTCATATTGCTGCTCCGCTCCTATTGGTCATAGCGTGATGTTATATAACTTACAGCCTTCCTCGATAAATGGACTATCTGTGGGACTATCCAACGCAAAAATATATTTTTTTAATCGAGCCGATAGTACCTGAGATTAGCGCGTTCAACCAAACAAACAAAGAAACACTTCTGCGTTGATCGACTCGAATGGCGTAGTGGTAGTGAAGCTGCCTTGCGTTCTTAGGGTCCTGGGTTCGAATCCCGGTAGGAGCAAATGTTTGTGTGATGAGCATGGACATTTGTTTCCGAGTCATGGATGTTTGTATGTATAATAAGTATGTATTTACAAACAAAAAAGTATATATGTAGTATATCAACAATCTGGTGTCCACGACACAAGCCTTGCTTAGTGTGGCACTAGATGGCGCTGTGTTTAATGTCCAGCGATATTTATTTATTTATTTATTTATAATATTAGTATAGATTGTAGTGTTACAATTGAAGGTTTCTTACCTAACGCTCTGCCTCGTACTTTCTCGGCCTCTTTATAATGCGCCTTGAACCATAGATTCTGTAGAGCAGTGTGGTGTCTCGGCGGGAAAGAGTGCGCCTCTAGTATTGCGTAGAGTTCCTGGTATACACCTCTATGGTACGCTACCAGAGCACGTGCCCTAAGAAAATAAGGATTAGGATAAAAAATATGCACAAATATGTACATATTTATGTCAAAACAATTTTATAAGAAACCGTCAAAGTGCGAGTTGAACTTAAGTAGAGAGGGTTCCGTACAATAAAAAAAAAAATAATAATAATAATAATAATACCAAAGTCAAATTTTCCGTAAGTAAACATATTATATTATTGAGTTCACTACTTTATTTTTAATTGATAGAATTCTTATAGATTTTCCTGTAATCTACAAGCAATTAAGTATATTTTGTTATTTTTTCAAAATTTTAGGCTCATTAGTTTCGGAGATCAAGGGGGGAATGGTCAACTTTCGTCTTCTTTTATTAATAAAATCAAAACTACGTATTTTCCAATAATAACAAAAATATATTTCAGATCCTCATCATTTGATGTGACACAGTAAGGTTTACAATGCTTTTTTTTTTACTTCCTAATTTCTTCCCCGAAAACGACCATTATTTCAGAAACAAATTTATTTACTTTGCATATCTGTGTTTGAGTCATAGTATAGTCATATTACACCATCCTACCAAATTTCACTAGATTTGGTCCAGTACAATCGGAGCAAATCGGCTGTGACAGAAGCGCACGAGTGATAAAGGTTCCTTTTTTTTCCGGTTCCATTCTAGGCAGATAATAAACTGCTCGAAAACGTAAAAGAAAAAAGAACATTCTGGTGATGGCGATGACAGGTTGTGTTTCGTTGAAAATGGTCGTATTGAGACTTAAAAAAAAAGGACTTTGAAGCTATAAGATTCTAGTTTTTAAATTTTTGCCAAAAAAAACTTAGCGAGCCACGGTCCTCATGGTAAAAGACAGTAAGTACGAAAAAAAAATTGCAAATTTCTTGCTTTTCCGTTTTGGTCCACGAGCTTGAAAATATTGCAGCAGGGTCCACCGAAACCGAACCGAACATTGAAAGAGGTCAACCACAAAAATAAGTTTGGGAACCTCTGGTGTAGATAGTAGATGTTTAAGTAGATAACCATTACGTTACACACTGACACAGCTAGAAAGAGGAGGTTCAAGACCAGCTGAACAAAACCCATATCAGTGACCCAGATTAGGCATGAATCGAAAAAACTGAAAGCGCTTCGAAGATTTTTGTGTAAAGCGTGACACTTTCGAACCTTTTGTTTCATAAAAAAACTTGTTTGTATTGATGGCAGCCATCGAGCCATTGATACACGATTTATATGTGTTTCAAATTAAATCAAAGTTGTGCTCAAGATGCCATCAGTGAATGGACTTTAACTTTGATAGCTCATATCTAGGAAAAGTGACTCTAAAGAACATTTTATCTGATGCAAAACGTGTTTGTATTGATACCAGCCATCGGTTTAATAGTCAGTATGCGTGGCCGCTACTTTAAAAAAAAATCAAAGCCGCGGAAGAATATTCAGCCAAAAAATTCAAATCTATTTGAAATAGGAACAGGCCTTTTACCTGCAGTGAGATGATGTAGACTATCAGTAATTAACATGCACTCACCTTAATAAAGTTTCGTGCCCTCTCAACAATTCACTAGGTGGCAAACTCCATAAGAAAGCCTCCAGTTTCTCAATATCACCCTTCTGTTGCAACGCCTCACAAACACACTGCACTTGCTCCGAATTAAAGTTCAAACACCTCCTCAAATTACTGTTCTCACTCTCCGCAAAATACGTCTGAGGTACTCTTTCCCTCTCACTGTTCGCGTTAACATTCTCAAAAATCTGTTGATTCAACTTCATTTCCAAACTAGGATTGTTTTCATTTTGAACGCAACTTTTTAGATCTTGGACTTCGTTGAAGTAACCTGAACGCATCCGATCTTCGCCTTCCATTTGAGAAAAGAGGTTGTCGTTGGTCGGCGGCAATTTGAGTTCGAAATTCAAATACTTTTTGTTTCTTGGCGGGGAAAGGTAGTTTTCGAACGCCATTTTGTTACTTTCTTGTAAATAAATGTCTTTTGGGCTCTTTTCATCGTTTCTGGTTTTCTGTTTACAGGAAAAGTATTGTTTTTCGTTCAATTCTGCTTGATAGAAGTTTCCATTTTGATTTTCGTAGGGAAATGGCGGGAGGGATGTTTCAGATTCGCTTGTCAAGTCGCTGGATGGACTTAAGCGGTCGGAACACGACTCCATATTTGTGGATTTCATCACAGCACCTTCCTATGTATCTATTCAGTAATCTGAAACAAAATATTTTTATTAAACTTTTTTTATTCGTTACAGGTTACTGGAAACACCTAAGTTGTGATAGGAGAAGTTACCTACATAGGCCAAAACCAAATGAGCAACATTTACAAGTTCTGTGACCTTTATTTACAAGACACAATAAAATAATAACGTATGAAACGCCAAAGGTATTGACTGTTTATCGAAACTCGTATTAGTTTACAATAATGTTGTTAGTATTTTCTTTTAAAATTATAACAAACATTAAAACAACCTTTAAATCAAAACTATGCAACGGATATTGCATATCCGTGACAATTACAAGTTATTTATAAGAATTACGTTGGTGTTGGGTAAAAATACGAAGTTATGTTTTCAAAACATGACACCGAGCGGACACGAATCGATAACAACACGGTTTCGGTGAACTGCGCGACTTTCCTAGAAATTTGATGAAAAATACTGATTTTCTCACTGTTTTTGTCAACTAGGTACTTAGGTGGTGATTTTAGACCCTACACTTTAAGTATTTGTAATGTCGACGATAATTACAATTATATTGATCTCAATGATAACGATATAATGTTGTTATTTTATGTGATTACTATACTTATAATAATAATATATGTTACTCTAATATGTGAATCATAATGTCTAACCTCTGTTTGTAAATAATATATTTAATTAACTACTTGAAATTTTATGTGAATCTTGTTTGCTGTGCCCTAACAGGGTCCATATTATTGTTCTTAGCTGTAAGCCCAGTGTAACATCTTTTTAAACTTATGGTACACAAAATAAAATGAATATGAATCATCATCATCATCAGCCTATAATGTTCCCACTGCTGGGACACGGCCTCCTCTCAATGAGAGGGAATGAATATGAATACTTACGGGATAATATCCGGGATTTTGTTTCGTTTCTATGAGCTTCCGATATCCCGTAAGTAGGTACTTTAAGTGTAATGAAAAACCGTGAAGAAAGCTCGTGGATAAATAATAACAGCTGATCGAGGTCGATATTTAGGTAAAGCCGTGATTGCCTAGGTTATAGTTTGGATGGATGACCATGGTTATAAAGGGTGTAAAACACCTCTTAACGAATACGAAAGGCACTTGTTCTACTCGTCATTCTGATCATTTTATTGTTCTACACTATACCTGGGAACCTTCTAGTTACGGAGATATTGGGGGTCAAAGTTGCAAGATTACGACAAACTTTTTTTTAAATACCACTCTATCTCATGATTTTTACTTTACATATCTCTACGACCCCCGTACTATTCAATCCATCCATCCGCACAATATTTTGAGAGTGTTACATTGAGGTATACCACAAAACATTATTTATAACCTCAAAAAAAAAAGTTGTTTCCCAGCAATATTTTTTGCGGAAAAGTTACTTAGTTTGATATACAGAATGCTTGGTTAACGGCTTTGTGATGAGGTGAAATACACCCTGTATACTGAGTTACCTCCGTGCCTCGGAAAGCACGTTAAGCTGTTGGTCCCGGCTGTCATTAGTCCATCTTTGGCAGTCGTTACAGGTACTCAGTGGCCCAAAAAGTCTGACAACCAGTCTTACGAAGTGGTATCGTATTACCCAGTATGAACTGGGTTGTGGAGGTCAGATAGGCAGTCGCTCCATGTAAAATACTGGTATTCAGCTGTATCTGGTTAGACTGGAAGCCGACCCCAACATAGTAGGGAAAAAGATCAGTGCAAATATGAAAGCGTAGTACGGCGGCGCGTACTTTCGCTGAAAGTACGCGCCGCCGCCGTCGGATTCAAATTCAATCTTAGGACAATATCATCTCATGGCGACATGGAGAGAGCAACTGCCGCAACCCCGTGCAGGGCACGCCACGACAGTGGCGGTAAGTCCCCTCTTTGAGGAGTGGCTGGAGAGGCGCCACGGCGTCCTCACCTTCCGCCTGACGCAGGTCCTCACTGGACACGGATGTTTCGGGAGTACCTGCACCGAATCGGGCGGGAGGAAACGCCCGGGTGTCTCCACTGCGAGGATCGACCGGAGGACACGGTGGAGCACACGGTGGAAGTCTGCCCTGCGTGGGCGGAGCACCGCCGTGTCCTCGTAGCGGCGATCGGCGGCGGCGACCTCTCGCGTCCGGCCCTGGTTCAATCCATGGTCCGGAGCGAGACGGAATGGGGTCCGTCTTTCTGCGAAGCAGTCATGCTAGCGAAGGAGGTGGCGGAACGAAAGAGGAAGAGAGCCTCTCTTCCCTGCCGCCGCGGGAGACGCACCGGGCGTCGGGGGCCACGTGGTGGCTACCGGCCACCGTAGATGCGGGCCTGTGGACGGTTGGCTATGGGCTAGCTAGCCGTTCGTCCGTCCAACGACGACAGGCCGTGTCGACGGCGCGTTTGTGTTCCACGCGCGCCTCAAAGAGATGTCAGCATAAAGGGAGGGGCCCGTAAGGGCCGAAGCCTGCCGGGGTTGCGGGCCTGTTCGAAAGAGATACCGTAGCCCCGGAACATAAAGCGCGAGGATGGAACATGGATGGGTTTTAGTCAGTAAGAGTCTGACACTCCCTCCCGCTCCGCCCAGAGTGGGAGAAGTCATTTGATGATATCCCATCCTAAAAAAAAAAAAGGACAATATCATCTGAAAAGGACATAAATAAACTTATCATCAGAGTCGCGCAGTTATTTTTAAGTTCCAGGTAATAGGGGGCGCGCCTATTGCCATCAACCGGACACATCCGGACTCCTTTCCTTGCTTCTGAGATATTCCCTAATGTAAACCCAATAGGACTTTAAACCAACTTGGTAATCGGAGCCAGGACGTCGATGAGCTTTAAGATACCCATGGTCAACGCCGGCGGCCGCTGAATTCCAGAGCTATGCCCCTAACTTACTTGGGGTCTAAGCATTATGCTGAGCGTGGACAATTTTGTGTATGTACCGCATATTGACCCCCTTGATATGTTTTTGTTGCCTTCTATCGCGCTAATCACACATATTATTAAGGCGACTACATGAGCTAAACGCGAGTTTAATAATGCCTAAAAGTATGATTCACTGCAATAAACAAAACCATAAAAATATATGATATTCTTCAGGGTGTATGCTAGTATGATAGTGTGTTCATAACACAATACAATTAATTTCCTTCGATTAAAAAAATCACGGGCTTATAGATCTCTAAAAAAATATTTTAACGAGTAAAAAACACGATCATTCTGATTTTTTGACAAATAATTCTTCAAGCAACATATTAGCATGATAGTGTTTTATTTTTTAGTCCAATCAATAGATTTTTTGTAAATCGATCGGAACCAGTCATTTCGGCCCACCAACCACTTCTAGTGCAAGCTGATTAGAACTTTATTCTAACAATTTTGCAGGCGAAGTTTGAACCACCACAAATGGAGTTGCTAATCTAGCTCATGTAATCGCCTTAAGGCGAAAGTTTGCATGTGTGTATAGTTTACAACCTGTAGTAACACATAAGATAATTTTTATCCCTGTCGTCGATCATTTTATTATTCATGAGTGATTCCGTGAATAATCACGGAAGATATCCCTTATGTGACATTATAAGTTTAGTTTCATAGGCTTCTACTTGAAACGACAATGGTGTCCATTCTGTTGTGCACAAACTTAACTTAATTTAGGTTATTGCTATCTTTTACTAAAAGGCAGTGCGAGAAAAGGGCGGCAATAGCTACCAACTAAGTTAGAGATGTCAAACTAGTTTATGCTTTGCGCTTCACCGTGTTTTAAGTCGACATGTTTTTACGTGCACCCTTCATTTGTATGGAAATATTAGTTCGAATTAAATTTGACAGCTCTAAATTACGTCTGTCTCTTTCTCGTTTTATTAGACAGAAAAAGATAGCAATAGCCTAAATTAAGTTTAGTTTGTGCACAACAGAATCGACACCAATGAATACTTTCATCATCTGCCTAGCCTTTTCTCAACTATGTTAGCATCGGCTTCCAGTCTAACCAGATGCAGCTGAATACCAGTATACAGGGTGTATTTACACCCTCAACCTCATCACGAAGCCGTCAACCAAGCATTCTGTACATAAAACGAAGTAACTTTACCTACGCAAAAATTATTGCTGGGAAACGACTTTTTTCTTTTTGGGTGAAAAATCATGTTTTGTGGTAGAACTCTATGTAACGCACTTAAAACATTGTGCTGAAAAATTTACCCCCACAAAAAAAAAACCGGGGACTTTGACCCCCAATATCTCCGTAAGTAGAAGGTGCTTTACGTGTTTTGATTTAATATGTTTTTGATTTGATTTGATTTTTTATTTATTGACTTAGATTCTGGATTGTATATGATTTATTTGATTTATTTATGTTTTTGATTTAATTTATTTCTTTTTTTCAGTTTTGTTTTAATTTTATTTTATTGTGATGATAATTGGCTTTATTTGATGTTTATTATTATTTGGCAATGGGTGTTATTTACCTGAGAATAAATGAATTTAATTTAATTTAATTTAATTTACGAGGCACAGAGGAAACTAGATATATAATGGGTGGTCACCCATCTACGAACCAACCTAGGCAAGTACTATTTCATTTTGAGGATCGATGCGTGCGTCTATGATATTATTTGCCACGGGACCGATCAATGTGGCGACACTTGGGGGAGGCCTATGTCCTTCCGGGGATCGTGGAAGGCGCACTAGTTCCCATGATCCCCGGTGCAAGTGTGGGAAGGGAACACCGGGGTGGTTTTTAGTCAGTACGAGTCTGACAGACCCCTCCGCTCTCCCCAGGGCGGAGGACATCCATTGAGGATTTTCCACCCCGGCAACAAAAAAAAAGGCCTTTATCCAATAGTGGACGTCTTTCGGCTGAAATGATGACGTTGATGATTTCCTCAAACGACAATGTCTTAGTACCTACAATCGTTTAAATCGTGGAGCCCTAACAAGCAGAGGACGGACTGGAGGAGAACTGATGATGGATGCTGAAGAACTTGTGGTTATATAATAACAGCCTTTCAGGTCGATTTTTATGTTAAGCCGTGCTTGCCTAGGGTGCTCTGAGGATGGGTGACCACCCTTACATACCGAGTTTCCTCCGTGCCTCGTCCCGACTGTCATTTGTAGATAGATCCTTGACAGTCGTTAAAGTAGGCCAAAAAGTCGGACAACCGGTCTTACCAAGTGGTATCGTATTACCCAGTATTTACTGGGTTGTGGAGGTCAGATAGGCAGTCGCTTCACGTAAAATACTGGTATTCAGCTGCACCCGGTTAGACTGGAAGCCGATCCCAACATAGTTGGGAAAAGGCTAGGCAGAAGATGAAGATCTTTTATCATGAAGAATATTTGAGGTTGTGAGAAGAATTTGCGATTTCGTAGCCTATGTTACCCAGGGTGAATGTAGCTTTCCAATGGTGAAAGAAATTTAACGGCGGGCTAATAAATGTTTTTTCTTTCTTTCTTTCTTTCTTATAAAACAAGAGTCGCGCCCGTGTCTGTGCGCAACAGATTTTGATGCAGTTTTCAGCAATAAATAAAGTGATTCAAGAGGAGGGTTTATATTCTGTATATCTACGAGTACATTGGTTACTGCGAAGACGGGACGCATCGCTAGTCTAAACTAATGATTTTTTTATTGTTTGTTACGATTTAACTCAAGAACTACTGAACCAATTTAAAAAATTCTTTCACCATTAGAAAGCTACATCTTTACCGAGTAACATAGGCTATAAATTATTTTGATATCATGTAAATTAGCCGAGCTATTACCATTTTTGCGGACGAAGTCGCGAGCGAAGTGATGGTATTTCATAAATCGAACAATATCTAATTCTGAAGTTTTTGCAAGAAAGAGAAACATACATCCTTCCTCACATACTTTCGCATTTATAATAGTCTAGTAAGAAACTAGAAAAAAAAAACCTCTATAATTGGGGAGATTTGGAAGAGAAACTCAGCATAGAGCGACCAAAGGTTGAACAAGAGAAAGAGAGATAAACTTTTTTTTTTAAATAAAGTAATCCGGGCTACCTGAGTTTTTGGGGGTGTAATTTGGTCCCATATAAACCAAAATGTTTTTTGATATTTCTATCGGGATTTTCAGGAATCAAAGTGTTTCTAGACATTTTAAAATAACTTCTACCATACACCAATCGACAGTTCTCGATATTTTATTCGAAATTCTACGGTATCCCAAGTACTTAGCTCCCAAAATCAAATAGCTCCGTTTTACGGTGCATTAAATTAACGTTATTGGACTCGTAAGAAATTAAAAGGAAATTAGCATGCTGAAAATAAGAACAACTAAGTAAGTTAGGACCGCCCATTTTGGTTACCCTAAATAAAATGACTTTACCGTGTCAATATATATATTTTTTAAACACTGTTTAGTAACCACACTTAAAAATCAATAAAATAATAACAATTTTCGTACCAAAGTTTTCAGATTGACCGTTAGTAAATATAGCTAAATTCAAATTTTCTTAGGTTTTTTACAATTTTCAGGTACGACAGGTTGTATCTTGATTAAATTAAGATTCGCGGCTGTAACTCGATTAAATGACTTTTTAATGAAGTTGTCATTATTCCATCTTTTGATGCTGATAATTCTGTAACTACAAACCTGTTAGAGCCGCGAATCTCATTTTCATCAACATACAAAAAGGTAAGAAAATTTGAATTTTGCTTCTTAAAAATACATTTTCTTATTAATGGGTGTAAAAGTATCTATAACGAAGCCGAAAGTTCCTTCTCCCCGTCATTGTGCTATTTTTTTTTTGTTTCAGACCATACATGGGATCCTTTTAGTTACCGAGATATTGGGGGTCAAAGATTTTTGAAAACCGGTATCTAATGTATGAACTGTATTTTAAATACCTACACTACCCTCGTACTATTCAATCCATCCATTAGCACAATGTTTTGAGTGCGTTACGTAGAGTTCTACGATAAAACGTGATTTTTCACCCCCAAAAAAAAACCCAGATTTTTTTTTTGCGAGAAGTTTTTTGGTTTGATGAACAGAATACTTGGCTCCGTGATGGGTTCGCTTACTAACGATATGATAGAATTATTACACCTTCCATCCGCAATTTTTCATGATTTTTGCACAAAAAACACAATTTACTTGTTTTAAAATAAATGCTCTTCGTGTTAAATTAATAAAAAAACAATCCTCACCTTACCACATTACCACAGTCCAAATACAATAATTAAAAACCACTGTCACTTTTTCACTAAAAATATTAACGTATTATAAATTATTAATAATGTCTTTTTCATTTAGAAGACAGTTACACCCTCACCAACCGAAGACGCGGGTTCGAATAACAAAAGCTAGCTCGCATTTCAAAGCCCCCAGACAAAGACGGCAAATGTGCGAAAGAGACGGGAGACGGGGCGGAGCATCGCCGGGTGTTCCATTCCAAACGTTTGAATATTTATTTTTATTTTTTTACATTTGACCTCTAAAAAGGCGGGATTTTACGACTGGGTCCGTCTGATTTGCAAAATGGCCGTCGAAAGGTTTCTGTAAGGGCCTATTGTGTTTTTAAGTCTGGAAATTGATTGTTACCGGCTTTTTTTAACAAATCAATATTTACAAGAATTCCTGCACATACAATATGCATAATCATCAGCCTTATAGGTGTCCACAGCTGGGACGCAGACATCCTCTCCACTCTATGAGAGGGGGTGGGCTATAATAATCCACCACGCGGGCCCATTGCGGGTTAGTAGACGTCACAAGTCTTCGAAATTTTGGTTCTAAGACAAGCCGGTTTCCTCACAATGTTTTTCTTCACTGTTCTGAAAGCTTTGATGATGTAAATATGAATAAATTACACAATGAAAAAGTCGAAACTGCTGGACCACCTCTGCTCAACCAAAGTCCTAGCCTTTTCCCAACTATGTTGAGGTCGACTTCCAGTCTAACCGGATGCAGCTGAATACCAGTATTTTATATGGAGCGACTGGCTATCTGACCACCACAACCCAATTAGTACTGGGTAATAGGATACCTCTTGGTAAGACTGGTTGTCAGACTTTTTGGGCCACCTGTAACGACTGTCAAAGATCTGCAGCTGGGACCTATAACTAAACGAGGTACGGACGAAACTCGGTATGTACGGGTAACCACCTGTACATACCGCGTTTCGTCTTAGTAGTAGATTCGTTTTATCTTAGTAAATATTCATTGATTTACAAAAACAAAAAATACGTGTCCATTATTTTCTAATACTCTAAATGTCGGACTATATAGATTTGCAATTTATTGATGGTGGAAACAAGCCTACTATAGAATTTCACTGCACTGCAAAACATAACACATATTAAAAGTCCATTTACAAGTATGTGACAATTGAAAAAATGGCGATACCGTGTAATACTGATGCTATATTGTCTGTTTCCCTGGTGTCAAGTGTCTTACGGCAGTTTTACTTGGAACCCAGCCGTGGGAACGCTACACCTAATGTACTGTGAACCGACAATGGTATGTTCACGACTTACCGCCGGTAGACTGGGCAGAGACACATGACAACGGTTTCTTAAAAAAGAAGATAGGAAGAAACAACATTTCGTTTGCTCAAAAATAGACGCGAAACTAAGAAATTCTGCATGAAAGACATGTGATTAATCTGAGGAAAATTTGCCTTTTTTAGGGTTCCGTGTCCGGAACGTAAAGGGTAACCAGCGGAACCCTATTATCTTTTTACTGTGCTATTACTAAGCTCCGTCTGTCTGTCAGCGAGCTGTTTCTCATGACTAGTGAGACCGTAACAGGAACACACACACAAACACAAACCAGGCAGGAAAAAATCATCATCTGTCTAGCCTTTCCCCAGCTATGTTAAGGTCGACTTCCAGTCCAACCGGATGCAGCTGGATATCTGTATTTCACATGGAGCGACTGCCTATCTGACCTCTACAACCCAGTTAGTTATAATAATAAACCATTTATTTCAGGTAACAAAGACCCACACAAAAAATACATACTAATAACATTTTTTGTTAGAATAGAAACTTAAAAACTATGTTAGTACACGATGCACTTCACTTGCACGATCTTAGTTATACCCAGGTAATACGATGAAACTTGGTAAGACAAACTCAAACTGTCAAATTTTTGGACCGCAAACAAACTGTAACGACTGTCAAAGATGGACAAATGACAGCCGGGACCAACAGCTTAACGTGCTTTCTGTGGCACGGAGCCTCAAAACAACAAACAAACAACAACAAATAATAAAAACGAATTAAATACTAATGGGGGTCCCCTACTACGATGGTTGGTCCAATTCGCACTGGGCCCGTTTCCTGAGATTAGCTCGTCCAACCAAACAAACTCTTCACCTTTATAATATACTAGTAACCCGCCCCGGCTTTGCACGGCTGCAATGTAGATACTATGCTTGTATACTGTAAATTTAAACCTTCCTCTGGAATCACACTTTTTATTGCTGGAAACTGCATGAAAATCCGTTGCGTAGTTGACGGTTTGATTATCTAAAAACAGCTGTTTAAAACACATTTTTGCATGGGAACATGTCACAGTGACAGCTGTTTTTAGATAATCAGACCGTTATCTTCTCGGTGAATATGGGCCTAAAAGGTCTAAACGTACATACATACAGTGGGAGCGACTCGAGCTAAAGAAAAAACTCCATTTGTGGTAGTTCAAACTTCGTCTGAAGTGTTGTTCGAATAAAGTTCCAATCAGCTTGCACTACAAAGTGGTTGTTACGTTAGTCACAGCAGCGGGCTGAATAGTGCGAAATGAGTGGTTTCGATCAATTTACAAAATATCTATGGACAGGATTAAAAAAATGAAATTTGTACTATGTTGCTCGTTGAATTATTTGCCAAAAAATCAGAATGATTGCATGTGTGGTTTTCACTCGTTAGAAAAATATTTAGAGATAAGTTCGTAAATTTTTTATCGAGGAAAATTAATTGTATTTTGTTTTCAAAACACTATCATAATAGCATATATACTGAATAATATCATATATATTTTCTGGTTTTGTTTCTTGCAGTGAATCATATACTTACTTTCAGGCATTATAAAACTCGCGTTTGTCTGTTGTAGTAGTCGCCCTAAGAAGTACTCGTATAGATTATAGATTCGTATAGAATAAGGCCACTTACTCATAATAACAATCGTTAATTCACACGATGTTTCCTGTATTTTTGCCAACTAATAACTTACACCATTGATAAACACGAAGTTAGTGTATTAAGCACTAAGTTCAACCGCGAATGTTGTGAAATACTTATTAAGTGTTATAATGCTGTGTCAGAACAATTCTCGTCACATCGTGAGACAATAATATAGTTGCTGTGTGGTTATTATCAGGTTTATGTAGGTTTTATATTAAGTAAATTGAGCATATTTTGCGGTCCACAAAAATCCTTTAGTGGCTAAAAACGCGCCTTTCAACTAATGTGTCCTGCATGCATGGCTAAATTAAAACAGCCACTCGGGTCGATCTTGAGGTTAAGCCGTGTTAGCCTAGGTTGGTCTGTGGATCGGTGACCACCCTTATATACCGAGTTTCTTCTGTGCTACGGAAAGCACACAACGCTGTTGGTCTGTCATTTCTAGATATTTGACAGTCGTTACTGGCAGTCAGTGGCCCAAAAAGTCTGACAGCCAGTCTTACCAAGTGGAGGTCAGATAGGCAGTCGTTTCTTGTAAAGTACTGGTATTCAGTATCGGTTAGACTGGAAGCCGACCCCAACATAGTTTGGATCTACAAACAAAAAAGTATATATTATGTAGTATATCAACTATCCGGTGTCCACGACACAAGCCTTGCTAAGTGTGGCACTAGATGCCGCTGTGTGTTTAATGTCCAGCGATATTTATTTATGTAGGGTGGTCCTGGTCACCCATCCACAGACCAACCTAGTAACCAAGGTAAGCACGGCTTAACCTAAAGATCGACCCGAGTGGCTTTTATTTTTAAGCCACGGGCTTCTCCATTGACTCATCATCATTTCAGCCGAAAGACGTCCACTGCTGGATATAGGCCTCCCCCATGTGTCGCCACATTGACCGGTCCCTTCCTACTTGCATCCACCGGATTCCCGCAACCTTCACCAGGTCATCGGTCCACCTAGTGGGAGGTCTTCCAACGCATCGTCTTCCGGTTCGCGGTCGCCACTCCAGAACTTTTCGGCCCCATCGGCCATCCGTTCTGCGAGCAATGTGCCCTGCCCACTGCCACTTAAGTTCTCCATTGACTACTAAAAGAAAATCATTGAATATCGATAAACTGTTTCAATGTGTCACTATTACAACTGTTAAAGCATATAATAAATAAATAAGTAAATACAAATAATAATAATACATGTATAAATTAAATACATATTGATGCATAAATTCAATATATAAGTCGCAAAAATTATGTGATGCAATTAATTATAAGCCCACCTACCTACATAATATTAATCATAGATATTAAGAAAACTTTAATGTTGAAGTTGTGAACAAATATTTATAATAGCCCTCCTCCTTATTTTTAATTTTTATGTTGTTATGCCCGACAGGGCCCACAATGCTCCAAAACTATATTATGTATTTTTATGTACCTACCACCTAAGTTCACATTGTGGAATGCAATAAATGTATTGAGTATTGAGTATTGAGTAAAGCAAATAAAGAGACATACCCTCCACCGATCACAGTATCAGATCACGTTAGCCACGGATCACGGCGAGAGTTGTATCAACTGTTATCGTTATCCGTTTCCCTCGTTATCGTGTTACCCACTGATCACGAAATCCGTGGCGACATGAAAAAAAAAACAAACTCGAAACTGATCACGATGTACATAAACAAGAAAGGCATTTGGAAAAATCCATTGATTGTTATTTAGGTAACTGTGACGTCAATAATTATATATTTCTACGTAAAAGTAGGTATCTATAGTACATAAAATACGTAGTTAGGTAGTTGAATTACCAATGCATACGCATTTAAGTAAATACTGCTTTAAACATCAATTTATACACTTTACTGGATACGGTTTAAGGTTTCCAAAAACAACTCTTTCGTAGACTCTTCGTAGTAAGATTTTTTTCAAATACGACAAAAAAAAATCTAATTAGTGCGTCATTTTAGATTATCAATTAATATTTGACCTAAACTTTCATAACGTAAACCAGAACTGACAAAAAAAAAAATCCTAATACGTTACGCCTTGGTATAATTTTTAGTGCGTTGTGACGTCACGAGCCCCCACTCCCGAGTTTTGATGCGTTTTATATTTCTCAGTATTCATTGATTTACAAAAATAAAAAATACTTGTCTATTATTTTCCAATACTCTAAATGACGGACTAAAGTCCATCTTCACCGAAAAGATAACGGGTTGATTATTTTAAAACAGCTGTCACTGTGACATGTTCCCATACAAAAATGTGGTTTAAACAGCTGTTTTAGATAATCAGACCGTCATGTTTTTGGAGAACATGGACCTAAATCGATTTGCAATTTTTTGACACTGTCGTTATGCTTTAAATTCTGCCAACGTATTGAGGGCCCTCAGTAATAAGCAAGCTGAAAATAGAAGCAATACAATACAATACAATACAATACAAGCAAGCTGAAATAGCAATAGATCAGGAAACATTCAGTCGTGATGCGAGGGCGATTCAATATCAATACAAAAATGCCGAATGCAAAAATTGCAAGTCTCGCGTTTGTATCGTCGAAGATGCAGTAACGCGTACGATGAGACATACGAGAGCCTAGCCTTAACTACTTTTTGGAATTGACTTCCAGTCTAACCGGACGCAGTCAGCTGGTTGGCAGGTTAGACTTGAAGTCGACTGTATTTTACATGGAGTAACTTGGAAACTTTTTTTTTTTTTTGGGATGGGAAATCATCAAATGACTTCTCCCACTCTGGGCGGAGCGGGAGGAAGTGTCAGACTCTTACTGACTAAAACCCATCCATGTTCCTTCCTCGCCCTTTATGTTCCGGGGCCGTGGTATCTCTTTCGAACAGGCCCGCAACCCCGTGTAACTTTGCATTTAACCTCTAAAAATTAGTTAGGACTGGGTACCTACCCTTTTGTAAGACTAGATGTTAGATTTTCGGCTACCTGTACAGACTTTCAATGATCTGCAATTGACAACCGGAGCGTTGGCCCCTTGCTTAGCCTGATGCGCCATGATAACCCGCGAAATTCAAATTTACGTGTTTTGCATTATGTTATGCAGGCCAGTGTTATTTTTTATGTTCATTAAAGTTCGTTGGGTAAAGGTCTAGGAACTGGTTTTTCAAGGCCAAAATCATTCCTCGACTTTGATGAACTTAGGTCCATGTTCACCGAAAAGATAACCGTCTGGTCACGTCTGGTTATCTTAAAAGACTGTCACTGTGACATGTTCCCATGCAAAAATGCGTTTTAAACAGCTGTTTTAGGTAATCAGACTGTCATATTTTTGGTTAACATGGACCTTAGAAGGTTGTATTAATGATTTTGATTATAATAATTATAATTCTGTAACTACATACGTCTTACAGTCGAGAACAATATTTTAATCGACATACAACCTAGCACTGGCCGCAGCTCCACCAGTTCTTTCCATCCGTTCGTGAGCGGCTGGCCAGGACATGCAGGCTGGAGGTTGATCACTGTGTTGCCCAATTTCTCACGGGCCATGGTAACTTTTACAGTAAATTATTTTCCTCTAAGCTTGTTGACTCGCCTATTTGTCAATGTTCCACATCTGATTGCGAATACGAACAATCTGCACATCACATTTTATGGGAGTGCAGTATTTGGCAGAATTAACGCAATATTATGTTGGATAGTGTACAGGTCACATCCGGAGTTATTTACTATACGGACCTTGTAGAAACTAGAACAAATTTCCGTGCGTTCAACCGTTTTGCCATACCTATTATTGGAATCAAATATAACATCACAACTTAGGACCCATTAATGCCAATATTTATCCGTAGTGCTAGGCAACTGGGCCTATCCCAGTTGTAATTGTCCCTTTGTGCCTATTGGCCGTGTCGTTCAGTCTCCTGCTGATATGGAGAGAAGTGGAAATTACAGTTCTTTCCTACTCCTCCGCTATACTTTTTGATTAATTTCGTTGCGGGAGACAGTTAAATTCATTCTCTGGGACTTCGTCGAACTTCATTGTCTCGGCGCTTTTCTAGTGGTCGCCACTGTTAATTCTAGCTTTCAGGAGTTATAGTGGTTTGGGAATAGTGTGGAGGGCTTGTCCCAAAAAACAAACCTAGCACTTACCTGCAAATAGCAAAAAACGTAAGAAAATGGCTACCCTGACGCTCTTATCTTAACGTGCTTTCCGACGCACGGATAAAACTCGGTACCAATATAAGAAACGGTCGCTCATCTACGAACCGACTTTGGCAAACACTGCTGACCCTTGAAAATCGACCCGCGCAGTTTGTTATATTTAGACTCGAGCTCCGTGCGACAGCAATGAATACAAAAAAAAGTCGCCAAGTGTGAAGGCCCATACGTAAACAATAACAGAAAGAATCAATCGACATAACAATTATTTTTAATGGCGCCAACATAACCTAAAAGACCGCCCGGAGTGACAGCGAAATTGGCGGCAAAAGGCACCGCGACTGTGTGCTTGATACTTTGTTATTGTAAACAACGTATTTGTTACTATAAACTAAATGTAATCTTAGATAGACGAGTAGGTAACGTGCGGTCATTTGACCATATTTGTTTGTTGTTTTAATAAATTAATAAGTTGGTACTTACTTACTATTTAATACACGTGGTTTCTGAAGTTGTTAGGAACTAGTTTTTGCTCTCGACTTCGTCCATGTAAGTAGGCAGGTTTAGGGCAAGCCCATCAAGCAGACTGTTCAAAAACCCTGACATTATGAACAGAAGTAGGCAATAAGGGCAAGTCAAGCTTTTAGGCTTATATAAAACTACCACCATTAGGTATACAAATGTTGTCAAAATAGTCATAACGAATCGGAAAGGCACTTGTTTATTCCGTCATTGAAATATTTTAACCGACTTCCTAAAAGAGGAGGTTCTCAATTCGTCGGAACCTTTTTTTTTATTCCATTTTTTTATGTATGTTCCGACCGTTCTAGAACCGATTTTTTTTTTTGTTTGAACGGGTATACTTCACAGGTGGTCCCATAATCAAAGAGTCGGGATCTGATAATGGGATCCTGGAAAAAGAAGAGAACTCTTCAAATTGAATAGGCACACATGAAACGATTTGGGTAGTTTTCGGAAGGGTACTTTTTTGGAGTGGTCCCACTTCAGTTTGGTGAAGATCTGATGAAGAACTTTGGAGATAGGCGACGGAACTCCTCAATAAATGATAGAAAATGGACTGGGATTGCTGAAATCTCATGTCTGTCTATTGTTTACACCAGTTTATAACATGTCATCGTCGTCGGTGACAAAAAAAACTAATCCAATCAAACAAAGGTAAAGAAAGAAAGAAACAAGAAAGAAAAAATGTTTATTCGTCGCAAAGTCATGACGTGCATACAATATTATAAGGTAAACATAGAACGCATTAATACAAACAAAAAATTTAAAGTAAAACCGAAAATTAACACAATAACATTAACATAATTGTAAGACTAAGCGGACAAAAAATAAAAAAATTGCCCGTCGTGAGTGCGACAAATAGGTTTACCACTCGGCATGATGCTGTGCTATGAGGAACCCACAGAACAGCGCTGGTTTCCAGCTGTGGTCACCTGAAGTTATTTTTCATATTTTTGTGCCTTTAACTTCTAAAGGCTTTATTTTTTGTGAAAAACGGTGTTATTTTTTTATTATTAATCTCCACCATACCTGAGAACCTTTAGTCTCGGAGATATTGTGGGTCAAAGTACCAACTTCAGGACATTTTTTTTTTTTTAATAATTACCTATGTACAGGTTTTTAATGTAAGATTTTTCACTTTTTAAATACCTCCAGGTCCCCTGAGCTATTCAACCCATCTATCAGCACAATGTTTTGAGTATTGAGTTCTACCACTAAAATGATTTTGCACCCCAAAAAAGAGACGTTTCCCAGCAATAATGTTTGCGTAAGTTACTTAGTTTGATAATTATACGGAATGCTTGTTTCGGATGAGTCTGTTCAGAACATGTATAGCCTGCTCAGACTCAGCATTGAGTTGAGCCCATAATGTTCTCACAGCTGAGACTGAAGTGGCAATATGCTGCCCAAGTCAAGTTGGTAGATTTCAATGTCTTCGAATTATTCGTTCTTGGACATGCATGTTGTTTTCTCAATTTTTTTATCATCGCCGTTTTACCTAAGAACATTGGAGATGAAATGAATTGGAGAAGGTCGTGTCTAAATAATAACAGCCGCTTGGGTCGATCTTTAGGTTAAGCCGTGCTTGCCTGGGTGGTATGTGGATTGGTGACCCATTACATAGGTACCGAGTTACCACCGTGCTCGGAAAGCACGTTAAGCGGTTGGCCGCACTATAATTTGTCTATCTTTGACATTTGTTACAGGTAGTCAATGGCCCAAAAAGTCTGGCAACCAATCTTACCAATTGATATCATATCACCCCGTTTTAACTGGGTGTGGAGGTCAGATATTCAGTCACTCTTTGTAAAATACTGGTTTTCAGCGGCATCTGGTTAGAATGGAATTCGACCCAAACATACCTAGTTAGGAAAAGGCTAGCCATTTGATGATAGAGGTAAAATAAATTACGCAAAGTAATGCGTCAGTCTGTGTTTGAAGTTCGTAAGTATAATTAAAATAAATTATCCAAATACTTCGAACAAGCACCCTTTTACATCAAAATCCCTAAATCACTCGAATAACACTTAATAAGGGTTGTTATCTGGCACCAAACGACGGTTCCACCCCCGTTTGTAGACAGCCAATCAGCAAGCGACAAACTCACCCCCTAATAAATATCGACCAATCAGAGTTAAGTATTACATCAGGTGCGTTTAGGTGTTGGGTTACCTTAGCGGATGCTTAAAAAAGTGATTTTGGGATTAAAACTGGTATCAAACGTGTTTTTGGGAATATCGAAAACTAACACTTCACTCGAGATTTCGTCCGCAAAAATTGTGATACTGCGGCTAATATGCGTGATCATCACTATCACTACATATTATAAAACAAAGTCTTCCGCCGCGTCTGTCTGTCCCTATGTATGCTTAGATCTTTAAAACTACGCAACGGATTTTGATGCGGGTTTTTTTTAATAGATAGAGTGATTCAAAAGGAAGGTTTTTGTAAACAATTTTACGCTGGTGAAGCCGCGGGCATCGGCTAGTATACAGCTCATGAAACGCGTGCATATTTTTTTATAATAGTATATATTAGTATATTATAAGGTCCCATTGAAATAGATGGAGAAATAACACAGATTTCAATACGTCAACCCAAAGCAAAATATAAATTCTACAAATGGACTTTATTTTCATAACCATAAAGTCCATTTTTTGGATTTAAAATTTTTGCCATATAGACCCCCTGAATGCTATGTTAAAATTTGTCCATCTATTTTATTGAGACCACATAGCATAGATGAAGACCGTTTTCTCTCAGGAGTAAGTATACGCAAAAATACTTATTATTCAATTTCATATTGCATTCTATAATTGTAGGTATTACTTACATAGATGGTATAACAAAGTAAAACGATCATTAAGGGCCAGCAACATCCGTCCGGCCGTCTAACGATGACGACAGGCCGTGTCGACGGCGTGTTCGTGTTCCACGCGCGCCTCAAAGAGATGTCAGCAAAAGGAGAGGGGCCCGCAAGGGCCGAAGCCTGCCGGAGTTGCAGGCCTGTTCGAAAGAGATACCGCGGCCCCGGAACGTAAAAGGCGAGGAAGGAACATGGATGGTTTTTAGTCAGTAAGAGTCTGACACTCCCTCCCGCTCCGCCCAGAGTGGGTCATTTGATGATTTCCCATCCATAAAAAAAAAAAAAAGGGCCAGCAACATTAAACGAAAGAAAAATGGCTAAGTTTAAAATTTCGTTCAATTGTTCTAGGCCTCCAATACAACGGTACCTATACGAACATTTATCTAGTGAAAACTTCTTTGGACGCGTTGAGCACTTTATGCGTGAACAAAAATCATGGAAATAAGGCTATCGTCACCGAACACTTTCATAGAACGGTAAGTCAAACTCAACCTTATGTAGTGTGACTGGTACTTAATTAGTGTACGATACTTAAACACATGATTGTACTCATGATAACTAACCACTTTTAAATCAACTCAACTCAACTCAAAGCATTTATTTCAACTAGACCATTACGGCACTTTTGAATGTCAAATTACAAATTAAATCAAAGCTACAGTCACAGTCACAAGGCATAATAACTTGAGAAAGTACTGTAGTTGCCCATTCCCTAGCGTAGATCTCTATGGAGAAGAACGGGCAAGAAACTCCATGGACACTCTTTTTAAATCAATATATTGTTACAAAATCTTGGTTACATCATTCATGTGTGATTATACATATATGTGAGAACGATGTAGAAAGACGTGCACATTAAGAGCGTCCAGAGAAAAGATTAAATCAACAGTGTAAAAAAAAAAAAAAAAGAAATTAAAATTAACCATGGCAGCTAAGAGATGACCAGTCCCAACTGACAGCGCCCGTTCACGAACATGACGCATGTATCGGCGCCATTCAACTCGACCATATTGAAGGGAGCTAAATGACCCGACACAACCGCCACCATCAGCGAGACATTTGAGTGAGCATGACAATCTCTCAGCCGCCAAGGCATATTCAAGTCAAAAAAAAGAAAAAGATAACTAAATGTAAATGGTGGCTTTACAGTACATAGAACTCACACAAATGTGCTATGCAGTTATATAATACTACGAGATGGAATCTATACAATGCAAGGATATTTTACAATCTTCTGCAGCTTCCACAATAACGTAACCTGGGAATCAGTTAGTTTGCCTATGGTTGTGGAGCAGGACCAGCATTGAGCCAAGCATTTTTATCATTAATGTAATCCCCCAAATTATAATATGCTTGCCTACATAGTGTGCGTTTTATACAAGATTTAAATTTCGTCTCATTCAGTTGTAGAATGTGAGGAGGTATTTTATTGTAACATTTTAAACAGTACCCCATGAAAGATGAATCTACTTTAGCAAGCCTGAAACCTGGCTGAACGAGTTGGTCCCTATTTCTAGTATTATAGTGGTGTCTGTCACCTCTTTTACTGAATAAATGCAGATTTTTCCTAACGTACATGATGTTTTCATAGATGTATTGGCAAGGTACTGTCAAGATGTTAATTTCCTTAAACAGTTCTCTCAGAGAGTCGCGTCTACGTAATTCGTATATGGCTCTGATTGCTCTTTTCTGCAGAATGAATATAGACTCGATGTCTGCCGCACGTCCCCACAGTAAAATACCGTATGACATAATACTATGAAAATAACTGAAATAGACTAGCCTCGCGGTATCAATATCAGTAAATTGACGGATCTTTCTAACAGCATATGCAGCTGAGCTCAGCCGTCCTGCAAGAGATGTTAAATGAGGACCCCATTGTAGCTTTGAATCGAGCGTGATTCCCAAGAAAACTGTTTTATCGACGAATTCTAGTTTCTCTTGATTCAACATTATGTCACAATCACTACTTTTGACATTTGGTAGGGCAAATCGAATGCACTTAGTTTTTTTCCCATTGAGTACTAAATTGTTAGCGGTAAACCACTTATGGACCTGCAGTAGGGCATTATTTACATCGTCAAAATTAGTGGCACGTCTGTTTATCCTAAATATTAACGAAGTATCGTCAGCAAACAACACCATATGCGGGTGGATGTTAAATAAATGGGGTAGGTCATTAATATAAACTAAAAAGAGGAAGGGACCCAGAATCGAACCTTGTGGTACACCCATTTTTACTTTTAAACCCGTAGAATTGACACCATTTATTTGTACTTGCTGATGTCTATCATTCAAATACGACTTTACTAAACTAAGCGCAAGTTTACCTAAACCGTAATGCTTAAGTTTCAAGATCAGGGTTTCGTGATTTACGCAATCAAATGCCTTCGAAAGGTCACAAAAGATTCCTATGGCATCTTGTGCCTCTTCCCACGCAGTAAATATGTGTTTTAATAAAGTAACACCGGCGTCAGTTGTACAACGTCCCTTGGTGAAACCATACTGTTGTTCGTGTAATATTTTATTGGTGTTAAAATGGCAAAGCATTTGATTGAGCATTATCTTTTCAAACACCTTGCTGAAAACAGGCAACACGGATACTGGCCTATAGTTATTGGTGTCTTTACTGTCCCCGGATTTAAAAAGCGGTATTACCTTACTGAATTTCATTAGATCCGGGAAGACTCCTTGATCCACGCACAAATTAAATATTGAGGCTAAATACGGTGCTACAGTTTCAATAATTGAGGTACAAGCTTTAATAGACATACCCCATAGGTCTTCGGTTAATTTGATCTTGATTTGTTTAAAAGCTTTTATGACTGTCGTGGGGTTTATATGCTGAAATTTAAATTCATTTGGACAGGCTGAAACGTTTGCTTTTAATAAATCAATAGAGAGCACCGGAGAGGAATTTAAGGTTTCAGTAGTTATAAATATGGGACCACCCCTGAAATCACGAAAAAAATACAGCTATTCAGTACATTTTTTTTATTTTTTTATTATTAATGTTCCCCTTTTTTTTTAGGATGGGAAATCATCAAATTCTCCCACTCTGGGCGGAGCGGGAGGGAGTGTCAGACCCTTACTGACAAAAACCCATCCATGTTCCATCCTCGCCCTTTATGTTCCGGGGCCGCGGTATCTCTTTCGAACAGGCCCGCAACCCCGGATTAAAGTTCCCCTTAGTTCATAATAACTGTCAGCGAAGTAGACAACGCGACTGCTGGCCGTTACGGTCAAGCTTGATAGAGCAAGGGCTAACTAGCCAAAATGTACTGGACAGCAGATTTATATAGCGATTTTGAGGTTTTTGGATTACTTAGTTTTGACTTCTACCAGCAGTCGGTCCCCAAAGGCTGCTCCGAAAGTTATTTTTAAAATGTTTGTATGTCTGTCTGCCCGTCTGTCTGTCTGCCCGTCTGTCTGTCTGTCTGCCTGTCCTTCTGTCTGTTCATTCCGGCTAATCGCGGAAGGTCACGGGCATCACTTAGTAATATTATTAAGGCAACTACAGGAGCTAAACGCGAGTTTTATAATGCCTGAAAGTATATGATTCTCTGCAACAAACAGAACCAGAAAAATTTATGATATTCTTCAGGATATATGCTAGTATGATATTGTTTTGAAAACATAATATAATTATTTAAATCGATAGAAAAAACACACGAACTTATCGCTAAAAATTTCTTTTAACGAGTAAAAACCATATACTTAATTACATGCGATCATTGGGCCTAATTCTGCTATTTTAATAAATTCGTCACTCCAACACGATTCCATTCTCATCCCATTGTCAATTTGCTTAAAGTTCGTAATAAATTCACAATGGTCGATCATTGGTCGGTCGATGGTCTCGTAATAAAATTGTGTTTTAATGGCATTTTCATATTGCCATTATTATAAAACCAAATGGTTTTTTTTTTGTACAGATGGTTTTCGAAATCTACTACTAAATGCGAACATTATTAATGCCTGATTTTATGTACGAGATTAATATTCTATGACATTTCTTTCAATGGAGTGTCAGTGGTTGTTCATTGATAAGTCATAATGACGGCATTATACTAGTAGATTACCAAACTTGTCAAAACTTGATCATTGTGACTTCAATGATCGCCTATTCTGACACTATCGTAATAGCAGAATTGAGGCCCTGATTTTTTGGCAAATAATTCTACGAGCAACATAGTGTTTTATTTTTTTAGTCCAATCAATAGATTTTTTGTAAATAGATCGAAACCACTAATTTCGCACTATTCGGCCCGCAGTGACTGACGTAACCACTTTGTAATGCAAGCTGATTAGAACTTTATTATAACAGCACTTCAATCGAAGTTGAACACAAATAGAGTTCCCTTAAGTTTAATCAAAAGTCATTTAAACCAAAACCTTTCCTCACTCTATTCACACCTCGAATTTCAATGGATTACGGAACACAACAGAAGCATTTTCAAATCTGAACAAGACGATCTAAATCCAATCGTTTCCACAAACATGCTGATATGAGTTCTGATAAAGGATTGTCCTCACTCAGGACGGTTCCCATGTGATGGAACATGGGATATGGAACACTAAGAAGGATTTACCGTTTTTTTGGTATAAGCCGCATAAGTGTGAAATTCTATTATAGTTATAGTTTTCATCGAATCAAAATCAAAGCATTTTTTGTTTGTCTATTAGGCCAGTTACATGCACTTTTGAATTGTCGAAACAAAGACTACATTTAAATTAATGTGGGTACTGTCCCAGGCATAAAAACTGTCTGTAGTTGCCCATTCCAAAGCGTAGATCTTTAAGGAGTTGAACATTTTTGAAGTAAAAACTTCTTTAGGTGCTTTGAACACTTTTTGGGTGAACACTTAGGCGGGCGCGGGGCATAACCCATAGCAGTTATAAGTGGATAATTTAGTGTTCACTTCGTCCCCAAAAGACTGCTCTGCATGTTTTTTATTACACAACCCTCAGGTTAGGTACCTACCTAGCCAGCTAAATAACTAGCACTAAATAAACTTTAAAGCACACAATGATCTAATAGGACTGAATCAAACATGGCGTCCCAACTTTTTACACGACTGCCATTTGCATGTTTGTTTTTTGTAGTTTATTACCTCGTTATCTTCCAAATGGCGGGATGGAAATCGATGTTAAGGTATCAGGTGTTCAAGCAAACAATATGGCGGATTTTTGGCGCTAAATTGTAAGCATTCATTTTGTTTTCCAACCAAATCTATCGAGTAGGGTATCAAAATGAAGAAAATTAAAAGGAGAAAACAAAATACATATTAGCAGTTGGATTTTTTGATTCTTTTGATTAAATTGTTACCAAAATATTTTGCACAGGACATCACTTCAACATCCTAATCCGTTTTTTTCCCGCCATTTCATTACGTCAAGTACTTGTCAAAAGGGCGTGTTAGTTGACACTACTGTCGTTTCATTGTTATTGCACTTCTGATTTTGCAGTCGAGTGACTTTTATTTCCGTTGGTATAAGGTTCAAGTCAGATGCAAATTTTCTTTGAAAGGCCTTCAGTATTGTGCCGTGTCCGTGGGGTACAAATGCGCAATAGTTTATTGTTAGCGTTAGATTTAGCGATGTAATACTCATTGTTGGTGATTCGGATTTAGGGTTGGCACTGTGATTTCAAATGCCCGAATTTCTTACAACCAGTCTTACCGTATATCGTATTTTCTAGTATTAATTGGGTTGTGGAGGTCAGATAGACAGTCGCTCCATGTAAAATACTGGTATTCAGCTGCATCCAGTTAGCCTGAAGCCGACGCCATCATAGTTGGGAAAAGGCTAGACAGATGATGACTGTAATTTCAAAATGTAGACCGTACTTAAAAGTTTTTTGCCATGGCCATAGGTAACCACACACACAATTAATACCTTCATCTATACTAATATTATAAAGCAGAATGTTTGTTTGTTTGTTTAATTGAACACGCTAATCTCAGGAACTACCGGCTCGAATTGTTTTTTTTTGCGTTGGTTAGTCCATTTATCGAGGAAGGCCCACTACATAACATCACGCTATTACCAATAGGAGCGGAGCAGCAATAAGAAATGTTGCAAGCGGGAAAAAAGCTTCCGTTGAGCAGGCGATGCGTTGAGTTATCAAAACTTCACGCGAACGAACTCCCAGGGAGAAGCTAGTTAATAATAATTAGCTTCTTTCTTGAGTTTCTTGAGTAAAAAACGAGTGAAGAATTTTTACATTTCTCTTTAGCTGCCATGAAGTTTGAATTTGAATCCGGCTTATCTGGCTAGGTAGCAAAAAATTACTTTTGGCTTTTGGGTAACTCCTTATATTGCAGGCGTGATTGTAATGTTGGTCAATCCGTAAGAAAATTAACTTAAAATGTCACTCCGTGATTGTTATCACTTTTAAACTCCCGATATTTCGACTTTGTTGCAAGCGTGATCGCGGGTTCAAAATTACGGAAGATATCCCGTAAGTGAGATTTTAAGTTGACTTGTGAGCCGTGATAGCTGAAAACAGTGTTTCAAAACTATTTTGTCAACCCTATTACATTGCACCCCAGTGTTCACAATAGGGTTGTTCATTTGCACCCGCCGCGGTCTGTTGTCGCTTTGTGTCGCCCCCTGACACTCGTAGCAGGATTAACTGGCACGCCTTTGCCCAACAGGATCAAGATGTTACAAAAAAAAAGTAAAGAAAAAATTGGTGACAAAAAAGGTAATAGATAGAGATGTAGTAGTTTCTGTGAACTTAATAAACTTAACGATTGGATTTATATGCTCCAAATTCAAATTTTCTTACGTTTTTTTGCAATTTGCAGGCCAGTGTTGTTTACAGTAAGACGTATGTAGTTACAGAATTGTATTCATCAAAATCATCAATACAAAGCCCCAACTTCATAGAGGTCGATATAATTTAACTGACAAAACTATTTGTAATTATATTTGTTATACTTCGTGTCAACTGTCAATGTCGCTGGCATAACAGAATTTTATATTTGTTCGTCCAGAACTTTGATTCTTTCAAGGCGAATCATACAACATTTTATCTCTACACAATAATCCACAAAATTCCATTATTTCCATAAATACCGATAAAATCACTGTAAAAATCTATTGCGTAGTAACAATGAGGGCGTTCATTTGTCAACCACGCCATTGTGTAACTGGCCTAACAGAGGATTAACAGCGTCACGCATTTGCCCAACTGAATGGAGCAGAAAAAAAGAGAAAAAAAGTTTAGCGTGACACTTCGGAGATTTATTGTAGTTTGAATTTGGAAGGGCGTAAAATCGTTATAATTGGACTAGCTGACCTTGTCTCTGGTCGATTATTCGCAAGCTCGACTGCTGAGCTTGGGCTCTGGGTCGGCCATAGTGTTATTGAAATTCTCGGTAGCCTTTAAAATGTAGATCATCTTTATCTGCTTAGACTTTTCCTAAATATGTTGGGGAATACCAATACTGCCTATCTGAGTAATACGAAAACCTCTTGGTTGGACTAGTTGTAAACTTTCGAGCCACTGACTACCGAGCAACGACTGTCAAAGAACTACAAATGACAGCAAGGACCAATGACATAACGTGCTTTCCGAAACACGGAGGAATATCGTAATAAATATCCGAACCTATAAAATGGAGGTATTAATAGGTTACTAATCTTTCACCCAGTCCAGTTCCAGAAAATGATCCACATTGATACGAGACTCACCAAATTTTGCATAAATGTGTCTCTCTATAAAAAAATCGGCCTGCTCCTCCATAATCCTAAGGATATAGACAAGATTATCGCACATTTGCGACTGTTGAATTCAATGGCCTGAATAACATAAAATTGCGCGAAAAATGGTTTGAATTTGGAACGTCGGCGTTTGACAGTTTGACTTAACTGTATATTTTTTTGTTTGCTACATATTACCACAGAACATAAATGTGACTGAAGTTATTGTAAATTAGCTTGAGATCTTGCTCTAACACAAAATTTGAACTTGGAATAGGTTACCAAACAGCTCTCTCCCTCTTTTTCGATTTCACTTTACATTGTGATGACGTAATGTCAGGTAAACCATACCTGGGAACCTTCCAGTTACGGAGAAATTGAAGGTCAAAGTTCCAACTTTTTCATTAACTTTTTTACATTTTTACTTTAAACATTTCCACGACCTTACTATTTAATCCACGCATCAGCACAATGTTTTGAGTGCGTTACAATTGAGTCTTACTAGAACGTGATTTTTCACACCTAACAAGAAAGTCCCAGGGATAGTTTTTGAGTAGAATTACTTAGTTTGATGTACAGAACGCTTAGTTGATGACTTCTTGCAAGGTCCGTTTACACATGGTGACATGGTTTACACCCACTAGATGCGAATGTTACATAACTGACAAAATGTGGGTGTCCTCTTACGTAGACCTCTGCCTAACCCTCCAGATATTACAGGCGTGATGTTATGCCACATCATCATCATCATCATCAGCCTATAAATATTCCCACTGCGGAGACACAGGCCTCCTCTCTATGACAGGGAATGGGCTATAATCCACCACGCGAGCCCAGTGCGGGTTGGTAGGATGTCACATGTCTTCGATTTTTTGTTTCTAGGACATGCTGATTTCCTTACGAAGCTTTCCTTCACAGTTTTTGAGAGCAGTGGTGATGAAACAAATTACACCACCACCACCACCACCACCACCACCACCACCACCACCACCACCACCACCTCCACCACCTTGTATACCATGTTTTATGCAAATAAAAATATCTTATCTTATCTTATCTTATCTTACACAAAGTAATGCGTCTGTCTGGGTTCGAACCCACGACTCACTATTTGCAGTCAGGGTCAACACTGGGTCACCGCTATTATGCCACAGTTCAGGATATTCTATCTAAAAGATGGAAGGAAGACTTTTTATATCAGCGTCGCCATCTTGTAAGTTCAGATTACAATACTTCACGTGAGTGATAGAAATAATAGCGATACCAGAGACTGTTTATCTGCTGCGTCGGGTTACATAATGATGCCATATAGTTAGAACGAGGTGGGGTAAGCAGATATGTAGGTATTTATATTAGAAGACTAGCGGACGTCTCGCGGTTTCACCCGCGTTGTTCTCGTTCCCGTGGGAGTATGGAGATAAAACATAGTTATATGTTACTCAGGGTGAATGTAGCTTTCCAATGGTGTAAGAATTTTTGAAATCGTCACAGTAGTTTTTGAGTTTATTCATTACAAACATACACAGACACACAAAAATACAAAATTTTCCTCTTTATACTCGTTACATTAGTGAGGATAATCTTTATCTTGTCCTAAACTCGATTGTTTAACCTTCGTTTCCACTAATAAGTCATCTTATCAGAAAAACTTCAAGAAGTTCTGGTTTGAGTTATCCCTTATCGTTATCGTACATATCTAATTGTACTCACATAATTTAGTTGAGTTAGTTTCTATCTTTTTTTTGTTCTTGTTACTGAAAAATTGAAAGGAAGTCGTTTGGTTTGGTATGGACATGTAATGAGGAGGGATGAAACGCATGTGACTAAAAGAGTGATGGACATTAGTATTGATGGATGGAGAGGGAGAGGAAGGCCAAAGAAAAGATGGATGGATTGTGTAAAGACTGATATAAAAGAGAAAGGAGTAAATGATGCCGTGACGTTTAACAGGGGTGAATGGAAGAAGAAAACGTGTTGCGCCGACCCCAAATAAAATGGGACAAGGGCAGGAAGATGATGAGTTTCTATCTTTTTTTTACCAACTTGATTATTCTATTAGTTGTTAATTGATTATTTTATTTTATAATTTTACTGGTCTCATTATATTTTGCTATGTAAAGTGATGACCTGAAACCGGTAGAACTCAATGTAACGCACACAAAACATTGTGCTAATGGATAGATTGAATAGTACGGGGTCGAGGAGGTGTTTAAAGGTCATACAATAAATCTTGTATTTAAAAAAAAAACTTGTGAAAAAGTTGGAACTTTGACTCCCAATATTTTGTTACTAGAAGGGTCCCAGGCTCCCAGGTATGGTGTAAAACAAAAAAATATTGCTATGATATGACGGGGAGAACTATTTTCTTTCGGTTTCTTTAAAAGTTTCACACCCTTTGTTACCTAACTTACGTTTAAGTAGTTACTTATGCCAATTTTTAATGCAATAAACAAGAATTTGAAAGGAGTAAGAACCCTCAAAGAAAACAAAGCGAAGAATTCTAACTTTTGACAGTTTTTATTTCAAGTAATTGCTAAAAGTTAGGTAAGCCTAGCCTTTTCACTAAAGTAGGTAATGATTTTGACTTGGTTATAGAAACGGGGGTTAGTCTTAGGGCCAGTTTCACCGGCTGCGGATAAAGTGTCGGTTAGCCTATTAGGAACTTATCTGCCAGATAAACTAACACTTTTAGTTTCACAGGTGTGGGATAGCGATATCTGGTAGATATAGTATTAGTTATAACCAGCCTTTAAGTGGTAGATAGTATTAACTATCACATAACTAACCGACACTTTATCGTCAGTTTCACCGGTTCCGGTATATACCTAATAAGGGGTGAGCATAATTTATGGGCAGCTTACAATGTTCACTAGGAAATCTTAAAAGGTAAGTATTTTTTGGATGCTTTCTCGTTTTTGCCTCATTGGTGCAGTGTGATCGCTGAGCATGAGATAGATATTCGATTCTCAAGTGGAGTAGAGATAACCTCATTCGAATATTTAGTCACAATTTATTTTCGTATATAAATACTTTGAAACAATAGAACAGGTACCACGCACGGGTTGCAGGCGACGTCGCGTGAAATACAACTGTCACTTTATTAGCAAGAGATACATGATGCGAAGACATGCTATTTATACTGTTTCTGACTATTCTCGTTCCGTGTGGTGCAGTGGTAGTTAGTTGGTTAGCACTTTTTTTAAACGTTGCCTAGTAAATAAAATAAATAAATATCGCTGGACATTAACACACAGCGCCACCTAGTGCCACACTAAGCAAAGCTTGTGTCGTGGACACTATATAGTTGATATACTACTTAAATACTTTTTTGTTTGTAAATACATACTTATTATACATATAAAACATCCATGACTCGGAAACAAATGTCCGTGCTCATCACACAAACATCTGCTCCGACCGGGATTCGAACCAAGGACCCTAAGAACGTAAGGCAGCGTCACTACCACTACGCCATTCGAGTCGTCGTCGTAGTAGCATAGCAAGTCCTATAATTTTTATGGGGGCCCATTGCCTTAGTGCGGCGAAGCCTGACAAGAGAAGAAAATCATTAAGTAATGTCAAATAAATAGCTTGCAAACTAAGAAAACAGCATCCTGACAATTGGAGCTTTCTGGAACGTGATAAGTTATATTTTCATTTTATCTTTTATCATAAGAAATATATGAGGTGGTGAGAAAATTTTGTGACTTTTTTCTATGTTGATATTCTAGACTAGACTTTTTTTCTGAAAGAATATTTGTGGGATGCCCTACTAAAAAGGGAAGGGATATTTTTTTTTAATTAAATATCAGTTTTTTTTTTTTTAGCTGTCGGTTGTTTATTTTTCCAAAAAGCTTTTTTTATATGAAACGGGCCTTCATAGAAAGACAAATGTAACAAACATACAAAGGGAGCTTAAATCATAACCCTTCTTTTTGGCTCGACCGTAGTTGACTGTAGCTACATTTAATGTGCATTTTTGTTTCGACAATTCAAAATTCCCTGTAACTGGCCTACTTGAAAGAAATGCTTTGATTTTGATTTTGTGTAAAAACCAAATTACACCCAACCCAACATATTAGCATTAAAAAACAAAATACTCCGTCAAAACTTACAAAATGTAAGTAATTTTGACACAAATATGACAAATTGGTAACAAAAAATGAACGAACATAATATCCTAACGGATTCCTGAAATGTTTTTGTTACCTGACTAAAAACGCTACCATTTTAGGAATTTATTTTGAAGTTTTTGTCATACGACACCTCATTATAGCTACTGAGTCTGTTTTTTAAATCAATAGCGAAGGGTGGAACATTGGTATAACATGGATAAGGCCCGGATTCCACCAAAGCGGAGACGAGCGGAACGGAGAGAAGAATCTATTTATTTATTTAATTACTATGGTTGTAAAATCAATTACAGTAACTAAAACTAGAACTGAAAGAGTTTAACATAAAAATTAAAATATACAAATTATCAAAGTAAAGGTTCGCAGTTTCATAAATTCCTCTCACATGCCATGTACCTATGTACGATCACTTGGTTGAAATCTACGTCGCGTTTCTCGTCTGCCCTGTGATTGGTCGAATCTCCTCTCCACTTTGCTGGAAACCGGGCTTTAGGCCAACGGGGCAACTTTGGTGAGACGAGAGACGCGTTGTAATGTGATAAGTCGGTTTCCACACGTCCTCTCACCGCTTTGGAGGAAACAGGGCCTAAGGCGCCAATATGGCCCGGCCTAGAAGCTGTAGATGGTGGGTACGAAGGAACCCAGGTTTATTATCATCTGGCTAGCCAGTTTCCAACTATGTAGGGGTCGGCTTTGAGTCTAAACGGATGCAGCTAAATACCAGTATTTTACATGGAGCGACTGCCTATCTGGCCTCCAAAACCCAGCTAGTACTGGGTAACACGATACCCCTTGGTAAGACTGGTTATCAGACTTTTTGGGCCACCTGTTACGACTATCAAGAAGTACCAGCCGGGACCAGCGGCTTAGCGTACTTTTCGAGGCATGGAGGAAACTGAATGCATTTTTATATGCTTTATATCGCTGATAAAATGCTGGTCCTGCGCCTCTGTGAGCGCAGAAAATTGATAGCATTAAATGGTATTTTTGGAGCTGCTGAAGATTGTACAACTATATTTGCATTGTATAGATTCATTCTCTTTAGTATTATATAATCGCATAGCCCATATTGTGTGAGTACTATGTACTAGAAAACTATCATTCTCTGGAAACCTACGTTAGTTCTTGACTTGAATGTACCCTGGCGGTTGAGAGATGCCATGCTCACTCAAAATAGTGTACATTTTTCTAGTCAAGCTCTATCATTTGACACGTACACGTCAAACTTATAACACCCCGTCGTTTTTGCGTCGGGAGTTAAAAACCCGTCATTGGTGGGTTTTTGCCAGACTCGAGAATCGCACCCTGGACCACACAGCAGTCGCGTTTGCGACCATGATACCAACAACCAACCAATATGGGCCACATAGAAATATTTTTCATCTGTTAATAAATTGATGACCACCTACTGCTACCTACTGAATACGTTATAAGTGTAGTAACCGTATTCGCGACGGTATAACCACCTCGAATAGTAAGAAGTGCGTCCCATCCACACAATTCTCTCGCAGAAGAAAGTCAATGCTCGTCTATTTTTTGTTGCAATAAATCTGTTACGGGAGGCAAACTCGCGGGGTGTCACTAGTCGACACCGCACATTACACACTCTAGGTTAATTTACTTAATTAAAGGTTAAAACTTCAGTTTTTTGCTTAAAAAACCTAAGACTATAAGAAACTCATTTAGAGAGGAGTTTTAGGAATGAGAAGGAAAGGATACTGCTGATATAAGATGCTGCTGAACACCTTTATGAACTTGGAGGGTTGTTTTGATTATTTTGTTGGTTAATTCAGTAACTACAAACGTCTTACAGTCGCGAACGATATTTTCATCAACATACAACTTAGCACAGGCTTGCAAATTACAAAAAACGTGAGAAAATTTGAATTTCGCGGGCAACCCTTTAGCTTCCAACTTAACCCGTTAAGAAATTGCCTATGACCTTGCAGGTTACTGTGTCTTTTGAGGATAGAGCCACACAGATTTGAGTAGACCATACTCAGTCAGGACACGTCATCATATGCCAACTTGCCTAGCACTTTCCAAACTATGTACGTATGTATGTACGAGGATCTTCAACGTATCGCCGTTTGGTCTGAGGAAAATTGCCTGTCGCTAAACCCTTCCAAAACAAAATATATAGTATTTGGCACGAGACAACAGCTGGCTAAGCTGCCTTTGACTTTTGCCTTGGAACTAATGGGTGAACCAATTGAGAGAGTATACGAGGCGCGAAATCTAGGTCTTGTGATGGATAAATCCCTTCGTTTTGAGAACCACATAGCAGATTCAGTCAGAAACTGTTTTTATCGGTTGAAGGTTCTATATAAGATGAGGTCTTACTTATCGGAATCACTGCGGGAACAGCTTGTGGAAACATTGATACTTTGTAGGTTGAACTACGCCGACGCAGTGTACGGCCCACGCCTACTAGCTCGTACAGACCGACTCATTCAAAGAGTACAGAACGCTTGCGCGCGGTTTTGCTACAATATTCCTCGGCGAGGTCACGTAACACCTTTTTTAAACAAGCATAAGTCGTTAAAAATGAAGTCCCGACGTAAACTACACTTGGCATGCCTCCTGTTCGGTGTGGTTAAATACAAAAAACCGGACTACTTATACAACAAACTGAGTTGGTTAACTAGTAGACGCGAATGTGGGAGAAGACAATGCTCGCAACAACTCTCTTCTCAGCCTCATAAAACAGCAGCGTTCAGGGGTAGTTTTCGCTATGCGGCTTCCAAAGTGTGAAATAACCTGCCACCACCAATCAGAATTATCAGCTCAATAGACACATTCAGAAGACGTTTACGGCAGTATCTAATTGAATCACAACGGAAATTAGATATGGTCGCACAGAATGACTCGATTATATGACGTAAAAATCATCCTACCTACCTATCTAATTATCTTGAACACGGCACAATATCTTTGTCGACTAATGATGCACAGATTAGCTGATGTATACAATCCCAGTCCATTTGTTTTATTTAGTACCTTTGGTTTTTTGTATTGTCTCCCAATTTTTATTAACATTTGTAGTTTTATTTGTTTATTATTTTGCACACCAATTTATTTTATTTAAGTATCTATAAATATATACATTACTTACATGCTCAATTACACATACCTAGTAACGGTAACACAAAGTAATTGCAAAACTGTTTTATATCCGTAGCGTCACCATGACAGGTCCAGTTGAAAACCAGCGTCGGGCACTAGCTGCTCGGCATTTTGCTGAACTGGGCCTATTTGGCTCAGCCGTGAGACGCACAATTTTATTTTATTTTTTTTAGTTTTTAGTTTTACAGACTACATTTAAGTTTTTTATGTTGTTTTCACTTATTTTATTTTTTTATTTGTTGTGTGCACTTATGGCATGTGCCGAATAAATATGTTTTCTTTCTTTCTTTCTTATTTCTATGTTGGAGTCGGCATCCAGTCTAACCAGATGCATCTGAATACCAGTATTTTACATGGAGCGACTGCCCATCTGACCTTCACAAATCAGTTAGTTCTGGGTAATTCGATACCCCTTGGTAAAACTGGTTGTCACAATTTTGAGTCACTGACTGCAAGTAATGACTGTCAAATCTCCAAATCAACAAATGACAGCTAGGACCAACAGCATAACGTGCTTTCCGAGGCACGGAGGAAATTCGGTGTGCAAGGACAGTCACCCATCCACAGACCAACCTAGGCAAGCGCGGTTTAACCCAAAGATCGATCCGAGCGGCTGTTATTATTTAGCCACGAGCTCCTCTCGTCTCTGCGACTAACTTTATTATGCATGTTATTAATAACTCTATAACTGTACATAAGACTTATAAATATTTAATAAATAAAAATACTTAATGTGTTAATTGCTGTGCTCTAACATGGTATATTAAATTGTCCTTAGCTTTGTAACACCTTTTACCTACATTATGGAACGAATAAAATGAATATGAATGTACCAAAAAGGCAAAAGATAAACAACAAGGGGTGACTGAAAAATAGCATCCCAATTTGTCGACAACAACGCGAAATTACTTGACGACAATTATCTGGCATGGCAACATTGTTACCGGACCCCTGCAATACAATCTGCGCTCGCTAATGAATTTAATTGACTCCCATGGGACGGCAGTGTTGCCATAAATTATTATTAGTCTGCCTGAATTAGCTCTTTGTGAGATTTAGGTAATGATTTTGTATACGTTCCGTTTATTGGAGCGTAGCTTGGATTAAACGTTTTGTGTTAGCTACTGCCTCAGATATTGAAATATTTAAATTGATAGACGGCAAGTAAATCGTAATATACGTACCTACTGTGCATAACGCACCTTCTTGTTTTATTTTTTATACTTTTTTTGTCTATGTTTTTGGTTGTCATTTGCGTTCTTGTTTTGTGTTTGCCTAAGAAAGAGTAAAATTACTTTAATTCTATTAAAAAAGCGCCTTTCCTTCAATAATTTTATACAGTCCACTCTCTACAAGTAACACGTAGATAATACTACTAAGTAATAAATCGATATGTCTAGTGTTACACATGAAAATACTTCCAATGTCCGCTCTGTGTATTTCAAATACCTTTAGCTAACTACCTTTTTCTTACATCCGGCGCGCGGCCTGTCTTTTCATCCCAGCCTTTTCCCAGCTATTTTGGGGTCGGCTTTCAGTCTAACTGAATGCATCTGAAAACTGGTTTATAATTATGGAGTAATTGCGTTGATACTTTTACTCGATTCTTTCAGAGGAATCTACTACAATACAAAAGCAGAATTTACTTCATTTTCTTTTTTTTTTTTAAAAAAAGAACGTCCCACAGATTATAAACTGTAGAAAATAAAAACAGCGCGAAACTTTACGCTTAATTTCCGATTATCTACCCTTTACTAAGGGTTGTTATAGCATATGTCTAAGCGCGCGTATAATTATCTACAATCAACTAAGGAAAGGGGGAATCAAATCACTCGGGATTATCCCTAGTGATTTGCTTTCCCCTCACCGTAGGTGATGACTGTGACAAATTGGTCATTTTATTGTAAAAAGATACCTACGCTTAAATGCGTTGTTTGATAATAAGTATCTTCACTATCACTACATGTTATAAAACTTTTTTGCAAAAAAAAAACCGACTCCAAAAAACACCTTTGACCAGTGACCTTTGATTGATTTACAAAGTTTATTGTCATCGACTTCTGAAGCTAAAGTTTATTGTCATCGACTTCTGAAGCTAAAGTTATTTTTCACTTTTTTGTGGTTTGCTTGTGCTTACCCCTTCACAGCGTAGCGGCGTGATGTTATGTTATGACCTGGTGTAAACAGTAGATAGACATGAGATTTCAGCAATCCCAGTCCATTTGCTATCATTTATTAAGGAGTTCCGTTGCCTATCTCTAAAGTTCTCCCTCAGATCTTCACCAAATTGATATGGGATCAGTTTAGGAAGTATTATTCCAAAAACTACCCAAACCACATCGAGTGTGCTTATAAAATTTGAAGAGTTCACTAAATTTCTCCAGGAACCCATCATCAGATCCCGACTTGATGATTATGGGACCACCTGGGAAGTATAAGGTATACTTACTTGAAGTTCAAACAAAAAAAGAATAACTCAAATCGCTCCAGCCATCTTCGAGTAATCGGGAACATACATAAAAAAAAGGTTCCGACGAATTGTAAACCTCCTCCTTTTTGAAGTCGGTTAAAAACCAAGTCTCCCGTCACGTCTGTCTGTCCCTATGTATGCTTAGATCTTTAAAACTACGGAACGGATTTGAATGCGGGTTTTTTTATAGATAGAGTAATTTAAGAGGAAGGTTTTAGTATAAACTAGCTTCTGCCAGCGGCTTCGTCCGCGTGAAGTTTGAATTTATCCCACGGGATCTTATTACCGGGATTAAAAGTATCCTATGTGTTAATCCAGGTAATAAACTATCTGTGTGCTAAATTTGATCCAAATCCGTTCAGTAGTTTTTACGTAAAAGAGTAACAAACATACATCCTCACAAACTTTCGCATTTATAATATTAGTAGGATTTACGCGGGCGAAGCCGCGGGCTTCGGCTAATAACATAATAAAAAAAAAACTCATAAAGAAGCCGAAAGGCACTGGTTTACATACCTGGCAACCTTCTAGTTACCGAGATATTAGGGGTCAAAGTTCCAATTTTTTTTTTCAAATGCATGTTTTTAATGTAAGAACTTTTCTTTAAATACTTCCATGACCTCCACACTATTCAATCCATCCCACAGCACAATGTTTTGATCGCGTTGCATTGAGTTTTACACTAAAACTTGATTTTTCACCCCAAAAAAATATTAAATGCAATATTTTTGTGTAGGATTACTTAGTTTGATTTAACAAAATTCGTGAAGATCCGTTTATACTGTATTTAAAACAAAATCTTTTAAACTCCGTTACGGATTTCTATATAGTTTTCAACAATAGATAGAGTATTCAAGAGGAAGATTGATAAAATATGTACTTAGTCCTATATGATGCGACGGCTTCAGTCGCATACAAATGATTTATGAATCATTACTAAAAACTTTCTCGTGAACCACTCTATCCATTGGTGAAACAGCATGAAAATCGGTGCAGCAGTTTTTGAGTTGATTGCAAACAGACAGACAGACCGACGCGTGAGTTTGTGTTATAATATATGTAGTGAAATGCTACATTGCACCAGTGCAATCCGTTCGAAACCGGGATGGGTCACTATTTAACAAATAATTCGGTCAGTGGGTTTTCTCTAAACAGACACTTTTCCTAGGCGTGAAAACACGAATTATCATATCATTATATCGTCACATTCGTCTTTACAATATTGCCAACTCATTTGGCAAGTCTATGACGACTACATTTTTTCCCAATCAATCTTGTCTTGACCCCAATGCTTTAATGATAGAGTAGAGAAATTTGACACATTGTGGTAGATTGATGTACAGGATCTGTACAAGGTTGGCAAGCACGATCAATACTCATTCCATCTCTTGTAGTCAAATTACAATCTGTTGATCACTCAACAGGATGTCTATGGCCATCTATACTCGAGATGAGGAACTAGTATGGAAGAAAAGTACCTTTATCATTTACTAGATGGCGCTTAATTAAATACAGCGAAACTGTTTTTAGTGAGGTGCTAACGCCACAGAATGTTTAAATATATCGATAAAATAAAAATAAAATGCTTAACTGTGAGGAGGATGTTTCAAATTAATAACTGAAACCAAATATATATTTTGTCGTCATTTATTCATAAAGACAATTCAATAAATGAACGCACTAAATTACATTAACTTTGAGATATGTCACTTAAATATTAATCGGTGGTGATTATTATGATTTTATACAGTAGGTATTATTTAATAACTTTGGTGTTTTATATTTTATTTGTCTTTATAAGCCAATTTTCGGATCTAATGTGTTTGAAGCGTTATCTTGAGACAAGAGCTAGAACGCAACAATAAATTCATAATTTCACCACCTTTGCGTTATATTCATAATTATGTATATAATAAGCTACAATACTCGCTATTGATAATATAGATCAGTTACTGGAAGACAAATCGTATGGCTTTTAATATTTTAGTACAATATCATTTAATACAAATGCACCGATATGTACGTTATGCTACCAAACTATTGAGGAAAAAAATCTACAGGAGTACAATACAAAATATTAGGAAAATAGAATTATATTTTATTTATTATTTTTTCTCATCTAGTAGAAAAAGTTTTCAGAAACATCAGAGTTCTTATAAATGAATTTAATTTATATTTAATTAGATAGTTAGAGCCCGACAAACATTGGCTTTTCCGACATTTTGTTTCTTGATAATATTATTTTCTGTGTTTCATTTACATTAGGTTTGGGTGCAAAAAATAAATCATCTAAGTCAGTAAACGTGAAATTTCTGTTTGCTGTGCATTAAAAAAATAGGAACCGACAATTTCAGTTTTTCGTAAACCTCTCCGAGCCCAAAAACGATCTCAAGTCGAGCTCTATATAAGAGTAAAAACTTTGAAGATGAAACAGTGCTATCCAAATTGTAAAATTCGAAAAGTGGCTTACTTAGTCAAGAAATATATACAATACAATAGAATGAGAAAAGCTATTGTAATGTAATAAATATATGGAAAAATTTAAATATACAAAAAAAGCAAGGAGCTGTTGTCAAACAAAAGCTATGTACAGCTAGGCGATTACAAGGGACTATAAGACTAACTTAGACTAGCCCTAACTCCATACAAATTATAACTTATGATACAACAATGATCACAAACGCATTTCCACATTAACTTATACATTATTAATAAACGATATGTGTAGTAATTGATGAGTATTAGTAGTAAACAATATAAAGTCTTCCGACTTTTACATGAAGCATAACACACAGCGAATCTTAACTAGCAAAACTTGGTACTAGTGTCACAGATTATAATACCATTAAAAAATATCTCCATTACTCTAAAATATGTCTTTCCTATACAAACTTAAACACTAAAAAGTATAGTTTTAAAATATACGCCTATTCCTATGCAAGCTGTAGAAAACTAAAAAGTTTAGAAAAGAATATAGTATGGAAGATTCTAGAGGTAGATTGATAATGGGCACCTATTCCTGAAAAAACTTACTAAATGCATTTTGATGCTATTTTTAATCTTACAAACAAATGTAAAGTTATACTAAAAGTAGTCTTTAGCAGTAAAATATACACAAAATATCCTTTATCAGCTAAAAAGTAATATAATTTGTTTTTATACATGTTTACTTAATTAATCACTTAAAACTATAAAAACACTAGTGAAGACCAAGTTTTGCGCACAAATACAACATCTAGTCAGCCACAATGTCGTAACGACGGCATTCAATAAAAACGTACTTATTGCTTGTACACGTAATGACGATCGTAGTATAAAACTACACCGCAAACAATCACAAATTAATATATTTTTATTATAATTACAATGATATTTTAATTAGAAAGTATATTTTATTATCCTTTGATATGTATTTATGAGTAATGATCGATTAAACTATGATTACATGTTTAAATAATTCGATTTAATGTATGATTTATAAGCGTGTAGCCAGGATTAGTTCAGTCGGTTGATGTTAATAAACTTGCCTCCAATAAAATGAGACTTAAATATAAGTGTCGAAATGTGGATGTATTATTAGGTAGAGACTTGCCAAACCTTTCGAAATTTACTGGTGCCATCTTATGTGTTCTCATTAAACAAGGCTTCTACTTAATCACCTTAATTACCTTTGGCGATAAATGAGTTGGTTTCAATCACCTATATTTTTTTCGTTTACGTCATATTTGCAACTTAATACAATGTACAAATAGATTTCTAAGTAACATACATTAATTATCTGAGATCGTCACATGAATCGATTAATCGGTCAAAGTTCGAAAACTTTTATTTCTGCATTTAAAAATATGGTTACCTCTTGGTTTCTAAACAATCCTGGTTACACCCATATTCTAATCTATTTCTAACGATATTTCAAATTATATGTAAGCCAATTTTCTCTTTAACACAAGTTACAATTCATAAAACTATCCTATTTAGGTTATTTGGGGTTACATGGGGAGTAAATACATTTTTACATTCATCATACCAACCTTTAACAACATCTTTAAACAATCACTTAATATCTGCTGATTATTTGAGAGATTCCTTGAATACACATATATCAATATAAAACAGTTATTTGATTAATAGTTTTTACTGTGACTATTCTAATGTCGACATTTCGAGCAATCTTATCGATAAGACGCGCACATCACTAATAATCAAAGTGAAAATGTTTGCGCGCGAATTACGTTTTTTGTAATAAGTCTAAACATTTTTGAGTTTAGAATGTATCTTTATTCAGAGACATTTTGTACTTAAAACTGTTAAGATAATTATTTAAATAAATACATTCGTACGAAGCTTATAATTTTATTTCATTAGCCGTTGATTTTATAGTCGTTACAAATGGACAAAAATATACAGGAAGGATTTGAGATTCTAGAATTATTACAAAAACGCATTTAACAATATTTTTTTAAAAATACACTTATGACCACATGTAGGGGAAGTGGGAATTACCTGTTATTTGGATATGTCGGCATTTCATAGGCAGATATTTTTTGATATGTAAATTCATTAAATTTTCCTTCTTTGCATTTAAATGGTATTTTACTCGACTACGGCAAAGCCAAAAGGAAGGGTTTTGATTTTAACAGTCTAATGTATGTTTTTAGTCATTTCTTTCCCCTAAATATGTGCAAAAGTTTAAACAATGCATAATTTCATTAATAATAATTAATCACACTTGATTCTTAGTTCTTACGTGTAACAACATTTTGGTCTACCGCACTAAGAAATTTAACCACTTGGCATACAAGACAATCTTTATAGATCTGACTATATCAACGATCTACATCAAAACTCGCTTTTAAAAATTTTTTTTTTTTTAAATGAACTCAGAAAGAAGAATCAAATTCAAAGGCAAAAAGGTATGAGTATTTCGATTTGAAAACAATAAAAAAAGATAAACTTAAGAATAGAAGGAAAATTTAATTTTGATCAGTAATACACTTTTATTTAAATGTAAAGAAGTTTACCTTGAAAAGAAAAAATATTTTAATTAGATTAATTATTGATTCCTTGTGAATTTAGTAAGTTCTATCTAGACTTCAAGAGTCAATTTATCTAACATGATGAAATTTAGTAAGTATTCTTTTATTTATTATCTTCAAATCACGTACATTAATTCAAATGTCATTTAAATATAATAAATCTGTTTTTTTAGGTATAAATCTTTCTTAACTCAGAATCTACGTGGCAAAAAACTACTAGAAAAACAAATTTCAAATCCAGAAAAAAACTACAACAACCCTTAAAAAAATTTACAGAACAATATTTGGAACCCAGAAATCGAGAGTCTAATCCGTTCGCTGTCTACTCCATAGTGTCATACTGTACCTTCTTGACCTTGAGGTAGCGCCAGGCGGCGTACGCGCAGAGCGTCGCGGCCGTGGCGAGCGCCAACGCGGCGCCCACCGCCACCGGCGCCGCCTCGGCACGTGCGCGCGTCGCGCGGTCACACGCCCACACCGGCCCGAACTCGCCGCCGCGCTTGTACATGAACGCTTGCAGGCGCATCTCGCGCAGGTACAGCTTGGCGCGGTGGATTGTGGCGGGACTGGAAAATGTGCCTTATTTACTCATTCAAATATCATCCGTTTGCCTAGCCTTTTCCCAACTATGTTAGTAAAGCTAGATGCGCTTCCAGTCTTACCGGATGCAGCTGAATACCAGTACATCAATTACGGGGTAATAATTATATCCCTCGGTAAGATGGGTTCTGCTCGCCGTTGTACATTGGCTATATATTTTAATTTTGTGTATATTTTTCTTAATAAGAATAAGATTAGCTATCGCGACAGTGATAACGACTGTCAAAAATCACCGTTACATGGTTTCTGTGCCACGGAGGGAAATTGATATGGTCCACCACCGAGTCTGGCTCAAACTGCAACTTTCTACCTTTGCCTAAAATTCAACATCATCATTTCAGCCGAAAGACGTCCACTGCTGAACATAGACCTCCCCCAATTACCGAAACATTGACCGGTTCCGTGCCCACGCATCCAGCGGATTCTTGCAAACTTCACCAGGTCATCGGTCCAACTAGTGAGAGGTCTTCTAACGCAACGTCTTCCAGTTAGCGATCGCCACTCCAGATTTTTGCAATTCTTCGGGCTACGTCGGTAACCTACGGTACTACTTTTTTTGACGTGATAACGTCTTATAAATTGATAATACCAGCAACACTCATGAAAAATAGTAACGTTCCATAGTAACGTTCCACCTCCTTTTTTGTATTACATAAAATAATGATTATGACGTTATCACGTAAATCTATCGTCCGTAAACCGACTTTACAGACAACCAATTTTTTTACTTAAGGAAACCTAAAATTAAAAAAAAAAAACATAATTTATAAAACTCACTTGGCATCCTCCTCCGCTAATTCAATGACAGTTTCTTCAGGACATGTGTAGGACTTGCCAACAGGGGTAGGGAACAGCAGTTCCCTGGAGTCTGTGCTGAGGGTGACCTTGCGACCCTGGTTGGCGGCGTGCTCGAGGATGCGGGCACTGGAGTTGTATGTGAGGCGAAGACTGTCGGCGTACCAGCGCTCACCACCAGGAGTCTGGAAGGCGAACATGGAAATTAATTCATGAAGTTGCTTGCATGATCGTGTGGGGTAATACCGGCCGAGTGAGCGTACGCAAGTACTTCCCGTCTAGTCGAAGAACCCCGTGTGGTTTTAGTCTGTTTTAGTCAGGAGTCTTACAGTCTGTATAGTTGTTCGCCACCATGTGGTCGTTGACAACGATGTAGAATTCCACACGCAAGAAAGTGTGCCTATCACCACCTCTTATTGGCGCGTCGATGACGAAATCTAAATTGAATGGGCTCAAAATTTCGTGTTGAGTTTGGCACCTTCAGTGGTATGAGGTGTCCAACTGGTCCTGTAACATCGATGGAAGCCGAAGCAGGAAGCGTCCGATCGTTCGTGGAACAATACCACATTAACATTCCAGAGCAGAGTGATCAATGAATCCACGTCTTACTGCAGAATTGTTAAAATCTTACCTCAGTAACTAACAAATATACCACATGCAAAGTCAAGACATTAAGTAATGGTGGTATTTCCATAAAAGCCTAAAAGATTAACTGCTTTCAATCTACCACTCTTCATAATTTAAAGGATTCGAACAGTCAGTCTGCTTGCCTTAGGGACTTATCCAAGCTTGACGTACAATATTGACCTCTAGGCAGTCTACTAGACATAAGATACTGTCTATTTCGCGATTGGTACCTTCTCATGGGATCATTTCCAACCTTCTAGCAGACAGGCTATGGTGAATTGGTCGCTAACATCCAGTAGTCCTAACTCAAGGTTTGCACTTTTACGAGCAATGGAGTGCAATATACGAGGTGTTTTCACGGATCGTGTTCGAAATAGTGCGCTTCAAAACTTTAGCTGACGCGGTTTAAAAGCTGCCCAAATCAAATGACACTACGCACGACATGTCTACCGCACACCAAGCATACTGAGAGCCAAAATAGTAGGAAACTGGTGCCTTGACACAGTGATGCGCAGAGCATGAAGGAGATGGCGTAACGAAGAGATCAAGTTCTGTCAGAACTGGCAGCAAGTCGCGCAGTTTCGTAAGACATGGTAAGAATGGAGGGACTCCTTTGCCCAGTAGTAGCATACAAGAAGCAGGCAAAACCGCCGACAGTGGTATATGAAGATGTAAATGTAAGCACTTACTTTAGAAAACGAGAACTCTAGGGCGAAGTCTTTGAAGGTAATCAGCAGTGTTTCAGCATCGCTCTCCTTACACACGCCGGCTACGTTGGCGTTGTTCGGGACGAAGGTATTCGCATCCTGTAACAGAAAATTATTATTAGGATTAGTGAAGTATTGAAGTGGAACCGACTGAAATATATTCTGCGCTCACCCCAAATAAATTTGGATAAGGGCAAGAGAATGATGATGATGAAGTGGAACCGACTGGTTGTCAGATCTTATCATCTGTCATAATTACAGCCTGGACTAAAGGCTGAAAGTGCTATACAAGGCACGGAGAAGCTCGATACGTGAAGGATCCACGGACAAACCTAGGCAAACACCGCTTAACCTTGAATATCGACAAGTGGGGCTGTGATTTCGAAACCACGAGCTTCTCACACATACACATGTTATAATAAGCTTCTCAGCAACCCACGCCCCTGATATTAACGTCAAAACTTTAACAGAACATGCATAATTAATTAAAACCTTGCTGAACTTTAAGCTATAAGGTTAATTACTTAAAACCACCTACATGGCACGTTGTTCGTGATTTATCGTTCAAAGTTGACTGAATTTCATGCTCTAGAAGGTTCTGGGAATTTGAGGAGTAGCCCACTCATCACGCCTGTAATACTCGTAGTGTTCGGCAGAAGTGTGCTTTTAGCAGGTACACCCACATTTCACTAGTAATGATTAAGTTTCACGTAATAGAGCCGAGCCTATGGCTATCATTCGGGCTTGATTAACCGAGCTATTATTTTGAAATTAGAAACACACTTCAGTAGTCAGTAAGACACTTCAATTTACTTATTTGCATGGGTAAATTATATTTCTGTGTACTGTGGCTGTGAGGTCCACGACAGAGAAATGTAACAGTACTAAACTGAGAATAGTAAAAGTCGATATGTTGCGGTTTTCAGACTTCTCTCTGTAACCGCTTCCTAAAATTAGTTCATTTGCAATTTCATTATACATCATGTGGCGACATCTGTCTTGTTACATAAAAAACGAAGATCATACACTATGTAGCGACATCTATCTTGGAACATAATGGACTGAAAATAGTGCATTGCGCAAGAAAAGTAATAAAGCATGGGTAAATTATATTACTGTGCGCTGTGAGGTCCACGACGCAGAAATGTAATAGTACTAAAGTGAGAGTAATAAAAGTCTATTCCGGAAAGTTAAAATCCAAAGGAGTCGTTTACTATTCTTCTAGGCTACAATTTGGCAGTTCTTAGCACCTGTGAGGGCCGTAAAATGATTTTACGGCAGGCTTGCTCGCAAGACATAACTTAACATCACGCCTGTAATACCTGAAGGTGTTAGGCAGAAGTGTACCTAATAGAGCACACTCATTTCACCAGATTTGTTTAAGACATAGGCCATCTGCGAGCCGCATCAACCGGGTAGAAATCAAGAATCTGTGATTGGTACAGAGAAATTCTAGATGAATAAAACCAATAACAATCGAACCAAGGACTTCATGCTCTGCAGTCGCGCTTGCAACCACTACAACAACGAGGCAGTCAGAATTAAGAGAATTGAGAAGATCAACATGTCTACTACATTTCCAGGGCCTGTGAACTTAGAAGTTTTAGAAGAACTTTCAATGCCCACCTAACACAAAGTATTCATCATCTGCCTAGCTTTTTCAACTTCCATTCTAACCGGATGCGGCTTACCAGTATTTTACATGGAGCGACTGCCTATCGGATCCTGAGTAACATGGTACCCCTTGGTAAGACTGGTTTCGGAAATTGTAGAATCGGAAGTGGATAACCCAAGCTTACCGACGTAGCACGACGAATTGGTGGGCAGGGCACATTGCTTGCAGAACGAATGGGTGATAGGTCTGAAAAGTTCTCGAGTGGCGACCGCAAACCGGAAGACATTGCGTTGGAAGATTCACCATTAGGTGGACCGATGACCTGGTGAAGGTTACGGGAATCCACTGGATGCGAGTCGCACGGGAAAGGTCAATGTGGCGATATTTGGGTGAGGCCTATGTCCAGCAGTTTTCGTCTTTCGGCTGAAGTGATGATGATGATGATGAAGTAGATAATTGTTATACTCACGGCTCTCTCATTGAGTTTGGTGACGTAAGATATGTCTAGCAGCGCGTCCACCACCAGCAGGATGCAGGTCTCACCGTCCCTGCCCAGCAGTCGATATGTTGCGGTGTTCAGACTTCTCTCTGTTACCGCTTCCTGAAATTTATTGGTTTACAATTTCATTATACATTAATAGTTGAAAGCGCCCGCTCAAATTATATTTTAAAAACCTTCCAAAAACCACTCTATCCGTTGGTGAAAACAGTATAAAAATCGGTGCAGTAGGTTTTAATTTTATCGCGACCAGATAGACAGACGCGGCAGAGGACTTTTTTGTAATATTTTGTGATAGTGATGTAGCGACATCTATCTTGAAACATACGAACTCAATATCCCGAACAACACCCGGTCTAGTCGTAGCATCTGCTCCTTTCTATAAAGGACGAAGTGCCTTTCTTTCCTCATGCCAGTCCCAGAAATGTTTTGAAGCCATAACCGTTTCTGCACGTCAGTGCTGTGTGACAAACACGCACTCAAGGATAAAATGATTGTGACCTCTTTATCATTGCCAAAGTGCACTAACAACCATATAAAGGATGTAAAAAGACCCTTAACAAAGCCAAAAGGAGTTTTTCTCTCCGTCATTGCAATCTTTTTTTTTCTACACCGTACGAGAACGGGAACCTCCTATTTAACAAGTTTTTTTTTAAGAATATTATAAGTTTTAATACAATAAGTTTAATTTAAATACCTCCATAACTTATTTACTATTCAACGCATCCATCAACACAAAGAAAAAACGTGATTATTTACCCCACAAAATAGCCGTTTCCCAGCACTACCACAACAGAATGCTTGGTTGACGGCTTAAATGTTCGTTTAGTAGTAGTTTACAGACAGTTAATCAAATATCCTGTATATTTGATAAAATGTTATAATTGATTAATTTGATTAACTGTCTGTCGGAAAAATATATAGCATTAGATATATCTAGAGCAAAATTCGTCGGTATTGAATAAACCACTGTAAGTATTAGAAAAAATTGTAATCGTTTTAAATAAATGATTCTTATATGGGTTATAAAGGTTGACCTGTAGATAATGACTTGTGGCATTATATCCGCCGAAGTACCTCTATTGTACATGAAGTTTAGATAAATAAAAAAATAAATTAAAAATCATGTTTATTTGGCACATGCCACAAGGGCACACAACAAACAAAAACTTTAACTACACAACATAATTTAGTCTTACCGTAGATCCTCCAGGCGCGGCCGTAGTCTTGCTATACTTGGTGACCCTCGGCCTCCTTGTGGAGGCCTGACTGTCCAGCTGCAGGCCCTGCACTGAGCACACCAACAACACTGCCAACACACACCACATAGATGTAAACACACTGCACTTTATACAATAACCCTCTAGAGTTAACTAGGTAACCCTATTTGCATAGTGGTTTAATTGAATGACCCTATTTTGTAACTAAGTTGCCCTATTTCGTTCCTTGTCCCTAAATCCTCACTAGTTTATTTAAACATTCCAATTGTATATTTAAAGTCACATTCCTAAGCACTGGTATAATTTGATTAAATTAGGTACTCTAAAAATATACCGGCTTCACAAAAGACACAATCAAGGTCTTTTTGCAATGTAAATAATTATGATAATATCCGGTTAATTCGCACACTATTCACTAAATGTCCCTTTTCACTTAATAATTTAGCAATTTTGAATACAATCATATGAAGAATATTTCAAAGAATCGTATTGACCGACACTGTGTACAAGAAAAGATGGTCAAGTGCATATAATGCGCGTTGATTTGCTTAGTGATGGGATTGATTTGTCGATAACATTGAAAATATCGACTGTTAAAAAACAACAACAACAACAGTTCTGTTGTTGTTGTTGCTGTGTGTCTGTCCAAGATATAGAATAACTGTCTACTGTCTAGTTTGCGGCTTACTATTTATTTATGTAAACCAGTTTTAGGTTATATTTTAATTAAGCCACATTTAACGTCACTTCTCTTGACGAATGAGAAACAAGTTGTTTTCTCAACAAACATTCGTTGATCAAAAAAAAAATGTTAATTGTAAAGCAAAAACAAAACAACAAACCAGAAAACATCATAATATAAACGCTGAATTTCAGCAACATAACATTTCAACACAGTAAACCAACCTCTATAACCTGGGGTAGGTTACGCAACCAAGATATTACACGTCAGAAGGCAAAAATAAATGTTCTTTTCATTATGTCTACCGCACTGCACAGGGCATAATCTGTCTTATACGTACGTCTGACCTAGATTTGATTCAACGAGAAACTTAGCAAAAGATTAAAGGACTGCGCACATTACACAGACTCAACGCCAACTCCAAGCCGACTCGACTTACAGTAAAGCATCGAAATTTGAGCATATTACAGTATTCCTTTACTTTGTAATTATGATACTTTTCCCTACCGTAATATTTTCAACATTTAGTTGAAACAAATAAAATTAAGTTAAAGATTTAAAAAAACCCCGACACATAATAATGTAGCTAATAATGTGCTAAAACTTAAATTAAAAATAATTCGTTTGGTCCTAGGTGCAGTCATTCACTCCACTTTCCTCATCTCATGTCTTTAGTTAGTATTCTTCATTCCCTTTCAATAAACTAGTGTGTCGGGGGTTAATAAGTGAGTGTCAAATAAACATACAGGGTGGAAAGGACATTGTCGCACAAACGGTTATTAAGTATCCAAAATCTGCTTGTTCCATACATTTTGACCGAGTACGTATGGCACTTTATTAGCAAACAGCATTTGTTTTTCATATTAATTTTATAATAATTTTAAAATGTCACTTACGGGATATTTTCCACATTTTAAGTTTAGATGTGAACCGAGATAGCTTAAAACAGTATTTGATTTGCGTTTTGTTTAATTATCACTTGCTTTGGTGAAGGAAATCATCGTGAGAAAACCAGTATGCCTGAGAGATATTGCTTGACTGTATGTGAAGCCAAGTTAGGGACCCATGGGTGGCATAAAAACACCAGTACCATGTTAGGCACTAACCACACGATGAACAGAAAAGATAGACGAATCATTTTATTTCGGAATGGTATACTGAACAGAACATAGTAACCGTTTTCTTTCTGACTCAAAGTAATTTGAGTCGAGTCCTTGTGGAGGCAGCATCCAGTTTGCATAATGTGCGAAGACCTTAGTGCTTTACGTAAAAGCTCTCACATCCAAAAGTAAATGATTAATGATACCAGTCTGGTTTTAGTACAAAACATCTTTGTGCTGAAGCGAAATTATAATTAATTAAATTATCAAAATCGCTTCGTCATCCGTGTTGTTTTTGTAGGTGATAAAAGTTTATTAAATGCTTCATAGATATTTAATTAAATGTTCAAATTGGCAGATTTTGTTACTTTTTAGTCGACTCGAAAGAGAGCTTATCTATTCTTTACAAATGTTAGATTTCGTATATTTAAGTCTATGCGGGCTTTTAAATACTATGCATGTGGCGAACTCAAAAAATTGCTTTTTTAATACTTATTTCATTTACTTCATCTTTGTATTTGGTAAATTAAATACATTTAAAAATATATTTATAATTAAAAACAAGTATTTTTACGTAAACCATAATAAGGAGAGGATTTTTTTTGCGTAAATGTTGTGAATTTTTTTAATCGGCTGTATGGAATAAAGGGTGTAAAACACCTCTTAACGAATACGAAAGGTACTTGTTCTCCTCGTCATTCTGATCATTTTTTTGTTCTACACTATACCTGGGAACCTCCTAGTTACGGAGATATTGCGGGTCAAAGTTGCAAGATTTTTACAAGTTTTTTTTTAAATACCACATTTTATCGCTTGATTTTTACTTTAAATATCTCTAAGACCTCCGTACTATTCAATCCATCCAACCGCACAATGTTTTGAGTGCGTTACATTGAGTTATACCACAAAACATGATTTATAACCTCAAAAACTTCCAAGAAATAGACGTGATGATAGCAAGCTATGTGTCCATACATCAAAAACTGCACTTATGCGCAAGAGTGTTTTTTGTATGGCACCAACTATCTACAACAAATTGCCCAAAAGTTGGAAAGAGCAGACTATACCTAAATTAAAACAAACAATGAAATTGTTTTTGGTACAAAAAGCATATTATAGTATTGCAGAATTTTTAAACGACTCATGGTGATAAATCTTCATTGTGATTAATTCAGTAATTCATAAAATAATGTAAATGATTGAATATAATACGTATGTAAAACTATGTCTGATATTTAATATATTAACTTATAAGAGTAAAATTAATAATAATTTATTCCATTATAATAATTGTATTTAATTGATTGATATTGTAATGTCTAAGTGTAAATTTAAAAATCATAAATTCAATAAAATTGTACCGTAAATATTTGCACGCCATGAGAAATGGCAGACATGTCGTGAGCCACTCTTATTTAAGATCTTGCATGCATGTATTATTTTATTTTAATTCTGTATGTAAACACATGTTTGAGCTAATAAAATTTCTTATTCTTATTCTTATTCTTATTCTTAAAAAAAAAAGTTGTTTCCCAGCAATATTTTTTGCGGAAAGTTACTTAGTTTGATATACAGAATGCTTGGTTAACGGCTTTGTGATGAGGTGAAATACACCCTGTATGTTTAAGTACTTATAAAAATAATCGTTAGTACCGAAAAAACATATGCGTATCACAAACAAACAAAAAAAAGTACATCATCTGTAATCCCAGAAAGTTTATAGGTATCGAATGTGCTAATAAAAAAATAATACACCCAAATTTTGCCTGTTATGTTTTAGTCCGAACCTATTGCCATCAACTAATCACTAAACAAAAAAAAATAACAAAAATAATATAAATAAAAACTATCGATACTTTTGACGTATAACGTGCACATCACTACGCTAGTTAGTCCATTGTGGAAAACTTTATAGGACGAGCAGATTGATGGCTTATATACAACTGCTGTGGGTCATTTAGCAATTCAGTTTATCAAGCTTATCTATGTCATACATTGTATAATATGTTTTGTTATTAGTAAATGGTATATTTACTGATTTACCTACAACAACAAACCGATTAACTAATGAGAGGCTTGTGGCTAAATAATAACAGCCGCTCGTGTCGATCTTTAGGTTAAGTCGTGCTTGCCTAGGTTGGTCCGTGGATGGGTGACCACCCTTACATAGCGAGTTTCCTCCGTGCTTCAGAAAGCACGTTAAGCTGTTGGTCCCGGCTGTCATTTGTCCATCTTTGACAGTCGTTACAGGCAGTCAGTGGTCCAAAAAAAGTCATAAAGTCTGACAGCCAGTCTACCAAGTGGTTTCGTATTACCCAGAATTAACTGGGTTGTGAAGGTCAGATAGGCAGTCGCTTCATATAAAATACTGGTATTAATAGGGTTAGACTGGAAGCGGAACCCGACATAGTTGGGAAAAGGCTAGGCAGCCGATGATTTACTTACTTTTAACAAAATACCTATTAATAGAAAATACATTTTCTTCTAATCTTTAATCATAACATAACATCACGCCAGTAATTCCCGAAGCATTAGGTAGAGATGTACATGATATTACACCCATATTTCGCCCTTTTTTAGTTACTAGCAGTCGTGTTTGCGACCATAGACCTGCGAGGCAGACCATTTAATTCCATTGAAAAATATAGTTTCTGTTACCATATGCAGGGTGTAAACAACCTCATCACGAAGCCGTCAACCAAGCATTATGTACGTCAAACTAAGTAACTTAACTCAAAAACATATTGTTAGGAAACAATACGTTATTGAGTAGATAGAGATCCTTTTTTTTTTGGGTGAATGATCATGTTTTGTTGTAGAATTCAATCTGACGCACTCAAAACATTGTTCTGATTGAATAGTACGGGGGACGTGAAGGTGTTAAAAGTTAAATCTTGTAACAAAAACTTGTACTTATTTAAAAAAAAAATGGAACTTTGACCCCCAATATATCCGTAACTAGAAGGTTCCTAGGTATGGTGTAGAACAAAAATAATAATATCGCAATGACGTGGAGAACAAGGGTCTTTCGGCTTCTTCTTCGAGAACAAGGGTTTTTTACACCCTTTATAAACTCGTTCTGTGAGTCACCTTACATCTTGTGACTCATCCTAATATAATATTATAAATGCGAAAGTTTGTGAGTATGTATGGATATTTGTTACTCTTTCACGCAATAACTACTGAACGCATTGGGATCAAATTTAGCACACAAATAGTTTATAGCCTGGATTAACACATAGAATACTTTTTATCCCGGTAATAAGGTCCCATGGGTCAATTTCAAACTTCACGCGGGCGAAGCCGCTGGCAGAAGCTAGTTCCGTAATATTGAGACAATCCCAACATTTTCCTCACAACAGTCGCTCCTAATTCCTCCGCAAAAATAAAACGTAAAAATGTATCTTTGGAAAATGCTCTGAGCAGTGGTAAAAGTTACGTAAAAGCATCGCTAGTTCCATCCCTTAATCGGGATTAGTCTGGCTGTCTGAAAGATACTACATTTTGAAGACGTATCTTACGTGCTGAATGCTCTAAAGGTGCGTACAGACTGTGTAACATATTATATAACTTGTGTTTTATAACACGTCCACATTATGTAATCTAGTTATTCAACATTGCAACATAAACCAATACTCTCTCTACTCTCTATTTCTGGCGTACATGAACACACTCGATCAGCAATTATTGTTGATCGAAGTAAACACCACACGTTATACATCATCATCATCATCTCAGCCGAAAGACGTCCACTGCCGGACATAGGCCTCCCCCAAGTGTCGCCACATTGTCCGGTCCCTTGCTAATCGCATCCACCGGATTCCCGCAACCTTCACCAGATCATCGGTCCACCTAGTGGGAGGTCTTCCAACGGATCGTCTTCCGGTTCGCGGTCGCCACTCCAGAACTTTTCGGCCCCATCGGCCATCCGTTCTGCGAGCAATGTGCCCTGCCCACTGCCACTTAAGTTTAGCAATTCTTCGGGCTACGTCGGTGACCTTGGTTCTCTTGTGGATGTCTTCATTTCTGATTCGATCACGCAAGGAAACTCCGAGCATAGCCCTCTCCATTGCCCTTTGGGTGACTTTAAGCCTTTTGATAAGGCCCATTGTGAGCACACACGTTATACAACGAAATAATAATAATGACAACTCCATTATTACCAACCTCACCAAAAAGCTCATAAACCACACACAAATGTTTCATTGTCTAGAGACCAATTAAAAATAAAACAAAAGAGTTTTATTACGTTCATCGTCAAAACAAAACGGAGCGAGCCACCTAACAAATTAACAAAACACCTTTTATTTTCAGAGGTCGGAAGCCAATTCCCGATACGAAGTAATAGGAAAAAACAACAACAAAAAGCTGTTGTTTGTTTTTGCCTATAACTCGATAGCATTCACGAGAGTCCGTTTCGACGAATTTCATTGCGAGCGCAGAAACTTGATTGATACAACTTTGTTTGTTCGTGTTGTCTAATTGGACGTTTTAAAAGAATGATGTAAAACTGAATTAGATGGATGAAATAGCGACAGATTACGGGAACAGTCTGTGACTCCCGAATTCACCTTAAACTTGAGAGGAAGATTTATAAAACAACTAGCTGACCCACGCAACTTCGTCTGCGTCACATTAGAGAGAATAACGAAAGGGATAAAAACCCCGTTTTTGCAACATTTTTTATTCCTGCTCCGCTCCTAATAGTCGTAGCGTGATGTTATATAGCCTATAGCCTTCCTCGATAAGTGGACTATCCAACACAAAAAGATTTTTCAATTCGAACCAGTAGTTCCTGAGATTAGCGCGTTCAACCAAACAAACAAACTCTTCTGCTTTATAATATTAGTATAGATGGTTAGACCTTGTGGCTAAATAATAACAGCCGTTCGGGTTGATCTATAGGTTAAACCGTGCGTGAACGGGTGACCGACATACCGAGTTTCCTCCGCGCCTCGGAAAGCTGAAGGTGCCTGCCCAAAAAACTCTGACAACCAGTCTTATCAATTGGTATCGTATTACCCAGTACTAACTGAATAGTAGAGGTCATGTAGGCAGTCGCTCCATGTAAAATACTGGTATTCAGCTGCATCTGGTTAGACGGTGACGTACGGTCGAAAAAGCTATTTGGTTTACACTATACGATGTAATTCGTGGGTTAAACTGTAAACCAAATTATTTGGAACAAGCTATTTGGTTTACAGTTTAACCCACGAATTACATCGTATAGTGTAAACCAAATAGCTTGTTCGACCGTACATATGAAATCAGGACATTCATGAAATAACCCTTTGGCTTTGCCGTAGTCAGGTTAAAAGTATCCAGCATCATCAAGAGCCTAAAGGTTCCTAACTATGTTGGGATCGTCTTCCACTCTAACCGAATGTGGCTAACTAAATATACCAATGTTTTACAAGGAGCGACTGCCTGTCTTTCCTCCACTATCAAAATAGGTAATCCGATACTCCTTGGTAAGACTGCTCGACTGATTGTCAGACTTTTGGGCCGTTGACTAGCTGTAACGACTGTCAAAGATCTGCAAATAACAGCCGGGAAGGTGAGATGGGCTCGCGAATGAGGAATTCCGTACCATCTTGGTACAAATAAAAATTGAAAGGAGCCTTTTAGTTTTTTATTGCTTTTTATAATGTTTTATCGTAGCGGCATCAGAAATACACATCATCATCTGCTTAGCCTTTTCCCAACTATGTTTGGGTCGGCTACCAGTCTAACCGGATGCAGCTGAATACCAGTATTTTACATGGAGCGACTGCCTATCTGACCTCCACAACCCAGTTAATACTGGGAAATACGATACCACTTGTAAGACTGGTGTCAGACTTTTTGGGCCCTGACTACCTGTAATGACTGTCAAAGATGGAGAAATGACAGCCGGGACCACCAGCTTAACGTGCTTTCCGAGGCACGGAAGAAACTTGGCATGTAAAGGTGGTCACCAATCCACAGACCAACCTAAGCAAGCATGGCTTAACCTTAAGATCGACCCAAGCGGCTGATATTATTTAGCCACGAACTCCGTGAGCTATTTGTTGTTTATAGCGACATACACACAGAAATACACATTCTGTGAATGATTTACTTGTTATCTATTTATTTGTAACCATTTGTTTATATAATTATTATGTTTGAATTTGAAACTGTTTTTTCCGTCACTTGTCACACAGCATCTCCTGTCTGGCATGAATGCTGAAATAGACCTTCTTGGCGCAGCCGTGAGGCACACAGCACATACCTACTATGTTTTACTTATTTTTCTGTATCTTTTTAATATTATTGTATGTGTGCTTTAGTAACTGACGTCAAATACATATTTTTCTTTCTGAAAATTTAAACTGTCTGCCTCATGTCTGCCTATGACGGATCGTTAGATACAGCCCGCTGACCAAAGACATACAAGTCTTTTAAATCTCTTTGCCGCTGACAGACAAACGGACACGTACTGACATGGCTTAGTAATAGGATTCCGTTGGTAACCCTTCAAGTACAGAACCCTAGAAAATAGTGCTTGGTCTAAAAACACAAGTTTGTTTGTTCTGTGAAACCCGATTAGTCTCGATCACGTACGGTTCGATCCGGTTCGCAAACTGATTTCATTAACACCGACAAACGAACCTCGATGGATTCCAGCTACGTGTTTTGTGTTAAACTAGGTTCTGGGATTATAATGAGCAGGTACAAATCGCATGTGACTAATAAGGTCCATGTTCACCAAAAACATGACGGACGATTATCTAAAATCAGCTGTTTAAAACTCATTTTTGTATTGGAACATATCATATTGACAGCTGTTTTTAGATAATCAGACTGTTATCTTCTCGGTGAACATGGACCTAAAAGAGTGATGATTAAATGTTGATGGATGGAGAGGGAGAGGAAGATGGAAGACCAAGGAAACGATGGATGGATTGTATAAGGAATGTTATGAAGAAAAAAAGGTATTAATAATTTCGTGACGCTTGACAGGGGAGAATGGAAGAGTAAACGTGTTGCGCCGTCCCCAAGGAACATGGAACAAGGGCACGAAGAAGACGATATGTTCTAGGAATTCACGTGGGCTTAGAAAGTTAGGAAAAGGACCTCAATCAAACTTTTAATTGAAATAGACCAAGAGTTAGAGGCACTGTTGAATTGAAAAAAAAATTAAGCAAAAAAAAAGACGTGTGGCACTCGGGGACTGCCGCGGTAAAACTATTGCATTTGTTTTTTACGGGGGGTGTTAGGTTATTTTCGTTACGGAATTTCTGGATTCGGTCTCCACGCTCAAGGTCCGCGATAGAAGCTATGCAATAGCTTAAAAAGAAATGAGAACTAATAATATAATAGGAACAAATAAGGAGAATAACAAATTTTCCTATCGGATCAACTAAATGGTTGATTCGTTGGGTAGGTAATGTTTGTCCTCAGACAAAATACGCGGCTTGTGAAATTCGATCCAGTGATTGGGCCCTGACTGCAGTAGATGCTGTAACATCCCAATATGAAAAGCAAATCCCATCAACTAATGAAAAATTCAAAAGGGATTTCATGTCGGTACCGAAATTCGCTGTTCAGTTTCATTAGCGATTCCAAAATGTTAATTGACGTGAACGAACCGAATGGTTGCGGTAACCACAGTTTATTACGGGCTTGGCAACGTTGCTTGGTTATGCATGTTTGTCTATTGAATTGATTTCAACCGCATTTTCATTGAGCTGTCAACCAAAACTGTTTTTAGGACGCTTGGTATTTAGTTTATGTTAGTGTAGTCTATTAGTGTGTAGCTTTCATTATGATCTTAATTTAAACTCAAAGCATTACCCAATATCGAACCTTGTAGTACACCAATTTTTACTTTTCAACTCATTGAAATCATACCATTTATTTCTACTTGCTGCTGTCTATCATTCAAATGCGATTTTACTAAACTGAGCGCAAATTTACCTAATTCGTAATGCTCAAGTTTCAAAAGCCAGGTTTCGTGATTTACGCAATCAAATGCCTTCGAAAGGTCACAAAAGATTCCTATGGCATGTTCTTCCTTTTCCCACGCAGTAAATATGTATTGTGTTACTAGCTGACCCACGCAACTTCGTCTGCGTCACATAAGAGGGAAAAAGCTACCTACTACTACATTTTTTTTCGTAAGAACCTTCTCCTGACAATAACAAACACAACAAAAAAAGAATCAGCCAAATCGGTCAAGCCGTTTTCATGCTATGTCGTGACAACGGAAAACGGGTTTCATTTTTATATATTAGAGATAGAAGATGTTATAGTAAACTGATTTGGGCGTCAGTCGCACTAAGTCAGAACCTTTTGTTGTAAACTAAACATGCCTGTCACCCCTGTATTTCTCTTTAGGTTATGAAGAGGTATCATTTTACCCTAGTCGGATCTACTGAGAGGCAGGTCAATTTTCTTCGCCCACGATTTCGTCCGCGAAAATTATTTGAACTCGGTTAATTTGGATGATATCATTCATCATTATTCTCTTGCCCTTATCCCAATTTATTTGGGGTCGGCGCAGCATGTCTTCTTCTTCCATACTCCTCTATTTTTCGTCATCTCATCAGACACTTCTTTTCTTACCATATCCTTCTTAACACAGTCCATCCATCGTTTCTTTGGTCTTCCTCTACTCAAATACTCATCCACATTCATACTCAAAACTAATTTGCATGATATCAATATAATATGTTACTCGGTATGTTACTCGATAAAAATCTTTCTAATGGTGTCAGATTTTATTCAATCGGTTGAGTATTTCTTGACTTAAACCGTAGTAATCTTCAATTGTATTATTTTGTTTTATACAAAATAGTACAATTGAAGATTTCTAATCTGGGCTAAAAGTAGGTTTGTTTTACGCGACTACTGACACCTACGATCCACTTAAATTCTCCACACTTTGAAAGGTGTTTCGTTGTGAACAAATGAGTTTGCAATGAACTTTACAGAATATTTTGCACACCCTAATGACCTACAGTGCCGACCAAAAGTCGATAAGCAATCTCACAAAGCAATAGCTTGACGTTTAGTTTGACTTACGACCTTCTACTTTCAACAAAATAGATATTGTCAGCAACTAGTTGTAGTTCATAATTTCAATGCCAATATCTAAGACATGATGGCCTAGCGGTTGGGCCCGTCCAGAATTAAGAGCGAATCAGTAAGCCGTGAGTTCAAATCCCGCACAGTTACTTTTAGTCTTTTTGTAAGTTTTTACTCTACAGAAATATTATATTATTTAACTTGTTTGCTTTGTTCACACATTTCGTAAAGTTAGGGAGGTAGATAGAAAAATAAGTCAAGAATTTTGTTAGATTTCTGTGAGGTAGACATGAGTTTTATGAATATTTTAACTTGATCGGAATGAACTTTGTCGTTTGGTTGTAGTCATACAGAATACACTATAAATAATGTGGTATTTGATGGTCAGTGACGTGTGGTTTAATAGATAGCGGTATTGTTGTTGGTGTGATTCTTAAAATGCGGGCAAATATTAATATTAAGGCGAGGGCGACTATTATCGCGAATTATCCGCGCTTCATAAAAGTGGCCTTAATAGGACTAAATGTGAGTATTATAATTATTTATGAATTGTAACTTAAACATTAAAAATTTAAAAACGAATGGGTATTATAAATTGTTCATTTATTTGGTGACCTGTGGTTTACTTAATTCGTTATTTTTTTTTTCAATCTATCATGCAAGATAAATAATTAGTGTTTATTATTGGATTTATAAATGCAGAGTGAATGAAGTCACTTTAGTATTTATTACAGCTGCCTAACATCATTTTTTTTGTTTAGAGAAATGCAGTAAGTCTCTGGATCAAAAGGTATGAGGAAGAAGGGAGCCTTGCAAGTCGACAGCGAAGTGGAAGGTCGTCGCTTATTAGCGAAGCGCAGCGACAACATATCGTGGGCGAGTATGAAACCAATGGTTTCACACCTACGACACACTCGGAGTCACCGCAAACTGTTCGCCGTGCCCTCCACGCTGAAGGCTTGCATCACAGAAGATCAGCTAAAATGCCCTTCTTGACAGAAAGACATAAAGAAGAACGATTACATTTCGCACGGGAATATTTAGACTTTCACTGGATTACTTCCATTTTGTTCCGGTTCGCGGTCGCCACTCCAGAACTTTTCGACCCCATCGGCCATCCGTTCTGCGAGCAATGTGCCCTGCCCACTGCCACTTAAGTTTAGCAATTCTTCGGGCTACGTCGGTGACCTTGGTTCTCTTGCGGATGTCTTCATTTCTGATGCGATCACGCAAGTAAACTCCGAGCATAGCCCTCTCCATTGCCCTTTGGGTGACTTTAAGCCGCATACGTCTACTTGACTGCATTGAAAATAATGGGGGTTATACAAAATATTAATCCCTAATGTTCTAGTTTTAATTAGACGTGTTACAAAATATTTAGCGATATTAATAATTCCTAAATTGAGGTTTAGTTTCAATCTTCTTTTCTTCAGGAAAATGAACACTTAAACTATAACCTCAATATGAGTTACATTTATTGTGACGTCACATAAAAAACATATTCACGAAGTATAAATTATGTGTTAGTTTTCAGTAAGCTCTGTTGAATACCGATAGATAGAAGTGGGTATCAACAATTATATTTGTGTTATTAGAATATCCTTGTTATGTTAATAAAAAATGACTTAAAAGTGGGTATCCAGATACACAAAAAAATCTTATGAACGGTAACAAGAGAACTTCTTATATCTAGGTAGGAATGTGACGTTACAAATCTTATTAAAGTTGTTAATTATATGAATAAATGAAACGAATAAAGCAATTTTTGTTATCTGTCAGCACTTTTTTTTCCACCTTCCAACACCGAATAAATATTACACAATCTCATAAATAGTTATGATGGGTTATTAACTTATATTTAAATCTTTATAAAAAATAAATAATGAGCATGAACCCATTTCAAAATAAATACCTAAGTAAATAGTTTTTGTATAAAATACAAATATAAATTAAAGTGGTTACAAAAAAAAACCCGTATGTAAACGGGATTTGAACTCAAGACACGTTGATCGTGAATCCACTGCTTAACCTAAACAGCTATCAACACCTGGTAGATATGGTCGAAGTTTACCTATCCAATGCAAATACGATCATGCGTTTGCTGCGTGTATAACAAAAGAGACGGTAATATATATCTTTTTGTTTCGTGGAGAGCGACGCGACAACTTGCGACAGTAGGCGACTCTGTGGCTGTGGTGTGCGTAGGTACTGTATTGAGACAGCTTACACATACAGCCGCACGGACGCTCGGCCGTGCGTTCACAGCAATATGATCCTTCGCGTGCCTGTGCGCTTATGAACGCTTACTGTACATGTTACCCAAATAATTCCGCCCTGCCTGCCAGCGGTTTCTTTCCCACACAAATATCGCGCATTTTTCAATTGGCTCACGTTATTTTTCTTTTATTTTATAATGGCGTTTTTTTTTGTTTATTCTATCATTCATCGTCATCATCTTCCTAGCCTTTTCCCAACTATGTTGGGGTCGGCTTCCAGTCTAACCGGATGCAGCTGAATACCAGTATTTTACATAGAGCGACTGCCTATTTGACCTCTACAACCCAGTTAGTACTGGGAAATACGATACGATATTGTTTATTCTATCATTGTTGATGTGAAAACTTCATTAGGGGCGTTGAGCACTTTTTGTTAGCCTGCTCTGTCCCACTAATAAATACATAAATAAATTCTTTATTGCACCAAAAGCCATCACAGTACAATAATCCAAAACACAGAGCATAATAAGGCTTATAAATAAGTCACAATAATTTTAATTCTCTGACTCCTAAACTAGGTGTATGTGCCTGAGTCAGTGATTCTCCGCTATAGACAAGACAAAACCATAATATAAAAGGAAAAACGGGACTTTACAACAGTAAGCAAATGATGTAAAAGAAAACAGGATATAATCTATTTAAGAAAACACAAAATAAAAACGTTTAACTATGTGGTGGGTTGAATAAAATGTAGTGTCCGAGTGTGTGTGTGTTTGTGTGTGTGTGAGTAGTGAGTGGGAGTAGGATGTGTATATAATGGACAAAGGCCTCCCTCCACTCTTTCCACCTCTCGCGAACTCGCGCGTCCTCCCTCCAGTGATACGGAACCTGTCTCCTTCGTGAGCAGTTTTAGGTGAACAAAAACCATGGAAATCGCGTGACCGTCACCTAACGCTTCGTAGCACTCGTAGCCCATCCGCTACGGCGTAGCACCACTAGGCGTGCGCGGGACACATGTAGCAGATATAGATTACTTAGTTTTCACTTCTATCGGCAGTGGGCAAAGACTGCCACGCATGTTTTTCTTATTTATAATTTTTCACGTTATGCACTCCCCCTTCACATTATAAGTAAAATATTTATTTATTTAAAATATATATTTTTCAAATAAGTAATATTAAGAAATCTAAATACCGTTTGATGGGACCTTGGTGATTTGATATACAGGTTTCACTGCAGATACCAGTCTGCCACAAACATATCGAGGTATTTTTTTTAGGCTTTATTTATGAAGAGATAATAAATTATTTGAAATTACAATATTTTGAATGTTGCAAAAAAACAATATACGTACAAAAAGACAATGGGCAAAAATGTACGGGAGTTGGTCCAAGCGTCGTCAAGGATGAATCATACTATACACCAAATCAACGCTTAGGGTACGGGTACCCTTCGATTTGGTGTGTGTGTTCAAATATGCAGAAGGGCATCAAAATCTGTCCGAGAGATTTGGAGAAATGATAGCTTATTTTTGTTTTAGAAGTTATTACTGCACATAATCATCAGCCTTGGCGACGCTTGGAGCACATTCGCTCACTATCTTTTAGCGGATACCCTTTTATTTATTTTTTTTAGTATGGGAAATCATCAAATGACTTCTCCCACTCTGGGCGGAGCGGGAGGGAGTGTCAGACTTTTACCGATTAAAACCCATCCATGTTCCTTCCTCGCCCTTTATGTTCCGGGGCCGCAGTATCTCTTTCGGACAGGCCCGCAACCCCGGCAGGCTTCGGCTCGGTAGCGGTATACCCTGACGCTTACATCGGAACTGTTCAAACCTTTAAGTGAAGACGTGGCTTTACATAAACTGGGTCGATTACTGTTAAAATGGCCGAATAATATAAAAGGTTTCGATCGTTACTTTTTATTATTTCGTGTTATGATTACTGTCTGTCTGTAGTCGGGAACTCGGAACCGCTGAAAAGATTTCACGTTCCGTGACAAAATTGGTGTAACGGTGTTAGGAAACCATTTTGAGGTGACATAACCTTTAGTAGGTTGGTTAGGAGGAGCTCGTGGCTAAATAAAAACAGCCGCGTGGTTCAATCTTGGTTGATTGTTTAGATTCAGAGGTTTTTGACGACCCGAATGGCGTAGTGGTAGTGACGCTGCCTTACGTTCTTAGGGTCCTGGTTTCGAATCGCGGTAGGAGCAAATAATATTTGTGTGATGAGCATGTATACATATAAACATCCATGACTCGGAAATAAGTATGTATTTACAAACAAAAAAGTATATATATAAGTAGTATATCAACTATCTAGTGTCCACGACACAAGCTTTGCTTAGTGTGGCACTAGGTGACGCTGTGTTAATGTCCAGCGATATTTATTTATATTTATTTTATTTATTTATAATCTTTAGGGCCGTGCTTGCCTAGGTTGGTCTAAGGATGGGTGACCATACCCATTATATACCGAGTTTACTCCGTGCCTCCGAAGGCTAAGCCGTTGGTCCTGGCTGGCAGTTGCAGATCTTTGGCAGTCGTTACAGGTAGTCAGTGGCCCAAAAAGTCTGACAACCAGTCTTATCATGTGGTATCGCATTACTCAGAATGAACTGGGTTGTGGTGGTCGGCTAGGCAGTCGTTTCGTGTAAAATACTGGTATTCAGCTGCATCCGTTTAGACTGGAAGCCGACCCCAACATATATAGTTGGGAAAAGACTACGCAAATGATGATACTCTTTTGTAGATCGGTACCTGCTTTCCTTATGTGGTAATGCCTGGTGAAATTGTCAAGCTTCATTAGTGCGTTCGGTTAGAGTTCAAAGAGTTCAGGCCCCTTATTCACAACCATTCGACTCGCTTCCGATTCGGAAAGTCGTATGTCTATCTCGGTCGTTTTCGTAATGCCAGAAGAAGACAGATATACTACTTTCCGAATCGTAAGCGAGTCGAATGGTTGTGAATAAGGGGCCAGTTTGCGAAATTCAAAGTTTCTTACGATATTTATCATTTTCATAAAAATAAACAAGGCAAGTTAAATAAAACTTTATAAAATCGCACAGTTCATCTACGTTTTTAAATTCGCCGGTAGATAATTCTGTGACCCGAAAAACTAATCAGCATAAAAAGATAGTATAAACCTTTTTACATTAAACTTATTTCATATCGAATAATAAACTTTCAGCTCTAAAATAACAATGTACAACTTTAGCCTCTGAGCTAATAAAACTGGTAGGTACATTTTAAGTTCGTAACAGTTCCAAGAATAATGACTACACTTAAAAGTTTTTTTTTATATTACACTAGCTGACCCACGCAACTTCGTCTGCGTCACATAAGAGGGAAAAAGCTACCTACTACTACCTACCTTCTACTACCTACCTACTACTACCTACCTACTACTACTACCTACCTACTACTACTACCTACCTACTACTACTACCTACCTACTACTACTACCTACCTACTACTACTACCTACCTACCTACTACTACCTACCTATCTACCTACTACTACTACCTACCTACCTACTACTACATTTTTTTTCATAAGAACCTTCTCCTGATAATAACAAACACAACAAAAAAAGAATCAGCCAAATCGGTCAAGCCGTTTTCATGCTATGTCGTGACAACGGAATGTCGTGACAACGGAAAACGGGTTTCATTTTTATATATATATAGATTATCATCTGCCTAGCCTTTTCCGAACCATGTTGGTGTCTTCCAGTCTAACCGTATGCACATGAAAACTAGTATTTCACATGAAGCGACTGCCTATCTGACCTCCACAACTCAGTTAGTACTGAGTGACGCGATACCACTTCATAAGACTGTTTGTCAGGCTCTTTGACCACTGACTACCTGTAACGACTGTTAAAGATCTACAAATGACAGCCGGGACCAACAGCTTAACGTACTTTCCGAGGCACGGAGGAAACTCGATATGTCACCAATCAACAGACCAACCTAAGCAAGCACGGCTTATCCTGAAGATCGATCGAGCGTCTGTTATTACGTCATCAGAATCTAAATTAAACGACGCCCCCGTCAGAAGCTCCAATTCTCTTAAAATACAACAGCAAAAATAACTTTTTAGTACGAACGTACACAAATAGCCAGTTCGAATTTAATTGACACCTATTTTTAAAATGGCTAACGTTGAATGAGACCCACGTAACATAAATAGTAAACGATCAATATAAACCGAACGAAAGAATAACTTTATACCACAAAATGTTAAACGATCTTCGCTTCATTCACCACAGAGTATTTATAATCACTATCCAGATATATCCAGTATCCAGCGATTTATACGCCCTATGTCAGATACGCGAAATGTCAGACACGCATTTTGTCAGATCGACAGACTTCATCACAAAATGTCTAATATGCAATTTGCCAGAAACTCGTGTCTGTCACATGCATACAAGTAACATTCATAAAAGAAAACATTAATTCACATAAGACCTTATCGGTAAAAAACTATTTTTTCAAGTCAACCTTCAGATGGATTACAGGAAGAGGGAGAGACCATACTGCCGTTAGTTTGTGGTGTACTAATTATATATCAATATCTATACTTCTATGCTAAAATTTTAAAGCAGAAGAGTTTGTTGAGGAAACTCGATATGCAAAGGTGGTCACCCATCCACAGACCAACCTAGGCAATCACGGCTTAACCGAAAGATCGGCCCGAGTGGCTGTTACATAATCATGTTACAAGAGCAGAGAACCATGTGAAAAGATGTTTATGAGGAGAGTTACTGGTTTTTTGATCATATTTCCATACTTATTGTTAAATCGGACCTACTAGAACATTCGAGAAAGCACGTGATTACGGTGTGTGTTCGTTAGAAGTTCGAGTGCATTCTATTATAATTAGTTTTAAAGTTAGGTAGGTAGAAACTCGCGACCTATTTATAAAAAGACATTAGAATTTCGACCGTACGCCTAGGGCATACGGTTCATATTTGTTTGTCGTGTACAAGTAGCTGATACCTACTACTTTATTACCTACCTACCTACTTACCTATTCTTTTGTTAGTGTTTTTATGACCCTCTAGAATATTCGTGGTTATTAAGGCCCGCGACCGTCAGATTTGTTTTGGCTACACAGCGAAGCGAATCGAAGTGAACTTGTAGTGCTATATCTAAGTGAATAGTGAACAGTAGTGTATTGTAGTGTACTTGTGATTAAGTTTAAATTGTTTTGTGATTAATAAAATTATTGTGTTGTTTAATCGGTAGTAATTAATTTATCTCATACCCAGCTCGTAACATTATCTATTACTCGTCATCTCAGCGGTCATCTCATTTCTAGGCATATCATCCTTCTCGTATCTTTGTCTTAGCCATTCGCAATTGTACTTAAATCGGTAATTACGACATTATCCTCATTCCTCCGCATCACATGCCCATAGAAAACCGATTACCACATAACCTTTTAGCCACTAGCGTAACTCTCAGACTTCTTATGTACTAATTTCTTATAATTTTATCCATTCGAGTACATCACACATCCCTCTTAGCATTCTCATCGCTCTAATAGTACCACAAAATACGTCTGACGTCATATCTCGTGTGGCGGGAATTTAAACGATCAGTGACGTCATCGGGAAAATCTTTCTACCCAAGTGACGTATGAGGCTGAATGACGTAACCGTAGGCTGAATGGAGTTGAATGTCTTTTCTTGACATTCGGTGATTAATCACCGAAAATTATTGTACAGCTATACAGGCTGTAAACCACCTCATCACAAAGCTGTTAACCAAGCATTCTTTAATTAAACTAAGTAACTTTACTCAAACATTATTGCTGGGAATCAACTTTTTTTTTGAGTTTATAAATCATTACGCTCACTTAAAACATTATGCTGATGGATAGATTGAATAGTACGGAGGTGATAAAAGTCAAAATCTTACAAAAAAAAACTTGTCAAATAGTTGTAACTTTGACCCCCCAATATAAATAATATCTCCGTAACTAAAAGCTTCCCAGGTATGGTGTAGTGTAGAACAAAAAAATGATCGCAATGACAGGGAGAACAAGTGCCTTTGGGCTTCGTGAAGAGGTGTTTTACACCCTTTATGAATAGCTTAGCTCCAGTATTTCGAGACTTTCCCTCCAGGTGGGATTGAAAAATTCCATCATGTATACTTATGAACATAGTATAATTTCCATTTACCTCGATGAAGCGAAATTTTAAAGAAACCAGCATGCCTGAGAGAATTTCTCGACGGCATGTAAGAGATAAATCAGAGACCCATGGGTGGCATAAAAACTCTGACACTATGTTAGGCACTAACCACACGATAATGAAGACGGAACGAAGGGATATCGTATTACCAGGTATACTAACTGGGTCGTGGAGGTCTAAAAGGCAGTCGCTCCATGTCAACTACTGGTATTCAGCTGCATCCGATTAGACTGGTTAATCCAAACGTCATCTTTAGCCATAGCTCCTCTGGTTAATCCCAACTTAGTTGGGGAAAAGCTAAGCAGATGATGAAAATAGTACGTTCCCAACAACCGGCAGCTTCCAAACTCAGAGCTGCTACTGGCATTATCATTTTTTTTTCTTTATTTAAACACGCAGCGCCATCTAGTGCCACACTAAGCAAGGCTTGTGTCGTGGACACCAGATAGTTGATATACTACATATATACTTTTTGTTTGTAAATACATACTTATTATACATATAAACATCCATGACTCGGAAACAAATGTCCATGCTCATCACACAAACATTTGCTCTTGCTCCTACCGGGATTCGAACCCAGGACCCTATGTACACAAGGCAGCTTCACTACCACTACGCCATTCGAGTTGTCAAATTGGCCAAGTGTACTCAAAATGACGCCGAAGTGCCTTATAATTTACACTGAACAATGTCAGGCAGGAGAAATAAAACTTTTATTGAGCTAAAGCTGATAAATAATTTACGAACGCACTTAACGGTTCTATAAATCTATTCTTAGACTGTAATAAAAGGTCGGTATAGACTGAAGCCGTTAATCTAAGGTGACGGACACATACCATGACATAACATGAGGAGGTATTTTTCAAATTTGTCAATTTTATATTGTGTTGAAAAGCCGAAGGAGCTCGTTATCATCATCATCATCTGCCTAGCCTTTTCCCAACTATGTTGGGGTCGGCTTCAAGGCTAACTGGATGCAGCTGAATACCAGTATATTACATGGAGCGACTGCCTATCTGACCTCATTCATACATTCATAGACGTTGAAATCATTATAACCATTACTTTTGACTTTGCCGTATTCGGGTCGTCATCATAATCATCAGCCTATTAATGTTCCCACTGCTGGGACGGGCCTCCTCTGTATGAGAGGGAATGGGCCCAGTGCGGATTGGTAGATGTCATGGTTTTCTCACGATGTTTTCCTTCACCGTTTTGAGAGCAGCGGTCATGTAATAAATTCAACAAAGTAATGCGCCTGCCTGGTTTCAAACCCACGACTTACTGTACGTAAGTCGGGGCCGCCACCACTGGGCCAAAATTATGACCGTAATTAAGTCGGGTAATTAAGCACAAAAATATTGATTGGTCTTATAGTCGAAAATACATTGAATCTAAATTGGTTAGCAGTTATTGTACAAAAAAGTCGTTACGTAAAATTTGTTTTTGTAATATCGAAACATGTTGGACATTCAGGCTGTAGAACATAAAATTTTATTCATCCAACGTCTAGGCCACCTGGTTCGATACTAATCTAATCAAATTTCAATTTCAATAAAGAAAATGTCTTCAGAACAGAAAAGGTACGAGCAATATAAAAGTTTAAACCTGTACGTTGGTTTATTATAAGACTACCTTATACCTGCGGTTTCAGTTATTGTCCCTTGGGATGGGACTACCGGTACCGGGATAAAAAGTATCAAATGTGTTAATCCCGGTTGCAAAATACCTGTGTGCCAAAGGAGATCACCCAGCCTCCATACATTTTTGGGCAATTTTGAAAAGTGCCGGCCAAACAAAAAAAACTTATTATTTACATAGAGCATAACCAAATAATATTTTAATTAGTACATCTAAGAACCGAGAAGTTCTTAAACCACAAAATATCTAAAACCACCCGATTGGGGTATTTTTTTTGCCGGCCAACTAAAATGAACGCAACAATCAAATAGAGTTTATGGATAAAAACATTTTTTATTTTTGCCACCCTAGTTCTATACCCAAGTTTTAAATAAATAATAATGATTATTAAAATATACGACGACCCGATTGGCGTAGTGGTAGTGACGCTGCCTTTCGTTCTTAGGTCCTGGGTTCGAAACCCGGTAGGAGCAAATGTTTGTGTGATGAGCTCGGACATTTGTTTCAGAGTCATGGATGTGTATATGTATTATAAGTATGTATTTACAAACAAAAAAGTATATATGTAGTATATCAGCTATCTAGTGTCCACGACACAAGCTTTGTTTAGTGTGGCACTAGGGGGCGCTGTGTTAATGTCCAGCGATATTTATTTATTTAATATAAATGCTACTGGTCGCTGAAGAAGCCAATTAAGCGAGATCTACGGATCTATAGCCCAGTCTCATCGATGTGTTTTTCCTGCCCGTCCTAAACAACGGTGCTCAGACCTAGTCACTCAACTAATTGCAAAAGTTTTGCCTTGGGGTCTGCCGAAGAGCAACAGAGCCGATTCTGGGTGATCTCCTTTCATCCAAATCCGATCATTCGTTTTTGCGTGGAAGAGTAACAAACATCCAGATATCATCTGCACTTTATTATGCACGTCAAATAAATATTTTTCTTTCTTTCTTTATTTACACAAACTTTCTTATTTATTACTATCGGACGTCATGCGGTTTCACCCACATAGTTCCCGTTCCCGTGGGAGTATGGGGATAAAATATAGCGTATGTTACTTGCTGATAATTTAGCTATCCATTGCTGAATGGTTTTTCAAATCGGTCCAGTAGTTTTTAAGTTTGTTCGGTAGATACAGCAACTTATTTTAAATTTAAAATTTAAAAAACCTTCGACCTATTGGGTCATAATTTCAAGGTACTCCCGATTTTTTGTGTTGGCCCTTTCATTTGATACCTATATCGAGCGAGTTGTGAAAAAAAACTGTAATTCACCGGTTTTTGGTGGCGGCCATCTTGGATTTGAAATTTATTATAGCGTATAGTATTTTACTAGTCAAGCCCTTACATTTGATACACATATTGAGAGAGTTGTTGAATAAATGGTGCATACGGTACGACGGGATATGTAATCCGTCAATTTGTGGTGGAGGCCATCTTGAATTTGAAATTTATTATAGCGTATAGTATACTACTAGTCAAGCCCTTTCATTTGATACCCATATTGAGAGAGTTGTTGAATAAATATGTAATCCGTTAATTTGTGGCGGTGGCTATCTTGGCCTGATTGTTATCAAACATAGCTAAGAACAGGTCTGACTAATTCACCTTTCAAACAGAGAAACAAAATTAAAACCGGTTCATCCGTTCGGGAGCTACGATGCCACAGACACACACACAGACACGTCAAACTTATAACACCCCGTCGTTTTTACATCGGGGTTAAAAATACAAATCTTTCTTTTTTAAATATTATTATTAAAATGTTTGTAGGATAGTAGGATTTATCTTTTGCTCTTCCGTTTGTCAACAAATGTTGGGGTTGGCATCAAGTCTATCCGATTGCATTAATTCGCAACCTCTACAACTTAATTAGTTAAAAGAAAAAGAAAGAAAGAAAAAGCATTTATTAGCCTGTCATGTCAAAACACAGAAAAAGATTTTTGAATAATAATTTTAAGTAATAATAAAAACTTTTTTACAAAAAATAAAACCGATTGTGACAAAAAAACTAAATCAATCAAACAAAGGTCACCGGCTTCTGAAGCTAAAGTTATTTTTCACTGTTTTGTTTTCTCTGAAGACGGTTTTAGTTTTTGTAAAAAAGTTTTAATTTTTCAGTTTTTAGTGGTGCACATGTGCTTACCCTTTTACAGCGTACCGGCGTGATTTTCTGTTATGAACTGGTTTAAACAATAGACAGATGAGATTTTAGCAATCCCAGAAAATTCGCTATCATTTATTGAGAAGTTCTGTTGCCTATCTCCGAAGTTCTTCATCAGATCTTCATCAAATTGAAATGGGATCACTTCGAGAAAGTAGTCTTCCTAAAACTACCCAAATCGCTTAAAGTGTGCGGTTGTGTGTGCCTTTAAAATGTGAAGAGTACTCTCTATTTCTCCAGGATTCCATCATCAGATCCTGATTTGATGATTAGTGACTGGTAATGACTTAAATATCCGGATAGCCTTTATAAGATTTGGCCGAGTATCGTTAATTTGCAGTTTAAGAGTTCCATTCAATTGTCATGGACCCCATAAACAGAAGTAATCAGAACCTCACCAAATTCTCATCAATGTACCCTTGAAGTACATCCTTTCCAATAAAATAAAAAAAAACAACAGTACATGTCACGGTAATAGGGCTTATCCCCAATAAATGTAACTTAACACACCTAACTGTCGAAAACTGGGTGTAGTATACACTTCTGAGTACCCCTCAAAGCATACAGGAGTGATGTTACGTCATGATATTGTATAAACAACCAAGCGTTTGCAGCAATCACTGCAGCTTTGCCGTGTTTTTTGAAGAGTTCCATTTATATCTCCGAAGATCAGCATCAGATCTTCAGCAAATTAAAATGGAACCACACAGGAAGCATCAGCTTTCAAATAAAAAAAAAAAGAACCATCAAAATCGGTTCACCCAGTCGAAAGTTCTGAGGTAACAAACACTGTCGAAATTTGGGTGTATTGTCATCTACGTGGGGTACGTAGCATACAAGCATGATGTTACGTCATGATGTTGTATAAACAATGAATCTACAAGCGACTGCAGCAATCACAGCAGATTTACTGTCTATTTTTTAAGAGTTCCATTGTATATCTCCGAAGATCAGCATCAGATCTTCAGCAAATTAAAATGGAACCACACGGCAAGCATCAGCTTTCAAATAAAAAAAGAATCATCAAAATCGGTTCACCCAGTCGAAAGTTCTGAGGTAACAAACACAAAAAAAAAACAGACGAATTGAGAACCTTCTCTTTTTGGAAGTCGGTTGAAAAGGAAACATGGTGAGAAAAGTAATTAAATCATTAAAAAATACAAACAAAATTTGTCCTGTACGAGATCAAAGCTATCTCAGCATGGCAACACGATACCACTAAGTATGACTGTTTGTCGGAAAATCTTTTGAGCCATGGGTGACGTCTATTAATTAGGTGAGGTCTTTAAGGTGAAGAAAGGGTTTAGTCAAATCTCACGTCACCAAGAAGGGAGGAGTTCGAAATATCGACAAAATCGACTGACGCAATCAATGGACGCCACCTGCATACTACCGAGTTTTCTGACGTTCGACCGCTTTTCACCCCTATGTCCCGAGTTATAAGGTTGAAAATTATATACCGTCAATGAGCGGGGTAGTACAACACAATGTCCCACTAAACAAATTACTCTATAATACTATATAGGAAAAATCATCATCAAAATATCATTTGTGCCGGACATGAAATATCCATCAAGTAGATTGTTTTTTCAACGTTATACGAGTAGTAACCTACTATGGTGTATTATGTCATCAAAATACATCTTTTTTTTTATTAAATATTATTTATGTAGATTGGTGATTATAACCTTGTATTAACAAAAGATAGGAATGAATGGCTATATAGCTATCGAACTTAAGAAGGATAGGTACCAGATTATGCTGCGGTTGGTTGTATGAGTTAAATAAATAAATAAATATCGCTGGACATTAACACACAGCGCCACCTAGTGCCACACTAAGCAAAGCTTGTGTCGTGGACACTAGATAGTTGATATACTACATATATACTTTTTTGTTTGTAAATACATACTTATTATACATATAAACATCCATAACTCGGAAACAAATGTCCGTGCTCATCACACAAACATTTGCTCCTACCGGGATTCGAACCCAGGACCCTAACAACGTAAGGCAGCGTCACTACCACTACGCCAAAAAGAGGCCAATCATCATTTCAGCCGATGGAATGGATGGAATTTTCGGTTAGGAAATCATCAAATGACCCCTCCTACTCTGGGCGGAGCGTGAGCGAGTGTCAGACTTTTACTGACTAAAAACCATTCATGTTCCTTCCTCACCCTTTACGTTCCGGTGCCGCGGTATCTCTTTCGAACATTCCCGCAGCCCCGGCAGGCTTCGGCCCTTGCGGTCACTCCCTTTATGCGGCTAGCTAGCCCATAGCTCACCGTCCACAGGCCCTCGTCTGCGGTGGCCGGTAGCCACCACGTGGCACCCCACGCCCGGTGCGTCTCCCGCGGCGGCTGGGGCGAGAGGCTCTCTTCCTCTCCCGTTCCGCCACCTCCTTCGCAAGCTTGACTGCTTCGCAGTAGGTGGTGACGGCTTCTCATTCCGTCTCGCTCCGGACCATGGATTGAACCAGGGCCGGACGCGAGAGGTCGCCGCCGCCGATCGCCGCTACGAGGACACGGCGTTGCTCCGCCCACGCCGGGCAGATCTCCGCCGCGTTCTCCACCGTGTCCTCCGGTCGATTCCTCCGCACCCGGGCGTTTCCTCCCGCCAGATTCGATGCAGGAACCTCCCGAAACATCCGTGTCCGCTGAGGACTTCCGTCAGACGGAAGGTGAGGACGCCGAGGCGCCTCTCAAGCCACTCCTCAAAGAGGGGACTTATCATAAGCCTACCCCAAGTGTCGCCACACTGACCGGTCCCGTGCGACTCGCATCCACCAGGTCATCGGTTCACCTAGTAAGAAAACTTCCAACGCAACAAACTTCCTCGGAAAAACTTTTCAGCCCCATCGGCGATCGACGAGTAAAAACGTAATATTACTTTTAAGAACACGCAGACCCGAACAAATTCTCTTTGATGGTTAAACATAGTAACTAAATTACAATCTACATAATAAGTACTTACTTTTAACCCTGGAAACAGCTGAATCTGAACCGAAGATAAAAAACAAAAGAGAAGACCCATCCCTTATTGATTCTCATATATGCTTATGAAACGAATATCAAAGATGGAGTCCGTTGAGCCTTATTTTCATATCAAATTGGGGTCATATTTAGGCGTAGGTAGTTTTATATGGGCTGAAAAAATATGAGAGTTTTTGGTCGTAGAAATGCGGACTGAATTTCATTATAAAAGTCCAGATTTCACTTGGACGTTAGGTTAACTGGTTAGAAGTATTACCTATTGTGGGCATATGTCACCGTAAAATTGTCAAACACGTTAGATTGTAATCTCTCTAGCGAGTTTGTAAACTCTCGAAATATTGTCAACTGAACATACTGCTTACAATATAACGTTTTTTTTCGGTAGATTGTAATCTATCAAAATGAAACCGTATTATTGTGAAATGCATGCGACGGAAGTATCTCTGCCCCCATAATCGGGACTTGGGGCACTTTCACGTTAGGTTCCTTTAAGCCCTGCACTCAGAAATAACTGGCGTAGCGGGGCTCCGTAGACTACGCTTTTTAGGGGAATATAAAGTGTTTTGAGGTTAGGTTATAATTATTAATCGGTTTTCTCAGGAATGGTACATTATGTTCTCATTTGAATGAAATATTGGCGAATATAATAAGCACAATGAAAGCAACTTGTTGAAAGATATTTAAGCCATTTTAGAGTCAAAGGGTTGGTCGACAATCGACACAGCAGACAAAAGAACAAAAACGTATTGTTTACAACAAAAGACAATCTAGGGCTATAAGGACAATATTAAGACACAATGTGATATTATACAGAGAGAAAAGTTCATGAAATATTAAAGTGTTGGTACATTCGCAACAATAACGGCAGATGAAAGACTCTCCCGTGATGCTAGAGCGTGATTCAGTTTCCAACTGTTGTTGTTTGTTTACGGTAGTCTGTTGTGGCAAAACGAGGCAAAGAATGCTGTCAATAATAAAAAAAATTGGCCAAGTGCGCGCACCGAGGGTACAAAAGAGGACAAACTCAACTTTGGTGTTCGATCTCAAGAAACGGCCATTATGGAAAGAATAAAACATGAAGAAAACATGTTTCCCCGAATACATTTGTATAAAAGCGGTATGATAACGCCATGATGACGATTTCTGCGTTCTGGTCTTATCTAGAGGTTCTCAAATAGGGGCCTGAAAATGCGGCGAAATGGTTCCAGTAAAGGATGGTACGGCAGTATTTGCTTCGCGCTCGATTTGGCGGGGGTATTGCCGTACCCCCGATGTAGGATGAAGTGCACATTAAAAGCAACCAGAGTAAAAATTAAATCAAGAATTTAAAAACAAAGAAATTAAAGAGAACCGGGGCAGCTAAGCGATGACCAGTCCCGACTGACATCGCCCGTTCACGAACATGCCCATTCAACAACAGCACCAAATTCAAACATACAGGGTGTTAATCACCTCATCACGAAGCCGTCAACCAAGCATTCTGTACATCAAACTAAGTAACTTAACGCGAAAATTATTGCTGGGAAACAACTTTTTTTTTGAGGTTATAAATCATGTTTTGTGGTAGAACTCAATGTAACGCACTTAAAACATTTTGCTGATGGATGGATTGAATAGTAAGGGGATCGTGGAGGTGTTAAAAGTCAAAATGTTATAAAAAAAACTTGTATTTAAAAAAAAAACTTGTCAAAAAGTTGTAACTTTGATCCCCCATATCTCCGTAACTAGAAGGTTCCCAGGTATAGTGTAGAACAAAAAAATGATCGCAATGAAGGGGAGAACAAGTGCCTTCGGCTTCGTTAAGAGGTGTTTTACACCTTATATTGAAGGGAACTAAATGACCCATCCGCCACCATCAGCGAGACAATTGAGCAAGCACGATATTCTCTCAGCCACCAAGGCATATTCAATTCAATGAGGGATAACAACAAATGGTAGCTTCATCCATATTCATATTTGTTTACATTATTCTTTGTACACTTTATTTTGTTTTATATCGAGGCATCACTTTGGGCCCTATCGGAACATTAGCGCTGTGACTTTATTTTTTAAATGTCTCAGCACCATGCTGAGATAGTACCTAGTATCAATTTCATTGTTTTATCTTTATTATGTTTACCTTATAAATAATTTTGTTTTATTGTTTATCCAACCATTCTCTTTTTGATACAAGTGGTAAAAGTTTGTTATTGTAATTCAAGGCGGTATTAACACAAGAGCCATAGGCGAGGGTGTTTTTGAGCCGAGAACTAACTTTGAGCAATAACAAATGTCCACGTGTTTCATACGACGTTTTTCAATACACTTTTGAAGAAATAAAATAAAGGAATGTAAAATATTTGTGTCGTTACAGACTATGATTTAAATTTAAGTTTTTTCCGCACTTTGCTTTCGCCAGGTTGACGAGGCAAAGGTATGAAGCCGTTATACAACCTACTATAAATAAGTAATAGTTTTTATACATTTTTGGATTTATAGAAAAATTATGCATGTTTATCTATGATATTGAGTTTATAAGCACAATTTGAATATTCTGAAAATGTTTACAAAGAAAGACGTAGATCGCTTTTCCAAAATTAAAAAAAAATAGTAGAAAAAGTAGTACACTGCATTTTGAACCTAATCGTAGTGCGAACAGTACCAGTTTTCGAGGAAGTGTATTGGAAAATACTTTATTTTGATTTATTTCTTTCTCCTACCCTTATCCCTATATATACGCACAACATTTCTTCTTACATCCTTCTCTAATAGTCGTCATCTCGTGAGATCTCCTTTCTAACCATATCATCTTTCAAACGTAAACTGACCTACAAACAAACTTTCATGTAAATTCTTTTATCTTTGCGATAAACGTTGATTCTAAACTTAAAGCGGTGAGAAGTTCAGTGAAATGTCAACCGTTCATGGAAAATATATAAACATAGCACAGATCTAGTTTCACGCTGTATTGCCGTTAAAAAGTTCTGAACGGCGTGACACAGTACCCAGAGCGTGATTCAATTTAAAAGTTGTCCGACAAATGTTTGCTAAAGTTATTTGTTCTTTTTTGGCACGCCGCCGTGTCAATATTGGACGAATAAAACGTTTGGGAACATTGGTATTCTTGCTTTTCGTGATTTTCTGTTAACAATCAAATCATGAATTTGGTGAACGACTTGTCACGTTTCAGATTTCTGGTCACGCTGACGGTCGATCCCGCACGGTCGGTCGGTGCGAGTATATATTGTTCTATAAAGGGTGTAAAACACCTCTTCACGAAACCGAAAGGCACTTGTTCTCCTCATAATTGCGATAATTTTTTGGTCTACACCATACCTGGAAACCTTCTAGTTACGGAGATATGAGGGGTCAAAGTTACATCTTTTAGACAACATTTTTTTAAATACAAGTTTTTTTATAAGATTTTGCTTTTTAACACCTCCACGACCCCCGTACTATTCAATCCATCCATCAGCACAATGTTTTAAGTGCGTTACATTGAGTTCTACCACAAAACATGATTTAGAACCTCAAGAGGAAAGTTGTTTCCCAGCAATATTTTTTGCGCTAAGTTACTTAGTTTGATGTACAGAATGCTTGGGTAACGGCTTTGTGATGAGGTGGTTACACCCTGTATATCACTATACTAAGACGCTGACGTTGGCACATTTTTTCTTTTGTTTCTTCCCTGACGTACGCGACCGACTTTGCGTGACCGATCCTCAGCGTGAAAGTAATTCAGGCCGAAACCCTACAATGTACTTCAAAACTACAGAAGGCCACCTACATTCTCCTTTCATCTCCATACCCATATAAGGCCATAATGGGTAAACGTGTTACGTTAAATGCGCAAAACTTCAGACACCCCTAATGCTTTTTAATTCAATTGACATAATTCTCAGAGAAAAAAAAACATTCAAAAATATTAAAAGGTTTTATGTGCTGTTTTAGTTTTACTGGCATTTAGATTTACTGGCAAGAACTATTATTATCCCGCGTATGAGAAAAATTAAATTGGACGACAACCATTTGTGTTTACTTGTTTACCTATTTTGGCGGGTTTGCACACGTGATGGCTTTTCCTATTAATAAATAGCTGTCTATTTATTAATAGGTCAAGCCATCACGTGCCGTGCCGGCAAGTAACAATTTGAATGAAGATTTTTTGAAAAATTTCACCTATATAAAAAGTGGTTCAATTGATTCTGCTCCTGATCAAACTATTTCCAGGTTTCACGTTGTATAGTTTCCATAAACGGTTCACATTTCACTGAACTTTAAGTTTAGGATCAAAAAAGATAATGTTCGGGAGTCTCATGGTTCATTTTACACTCGCCGGTTTCAAGTACACCTGATATTTCTGAAAAACATCACCAATAAGGTCACTGGTACTTAATCAGCCTACCTACCTACACGTTACCTACTTGGGTTTCTGTTTACTACATCCATATTGACATAAGAGTACGCCACCACGTCCTACGCAGGTTGTAAATAAAGAGAAACAGGGAAAACTCGTAGGAAGGGTAGGTAGGGTATCGGAAATCTCGTAGGAAGTCAAAACCTACGCACTTCGGTGATCTTTGTCTCGTAATTTTAATTATTCATCATAATCATCATCATCAGCCTATAATGTTCCCAATGCTGGGACACGGCCTCCTCTCAATGAGAGAGAATGGGCCACCACGCGGGCCCAGTGAATTTTTGGTTCTAAGATATGCCTGTTTCCTCACGATGTTTTCTTTCACCGTTTTGAGAGCAGCGGTGATGAAATAAATTACACAAAGTAGTGCGCGTGTCTGGGTTCGAACCCACGACTTACTGTTCGTTAGTCGAGGCCGCCACCACTAGGCCACCGCTACTCCCTCATTATTTATCGTCAATGGCAATAATTATTCATGATCGTATAATTAAGACACTTTCTATATGAGCTCGTGGTTTAATAATAACAGACGCTCGGCCGACCTTTAGGTGAAGCCGTATTTACCTAGGTAGGTTTGTGGATGGGTGACCACGCATTAAATACCGAGTTTTCTCCGTGCCACGGAAAGCACCTTGGTCCTAGCTGTCATTTGTAAATCCGTGTCAGTCGTTACAGGTAGTTATTGGCCCAAAAAGTCTGACAACCAGTCTTATCAAGGTGTATCGTATTATCCAGTACTAACTGGGTTGTGGAGGTCAGATACGCAGTCGCTCCATGTAAAACACTGGTATTCACCTGAATCCGGTTGGACTGAAAGCCGACCCCAACACAAAAGGCTAGGCTGATGATGAATTAAAAAACTTTCTGATTCAGACAGATCTTCCTGTTTCATTAGCTTCTGTCCGCGAACTCGTCCGCGTAGACAAAATATACCCTATGGCACTTAGTAGCTTATTTACATCTGTGAAAGGGGTCGTCCTTTAATCACGTGAGAGTGTTTAGGCCACTTTTATAGCCCCCCTCCCTCTTGGTGATGTGTCGTTAATCTTTAGGCAACCCCACCTCTCCTCTTCCCATTTTTTGAAAGAGTAGATAAAGATATGTTTATCTATACTTATTATAAACTCAAAAACTACTGGACCGATTTGTATAATTCTTTCGACGTTGGAAAGCAACATTCACCCTAAGTAACATAGGCTACATTTTTTTTCCCAGCAGTGGGACAAAGCAAGGGAAAAAAATAATCAAATGGTAAACAAACATGTTTATCAGTGACGTCACTAATTAAAAAGTATTTATTTGGACTCAGGTAAAAATTACGTGATGAAAGTGTTTGTCGTTTTTAGTAAAAAAAAATGGCATGCTTGGTGTTCGTACGGATCGTGATACTCACGTTATTTAGATGTTTATATCTATGGGTAGACATCTGCTTTACTCTTCGGGGAAATACAGACGTGGAGTTAAGTTTAGCCTGCAAAACTCCATTTCATAGTAATAATTCTCGTTCAACTATCATGGGGTTCCTTTACAGTACTAAACAGACAAGTTTCTCTTCACTAATGGGAGGGTATCTTTCATTTCCCATGAGTGTAGTCAACGCTACGAAAAGCTACGGGCTACGGAGCTACGACGCTACGGTGCTACGGTGCTACGGTGCTACGAACTTTTGAGGTGTTAAGTTACGCGCATTCCAGTTGAGGTTCTGGACAGTTTTATACTCAGAAAAGTCCTTTTTGTGTTATTTTCTACGTTCATAATTCTATTGGTCTTACTAGCTTATACCCTTGGCTTCGCCCCCGTAAAGTTCGGTTACATTATCTTCTATATTATAAAAATGAAACCCGTTTTCCGTTGTCACGACATAGCATGAAAACGGCTTGACCGATTTGGCTGATTCTTTTTTTGTTGTGTTTGTTATTGTCAGGAGAAGGTTCTTATGAAAAAAAAAATTTAGTAGTAGTAGGTAGCTTTTTCCCTCTTATGTGACGCAGACGAAGTTGCGTGGGTCAGCTAGTTTCATCATAAACATCCTCTACCAAAAAGGCAGAAAGGAGGACACTTCTGCTTACCCTGTTTACTTAATCAGTTTATTTCACTTGTCTTTACCAGGAACTGGGTAATAATTAGGAAGCTGTTTAATTATTCCTGAGACGTAAAGTGCTGGGTAGATTTAATGTGTACTGGTCTTTATTAACTTAAAATGGCGTCGCTTGGAACTTTGGAAGACGCATGAAGCGCTTTCCAGACTGACAATAAGGTTTACATAAAATACTACTATACTTACTTACTTACTATACTTTTTATTTTAAAGAGGAAATAATTGTATTTGTATGTAACGAATAAACTTTAAAACTACTGGACCGATTTGGAAAATTCTTTCAGCAATGGATAGCTACATTATCAGTAAGTAGCATGGGTTATACTTTATCCCCGTACTCCCACGTGAACAGGACCTACGCAAGTGAAACCGTGTGACGTCCCCTAGTTAATAATATATTTTGAACTCTGGCTTCTGCCTGTTAAGGAGCTCGTGGCTTAAGAGGCCTTCGGTGCATGCGTTTTTCATACAAACGTAATACCAAAATATTTTGTAAATGAAACATATTCTTAAGGTATTTATTTTGATTGTATTACAGAAAATTATATAGGTTCAGTTATGAGAAAACAGAAACACTAGAAAAATTTTAAATTCCTCGTATCTCGCCTTTATATCATTGTCCTTTCAAAATATTTGTTTGGGAACCTTAAGAATTTGTTTGATTTTCATATTATTTTGGTATTACGTTTGTATGAAAAACGCATGCTCCGCCGCCCGGCCCCTTAATAATAACAAACTACCCGGATCCATCTTCAGGTTAAACTGGCCTAGGTTGGTCCATGGATTGGTGACCACCCATTTACATACTGAATTTTTAGGAAAACACGTTAAGCCGATCTTTAACAGTCTTTACTGGTCGACAGTGGTCCGAAAGTCTGACAACCAGTCTTACCAAGGGGTACCGTATAAGCCAGTACGAACTGGGTTGCGGAGGTCAGATAGGCAGTCGCTCCATGTAAAATACTGGTATTCAGCTGCATCCGGCTAGACTAGAAGCCAACTAAGCAGATGATTACTAATTTTAACCCTTGACTTCGTCAAGGTTAAAGCATTATATTTGTTTTCCAAAAGTGCAAAAAAAAACGTATCAAATTATAATTGTTTATACATCATACACTTACCAGTTATGTGGCACTAACCGTACGCACAGAAAAACTAATATCACTGTATTTGTCTAAAAACAGGTAATATAACTGTGAATGTACTATATTGTCACTTGATTTTCTGACATTTAATAATACTATATGACAGCTGTCACGCTGTTCAGAATTACCCTATATAAATGTACTTTGTGTTCAGAATAACCATCATGTATCAGAGAAAATTTGTCACGTACACGTCGCAAAATTACCAGAATAAACGACAGATGAAAATGTGTTGAGCCCACAGCGTGTTCGGGAGCGTGATTCTATTTTCCAAATCAGAATGTCCTAGTACCAAAAAATCGTGTTTAAAGCAACTAGCACGCATCATCATTCTCTTGCCCTTATCCCAATTTATTTGTGGTCGGCGCAGCATGTTTCTTCTTCCATACTCCTCTATTTTTCGTCATCTCATCAGACACTTCTTTTCTTACCATATCCTTCTTAACACAGTCCATCCATCGTTTCTTTGGTCTTCCTCTACTCAAATACCCATCCACATTCATATTCAAAACTTTTATCACGACATTTTCCTCATTCCTCCGCATCAAGTCGCTTTAGTAAAAAGCTGAATATATATTGAAATTAAAACAGAAACTTTCGTTTTAATTATTTGTATAAATTCTACTGAAACACTCTTCTGTTTCTAGAACAATAAACAAAAGGTGAACTTCTATTCTAAACAACGTGACATTTGGACCGTGATTCAATCTCAACGTTGCAACAACAAAGACCGCGTTGGAATCAACTTTTCTTTTGTTTGTTTTTCACCGTGTTTTTACATAAATGAAACGTCATACCTTTTGTGTTATTTTAAATTATAAGTTCCTATTAAAGTTGCTGGAAAACTTCTAGGAATCATTCAGGACTATGGTAAAAAATTAAAATAAGAAAAACGCAAAAATTTGATACTAACAAGAAAAATAAAACATCTAACGAAAATACAATAAAAATGTTGGTCACACAATGCACAAACACATCCTATGTCTTTTCAGTGTTTTTTTTTTTGGTTAGATATTTTTGGTTGGACGTACTGAACGCTGTGTTAAAATTTTCCATCTATTTTAATGGATCCTTGTATGGTGAAGGATCACGCGTCTTTTCTGGACTGACCTGATCAAGAAATCTACTAAATCCATCATGGTCCAGTGTCCCCGCAACGTCTTAAACCCACAGAAATGGAAGCACATCGCTGAAAGGACAATCCTCGAGGAAGTGAACCACCCTCCGAACATCTCTTCGTGTACCTCGTCTGTAAAACCGCGACCACTCTAACAAGAGTGCTGGACATCATCTGCCTAGACTTTTCCCAGCTATGTTGTGATCGACTTCCAGTCTAACCGGATGCAGCTGAATACCAGTATTTTACATGGAGGGACTGCCAGTCTGACCTCCACACAACCCAGTTACTACTGGGTAATACCCCTTGGTAAAACTGGTTGCCTTAACGGAATTTTCTTGCCCTTATCCCAACTCATTTGTGGTCGGCGCAGCTCGTCTCCATCTTTCTTCTTTCTTTTTCTTCTCTATTACTCGTCATCTCAAGTCACCTCATTTCATGCCATATCATTCTTTATAATGTCTATTTATTTTATTTTATTTTGTTTATTTAAGGAAAAACAAACAGTAGCACAATAAGAATTCGTTAAAAAAATATCTTAACAATTACATTTTAAAACAATTATGCTACCCACATCGTTCTCCACAGATTACAATTTAAAGTATTTTTTTTTAAACTAGCTAATTACAACACAAGAACAATTCATCAATTAAGATGAGAGAGATTTTAGATGAGATTTTAAATGTACTTTATTTTATACACATAAAAGAAAAAAGAGAAACAAAAAAATAATAATAATAATAATAATTGTGTGCATATTTAACATTACGTTATCATACCTATGTCTATTGAACGTTTCTTTGGTCTTCCTCTACTCTCAAGCTGCCTTCACGTAGGTAAGAAACAGTTTTCAAAATTAATTTTCTTTCCCAGAACTGAAAACGGACGATAAATACAGAAAGTTTTCAAGGACCGCCAAAGATTTAATTTCAAAGTAGCAATACCCAACTTGGGCTCAAGTTTCTTCTTAGTTTCTCTCAAAATGGTTGTTTTTTTTAGTTTCTTTTTCTGCTCGTGTAGTTAGATAGATGGGATGTTTGGCCACTATTTATTACTTCTAATTTATGTAGTGAAAAACCAATGAAAAACCCGTCTAATGAAAAATCACGCTGTAATTAAATTCGGAGTGTAAACTGCGAGGTAAAATCGACTCCTTAAATCGCATGTTCTTATTTTGGCATGAGATTGATCCAGGGTACTAAAATCAATGTTATCCTACTCCAAATCATTGCGTATATGGTATTTTGCTCCGTGTTGACTTGGTCGTAGATAGCGCACGACTGCCTAGTGAATATTGAAATGGGTGAATAGCGTAGGCCGAATGAGATATCATCGAGGTGCTCGAACAATAAGTGTTAATTGGTTGAAGAGGAAGTGGAAGACCAAAGAAACGATGAATTGACTGTATCAGGAATGTTATGAAAGGAAAAGGCGAGGGCAAAAGGAGTTCACTCATTCAAGCTTTGCTTAGTGTGGTACTAGGTGGCGCTGTGTGTTAATGTCCAGCGATATTTATTTATTATTTTATTTATTATGTATTCAACTCAAATCAAACGGTAAATAAAGAAACTTCCCTACTTTATGTTGACAACTAGAGCGTGGTTCAATTTCAAATCTAGTAGATACCCATCTATAGAGAGACCTCGTCAAGCATTGTACGGCCTATAAAGCCTTAAACATAGGTGACGATAATGGGTATTATAATGTTTAGGTAGGTACAATATCCTACCTGTACTGGATTGGATTAGAATGTCCAAATCGATGCGTAGGCTCCGTATTTGCGGTTACGGATGCGAATATTCGCAACATCCCTTTTTTAGGATGGGAAATCATCAAATAACTTCTCCAACTCTGGACGGAGCGGTAGAGAGTGTCAGACTTTTAGGTTTTAGCCATCCATGTTCCTTCCTTGCCCTCTATGTTCCGGGGCCACTATATCTCTTTCGAACAGTCCCGCAACCCCGGCGTTCGCAACATCCCTGCCACTATCTGTACTATTGACTGTCAAGAGCTGGGTAGTTTCCAATCAGAACTGAATAAAGGAACTTCTCAACGCAGCGTGCTAAGAAACTGGGGCATGATTCAGTTTCAAAGTAAAGTAAGTGACAACAGTCAACCGTGTAGGACTCGAGTTTCTTTTGTTTTCCTGAAACTGGCTGTTTGTTTTTTATTTAATTAAAAAGTACAACTCTATAATCTTTATTGTATCGTGTCTATGGCTTTTAATGTCAGCTCATTTGGCGACGAGTTTAGCACTTTCACCAGCGTCCACAGCTCCTATGAAGTCCAAAAAACAGGACAAGCAGGACACGATATCAAGTGTCCTATCGTTTGTGGGGTAACACCACATTCACACTTTAGAACAGAGTCATCCATCAATCTCCACCTAAACAGATTTTCCTTGCTTCGGCCAATCTGTATCCGGAGTCTATTCAAAGACCTTATAATAATATAAAACATGTTCAAGTATCAAAGGGTTACAGGGCGTCAAGAAATTCGTCCACATCGCTGTCTACAGGAAAGGGGCCCAGAAGGCTGGCAGCATTGCTGATTCTATGGCCAAAACATAGGCCCGCCGTCTGGCCACGTGAAGAGTCAACCAAATATAATTAAAAAGTGGTTAAGTGATCGTGTGCCTACCTCTACACTCTCTTTAATGTAACTAGAACTGTAAAAACGCAACCTTAAAGGTAGCTTCAGAAAAAAATCATCATCTTCCTAGCCTTTTCCAAACTACGTTACCCTAACGTAGTTTGGAAAAGGCTTCAAAGCTTCCAGATGCAGCTGTATTCCAATATTTTACCTGGAGCGACTGCCTATCAAGAGCTTTTCAAACGAACACGTGGTTTTTATATATTCAGGTGAAAAGATCCTAACTTGCTGAAGACAGAAAACTTCAGAATAAAGGGTGTAAAACACCTCTTCAGGAAGCTGAAAGGCGCTTGTTTTCCCCATCATTGCGATCGTTTTTTTGTTCTACACCATACCTGGGAACCTTCTAGTTACGGAGATATCAGGGCTCAAAGTTACAACTTTTTGACAAGTTTTTTTTTAAATACAAGTTTTTTTGTAAGAGTTTGACTTTTAATACCTCCACGACCCCCGTACTATTCAAACCATCCATAAGCACAATGTATTAAGTGCGTTACATTGAGTTATACCACAAAACATGATTTATAACCTCAAAAAAAAAAGTTGTTTCCAAGCAATAATTTTTACGTAAAGTTACTTAGTTTGATGTACAGAATGCTTGGTTAACGGCTTTGTGGTGGGTTACACCCTGTATGAAACCAAAGTTCATTTATTCAGTGAGTAGTGGTAAATTACGCAGTGAAACATGTCTTATGCCCTATTAACAACTAATAATAAAGAAGGCTTGGTAATTGATTTTGTAGGTGACCCGCTTGAAACGGACTAATTTCTAATGGAACTCGATGATATATTGACTACTAAATAAATACACAAGAATCGATACACTACAGTTATTTGTAGAAATCGTATCAATGAACTGGAATTAGAAAAGATACGACGAGGGGTTAGACTAATATGTAGCCAATATTATTATGTGATATCTAGCTGACCCGCGCAACTTCGTCTGCGTCAAATATAGACATAATGCAATATTGCTCACTTATTAGCGTAATAATATATAGTGTGACTGGCAATTAGTGTACGATACTTAAACACGAGATTGTGCTTACAATAACAAACAACTTTTACTACGGGAACAATCCTGAAATCGCGATAAAAAAATCAAATGTTCAGTACATTTATGTTCACTTAATGTACTGAACAGCTGATTTTTTTCCGTGATTCGTGTTTGGTCCCGTAGTAAAAGTTGTTTGTTATTGTGAGCACAATCACGTAATTAAGTATCGTACACTAATTGCCAGTCACCCTATGTTCTTCCCCAGGTTAAAATATGTCTCCTTGCCAAATTTCATTACAATCCAATCAGCCGTTTAGTCGTGAAAAGGTAGCAGACAGACAGAGTTACTTTCGAATTAATAATACTTATATTAGTATGGATTTAACAACATATCGTCAGTTATGATTAAGTTCCATGTAATAGGGGGCGATCCTATTGCCATCAACCGAGCTCAGGTCCAAACACCATGGCTGCTACTGAGAATTTCATAACGGGAAAACCCAAGGTCAAGATGTCATGACTCAAGATGCTTTCATACTACTGAGTAACACAGAACAGTGCAACAGTAAAATAATGCCAGATGTATAAAATAATTCTGTCATTATCTGTCACTTTGACGATTTTTTCTTCAAAGAAACCCGTTGCTGCCGTAATTTTTTAAATACATCTGTTTTCGTAGGCGTCTACGAATCCCTTGCTACGAACATCCGTAGACATCTGCTACGACATCGGCGTCATGCGTAGCAACCAAAATGAAACGTATAGATTCCAGCCCTCCGCATACGAACACCTGCCAGTTCAGCTTATAGATCCAGCAGTCTTTGGGGAATGCCAATAGAAGTGCAAACTCGTAGCCATCCGTCGTTTTTCGTAGCACTCGTAGCGGATCGCCTACGACTGCTACGAAAGGTGTATATGACGAAAAACGACGAGAAAGTACTCTACAAGCTGTGGCCAGGCCATAAAAGAGTTTTCACTTCAAAAACCTGTAGATTTTGGCTACGAAAATCTCCAACCGTAGCAAAAGTTGTTACGAAAAACCATAGCCCCGTAGGCCGTAGCCATTAACATCTGCCAAGTCCTTTACAACTTTGTTAGGGTCGGCTTCCACTCTAACCAGATATAGCTGAATACCCATATTTTACATGGAGCGACTGCCTATCTGACATCGAAAACCCAGTTCAGTACCGGCAAAACAAAAGCCATTGGTAAGACTGGTAATTAGACTTTCAGGCTCATACTACCTGTAACCATTATTAAAGATTTACTACTAACAGCCGAGACCAACAGCTTAACGTGCTTTCCGAAGCATGGAAGAAACTCAGAATATAATTAATAGTCACCCATCCACGAACCAACCTAGGCAAACGCGGCTTAACCTGAAAATCAATCGGAGCGGCTGTTATTATTTAGCCACCTAGCGAACCACAGTCCCAGTTACTAGGTAATACGATACTGCTTGACTTTCGGGTATCTGACTACCGGTCGTCAATCGCAATGAAAATCAATAAGGCAAGATAAAATCGGATACCACTTTCTGCGTCCCTTGACCTGACAAGGGCCTCTTAAAAAAAAAACTTTACCGTTTATATTATAAAACTTAAGAAGACGGGTATTTATCGCGAATTTACCTTTAATTTAATCCCGACGTTTCGACCGGATTGCACCAGCCGTGGTCGCCCATGCCCATGTCATCCTTGCCCATGAGAAGCACTATTATAAGAGAATGGTTCGGGAAGCGATTGAGATCAAGAAGTACCCTAATTTCAATCGCGAAGACGGCTTCAAACTCTCTTCAGCTTGGAATCCAGTAATCACTAAGTGTACTCGTCAAGTGAAATCGCCTCAATATACGGACACTGTTAGTGTAGTGTGTTGTCCTAGTGGGAACCGGCCCTAATTAACATTTATGAAGATGAGTGAGGGTAGTTGAATAAACGCTTTCACTTTGCTGTCGCGGTACCTCCAATACTTCAGTCTCCCCGCGACCACGGCTGGTGCAATCCGGTCAAAACGTCGGGATTAAATTAAAGATAAATTCGCGATAAATACCCGTCTTCTTAAGTTTTATAATGTGTTCTGATCGTGAAAGTTTAAAAAAAACATTTACCGTTTATATCACACTAATATAATAAAGGAGAAACTTTGTATGTATGTATGTTTGTTATGTACTCTTTCACGCAAAAACTTCTGAACGGATTTGGATGAAGCACACAGATAGTTTATAACTTGGATTAACACATAGGATACTTTTTATCCCGGTACTAAGATCCCATGGGACAATCATCGAACTTAACGCGGGTGATGCCATGGGAAGAAGCTTATATGATTTGACTTTTTGTTACTTTGTTTGTTACGATTTAACTCAAGAACTGCTCAACTGATTTTAAAAATTCTTTCATCATTAGAAATCTACATCTTTACTAAGTAACATAAATTATAAATTATGTTGATATCATGCAATTAAGCCGAGCTATCACACAATTTTCGCGGACAAAGCCGCGGGAAATAGAAAGGTAGTTGTCGAATAATTTGTATCAAAAATGTACGAAAGAATCTACAAGCTTAATGTAAGTCCTCGCAAAGAATGTCGCCCTCCCCGAGGGTGTCGTAAGACACTAAAAGATTACATAAGGTAGCTTGTGTACCATTTATTAACATTATATTAAAGCTACTATACTACTACATGAGCCAAACCCGAGTTTTATAATACCTGAAAGCATATGCAAAAAAATATATGATATTCTTCAGGATATATGCTAGTATGATAGCGTTTTGAAAACAAATTACAATTATTTTTTCTCGATTAAAAAAATCACCATCTTATCTCCAAAAATTTCTTTTATAAAGTAAAAACCAAAACTCGACCGAAACCACTCATTTCGCACTATTCGGATTGACGTAACAACCCCTTCGTAGTGCAAGCTGATTAGAACTTTATTCTAACTAAATTAAAAATGAAGTTAGAACAGCCACAAATGGAGTTGCTAATTTAGATTCTATAATCCTCTTAATATAGGCCAAGGAAACAGGCTCATTTAATCATCATCATCACTTGCCTTATATTGTTGCCAACTACATCGAATGTTGTCATTAGATTTTTTTTTATTTTAAGTTAAAACTTCTTAAATCGTGTTGAACACTTTTTGGTTGAACAAAAATTATAGAACTCGCGTGACCGTCACCTAACGCTTTATAGCACTCATAGCCGATCCGCTACAGCGTAGCCACACTTAGGCGGGGCACAACCCGTAGCTGTTACATTTTTTTTTCTATTTTAAGTTAAAACATCTTAAAGTGCGTTGAGCACTTTTTGGGTGAACAAAAGTTATGGAACTCGCGTGACCGTCACCTAACGCTTTATAGCACTCATAGCCGATCCGCTACAGCGTAGCCACACTTAGGCGGGGCACAACCCGTAGCTGTTACATTTTTTTTTCTATTTTAAGTTAAAACATCTTAAAGTGCGTTGAGCACTTTTTGGGTGAAAAAAAATTATGGAACTCGCGTGACCGTCACTTAATGCTTTATAGCACTCGTAGCCGATCCGCTACCACGTAGCACCACTTAGGCGTGCGTGGGGCACAACATGTAGCTGTAGCGTAGATATAGATAACTTAGTTTGCACCTCTATCTGAAGTCCCCAGATTGCCACGCATATTTTTTTTGTATGTCTTGGAAAAGGTTCTGTGCACCCTTTGGTCTTACCAAGGGGTGTTGTGGAGGTCAGATGTACAGTCGCTTATGTAAGATACTGGTATTCAGCTGCATCCAGTTAGATTGGAAGCCGACCCCAACACAGTTGGGAAAAGGCTAGGCAGATGATAATGGCTACGGCCTACGGGGCTACGGTTTTTCGTAGCAACTTCTGCTACGGTTGCAGATGTTCGTAGCCAAAATCTACAGGTTTTTGATGTGAAAACTTCTTTAGGCGCGCTGAAACTTTTTTTGAGTGAACATAAATCATGGAATTCAAGTGACCGTCACGTATGGTTTTCGTAGCACTCGTAGGCGATCCGCTACGTTTTTTCGCTTTTTGATTGCCCTGCGTATTTTTGTATAAAGGCTAGACAGATGATCTTGGAATGGCTACTGTGACTCATAAAATCTCAATAACAAGGGTAGAAATAAAGAATTTATCATCTTCCTGCCCTTGTCTCTTGCTAGAGGTCAGCGCAAACCGTTTTATGGTTCCGTACAGGAAGGGCAACCAACGAGACCCTATTACTACGCCTCCGCTGTCCGTCTGTCTGTCTGTCTGCGGTATCTCATGATCCGTAATCGGTACACAATTTACGTATGACAGTTGAAATTTTCAAATAATCAAGAAGTGCCTTTTGCCCCGCAGTGGGACAGCATTAGCCAAAAAATAAATAAAATGGTACCTACTAAGACGGGGCGGAAACTTTCATGCGCCAGTCCGACTCGCACTTGACCGGTTTTTATCTTCCATTCATATCATTCGTCCGAGAGACGAAAAGATAAGATTTTGCGACTCCTAATGTAGCGGAAGATCATTTTAGTAATTCGTTTATACAGGGTGTAAACAACCTCATAACGAAAGCCGTCAACCAAGCATACTGTACATCAAACTAAGCCACTTATGCAAAAAATATCGCTGGGAAACGACTTTTTTTGGGGTGAGAAATCATATTTTGTTATAGAACTCAATGTAACGCACTTAAAACAAAGTGCTGATGAATAGTATAGGGGTCGGAGCAGTGTTTAAAGTAAAAATCTTGCAACAAAAAGTTGTATTTACAACAAAATATTGGAACTTTGACCCCCAATATCTCCGTAACGGTTCCCAGGTATGGTGTACAGTCACTTCTAACTATTGTAACTAGGAAATTGGATCTTTTTCATAAAAATACTAGCTGGCCCACGCAACTTCGTCTGCGTCACATAAGAGGGAAAAAGCTACCTACCTACCTACTACTACATTTTTTTTTTCATAAGAACCTTCTCCTGACAATAACAAACACAACAAAAAAAGAATCAGCCAAATCGGTCAAGCCGTTTTCATGCTATGTCGTGACAACGGAAAACGGGTTTCATTTTTATATATTAGATGAGTTCCTGAATACTACGTACGTAATAAAATTATATTTTAATCAGTACATTAGCAGAAACACAATTTAAAAAATTCTTAAGTGTTAACATATTATTAGACGTGACTGTACAACAAAAAAAAATATCGCAATGACGGAGAGAACAAGCGTGCCTTTCGGCTTCGTTAAGAGGTTATTTAGACCCTTTAGGTAGGAGAAGAGCAAATAAACGATTGATGGAATGTGTGTAGTATAATATGACTAGAAAGGAAGTGTGTGTTTTTTTTTTTTAGGATTGTGAAATGATGGTGATGGTGATGATGATGATGGTGTGAAATCATCAAATACTTCTCCCACTCTGGGCGGAGCGGGAGGGAGTGTCAGACTCTTACTGACTAAAACCCATCCATGTTCCTTCCTCGCCCTTTATGTTCCGAGGCCGCGGTATCTCTTTCGAACAGGCCCGCAACCCCGGCAAGAGAAAGGAAGTGTCTGATGAGATGACGAGTAATAAAGAAGTATGCAAGACGAATCTACGCAGCTCCGACTGCAAATAAAGCATAAGGGCAGGAAAAATAAAGTAACAACAAAGTTGCAGTAAAGATTGGCAATTTTATGCCTTATATCCAGTACTTAACGAAGATTTTAGAACTGTAACCTGATTAAGATGAAACAAGAAGAAATACTTTATCAAAATGCTTGATGATTGTAAAAAACACTTGAAAGAGACCACTGAGTTTAATTCGGTTTCTTTTTTCTTTGTGTAGTCAGGAAGATACACCGGTTACACCCTTTATTTGTTTTAAAACAACATTGTGTCATTTAAAAGCATTTTTTTTTAAGTAAACCAGGAATCATCATCATCTGCCTAGCCTTTTCCCAATAATGTTGGAGTCGGCTTCCAGTCTAACCGGATGCAGCTGAATACCAGTATTTTACAAGTCAACCAGAAATAAATATAAAATCTAACGTTCTTGAAAGTTTTGTAATAAAATCAAGAAAATAACCAGAATAATATCTAAACGCACTTATACGGTCAAAATCACAAAGCCGTAAATCAAAATATAGTGCTATAAAACTGTTTTACCATTCTCGTATTTTAATGAAAAAAACTGATTAGTAACTTAATGAAATTACTGCTAATCATAATTTCCTACCATTTTTCTACACACAAATTAGTAACGTACTAAAACTAATGTTCATTTCTTTAACAACTTGTAACCAAGTAGGCCGTAATGTATATACTTGAACTATAAAAAAGCTAATTGTAACAATACTCTTTTGTCGCGTTAATTTACAGACAGAAAACACGCGACAGCAGAAATCGTAATTTGATTTTAATTAATAAAAAAACACGTATTACACGCAGCGTAACAAAGGAAAATGTATGTTGACGCTAATTGAAGTTGTTAATTATTCAGCCCTTGAAACGAACACTATTCCAATAAAATAATAAAGGTTGTATGTTGAAATACCATGTTGCTTCTTCTAATAATTAAAAAAAGAAACTCTGGGACGAGGAGTAATTTTGAATATAGAATCTTGAATTGGCCATTCGTCTTATATTTTTGTAGAAAAAAATAACAATGGAAAATTACATATTTCGGCTAAAACTGTGGTAAAAGTATTCGGTGCTTTAAGTTTTAAAGAAAAAGCAAAAATTATGTGCATTGTACTCACATAAACATGTAAACTTGACCAGCATCGCGGTAGTAACGTCGAACATGCTCAGGAAATTCTTCTGTACTATACGATAAGCCATCTCCTTAGCTACCGTATCACTTTCTAACTATACACACGCGATTTTATTTCATCTATCTACGAACTAGTGTAAAAGTAACCTCTTTATCATCAGTCACTGAAGAATTTGGCATAAATATGTTACATTTGACGTCCTTTTAGTAACTGTAGCTCCTGTTTCTTATTTTAAAATGTTTTATACTGAGCTTCGCTCGTTCAAGCGGCAGACATCTTGTATTTGTGACGTCATAGAGAAGAAAATCAATTCTTTCGCGCATGCGCAAATTTTCTCCTTGGCCTATTTAGAGACGCATCCCGACCATGACAGGCTTTCGTTTAAAACATTGTTACCTTTCACAAAATGGCAGACATTTTTATGAATGAATCGCTTTTGCTCATTCATTTGATATTAAGATGTTTAGGTACTTTTAGTGATTAGATTGGAAAGTCAGGAATCTTATTTGTTGTTTTCAAAGGTTCAAGTGGGAAAAGGTTAAAACATGACCTTTTATTACACTTGCTTAAGATAGCAGTGGAGAACTTTATCTTGAGTGGCGCACGTTTTACATACATTAAATTGATATACAGGCAAGAACTGACTTATTACAGGAGGAGACATAATTAATTTGACAGCAAAAGGAGGATGCCTTTACACGAAGAGGGATCCTTAATTAATCTTAAGAAGTTTTGTTTTTTAGGTTTTTGGATTCCGACAGCAATTTTTTTTGCTACTCTTGTCTTTCTTTGCCGGCTAAACTCCGAAACGGCTGGAGCGATTGTGACAGGAATTTTACTAGCCGATAGCTGATGTTATATGGAGTAAATTAAGCTACATTTATTTTAGAAAAATGATTAGGGTTCCGTTCAAAAGAAATAAAACCCATGAAATTATTAACTAAATCTGATTGATTTCTGGTAGTATTGTTATACCTAAATATTTTCACGCGGACTATGTTCACGGGCGACAGCTAAGTAATAGGTGTACGGGTGTAAACAGACTCTTCACGAAGCCGTCGACCAAGTATTCTATGCATTGAACTAAGTTACCCTACGCAAAAAAAGATCTGGGAAATGACTTTATTGGGGTGAAAAATCTATCTTTTCGGTAGGACTCAATGTAACACACTTATAACATTGTGCTGATGGATGTATTAAATAGCACGCGGGTCGTGAAGCTGTTTAAATTAAAAACATTTATTGAAAAGTAAATTGTGAAAGTTAGAACTTTGAAAACCATTATCTCCGTAACTAGAAGGTTTCCAGGTATGGTCTAGAACAAAAAAATGATCGCAATGATAGGGAGAACAAATACCTTTCGGCTTCGTTAAGAATTTTTTACACCATTTATAAATTACATAGTAGTTCGTCTGCCGCATGTCGGAGGAGCAATGGGCAAAAATTACCACTCAGTGGATATCAAATAGCAGGAAACGACAACGTCGCAGGCCCAGAAGTAGAAAGCGGGATTGGCTTACAATCGCAATTCGGCTTTTGACCTACAGTGGGCCAATATCTATACTAATATTATAAAGCAGAAGAGTTTGTTTGTTTGTTTGGTTGAACGCGCTAATCTCAAGAACTACCAGCTCGAATTGAAAAAATATTTTTGTGTTGCATAGTCCGTTTATCGAGGAAGGCTTTAGGCTATATAACATCACGCTACGATTATTAGGAGCGGGGCAGGAATGAAAAATGTTGCAAAAACGGGGATTTTTTTTCCTTTCGTTTTTCTCTCTTATGTGACGCAGACGAAGTTGCGTGGGTAGTATCCATCTGTGGTAGTAGGCTTAGTAATAAAAAGGCAATAATAAGTTAGAATATTGGTCATTGCATAGGTGTCCAATTTTCACTTCAATGAGTATAGCTATTGATAGCTAATACCAAAACCTTGGCTACAAATAGACCTGCATGCAAAATAGCAATATCTATTAAATGATACGGTAGGAATAACGGCATTGCAAAATGCACTGGTAGTTTTAGAAATTGTTAAACTTGTTTATTGAATTTGTTAGTTTAGACTGTTTCGGTGTGAGTTTATCCGGCGGGCCCCAACGAGATTTATCAATAAAGACATTATTTTGTACCTAAAGAAAATAAATAAGATATATTTTGTACCTCAACAGTTTTTGATTAAATGACGTTACTATGAAATGTCTAGCTAGCGGGCCCTTTATGATTATTGTTTTTGTTATTATACTTATAGATCGCCCAATAGTGCTTGGAGTTAGAAACTATTATGTACCTTACAAATCCAAAATTTCGACTTTCTAAGAGCTATAGGTACTTTAGGAGTTATTCGTTATTTAGACAAACGTCCGGCTAGCGAGCCCCTTTTCAACCGACTTCCAAAAAGAGGAGGTTATCAATTCGTCTGTATTTTTTTTTTTTTGTATTTGTTACCTCAGAACTTTCGACTGGGTGAACCGATTTTGACGATTCTTTTTTTATTTGAAAGGTGGTGCTTCTCGTTTGGTCCCATTTTAATGTGCTGAAGATCTGAGGCTGATCTTCCGAGATATACAATGGAAATCTTCAAAAATAAACGGCAAATCTGCAGTAATTGCTGTAATCGCTTGTAGGTTCATTGTTCATACTACGTCATGTTACGTTATTCATGAACGAAAAAAAATATTACAAGGAAATTAAAAAAAAAAGTCGCACGCTACTCTAGGAACTCAATAAAAAAAACCCCATGAAAATCTAACCACTATAAACTTCGTTCCACCTTATTGTCTAACTGCACTCGACTACTAGTAACTACCAACCTTTTTTACAATCAATCAGTATCGTATTTGTATAGTTGACAGCCCCTAACAAAGGGGCTCAGGGCCGGATAACACGAACGGCAGTTCCGGTTCGCTTCCGGTCCGGTTACGTTTACTAAATGGCAAACAGGATTCCGGCACGTAAGTACAATCAACAGCACGTCCATTTTTTGTTCCGTTCTACGGAAAGTCAACAATTTTTTTTCACCCAGTTTTTGTCACCCATACGTGTGGAAACCCATACGTGTGGCATATCTATGGATAGGTCTTTAAAAATGATATCGAAATTTCTCACTTTTTTCTAAACTGAATAGTTTTCGCGAGAGATACTTCAAAAGTGGTAAAATGTCCCCGGCCCCCTATAATTTCTAAAATTGGAGAATAATAAAACTTAAAAAAATATATAATGCCATGTATAATTATTAATGTAAACTTCCACCGAAAATTGGTTTGAATGAGATCTAGTAAGTACTCGTAGTTTTTTTTTAATACGTCTTATATCGTAAACAGCAATTTACCTTTCATTCAATCTGCTACGGAACCTTTCATGGGCGAGTCCGACTCGCCCTTGGGCCGTTTTTTTTGTTCGCATTTCATATAGTCCCGTCAAAATCAAAAATCAAATCAAATCAAATCATTTATTCTTTGCAAACATGGGTTATAGGTACATAGGTGTTCTTTTTTTAATAGAGATCTCCACGTTTTCCAAATCTCTTGCGGATCTGTTGCAAGGCCAACTGCGTTCCATCTTCAATGAGATATTGTAGGTACTAAAGACACATCACACACCACACCCACACACATCACACACATTATCACATCTATTCTTCCGGAAACCGCGTCTAGACCGTAATACCACCATCTTTAACATTGCAAGTGTTGCTCAGTAAAACAATCATATCTCTCAAAACATTATCATTCCAACAAATTCTCAAAGGTTGGTGTGTGAGCCTGTACATTAATCTCCCAAACCTTAGGTTTACCCGAGAAATGTTATACAAATTGAAGCATGGATTGGTTAATAAAGTTAGAAATGAGGCCGTTGTTAATCATGCCAGTTTACCAATTTGTGCTATAATCGAGGTGCAATCCTTAAACAATTCATAAATATTTTAGAAGAGTAGTAATTTTTAATTTTTGCCATATTAAACTGAACTAAGAGATACCCTAGACAAGATATATAATACAAGGTACCTGGTACCTACCGGAAATTTTCCAACAGGTATAAGTATGTGCGGTATTTGAATGCAGAGCAGTTATTTGCCGCGGCAGCGGAGTTTACCCCGGCGTAGTGCCTCCGCGCGCCATTCATGCAGGCGCGCGAGGACATTCGCCTCCAGATCCCATGGCGGCAATCTTCATGCAGGCCCGCTGCCTCGCGGGTGATCACCACAGACCATCTTTACGGTACCAGCTTTTGGGGCGCGTTCAGGTAATGGGCGGCTCACCTCCTCAAGGAACGCGCCCACACTGGGGCCCCGTAAAGGGCCATGGCCAGGGACCGCACAACACCTGCGTCAAGCCTGTGGCAGGCAGCGTTTAGCCCCACAAGGTTGGGCAGGAGCCGCCTGAAGGCAGCCCCAGTTCGTTCCAGCCCGGGGGCGAAACGTCGGAAATGCTCCTCGGAGTTCCACCGACCGTCGACTCGACCCCGATGGATACCCCTCCTACCGTCAGTGTGGATCCCGACGGTGGCACATTCCGAGGCCCATGAAAGCACATGGCCTCGGACTTGTGCAATGCCACCTCGAGACCCAGTTGCCGGATCCTCTCAACGATTATCGCAACCCCGCGTATCATATTTTCGGCCACCGCCTCGTGCGACCTCCCTTGCGCCAGCACCAGGGTGTCGTCTGCGTAGCAGACTACGCTGACGACTATAGGGGGGTGGCCCCAGAACTGATCCCTGTGGGACACCGCACGACATCTCTCGCCGGTTCCATTCTCCGCTGCGACCGGGGTAGATGACGGCCTTGCCCGTCACCGTCCCCGACCACACAACGGAGGTAGGTCGGCACCACGTGATACCGTAGGTAGTGCCTCCCTGATGCAGCTCCAGGGCAGGGAGTTGAAGGCGGCAATGTCGAGAGATACCGCCAAGACAACCCCGCGGCAACGCGCACCCCCCCCCCCCCCTCCCCCCGTTATGTTAGTTATTGTCCTTTAAACCTCGCGATGCGGGGCTCCGTCGACTACGCTTAGAGGAATATAAAGTGTGTTTTAAGGTTTGGTTATATTAATCGGCATTTCTCAGGAATGGTACATTATGTTTTCATGACAGTGGTACCACTAAACAAGGGGGACCCCGCCTTGCCTCCACACCGCGTGAATTGACTGCCATCGCATGCATTTCACGAAAAATAGTGCGTTTTATTGTAAGCAGTATGTTCGTTTGACAATATTTCGAAAGTTTACAATGCTAGAGAGATTACAATAGGTATAACGTGTTTGGCAATTTTACGGTGACTTACCTAATTATTTCAGAAAAAAGTCAGGCCAAATACGATTGGAATTGCGTTTTGTTTCAATGGCGAAACGTCAAAACTATAAAACTAAAAATTCGCTCAGTTAATACTTGATAGCTTAAATATAATTTTTACCTTTTCAAAGCAGATAGCTGCTTAAATGATTTATTGTTGGTTTTTTTATATAATAACAATTACTTATCAATTGCTATTATAACGACGATTCTGAAAAGTGATATTGACATAATAATCATGAAGAGCAGTTTCAAAACGCGAACAACAACAAAACAGCATGCGAAGAGAACAGTAAGAACACTATTCTTTTCTATTTTAATTCGTGTTCTTTGAAAAAGTGCACCTTGTTTAGTTATTGTGTCTCATTAACCATGTCGTTGAATCCGCTGAATGGTAAGATTTTTGTCTGAACATATTTTTATAGTTGTGTTATAAGTGAAACATAACCTCAAAGAATCCAAAATATTTAATTTTTTGTCATAAAAGTACCACATTGTTACGATTATTAGTATTTAGAAACGTTAATGATAGTAGTTTCCATATCGTTTATTTGATTTAAAGGTAAATGTCTGTTAAAATTAGGTACCCACAAAAAACTGAATAACACTGCCTAACTGAACCCAGGACCTCTCGTTTTGCAGCTACACTCGAAGCCCCTAAAGCCGGCTAAAACGTACAAATATTTGTTTAATTATTATTCATTTGGCATATTCTCATTTTCAGAACTAAAGCGTCGGCTAGATGATGATAAAACGCCATTACCAAAAAGGCTCTGTCTCGCAAAAAATGTGGTTCAATCCTATCACTTCGCCACCGCTCCTAAAGAGAGAATTGTGGCAGATTGGCTTCATACTTTGACGGAGAAGAACAAACTAAATAGTGATGAGCTGAAGAACGTACTTGATTGGCTGTCAGCGGTTGATGACTTCACTATTGAGCTAAAGAATAAATTGATACAGGTATGATTGACTCTTGAATATAATATTGTTAGGCTAGCAAGAAATGGGATGCTGTAAATTATAGTGATCGAGGTGGTATTTGTTCGATTCAATGAGCACAAGAACCATAGGTAAAAGGTTAATTCTGAGCAATTATGTTATAGAATATAAATTAATCAGAGAAGCTTGTGGCTAAATAATATCAGCCGCTCGGGTCAATCTTTAGGTTTAGCCATGGCCCACGCTTGCCTTAGTTGGTCTATGGATGGGTGACCACCCTTACATAGGTACCAAGTTTCCTCCGTGCCTCGGAAACCATGTTAAGCTGGTGGTCCAGGCTGTCATTTTTCCATCTTTGACAGTTGTTACAGGTAGTCAATGGCCCAAAAAGTCTGACACCAGTCTTACCAAGTGGTATCATATTCCCCAGTATTAACTGGGTTGTGGAGGTCAGATAGGCAGTCGCTCCATGTAAAATACTGGTATTCCGCTGCATCCGGTTACACTGGAAGCCGACCCCAACATAGTTGGGAATAGGCTAGCTAGGCAGATGATAATGAACATAAATCAATCAGAAAATTAGTAAATTTAAAATGTCATGATAATAATTATTAGTATTACTGTAGTTTAGTTTTTTATAAACTTATGTTATAATTTCAGATTGTATCACAGTACATACAGCGGAACCCATTACAAACAGCTGACATAAAGTACATCTCAACATTTTTAGAGAACCCTAAAATATCTTCACAACTGAGTCTACAAATTGATGAATACCTCACTGTAACAATCACGTTACTACAGTTCCTGAGGAACGATGACGCAAACATACACTTGAGTCAGAAAATACTTAACAACCTTATAAAGTACTACAGAGAATCCAAAAAAAAATTAGAATTTATCATCAAATTATTGAATGGCGAAAATCTGGAAACCATTTTCAGTTTTTTAGACACAGAATGTAGAAAATCTGCTATAGATGTCTGTCAGAATATTTTGTTCCCCATCAATAAAAAATCTTTTTTCATCAGTTTCTTGCAAACTTTGATTCGCAAAGACAATATCGAAGAGTTAATTGCAGAAAAGGGGGACAATATACAATCGGTAATCAAAATTATGAACACTTTCTTTGAATTTCCCAAGAATCGGTCTGAAAATGATTCGAAATTCTTGCACAATTTCATTGATGTTTTTGTGAGTTCATTTCAGAAAGAGAATCAGATTGTTTTTGCTTTTTTCATCATGGTTGCAAATGTTTTAAATATGGAACAGAGTTTTATTGTGCCTGCAATGAATCTTACCTTCATTTTAGAAGAAAATAACGCTAAAACTAAGAGAGCACTCTTTCTGAACATGCTTGAAGTTTTATTGAAAAACGAAGTTGATATTAATGTGCGATTGACTGATACTTTTGGTGAAAAAATATCGAAAGTTGAAATAAAGAAAAACTTCACATCATTCCTGCAAGCTGTCATGATGGGTCAGCTTAAACTTGAAGGAAAATTAGACAAGACTACCCTACAAATTATAAAAACTGCTTTGAAGTTAGATCCTGTGTTAATTGAGCAAAAAATCGACTCAATCTTGCCTCCAATAATGACAGCAAAGAAAACCAATTCAAACATAACAGAATCTTATACAGAAACTATAAATTGTTTACTTGAAATACTTTTCAAATTAAGCAGAGGAACTTTATTTTTAAACCAAATTCTACCATCAGTAAAAAATATTTTGGAAGCTGGCAATACTGAGCAGTTTGAACTGAAACAGAAGGTTGAAGAGGCGAAAGAAAATGGCGTCGATTGTGAAAAGATAGAAAGTAAAATAATAACAGGGGTAGATTTATTTCCTAAAGAATCAGTAGCTTTGTATGGTAAGCTGACTTCTGAACTGATGTTCAGACAAAATAAGGAGCTTTTAGAGTCCTTGCAAAAGGATTTAGAAGTGCATTGCCTGATGATGTTGGAAGAAGGATTTGTGAGTAAGTATTGCTTTTATATCAATCCTTTCCTACCCATTATCAGTAGGAGCCATAGAGTGTTGGTAACAGTACCAACACTCTATGGCTCCTACTGATAATGGGTAGAAGGTGGGAGCGTGTAAAAGGGGCTAGTTTATTGCCATCAACCAGTCACAGGACTGGTTGATGGCAATAAACTAGCCCCTTTTACACGCTCCCACCTTCTTACACTTTTTTTTACAGATAAACTGCAGCCGTTGCCACCTATCGAAGGATACCGGCAACTCGTGGCGACGGCTGTAGTTTTCTGCCATTGGCAATGTGCTGCTCATCTATAAGAACCTTTAAACAAAGCTGATGAAGTGAGATTAAACTGTTTGGTTCACCTCTACCTTACCTCGAAGGCTTTTATAATATGTGCTCCACATGTCCATAGTTCCATACAAAGATAGACGACAGAGACCCATCCCACTTTTCTGTAACAAGCGTCACATTCAAACTTCTTCTTATATGCTAATTTCTTACTTTCAAGGTCCATCAATCATAGTACTAACAGAAGTACTGTCGGCCATTTTGTCGTCGTTCCTACAACACAACAAAATGGCGGATCACACCGTCCCTATGAATGTAGCGGAAGATTTCTGGAATTTGTACACTAAGTTCGAGGAGGATTGCTTGGGCAAGTTCGGGATTTGTGTGTTGAAGCTAAGCTTTGTAAGTATAACTCTCAATAATTATTTTTAAAGGGTTCTTCTTTAGTAAAAAAAATCTACTTGGCTAACTAATGAGGATGAAAGAAAGAAAAGCATTCATTAGCCCCCACAAGACAAAACACACAAAATAAAATAGTTGAATTATCAGTACAGACTCATCCTAGTCAAGCACGGCTTTATCTGAAGATTGTTCCCAGCGCCTGTTACTGTTTTACCAAGAGCCAATGTCTCGGTTATCTGTAAATTAACTTCGACAACTTTTCAAACTACAACTTATTACTTACTATACATTTATTATATTCCAGAATCCACCCCTCGTAATATCATTTCTGAAATTATGCCAGAGTTTTGCACAACTTAAACTCCTGAACATAAAATACAGTAACGTTAAACTGGATATATCTCCTAGTAGTGATGCATCAGAGGTTTGTGATCTAAGTGTGTTTTTACCGTGCTTGGATAGCAAGCAATGGATTGCTCTCGCGGCAAAAATTCAGGACGATGAAGCTGTGTTACTGTTGGTAAGTTTTGACAATAAATGTAACTTTGTTACTTATATTATTATTTATAACATCATTATTTAACTTTATTATTAATTATCAAAGGATAGTCTAAACTGAGTTTTTTTTGCACTTATAATATTAGTATTTATTACTGACAAAACAAAAAAATCCATGGGTTTTTGAGAGTACACCAACAGCAATACATACAAAGAATTAATGTAGTCCAATGAAAATAATATAAAAATGCTGGTATGGGTGCCTATTCTAGGTATACGCAGCATTCACCATAGGACAACAACATAATCATAATTTTTCAAATAAGAACCAAAAGTTCGACGACTCGTGACGCATACCATCCCGCACTGGGCCCTCGTGGTGAATTACGGAACACTGCTTCTCATGCCTCTCCTCAAAATCTCATAACATACATAAAAAGTTTATCTAAATAACTGAACTATGTGTTATCTCATTTTCAGGACAACCTTCTATTAGCCAAAACAATGGCTCTCCAGTTATTATCAATGAGAAACAAACAGGAATACCCAACTTTAACATCAACTAGAACACATTTGATCAAACAAGTCAATGCCAACCCATCCCTTTTACAAAACACTTACTTCTGCAAAATACTGTTCACAGATTTAGATAAATCACAAATAAAGTTGTTAGCCAAATCTTTGATCAAACTTTGCTTAACTGATCCTGACGTAAATGTACTAAATTTCGATGCCATAGGCTCGAATAGAGATTTGCTGCACATGTTAGTACTAGAAACAGCTAAAAATATAGCAAAATGCTTTGAAAACGGAGAATCATTAAGCAAAATGCTTGGCAAAGCTGATTTCAATATGACTTCTTTCACGAATGAAGTAGCTATAATTGATTATTTCAATGAAATAACCATAAATTCTGAAACACAAGATGTGATTAAAAACTGTGTGAATATATTTAAACAGTTGCCAATTTACTATCTAGAAGAAAACTACCAATTAGTAGCTATTTTTGTTATGCTGGCAATCAAGAAATGTTTAAGCGCAAAGAAACTGAAACGCAATATTGACCACATACTACAAAGTATTTACGAATTGAGTCTGCAAAGACCGGACTTGTATCAAATATTCCCAGCAGATTCTATTTTCAATTTCAAAGACACATCTCTATTGGAGTTGTTAACATTAAAAATAAAAACACCAAACAGTTTGTTAATCATCAAAAGCCTTCTTGAACTAGCGGTGAAAAAGGTCCGTATCGACAGTGAGCAAGTCAAAAACATAGTAGAAAAGCTGTTAAGGAAAAATAAGAAAACTATTTCTGATATGGATTCATTTAACGATCCTGTATTCCAGATCACTTGCCTTATTTTACCTTCAATTGTCAAACAGAAAAAAGCGATAACCGCTAGTGCTTTCAGATCTATATTAGCAGACTTACAAGAAAAGTTACACAAATCATTGTTAGAGTCTTTTAAAAACATCGATTTTACAAATAGTAGTTTTTCACAAAATGATGTGAGCAATACTGAAGATAGTGTGGTAGAAAGTGAGAATAGTGTGGCAACACTGAATGCTATGGTGGCGTATTCTTTGACTCTTTCGAGGTATTGCGATGCTGCAGATGGTGATGATGTCAAGAATCTAGAATGCTTGCTGATAGCATTGGAGTTCTTTGTGCAAAATGCTGTAAGTATACACAGTTTTAAAAAGTAATTGTCATCGTGGTTATTGGGCTGGTATGTTTCTTGTCTCGTATTCGCATAAACTAGATAGGAAGCTCATGCTGTGATCAAACGCTCTGGAAGGTTTCCTATGGTCAAACAAGCGCATGCACTCCTCAAGGGCAAAGTAAGTGTGGCCTTGCCGGACAAGCCTGGCGTCGCAGCGTGTTGGCAGAATGGAAGTTCCTCAATCTGTTAAATTGAATGTAACTATAGTTGCTGCCAGGTAAAATAGCGGTCACTGAAGCAACTACATTTATGGATTCTTAAATTGTCATCTATCGTGATCTTCAAATTTTTTTCTTATGAAAAACTATACATGGTTCATTTTGTTTTTATTCTTGCGAAGAGATATTAGGGAAATGGCAATGACCACTACACCTAGCCATCTTATAAACTTACTTTTAATGTATTTTGCAGATAAAAACAATAGAAAACCCAAACTCAAAACCCCAACACATTGACTCAGCAATCCAACTACTGAGTGTAGTTCTGAGACGTATGAAGAAACTAGAAACACACTCAGTTTTCCATGAAAAAGACAAGCTGTTCCTACAAATATGGCGAAGTATTAAAACTAGACTGATATTAGAACAAGATAAAAAAAGGATTAGTAGCAATTGTTTGGAAGAAATGGGAACTACATTGAAGTTTGTGTGTGAACTGTCTTCCGTTGATTGTTATGTGACGAACTTTGTTGGTGACCTTAATAATCTGGTGGTTTTAAAGGTAATTTTTGTTCTTTTTGTGTTTTGACCTTAAAGAAATGTTGACATTCTATTTTTAATGGCTATAAGAATAGAGGAAGTCCAAAGTCTGAAGAAACAATGGCAGGAGAGTGATGACAATTCCTTTTTTTATGTGCTTATTTACTGCATAGAACTTGTGACTATCGATCTCAATTTAACAAACCCCTTTACTGAACTCTTATAGCTATAGTGGCGGCCTTGTCTTAAACGCGTTTCACAACGTGTCACCACGCGTTATTCGCATTTTGCAATTGTTTCTAAAATGAAATCGGGGGAACTTCTTTCTTTATCGTGTGGTTAGTGCATAAACTGGTGTCAGTTTTTATGCCGCCCATGAGCCTCGGACAAGACTACATGACGTCGAGAAATACCTCTCAGGCATCCTGGTTTCTTCACGATGTTTTCCTTTACCGAAGCAAGTGATAATTGTACAATACGCACATGAATCTATGATGAAAATCGGAGGTGCGCGATGTAGGGAAACGAATAATTGAGAACAAAGGGAAGGTGTAGCTTGCGTATATGTACATATCTGCAAAAAAAAACAATAACCTAATCAACAAAAGCCTAAAAAAACTGTTTTTTTGGAATGACCTTTATTTGGCAAAGCTATTGTTCCCAGAATTTGAATTCTTTTTCTTATACATACTTTCAGAAACCATCACAAATACAGAAAGACAACACAACAGAAATATCATCTCGAAAAGTATTTAAATATCTCTGGTCGCAATGCCTTAAAGCAAACATAGTCGGCCCAAAGTGTGTTGCTATGTCAAAATTAATGTACCGCGCGTGTAAGAATTTGAGGAATTGGATGCGGCAACATTACGAGTTTGAAGGCAGTGTTGCCAGGATAAACGAAGAAGTTTCTACCGAAGACGTTGTTGTGAAAGTTATTAAAGTCGATGATGATATTTGTGAGATTGTAAGGTTGGACTTGGATTCGCTGTGTGAAATCCTTTTAGCAGCGAAAAAGGTGAGTTACTGATTGCATTAATGCGCCATCATTCATCATTGTTATGAGTCGAGCTATACGATAACTGACAAATGCTTGCACTGATTGGACAGGTCCACTCAAATCTATATGGATCTTCTCAAAGTTTGTTTGTTTCGGCTTTTTCTTCCCAGAGTAGTCGAAACACCGGGCCCATCTAGTTTAAGAAAAACGAGATGTGTAACACCTATTTACTAAATAAACATGATTTATCATCTTCAGTTTTTTAGTTCGTATATAGTGAGAAAGAGATAACAGCCGCTCATGGCTAAGTAATAACAGCCGCTCGGGGGTCGAACTTTAGGTTAAACCGTGCTTAGGTTAATAAATAAATCTATACTTATCTATACTATAATATTATAAAGCTGAAGAGTTTGTTTGTTTGTTTGTTTGTTTGTTTGAACGCGCTAATCTCAGGAAGTACTGGTTGGAATTGAAAAAATCTTTTTTAGTGGATAGTCCATTTATCGAGGAAGGTTATAGGCTATATATCATCACGCTATGACCAATAGGAGCGGAACATAAATGAAAAATGTTGCAAAAACGGGGAAAATTTATTCCTTTGTGAGCTTTTTCTCTCATATATGTGACGCAGAGGAAGTTGCGTGGGTCAGCTAGTAATAAATATCGCTGTACATTAACTTGGCTGGACACTAGATAGTTGATATACTCTACATATTATTATATATCTTTTTGTTTGTAAATAAATACATACTTATTATATAAACATCCATGACTCGAAAACAAATGTCCACGCTCATCACACAAACATTTGCTCCTACCGGGGTTCGAACCCAGGACCCTAAGAACGTAAGGCAGCCTCACCACCACTACGCCATGCGCCATTCGGGTCGTCAAGGTTGCCTAGGTTGGTCTGTGGAGAGGTGACACCCATTGACTACCGAGTTTCCTCCGTGGCTCGGTAAGCACGTTAAACCCAGGGGGGTGAAACTACCATACATTGGCTTCAAACAAAATTTTCATAGATAGTGCTGCCATCTGTGTGTTTAGTACACCAACTTTTAAACTGTCATAACGAGAACAGCTATTTTAGACTACTTGCTAGTGAAGTAGATAGCCTAGCGGTGACAGCGGTTGCCCTTGTGACTAATAGTTCACAAGTTCGAATCCTCAGAATTTGTTTTTATATTTATTAGGTTGAACAAAAACTAACAGCGCCATCTAACAGTTTGGGTACACAGTATTAAAAACGAAAACCAGAGTTGCGCATCTCAATCTATGGTTAAACCGTTGGTCACAACGGTCACATCGTTGGTTGGTGTCATTTGTTTACAGTAGTGTCCGACCGATGCTTCGGCTTCCTTCGGCCAAAAAAAGCACCTTCGGCCAAACCTTCGGCTTCGGCCAAAAATTAGCCGAAGCTTTGGCCGAAGCTGAAGGTTTGCAAGTTGTCAAAATTTGAAATTTACTGAACAATGCTAGAACGAGACGGAGAGTGCGCACAGAGCAGAGCAGCGTTTCGCCGCACCACCGCGCCGGCCCGAACGCATCGCAGTTAGTAAACAAAACAAGTTTGAGAGCGCGAATAATAACTATCGCATTTCTCAAGGTCATGCATCACCTTCGGCTTCGGCCAGAATTGCACCTTCGGTCGGACACTAGTTTACAGACAGTGGCCTGCAAGTCTTATAACCAGTGTTACCAAGGGGTACCGTACTACCCAGTACTAACTGGGTTTTGGAGGTCAGATAGGAAGTCGCTCCATGTAAATTACTAGCTGCATCCGGTTAGACTGGAATCCGACCACAACATTTTGGAAAAGGCTAGGCAGATGATGGACCTGTCGCCTTTTCATCCGTCCTGAGTTAATCCGACGCGTTACATCTAGTATTATAACCAACATCTTAACAAAACTTATATTGTCACTTACGGGATATCTTCCGTGGTTATTTATTAGGTTGAGCTCCCGATATTTCGACGCTGTTGCAAGCCCCATGATCGCGGGTTGACTGGAGTATGCGGGTGGATGGAAATTAAATTGTTACGAGCAGACAAATCTGTCTACTCTCTTTCTTTGCCACCACCCGCATACTCCAGTCAACCCGCGATCATGGCGCTTGCAACAGCGTCGAAATATCGGGAGCTCAACCTAATAAATAATCACGCAAGATATCCCGTAAGTGACAATATAAGTTTAGTTTTAAACCGTGAAAGCCTAAAACAGTGTTTAACATCTTAACAATTCCAGATATCCTTAGACTACAATTTCGTGGATATAACATTCGAGGTGCAGCATCTAATCCACTACGTGCTAGCATCTAAGACTGGTGTGAGGTGTGAGATATCTTGGGAGGCCTTCTTCATGCTGTTCGAGGGCTGCGTCGTGGTGCTGAACAACTTACTGCTGGCTAGGGAGGAGGTTTTAGAAGACAGGTATTTATTTAATACAGGACAGACTAAACAGTGTTATCACAAAGCCGTCAACCAAGCCAAAAAAAAGTCGGACTTATTTTTTGGGGTAAAATATCACGTTTCACGGTAAAACTCAATGCACTCAAAACATTGTGCTGGTGGATGGAGTGAATAGTACGGTGGTCGCGGTTTAAAATAAAAATCTCACAGGAATTCCAAAAAAATACAAATTATCGCAAAGATGGGGAGAACAAGTGCATTATTTCGGCTTCGCTAGGAGTCTTTTTAACCGACTTCAAAAAGAAAAAGGTTCTCAATTCGTCGGATCCTTTTTTATGTATGTTCCCCGATTACTCTAAGATGGCTGGAGCGCTCTGAATTTTTTTTTTTTTTTTGTTTGAAAGGGTACACTTCCCAGGCGGTCCCATAATCATCAAGTCGGGATCTGATGATGGGATCCTGGAGAAATAGAGAGAACTCTTCAAATTTTAAAGGCACACGTGATGTGATTTAGGTAGTTTTTGGAAGAGTAGTTTCTTAAAGTGGTCACATTTCAATTTGGTGAAGAACTGATGAAGAACTTCGGAGATAGGCAACGGAACTCCTCAATAAATGATAGCAAATGGACTGAGATTGCTGAAAACTCATGTCTGTCTATTGTTTACACCAATTCATATCATAACATCACGCCGCTACGCTGTAAAGGCCTAATCACAAGTGAACCACTAAAAAGTGAAAAATAAAAACTTTTTAGCAAAAAATAAAATCGGTTTTATACCCTTCATTGTATTTCGTCAATCTTGTGGCTAAATAATTACAGCCGCGCACGTCGATGTTCAAGGTTAAGCAGTGCGTGCTCAGGTCGGTGAGATGGTTGACCATCATTACGTACAGAGCTCCTTTTGTCCAGTTACTACCAGCCACTCTGCGGAGATCATCACTCCACCTCGGAGCTCGAGGGCGTCCCACCTCATGCTTGCCGATTCACGATCTCTATTCAAGATTTCGTCTACCCCAGTGGTCACCGGTTCTACGTCTAATATGACCGTATTATCATTTTGTTTACCACCTTTCATATACGATGTCATAAAAAAAACTTGAAAAAAATTCCCACCAGCATCGGGAACACGGTCCTAGCTACCGGTGGTCAGGACTACCACCTAACAATACGTGCCGTGTCCAGAAGTACTGCTTTCTGAATCAAGCCCTTGATGCAGCTGCCAAGCGAGAGCCTCCTTAGATGTTGGTCGGATCTATTGGCTATTAATATTTGGCCGAACCGTTGCGTTGGAAGGCCTTCCACTAGGTGGACCGATGACCTGGTGAAGTAGGAGGAGGCCTATGTTCAGCAGTGGACGTCTTTCAGCTGAAATGATGATGATATAGCCGTATATAGTTACCGTGCTTATTTTAACCTTACTCTTCCAGATGGCCTTGCTATATGCAGTGTTACAGGGCGCTCATATCGGCGCTATGTGAGCGAGCCACGACACACGTGCAAGTTGAACGGAGTGTAGAAGAGAAACTGGCCGAAATAGCTCATTCTATTGAGAAGTAAGTCGTTTTCAATTGGTAATAAAGGTCACGAAATACCAACTGGGTTGTGGAGGTCAGGTAAGCAGTCGCTCTGTGTAAAAATGCTGGTATTCTGCTGTATCCGGTTAGACTGGAAGCCGAGCCTAACATAGTTGGGAAAAAGCTAGGCAGATGATGAGGGACCGTTCAAGTATAACGTAAGCACTATAGGGGGGCGGGGGGTCTATGCTTTGCTTATTGTTGATGACATGGGGGTCAGGGGGTTCTAGATGTTGATTACGTCAGCAATAATTATTAACTTTTTTACACATATGGCAACTCGCACATTGTCTATGCTTGACTGTTGATCCACTTTCGCCAAAGGTGAATTATTGAAAAATCTTCTATCCTAAGAATATTTTCTTATTCCTAGAATTTCACAGAACACTTCCATTTAAAAAAATGCATATGCTAAAATGTTTACATAAGCATCTCCTATGTTTACCTAAGGGGGGAGGGGGCTCACCCCCTCCCCCCTTAGGTAAACAAAGCTATTAAGCTTTGCTTACTTTTGCTGAAAAGGGGGAGGGGGGGTAAATAATTGTTATAAATACGCTTACGTAATACTTGAACGGCCCCTGATAATTGTCTGTCCGTGGATTGGTGGCCTTCGATTTCCAGCTGAGCAATGTTAGTGGGTCTTCCGTCTGGATTTTTCCAGAAGCAGCCTAGGATTTCTGCCCAGTTGTTGGCAATACGCTCGCCCCTACAACATAAGACTTAAACGTAACTGGCGAAATACTGGCGTAAATGGCGCCGCCCTGTAGTGTGAATGTGGTGTTGCCCCCACAAATAATAGGACATTTAGTATCGGGTACAAGTGATAGATGGCATCAATACACACAAGTTTTGTATAAAACAAAGATGCCAGCTATCGATTCATAGACGTTTCATGCGTGTTCGATTAATCAAATCCAAGTTATGCTGAAGATGGCATCAGTGGGTGGACTTTAACTTTGAGAGCTCATATCTCAGAAACGTAACACTTTATAACATTATGCTTCGTTATAAAATTGTTTGTATTGATACCAGCTGTGAACGGCGCGAAACAAAATTGTAAGAGGAAGTGCGCGGGGTATGAGCGGGGACGGGCGAGTCCGCGACCGCCATGTTTTTCTACGAATCACTCTAGTGCCATTACGAACGCGAAATGCAACGCGCGCGCCCTCCGCCTAAAAGTTTTTGTACCTAAACCTTTACTTTCTCAAAATATAAGTTGTTCTGCATAATTAGCTCGCTTTATCTTGACCCACAAGTAACACCAGCTATCCATTAATATAAGTCTTATATGTGTCCTTTACTTTGAAAAAAAAAACAAAATGGTGGAAGAAAATCCCCACGGTTCATACAAAAATCTTCAAAGCCAATTGTTTTAGCTGTAAACTTATACGCCAACTACAATCCCGCCCCTAAGAAGACCCACTGACCCAACACACATTTCTATAATTTCAGATTAACCCAATCAATAAGCAAACGCAAGAAACACGTGTCCCGAATCGCAGCGTACACAGTAGCCGATCTCTGCACGAGTCTAGAACGAAACGCACCAACGAAGATGGTCCGACAGCATCTGGAAAATTCTGTAGCTTTACTCATACAAGCATGTGATAGTACCTATGCCATGTCGTTCCTCAAAAGAGGGTTGGTCGGCTATGTCGGACAAATGACGATGAGTAATCTGTATACTATGTATAAGAGATACCATAAGTATATGGGGAATTCGTAGATACTTAAGTAACCATAGACAAATAAGGATTTTGACAAAAAGTTGAAACATTGAACTAAAATAGGGATAAAAAGCGCTTACAATCAGTCGTGTATGAGTATACATTGTGTTCTATACAGGGTGTAAACCACCTCATCACAAAAAAATTGTTGCTGGGAAACAACTTTTTCTTTGAGGTTATAAATCATGTTTTGTGGTAGAACTCAATGTAACCCACTTAAAACATTGTGCTGATAGATGAATTAAATATCGCATTGATTAGGAGAACAAGTGCCTTTCGGCTTCGTGAAGAGGTGTTTTACACCCTTTATAGCACCATACGGTGACGTTGACGTAAGGGGCGGCCAAAACCAGTATGTTTTTCACGCTGATGTTCACGACCGACCGTACGCGACCGACTGCCAGCGCGACTAGAATTTAGGCCTAAGAAAAACAGGCGCTACCATATTGTGTCTAAAATAAAAGATATTTATTTTGCAAATAAGTTTTACAAACTCTTTTAGACGTCTTCTTTTGAAACTAGATGAGGCCACTGTTTCGTACCTGAGTTATCTGAAAAGAAACAGCTAAAACAAACTCGGAGAGCGTAGTCTCTTTCAGAGTCCAGATATGATCTTGGTCAACTCAAATAACAGGGACTCTTACGACGATACAAAGTTCTTCCACAAAATAATTGAACGAATCTATTGCAATGGGTTGCGAAATAATAATTTATGTGTAAGGTGAATAGATCAGCGATAGTAGTAAAAGATAACTGATCTTTATTTTCGAAGTCATTGTTACTCATGCAACACTCTTACCTGAATCTGACGAGGTGCAAGAAGACACCATAATGTGATCCTTTTTGTAGTTAGTACCTACCCTCATAACGAATTTATTAGATTAACGTTTAAAGGGGGAAACGACAGTTCAGCCATTTCATTCCATTGATTGGATTAAATAAACATATAAAGTTGTATTCATGATTGTTTTTCTGCAAATACAAACGTGTTACGGTCGCGAATCATATTTTGTTCAATTTACATAGCATGGTGAGAGCAGCGGTGGCCCAGTGTCGTGGGTTCGAACCCAGACTTACACAAAGTAATGCGCCTGCATTACTTTGTGTAATTTATTTCATCACTACTGCTCTCAAAACGGTGAAGGAAAACGTCGTGAGGAAACCGGCATGTCCTAGAACCAAAAATTCGAAGACTTGTGACATTTACCACACTGAGTCCGCGTGGTGGATTATAGCCCATACGCAAAATACGCGCTTCGACGTGGAGTTGCGGACACCAGCCCGTTGTGCAATACAATATGCATAGCATGTCACTGACCTGCCAATCTCAAAAAACCTAAGAAAAAATGGAATTTCGCGAGCTACCCTAGTTCACCGTACGCGTAATGACAAATAACTTTTTCTATGGGATGAATTCTGAAAATGCGAAAAATTAACTGTTCAACACAATATTTATGGGGCTACTTTCTTCCTAATAACCGTAACAAAAACTTTGGTTGTATAAAATTCCTTTTTCGCCTGGTCGTGTATGTTCTTATCCATAAATATATTAAGACATTAAAAAACCTTAAATAAAATTCATGTTTTATAAGTTTTATTTTTTTCCCTTCTTGACCATGTAAATTATGTTATTTTTAAGAACAATTAAATGTGTTACCTACTTTACAAAATTATTGTAGGTAAAGGTGCTGTTTTTATGATTTAACAAATAAAATTATTTAAAAAAAGAACTAGTTTTATTATACAGGTTGGGTTCACCCCGACGCAAAACGCTTACCACGTATTCAGTACCTACAAATCATTCCGAGACTGAAAACACAGAGTATTAATCACTAGAAAATTTATTAACAGTAATTTTTAAAAAATAACAGCCTTTGCACACATTTTGACCGTGCAGGTATTACTCCTGAATAAGTGAATACTCCTTATTAAAATTTATAGTACAGCAGTTATTCGCATTTTTTAAATTACTGATGAAAAAATTCTATGTAAGTACTATTACTAATTAATTCCCTGTCATAGAAAGAAAGCCTGTGTTCCAGCTGGGAAGACTGGACTGATAATGCTTGTGTAATCTTGACACTGCCATGCCATGTCCCATAGAGCAAGCAGGAACAATCTATGTGCTCGGATTAGAAAATAATGGGATGGGTTTACCCACCTGTAAACAGGCAAAAGGAATGGTTGGGAAAAGTCATTCCATAGGATTTTGGACTAAACCTCCCAATATCTATACAACCTACCTACAAAGAGATTTATAAAGACTATTTGTAGCTTGTATATTTGAATGTTAAAATTAGAACAAATAATGGAGAAGTACCAAATAGTGGATTTAAGCAGTAATTGACTACAGCAAGGCATTTGATACTATCAGTCACAGGTTACAGCTCAATCTGGCAAGTACTGAAATTCTACAAAGTCAACTATAAGTACATAAATATCCTGAAATATATCTACGCTCAGAGCACTATCAAGGTCAAGGTAGAAACAAAAGGAGACCCAATCGAAAGAGGTGTCAGACAAGGAGACCCCATATCTCCAAAACTTTTTATTGCTGTTCTGGAAAGCATATTTCAGAAACTAAACTGGACTCGAAAAGGCATTAAAATAGGCAAAAAGTGTCTCAGGTTCGCAGACGATTATAGTACTGCTGGCCGAAACACCGGAAGAATTGGAAGAAATGATATGCTCACTAGACAACGAAAGCTACATGGTAGGCTTGCAAATGAATGCAAGGAAGACCAGATAGTAAACAAACAGCTTCAAAAAACCAGTGTGCATCAAGGGAAAGAACATAGAATATGTAGAAAACTATAGGTATATACCTAGGAAAGCAAGTGTCATCCTCCAAGACGAGCATGGATGAAGAAATACAACGGTTACAGTCGGTACATCAGTTGGAAAAAATCTGGTCTTTGAAAGAAATTCTAAAAGGTATTCTACACTTTAAACCAAAAAGTAGTGATGGAGACTTGCCTCTTACCAAGTTTATTATATGAGTGGTAGACTTGGGTTCACACGAACAGAACAAAACAGAAAATTGTGACAATACAGAGAGCGATGGAAAGAAGCATTACAAAAAGTAAAAAGTGCAAACAGAAACAAGACCAAGCTTACAGATGCCCTAGCAAAAGCACTAGCATTAAAATGGCGTTGGGCAGAACATGTCGCACGCCTCGGTGATGACAGATGGACTACCTAAGTACCTATCCAAACCACCAAATGGACTGGGCCACCGGATAAAAGAAAGGTAGGGAGTCCCTTATAACACTTTTGCTGACTCAAACTGGCTAAATATTGCCAAGGACCGGGACAAGTGGAAACAGATGGAGGAGACCTTTACCCATACCGTTATGGGTAAAAGCAACACGGGTACAAGCGTTATAAAAACTAACACTGCTAACTAGGTACCTAACACAACTAACATTTAATTATGAATATTAATGTATGTAATGTTACCGACGTAGCCCGAAGAATTGCCAAACATAAGTGGCGGTGGACAGGGCACATTGCTCGCGACCGCGAACCGTAAGACGATGCGTTGGAAGACCTCCCACTAGGTGGACCGATGACCTGGTGAAGGTTGCTAGAATCCGTTGGATGCGAGTCGCACGGGACCGCTCAATGTGGTGACACTTGAGGGAGGCCTATGTCCAGCAGTGGACGTGTTTCGGCTGAAATGATAATGATGATGATCTAATGTTAAAATGTGTGTAATTTCCATTAAGATTAGAAATAGAAGGCTTTTTTTGTAATAATATTTGAATGTGTTTGCCTACTTATAATTTTGGAGAACCTGGGATATTTTGATTTAATAAATAGATTTTTGGAAACCCCAGAAATTAATCACAACAGTACACAATAGTAATCCTTATTTCTCTTTACTTTTTTGTATATTACTTCCATCGTATAAACAAGTGCTGAATATAACTAGAAAGTAAGGGAAAATAACAAATTACATCTTCTTTCGCATTTCGAAACGAAGACTCAGAACACAGCACCTATATTTAATCAGAAGCTACGAAAAATTTATATGTACCTACCTGACGAGAACTACTGAGCTAAACTACCTCTTCTCCCAGTGCCCCAGCAATTTTCCAGGCTGTATTACATTACCAAACTTCAAATTTCTATTTCCTTTCACTGTACTGAGAATTTTCTCTGAGTACATAACATGAATCAACAGATTGTTATCAACACAATGTGGCAATGATGATAAAAAATGTTTTCAACATAGTCATGCAAAATATCGCTACCATAAATGGTAAAGAAAACAACACTAGAACTATGATCAGCAATTGAGATAGCGAGTAGTTCAAGCAAGGTCGAACATACATTCACGTAGGTATTTATTTATACGTAATTTGGTCCAAAACATTATTTGTAAAACTTAAATCGCGCGCAAATTTAAACGTCATTTGCTATTTTGCGGCTGTTTCCGTCTGTCCGTATATGGGCATTTGTTGAATACTAAATTCTGATTGGCTGACACACTGTCGTCATCAGTGACTCACTTTTTAAAGTTGATTGTAGAAAAGTATATATATCTTTGGCTCAGCGAAGTGTGATGTATTCTGATATCTAATCGTACCTTCATTGGAGTGACTTTTATTTATCAATAACATTTTTATTCGAGCAATCAGTTTGTTTTATCGCGTAGCTCGACAGAGTTGCTAGTATACTTTTCTGAAAGTTGTCATCTTGCAGCTGCCACTAACAAATTACATTTTATTATTGAATTCTTTAGAGTATCTAAATATAATTTAAAAAATACAAAAGTGTTATTTTAAGTTACTGTGTTTGTGTAGATTTGTGTGAATTCATCATTGTTATAAAAGGACATTGTATTGATTTTGTCAATCAGTTTGACGCATGCGCTCATTGGGTGTTGTAAAAAAGGGTTAGCCAACATTCCGAACAGTGTCGTTCCGGTCGCCGTTGTCGTGGTGTCGGTGAAGTTAGTGGTGAAAATTTTACGTGTATAACATCAAAAAATGGTAAGTGAAGAAAATAAATTACAGTGCATAAAAGCCGCGATGTGTTTTTCCATAACGTGAGTGGTGAATTACGAATCGAAATGCCGCAATTTCACGGGAAATAGCTCTCTAATGACCGGTGCCGCCATATTTCGCACAACCCACCGCTGAGTTTGCACGCCTTTTCGTAAAAATCGTTGTCACCGTTCAGTGATTTGATGCCACGTGTTGTGTATTTGAGTTGATGATCGCAGGGATGTCGGGCAACGGCGACATGACCAGTGACCATTGCGCCTCGATGGGCCGGTATTGGATTTCACGTACGTTGGAAAGGTTATTCCTGCAACGCCTTTTTTGACGAGTCAGAAGTGCCGTATGCGGTGATGTTCGATATTTGGGGGCTGAAGAGCCAGACGTAGTGGTCAGATGAGTTATCAGTAGTGTGTAGCGTGCCGGGGGCAACGAACTTTACAGGGAATGCATCGTCGCGCAATCGCACTTGCGTTTGACCATATAAGGCGTAGTGATCGCAGCACGGCTTGTCACATACATTTCGTGTCTATTTTGGGGCGAATAGGCGCGTCCGAATACCACAGCCGGTGATACGTCATTATTAAAGTGAACTGGGGGTATTGGCCTGGCAATGTCAAGGTCGTTACTTATTCAATTCTATTGACGAAAAGCTAGCTGTATCAGACATTTTGACAGATACCTGCAACGCGCAAAATTAGTCTTTACGTCTAATCAATAAGGTCCAACAAGATGGCACAACGCCAAGGCGAGTTGCCGATATCAAACTGTATTATAGGATTAATTTTCTTATCATTGTAGTTTTCCTGCTAATAATACAGCTCATTGGCTGGAATGGAATCTACTGAATAACGTTATAAACCTTTTAACTAAATGTATGCTGTGACTATCAAGGAAAACCAAACAGAAATGTGTCACATCCTCTTAGTTGGGATAAAATTGGAGATATATTACAATGTAATTGTCCACAACTTCCTATAAACAGTTTCACTATGTTAGTTCCTCAATTCTGAATGATGAATACCTACTTGAAAATATGTATTCTTCATGAATAATTCAATAGGAATGCTTCAGATCTATAGCTGAACTTGGGACTTATGACTAATACTACTTATCAACATTTTAATCACAGTTTACTAACCAGTATTTCTAGTAAGAGAATTTTATTAAAAACATGCCTATCTAGCTGAAGCAATATATGAATTTCAAATTAATCCACTTTACTGTCAAGATTATTCTAATAAGAAATGAAAACATTCAAATTTTTATTACTTTTATGTTCTTCAATATAAAGTTTCTTGCTTGCTCTTCCCTCTTCATTTGAAACGAGCAGAACCAAACTGCCTCTGATAGAAAAACAGTGAATAGCTGTATCCTATGACACTGGAAACTGATCCTAACATGTAACTCAAAAGGTATTAGGATTGCCATACATTGTCTGGATTGAAAAAATAAATCAAAACTTCAAAAATATTGCTCCTTAAGAACCCATTCCCTGTAAGCCAATCACCAACAAACAATCAACTAACTAATGTTAAAAGCTAAGTAGGTAGGTAGATATGGTTTACCGTTGCTATATCAAGTCTTATTTACCTACTGGTCAGCCTGCTGGTGTACACAAAATCAAAATTATAGTCCACCTTAAGTAGACCAGCCTTGACCTATAATGCTCCCAAGTTCCCTAACATAAGACACAGGCCTCATGGTTGTGAGAGAATGCAGGCTGTAATCCACCATACAGACCCAGAGCGGGTTGGTGGATGTCGCTTGACTTCTAGTTTTCGAACATGCCATGCAATATTATTGAAAATAATAATATTGCTGTGTCATCCACGTAAAACAAAAATGTTGTCTGCTTCATGATCAACTCCTACTCCTGCGGCTGCTCCGAAAACTGGCATCTTGAGAGAGATTCACTGTACTCCATATTCCACAATAGCTTGTACCTGTAGCACATTGTATCATCCGATGATGATACAATGCGCTACGGGTACAAGCTATTGACCGCCACCCCGAGGAATATGGGACAAACAGTAGGACGATTCCAACCCTTGTCCCATATTCCTTGGGGTGTAACACTGTGAATAGTCTAATAAAGTCCAAGTGCAGTGAATAGATGATATAATTAATACCACAGCATTTAGGTGACTTTTTGTTATGATTGTGACTCAACGAAGGCTGCATTCCTTGTGAAATAACATTAAACTCATGCTACTCATGCATAATTTAACAATGCCACCAAAGGGGGTATTAAGAGTTTGCTACTAAAAACCTTCCCCTTTTGGAGAAACAAATCATTGAAATTAATAAGCACTGCAGACTTGTTGACTATGTCATGCTCTTTCTCTCTCATGAGAATCAAAGAGGGTGTAACTGACTTGCTATCTCTCTCTAACACTTGACAGGATGTCAACACTTCTGTTTACGAGTCCACAGACGGCCATTGATTTTGTAGTTTTTAAACTACACAGCTGTCTCTTTTTTTTAATACCAATGCCTGAGGGGTGACTTGCAAGTTTCATTTTGGTAATCTATGACTTGTTTCAACACCTCTCAATAATTTCTTGATGAATAATGTGCTTTATGAACAGGGTCTGAGAGTAAAACAAAAATATCTTGATTCAAAATACGCGATTCGATTCCCGCGTTCGATATTCAAAACAAAATTATCATCATCATGTTCCTGGCCAAAAAGTTCTGGGATGGCGACCGCAAACCGGAAGACGTTGCATTGACAGGACTCCTACTAGGTGGACCGATGACCTGGTGTAGGCTGCAGGAATCTGCTGGATGCGAGTCGCACGGGACCGGTCAATGTGGCGACACTTGGGAGGTCTATGTCCAGAATTGCACGTCTTTCGGCTGCTCTCCGTGTTGTAGGGGGGCCGCGCAACACGTTTTATTCTTCCACTCGCCTGTCAGTCAATCATTTCTCCAAACCAAATCCTATTAGAAAGTTAGTAGTGATGTCTGTGAGTCAATTTCAAGAACCATTACTCATCTATAATACTTAGTCACAGATTACTAACTAAGAAGTAGTGAGATGTATAATAAACAAGGACAAAATGTAAATTATCTTGTAATATTAAAGGTGAATAAATGCTAGGTTTTGTTGGTGACTATAATAATAGATTTGTCATTTCTATGAGGGTGAAAAAAATATATTTCGGCATAAAAACCTTATCTATAAGTTTATTCCAATTTTAAAAAGGATTGCAAGAAGGGAATAAAAAAAAAATGATCATTGCGCGTCGTCATCCTGACTTTAATGATCATCAATTATTCATCATTGCGTGATGCTGAAGCTCGACCACTGATGTCGTAAACTTCATAGGAAATACTCCTATTCAGCAGGCTGCAGTAAGCTTTAGGTCTACCAATCCCCATATTTTGGAAAAAGACGAACTACTTATCAAAGTAAAAATAATACCGAGCCTTTGGCATGCAACCACTAATAGGATTCTACATAGTAGGTACCTACGTTAGCGTGTGTAACGTAAATATTGATAAAAATCGCAAAACTGACCTACACAAAATGCAACATGAAGTAGGTACCTTGTTTACCAACTTTTGAGCATAGGCCTACAGTAATTAGGTACTTCGCAAGTCTAAGGTCTATGTTCACCGAAGAGATAACGGTCTAATTATCGAAAAACAGCTATCATTGTGACATGTTCCCATACAAAAATGTGTTTTAAACAGCTGTTTTTAGATAATAAGATCGTCATATTTTTGGTGAACATGGACATAAACCGGTCATAGGTAAATCCAGACTGCGGCTGTTACTGAGTAATTTCGGAAGGAAAGACCAAAAACCCAATAACACCGCACGACCTAGGAATTGAACCCAGGACATCGTGCTCAGCAGTCGTGTTTGCGGCCACTAGACCTAGGTACGAGGCAGACCTTTTAATTCCATTGACAAATAAAGTTTCTCTTACCATATACGGCCAGTAGCGTATAAAAACTCGGTACTGTGAGTCACCTTACATCTTGTGACTCATTCCGTAATGTTTAGACTATGTTGTAGCGTCGACTTTCTCTGTATGTCTAGTACTGAATTTATTCGTTATAATGTCTAATTCCCAAATTGTCCAACGGTGTCGAAACAAAACGTCGATTCCCAAAATGTCCAATTCCCAAAATTGCTTGTATGACTGATCTGTTTTCAATTACAAATGGCTTGAATGCAATGATGTAGGTAAATTTACCGAATATTCTTTTCCCCTTTGCAAAAAATGTAAACATCATGGTTACTTTTTCGCATAATAAAAGGAGTTTTCTTTCTTTGTTTGAGCTCGTCAGTACTGGCAGTTTTGTTGTCATCTTCTAATAAAAACATGCAAGTAATGACAATTCATGGCGTCATTTGAAAGATGCGATCGTTCACACACTCCTCACATTATCTACACAAACTGATAGTTAAAGTATTCTGCATATTCATGCAAAGCATTTAGATCCTGCTCAAATATTCTTATCTCAATACGAATCCAGCTATTGATCCATAATAATAGTCTGACAGAGTTCAAGGAGTTTCATCGTCTGCCTTTAGTCTACCATAATCTCGCTAGTTTGACGAAATGGAAGTAGGTACCTAACCGAGCGCAATCGAGTGCAAAAGTTAATTCCATTATGTAAAATCAATTAGTTACGATAATAACGTTCTCTTATCGGTAATTTATCGCTGTATTGTAATGTAGTGTGTTAGTGATTCAATGTAATTTAACATTTGAGTCATCGACCGCTTTAGATGGTGATAATTCTGAAAATGTCAATCCATGAAAGTATTTTTTTTTTTCATTTTTTCATTCATTCGGATTGTATTGAGAGAGCAATGAAAACATAAACCCCCAAGAGTCTTCGGCCGCTGAGTACCTATTTTATCAAAAAAACATGCGGGAAAGTCTGGGGACTAGTCTAGCGGATCGGTTACGAGACCTACGAAAAGCGTACGTGACGGTGACGCGAGTTCCATGATTTTTGTTCACTCAAATAGTGGTCAACGCGCCTAAAGAAGTCTTCAAGAAACGTGCCATAGCGCTCTTGTGTCTACATTTCAGTTTTAAGATTTAAAATCCTATCTAACTTAGACCTCAATTATAAGTGTGATACAAATGAATCTAAGTCTACAATGACTAAGCTCTAAGTCAACAAAATCGACAGCACAAAAATTCAAAACTAGTTACTTCTAACAGGTTTTTAGATCGCACTTGTCATAAAGATCTTTTGATTTTCAATTAGACATGGAATATATTTCCTCCTCTACAGCTTGCTTGCGCACACACGAAAGTCAAAAACAGATGTTTTTACAATATCTTCTTTCTGCGTAGCTTTTAGTAAACATAGAGCTGGTGAAAAACATCCGGTTTTATAGATATCCTGTCAAATAACATTTTTCTGGCCAAATTTAACCGTTTTGCAGGCACAATTTGGCTCATTATAAAATACACTGATGACCCAACAGCTTGTAACAAACAAGCAAGCAGAATGAATCGCTAAGTTCGAGCCACTTCGCCCCCAGTGGAAGCTCCCCCTTCTGTGTTTTGCTAACAAGCACGAGGGGGATCTCCGAGGGCGAAAACTGGAGATACTGCTACACATCTCGCTTTATACTTTGAGAGATGTTTATCATTTGACAAAATAAAATGATGAAATGGTTTTCTAGCTTCAGCTTTTAGTGTTTTACAGTATTCCGCTAACGGGGTCCGATGTGGTCACGGAGTTTCACAGATTAAGTTTGACTTGTAGTCACATGAGAGAGCCTTCGATGCTTCTATCCACCATGGCCGAAAATCTCAGGGTACTGTCGCTGTCACCAAAAAATAGCAAATAACACCGTCATTGGCAATAGCTTACGGTTAAACCCAAATAAACATTTTATTACTAAGTAATACCGAAATCCCATAACGAAAACAGCTGATATTTCGTCCACCGAAAACCGTGACCTCCCATACTCCGAAGTCCAAAAAAAATCGTCTCGTTGCTAATGGAATACGCAAAGATAAATGGCGTACCTAGTCCAGTCCACCATAACTTACTCATCAGTACATTCGTAAGTCACTTAAGTCAGCCAGTGACGCATACTTTTATACTTAACCGACTGACATTAAGGTGGATGACCTTCTCAACAGTTTTTTCATAGAACAATGCCGCCCGCGTCAGTACTTATGCGACAATTATACTGTAACTAGCTTCTGCCAGCGGCTTCGCCCGCGTGATGTTTGAAATTGTCCCACGGGATCTTACTACCGGGATAAAAAGTATCCTATGTGTTAATCCAGGTTATAAACCATCTGTGTGCAAAATTTCATCCAAATCCGTTCAGTAGTTTTTGCGTGAAAGAGTAACAAACATCCATACATCCATACTTACAAACTTTCGCATTTATAATATTAGTAGGATGAGGCAGACTAAAAGGAGACAGTATGGACATTTATATAAATGTGTTAACATATTCGTATTTATTTTGTTAATTTTTATTGCCGTATAACGATTTATGGCAAATTCAATTGATTCATTTCAACTTGCTCTGCCATTCAATTCAATCGATAACGATTTGTGATTCCTTTACTTTGATTGTGACTCTCTTCATTTCTCATATGATTTGAAGTCCAGTTACCAAAATAAAATTCATCATCATCATCATTTCAGCCGAAAGACGTCCAATGCTAGGCCTCCCCCAAGTAAATAAAATTCTTTAAAAAAAAATCAGTGTTCCTCCAAATCTTCTGCTTAAAATCTTCCAAGTCATAATCAATCGGAAATGACTAACCGGCAATCGTGAATATTTGTAAAAATACGACCGTGATTAAAAAGCACACAACGTGCGAACATTCTGACATTTTTGAAGACCTTACTCTACGCCCCTAACGCCCCTAGCGGCGAATACATGCGCGATTGCGCTACCAACAAATATTTTCCTCATTAATTGTGACCGACCGTCAAACCTCAAGAATTTGAATCATTTTCCTGATTTATTGCCTGAAGTTTCAACTATTTTGGAATCTCATATTCCAAAATAGTTATAGTAAATAGTAATAGTTAAAGTAACAGTGGCTGGCACCCAGTTACTGATTCATATTAGTGCCTAAATCATATAATTTAAATAAGTTCGGAGGAAAATAATAATGACCAGCAAAAATAACTTTGTTGACCAACCTTTATCACCTAAAATATCAATTGGGCACCAGATTTTAATGACGTGTTTGACAAACTAGTTTTGTCTAGGCCGACTTGGGGCACACCGACACTGATAGATTGGCTTAGAAGAAACCATTCAGTAGGAGCCCGCGGGGCTCCGTCGTCCGGGTCTCCCTCGACTTCGAAGTCGGATGCAAGAGCATAACAGTTCAATTTCTGGTGGTCAATAACAAAAATAAATAAGTTTTAGCTCTAATTTCACGATAAAATGGGCATCATTTTGGCAATCAAAAGTGATTTTTTGCCGTTACATTTAGCTTAATCTGGTGGTTCGTTAATTGTATGCCAATAAGTTCTAATTTAGAATAAACAACTACATTTTTAAATTGTAATGGCGAGCATTTAACAGGAACGGTGTTATAAGACGAAACGTTCCCCGAAACACGAAAAGATTCATCAGAAATTAACAATGTTATAATAAAAATATCACACCTGTAAAGGGTTAGGAACAAGTTGTACCTGCCAGTACACCCACATTTCGCCAGTTATGTTAAAGTCCCATGTAAGTCATAGGCGCAAGCCTAATGCCATCAAAGATTTAGGTTCCTTAGCTGCCACTGAGAAATTCATGATGGAAGAATTACACTGCCTGACCCTGTAATCGAACCCAGGATCTGTTGCTCCGCATTTGCGCTTACGACTACTAGGCCAACGAGTCGTATTCCATATCTCTTGTGGGTTCGTTTGAATTTGCCTCTATCTTTTGCATTGCTAGTATCACACGAAATCAGCTCATAGAGAGACAGTAATGCATTTAGATACAAAATTGACCCATGTTGCTGAGAAGATTTACTGAGTTTTATAGTTTTATTTAATCAAATTACGCACCAAACGCCAACACATCTTGTAACCCACCATTCTTATGTAACAGCAAAAGATATTCTAAAACATTTCTGATTAATGTATGCAGAATTATTTGTGTCTTGCTCCAAAAACGCGCTACCGAGCAAATGCTGGATCTAAATAAAATTAATCAAATGTTCCGGAATAGCGGAGTTGGTCGGGCGACAATAATTTAATGTGGGTAGTAGTATATTTTTTTCTGCCCGATTGGCGTCACTGGTATGATAATACACCGAAACATGCCTTACATTGTGTAAAACCAAATTCGTTGTTTCTGGCGAAGAACTAGGCAAGAACCTTCCTGCCTAGCGGGATCCGGTCTCTTCGAAGAAAATATCGACAAATCTTGTTCGTCTGTCATTGAATCGACAAAATGACATGATGAAAAGATTTGTCGATTCTTTTTTCGAACAAACTCGTATCTACGGTAGTCATGCTACGCGGACTGATGTAAACCTATGCTATAAATAAATTATATTGCTTCTACTAAACTAACCTCATAATCATTTATTTAGCTTAAATGCCAGCTAAAGCTGCTAATCTTCCCGCAACATTTTTAAAAAATCGGTCATGAGAAAAGGTCTACCTACCTCTGGTCTATTCAATTATTGTAAGTACCTAAGATTGCCATAATTGTAATGTTCTTCTCGAAGAATTCATCTTAAAAGAATAGTACGCTGTACGCTTCACCTCTGTTTCCATGAAACATAATTGCCTTCTTGTAAGAAAAAAAGATTCGTGTTATTGAAAAACATTAATTCTATCCGCATCTTCTGCAACATTAGAAAAACTGGAATGTTCAGTTTCAGAGCAAATGAATGTAATGAACAATAAAGCTAATTCATGTGTGAAACATGACATGAACGATATACGAGCATTTGTAGCGTTATCTTATATTTTTTTAATTCTGTGGAAGAGTTTAATTGTAAGACAAAATTCTCTCGGATAGCATTTTCTAATTTCAAGTTGAAGAAAATTGGCGTTAATTGATTAGTCGTGTTATTTCTCTCAACTATCGGTATTTTTCTTATGTTAAGTAAAAATCTAAATTCGATGGCAGTCAGTGTGGAGACACTATTTTTTATAAAAATATACCTCGAGTTTTCAAGTCCAGACCGATAAATAATTCTAGCAAAATTGCGTTCTTGAAAGCATCTTTGAAAACTCTTTTATATAGCTTCGTTGAATCGCTCCGAAATTGCCAAAGCTTTCAAATTGTCTACCTACAAAATACGTAAGCTTCTTGAAGGAACTGGCCTCACCAATTGAAGGTTCCTCAAAGGCCATGTATAAACTGAATAGGAACTAATAAATAATTCAGAAGCTCGCCGGGAATTCTGAATTGCAGTACCGAACCTCGGCCAATCGATAGGCTGCCGTAATGCCGTAGGATTGCATGACGATAATCTTGCCTAATGCGGCAAAATTGTGCGGTCTGCGAAATGCACTCACTCAGGCAGAAATATACCTGCGTATATGGTGATTAACTAAACGTGCTGTGAATATATTAAAATAGTATTGTTTATGGAGTTTTAAATTGACTCACCAGCATAGCTCATAATATAGATTAGGCACTTCAATCCTGAACATGGTTTTGCCTGAAAATTCAGCTGTGCAACGACGCCGCCATGAGATGAAAATAGCCCAGTTTGGAAAGGTCAAGGTGGTCTTAAGGACCTTTTGACATTCAAAAGGCATTGCTAAATTAGAAATGTTTCGAGCAACCTATCGTTCTTCGAGAAACATTTTCATTGTGGCATCCAATAAGCAAAATACAGTTTGGGAGAGATTGGCTAGTCTTACAAGAACGATAATTAAGAAGCATATTGAATCCAATGCAATTTTAACAAGCAACATCCTTTAGGGGAATATCGTCATTTATAAACACATCACCGATCCATTTGCCCATGATTTTTGGCAGAAACTTCCGAGATTAACGAGTGAAACTGACATTGATGATCGTTACAATAGAAACGTACAATAAATATCTAAACCTAAACACGATATAAATTAAGAAATGCAATAACACTGACATCATTCAGATATTAGGTACTGAAATAGAAATAGATTCGCTTTAATACTGTGATAAAAATAGATTCATTCTAGTCTGCAAAGAATGGATGGCTCACAGTTCACATTCATTCTTCAAACGCTAACAGGGGCTTGCTTCACCGCCGCAGTTTCTAGAAATTTACAAAAAACTTGTCAAATAATGATTATAGATAATTCACTACGCCTAATGTCCGAAGCATATCAAAATGCGTTAATTCCTCATTTGAGAAACCATTGCGCCCTGGAGACTTTACAGCCCATCTAAAATGAAGACCTAATACAATAGTTTTACTATCCCTCTGAATTTTCTCAAAAGTTATCCTTGCCTTCCCAAAAAGTGAATTTTCAAAGCCAAAACTACACTGAAACATGTGCACATCCCCAAACCAAAGGATTTAGAGAACGCACGTGTCTTTGGTTCATGCACTGTCGTATTATTAGATCGTGCTACGGCCAATGTCTTAGGCGGGTGTAGACTAGGGCTATTTTTACTGAACCACGCGGGGGACTGTCGCTTTTAGATCCCTCTAGCGATGTTACGGTTTTGTTAAGTGTTGAATGGTTCGTTTACAGATATTTCAACGGTGAATCATCGGCATTTTTTGCCCAGTTGATTGTTGCATGTCCAACGTTTGTTTGTAAAAATGTTACTGCGATAGGAAAACAAGCTTAGCAAGGTAAATGCTCCGGAAATAAAGCTTCGATAATACTGACGAAAATCCTAAAATGTATTTATAGATCCGTCAATTTTTGAAATCCTTGCGGGAACCGAAATAAGTCTGAATTTATGACAATGTCAATTTCAAATGTAATTCAAGTCCACCAGTATTTATTACGTGTGACTCCAGCCAGCAATCGACCACAAGGTCTATCTCGGACTAGGTCAAGGCATTAAACAGACTAGTCTAGCATTACACAGTATTGTTGACTAAACAACTCGAGACCCAGCCCACTTGATCTCGCAATAAAACGTTACTCATTGAACCGAGAACCACCTGTAGAAACAAACAAATGAGTAGAACAATTATACCTATTTTAAATGTATGGAAACATTACATCTGCGCCTCAAAGCCCGACCTCAGATAAACGATGATAACATTCCCAGTGAGTCATAAGACGACGTTTACCCTCACGAAATGTAATAGACTTTATTGGTATCGAAATAGGATTTTGTTTCGCAAGTGGGTAGTTTGCAAAACCATGAAAGGTGTCGGTGATTCTTTGGTACGGTTTTGAAGGAGGTTTGATATTTCCTTCCTTTCTTGTGTTATCGATATGTCAAAGGTAGAATGGCTTTGTACTTACCAAGTTTATTGTGAACGTAACGTTTATTTCAAAAATATACCGTGTTAGAAAGATGATAAGAATGAAAACTGACTGCATTGGCAGATCTTAATGACAGTTCCCTCTGATAAAATGAGAGAAGACATTTTGGAACAATACTTCATGTGTATTGAAAAGGTATTTCTTGGAATTAAACAACCCATTGTCAAAAATGTCTACTTTCTCAAGAATTCATACCTAATAGAAACATTCGTCATTGCTTGGTTCACGTCCTTTCTACTGCTCTACTCTCATCTAAGATCTTATATTTCAATTGGCAAAGAACTTACATAATTATTATTCTGAACAATGAACACTAGAATGCAGTCTAAAATCTAAAGTTAAATTATTTCAAAGCTAACTGCATCAACCTTGTGTTTAATTGAAATGGAACTGAATGAAATGCGACAACAGCTGCCTCCGTATATAACGCAGATTATCTTAGACTACCCACATACTTGTATAATCTATTTTATTTGAATTACCCGCGTTTCTGGCGAAATTTTAAGAGGGTAGGTACTCTAATAATTAATGAATATTATAAAATAACTGTAGAAGTGGTTGACGAATGGACTCGAAAATACTTTTTAGTTTATTTTTGCAATAAAGAATTAACGAGGCATTACTAAAGAAATAAGTCACATTATAAAATAAGATTATCCAAAAAAGCAATCATTTACTGAGAACGATACGGCGTAGCTATTATCTATGATTAAAAGAAGATAACTATTTAACGGCCATTGACTTTTGAGTTCTTATTCATAAAATCACTTTCTATTTCAAGAGAAAATAGAGAAATCAGTTCCTATTTGAAACATTAATTGCTAGTTTACTATCAAACAAAAATAAAACTACACTTATCTCTTCAAAAATCTTACAACCGCACTAGATCTAACATCTAAATGACGTCTGACACTACTCGCGTCTATTTAAAATCCATTGGCTGGTCGCCTGAGACAATAGGCAACCATTTCATGCCTATTGACAAGTTCTGTTGCTGGAACTTAAGACCACAGGAAATGTTGCTTTTGGCATTTTGAATAGGGATATTGTAAGCGGAATTCGTGTAAGTAATGGGTGTAATCGTCTATCTATACTAATATTATAAAGAGGAAAGATTCGTATTTTTGTATGTAACGAATAAACTTAAAAACTACCGGACCGATTCGAAAAATTCTTTCAGCAGAGTGACGTGCGCTAGTATAAAATAAAATGTATTGCATGTAAATATGACGGATCATTTTTTTTTTTCGTTGAATTTGAAAATTCGCCGGGATAGTCTTGAATTTGGACCCGTGGGAAGCCGTCGAAGCGAAGCGATTCTAGTAGCGAATAGAAACATTGGCTACAGCCTCACTGATATTTCTGTGCGGTTTCGCTGCCTCCAAATTAGAAAAAGCAATACCTAAGCAATTTTATCATTGCCACACAATATTATTCTTTATTCTCTCGGGTTCGGTTTGCATTATCGAATAATTTATAAATCAATCATCTAAGCCATGCTGAGTAAGGAGCCTTTTGGCCTCGTAAAAATTGTATACTGATAATTTTGATGTGTTTTGTCCTGTGCGGGCTAATAAATGCTTTTTCTTTCTTTCCTTTTAAGTATCAACAAACAAATCCCTAAAACAAAATATTAGCAGAAACATAAGGTCAAACGGATGTTGATATTTACCTAAAATGACCCAAAGAAACATTTATTTCTTCGCTCAAAATCGCTCATTACGTGGGAGCGAATAGTCTAGCATTTAGTCCGATGCTCAAACTGTGAGGCATCTTCTTGATGTCGCCGTTTCTCTGGCAAGAGTCCAGGGCACGCCCTACTTGTAATTGATCGTGCATTCATGCATCATTTGGCTTCTGTGTTACTACCGTTTGACATGTTTAACCTCATGTCCGCCAAAACCGGCAAATGTTTTATGAACCGGCCGTAGTACATAATTGTGTAAAATTCTGGTATTTCGCAGTATCCGGATAGACTAGAAGACTAGCACAAAAGAGTTGCGAAAAGGCTAAGCGAGTGACGATGGGTATGCCACACAATCAGTTCGTTGAAAACTGCTAGACGCTGATTAAGACAAAGCATAGCAAGCGATTTGATAGTCATATATCTAGACGATACTTACCTACTACTTGCCTAAAGCATTTCCATCCACAACATTTTAATTACATCGGAAAGAATGCAGGGGCGAGGATAGGGCTTCCAAAATTACGGAAATATCAATTACGTAACTAATTACGCAACTTTTTTCTTCAATTCCGTAATTACGTAATTACGTAATTTTTCCCTAATCGAATATGATTTTTTGTAAATATTGTAGTTACAGTTTACAATTCTCTTTTACTGTCTCAAATTCAAGGTATTATCAAAATAAACACAATAATTAAGCAAAAAACTATTTATTTAAGAACTTAGTATCGTAGTTTTAATCAGTTTAGTCAAACCATTTTTTTCCTCCCGAATGTAATCTCTCTTCTTGAAAATATGATCTCATAAATGACAAGGCATTTAAAGTTTATATCCGGCAGATGACAAGGCTCGCTCGGCTTCTACACTTGTAGGCGTTATCGAAAGCAAATAATTATACGCTGCAGTCAAAAAAACTTCGCGACCGCCGCCAGCGCTGTCGTAAATGCACATTTCTACCCTAATAATGGAATGGAGATCTGTGTTTACTGTTGGTTAATATTTTCGCGCATTTACCACCAATTTTTAATTAAGTAATCTGATCAAGTGCCAACTGTTCGAAGGTCTAGCGATGTGAAGTTGTGGACTGAACAACCGACAATTTAGCAATGAAACTACTTTCATTTTAGTTAAGAAAGTGAAGTGCATAGTAGTTCCCCGTAGTCGTAGGGACTTTTCGCCAGGGACTCCCCGGCCCTACCGACTCGCCAAATTGATATATTTGAACTCTATTCTGTACATCTTAGAATTATTTTTTGCAAGATTTAACAAACGATAAAATAAACTGCGGGGAATTTCCTGTTTGTATTGTATAGTTTTGATGTAGATGTATCGTATAGTGTTGCCGCATTATAAAAGTTACGTAGTAGATTGCTTTTTTATTGGTTGACTATTTTGATTGATTTTCGAAACCAATTACGTAAATTACGTAAGTACGGAATTGACATCTTCAGTTACGGAATTTAAAATACTTTAAAATGAGTTCGTAATTACGTAATTGCGTAATTACGTAATTACGTAATGGAAGCCCTAGGCGAGGATATTGAAAGGATTCTTCTCCATTCGGGATCGCTCGACTCGTCAGCAATCTCTTCAAGTATTTCATAGCTTACCATCGACGGTTAAGAATTTTCTGCTGAAGGTATCTCACAAATGCACGGTTTCAAACGCATCTATTTTAATCAACGAAAATAATATAGTGTTGTCTATCTACCTATCGGAAATTAATTCGCATACTGCGCTGACGTTAATTGATTGGCAATGGGCCCTAAACATCCGTCTTTTTAAAGAAAACGCTCCCGTTGGATTCTGCGGCTCGTATTTTACCTCTCGTAATGTAATAGTGTTCAATTGTATTATTATAATTCAATAATGTATCCAATATATAATGTAATTATTGCTGACATTGACGGGAATATCCTGGATGAGGTTGGCACAAGAACATTTAGCTTGGCTCAAGTAAAGACGGGCCTATACCCAGCAATGTATGAAATGTATATAGATAGGACTTGTCCAAATGTCCATGGAGAATCTCGCCCATTCTTGTCCATACCGTTAGATCATACATTATTCGTGGGCGCTATAAGTAGGCTTATATTATTTTGTGTACGAATTCCTAGTTTAAAATAAATGGTTCGAGATACCAAACTAATTTTCCATCTTCTTTTCAGGCGTCAGGCGTAACAGTATCGGACGCTTGTAAAACGACGTACGAAGAAATCAAGAAGGACAAGAAACACCGCTACGTGGTGTTCTACATCCGTGACGAGAAACAGATTGATGTGGAGACAGTCGGCGAACGCAACGCCGAGTACGATCAGTTCCTTGAGGATCTGCAGAAGGGTGGCACTGGAGAGTGCAGGTAATTCAACGTTCCCTTGTGATAGCCTAGTATGTAATGAGGAGGGTTGGCTGGAGAGGGGGAGAAGAAAGATAGATGGATTATGTGAGGAATTAATATAATTCTATATCGAAATTACTTCTTTATAAAAGTGTCTTATCGGCTTAAAAAGAAATGAAAGAATAGGAGTAAACAATAGCGTGACGGTTGACAAGAGAGAATGAAACTAAAAACGTGTTGCACCGAGTAACATGTATCAAAGGCAGGAAGATGACCCGCCGCGTGAGACGCCCCGTGGCCACCGTCGACCTGTGGTGTGACCTCATGACGACATGCGACAGGCCGTTTCGACCACGTTTCCACGCGCGCCGATGCCTGCCGGGGCTGCGGGATTGTTCGAAAGAGATACCGTGACCCCGGAACACAAAGGGCGAGTATGGAACATGGATGGGTTTTAGTCAGTTAAAAGTTTGACACTCCCTTCCACTCCGCCCAAAGCTGGAGGAGTCATTTGATGATTTGCGATCCGAAAATAAAAAAGGGCAGGAATATTACTAGTTTATGAGAGATCAACGATTCGGCGTTATACTTACTCGATGGATTGTGTGAGGAAAAATCGATACTAATATTATAAAGCCGAAGAGTTTGTTTGTTTGGTTGAACGCGCTAATCTCAGAAACTACTGGTTCAAATTCTTGAATTTTTCTGTTGGATAGTCCATTTATCGAGGAAGGCTCTAGGCTATATAACATCACGCTACGACCATTAGGAGCGAAGCAGGAATTAAAAATGTTGCAAAAACGGGGTTCTTTTTTCCTTTCGTTTTTCTCTCTTATGTGACGCAGACAAAGTTGCGCGGGTCAGCTAGTATGAAAGAAAAAGGTGTAAATGATTACGTGGCGGTTAACAGAGCAGAATGAAAGACAAACAACATGTTCCGCCGAACCCAAGTACCACAACAAGGGCAGGAAGATGATGAGTTCTTAGTAGCAGAATTATCCGTTTCAGATTACAATTTCCAGCATGAAATCATCTTCGGAAAAAGACGTAAATTCATACATGTTCAGCATGATTTGCACTTTTACACGTCCATTCACTAGCTCAAAACATCGATGAAGCTGTAAAAAGAACTTGGCGTGTTTCCACCTTGAATTTACATCAAATAGTGACCTCTTGTGGGTAATATGTGACCTCTTCTTCAGTTAAAACGCATTGATAAATTAATTATTGTTAACTAGCTCCTGCCAGCGGCTTCGCCCGCGTGAAGTTTGATTATTGTCCCATGGGATCTTATTACCGGTATAAAAAGTATCCTATGTTTTAATCCAGGTTATAAACTATCTGTGTGCAAAGTTTCATCCAAACCCGATCAGTAGTTTTTGCGTGAAAGAGTAACAAACAAACATACATCCATACTCATAAAGTTTCGCATTTATAATATTAGTAGTTTATAATGCATTAAAGTCCGTTTTCTAAAACTTACGTATCACTGTCACATTATGCCTATTCCCGTCGCTATCGATGTTTATAGAAACAAAGTTAATTCCATCCGCGTCACCTACTTCCTACCTGTCACGAAACAAAGAAAACTTTTCTGTGACGTTTAGTTTCTTTCGGTCGGAAAACTCGATATCAAACAGACAGAGATAGCAAGCTACCGATACCTGTTGGTAAGTTATTGAAAATGGCCGTCAAATAACACTAGACTAACGCACTCAAAACATTGTGCTGATGGACGGATTAAATAGTGCGGTGGTCGTGGAGGTGTTTGAAGGAAAAACCTTAAAAAACCTATTTGAAAAAAAGTTGGAACTTTGACCCCCAATATCTCCATATTGGGGGTCAAAGTTTTTTTAATGTAAGATTTTTACAACTAGAGGGTTCCCAGGTAGGACAAAAAAAATATCGCAATGACAGGGAGAACAAATGACTTTCGGCTTTGTTAAGGGGTTTTTACACCCTTACTTTTACCTCCTTATTATAAAGGGTGTTAAACACCTCTTAACGAAGCAGAAATGCTAATGCTTGCTTAACGGCTTCGTGATGAGGTTGTTAACACCATGTATGTGGCATTTTATCACACAAATGTCTTTTCCTTTATCTTTACTCAATGTTTGTTGTAACAATTTCCAGATATGGCCTCTTTGACTTCGAGTATACGCACCAGTGCCAGGGCACATCGGAGGCTAGCAAGAAACAGAAGCTCTTCCTCATGTCATGGTGCCCCGACACCGCTAAGGTCAAGAAGAAGATGTTGTACTCCAGGTAATTATCATAACTTCATCATCCTTTCAGTCTAGAATCTCCCAGTGCTGGGCAGTTCCGTACTACCCAGCAGTGGCAACAAATAATATACTAAAACGTTCCTCAAGAACTCTAACCATTGGTGAAAACGGCATGAAAATCGGTGCAGTAGTTTTTGAGTTTATCGCGAACAGACATACGTGGCAGAGGATTTTAGAATATGTAATGATATCAGTACTTAATTAAAACTGCAACACCTGATGTCACAGAGCGATCAGTCTCAGCGGGAGTATTATAATTATAAGTACTGATTATGCTGCAACAGCTGTGTCTATAATGATCCCATTTTTTTTTACTCCGAGACACGCTATAATCACAAAAAACAACGGCCAACTTAACTGAAGCTTTCTCAGAGAAAAGACTAATCTAAAAGGAATACCCTTAGCTGCGTTCCCAAGTGTCAACAAATCACGTCATTACCCCAAATCAATTATGGCATAGGCCATGCGTTATTTGTTCACTGAAATGCACATAGTATCCGGCATGACAGAACTGCACGGTTGATAATACATTTATATCTAAACCGAGCTCTCTAGTCATTCCAGACGTAATCTTGTGATAATAAACTCGAGTCCTTGCTAGCAGCTGCCAAAAAACTCAAAATTATATTTAGCGGACGTTTACAACGCGTTGCTGTACGGAAATATGTGGTTTATGAGCCACTGTGACGTTAGTTGTCAATATTATTACCACGCCTGTAACCTTCGATTGGGTAGGCAGAGGTGTACCTTATGGTACACACACCCATATTTCTCCAGTTACATTTAAGCCCGATGTAGAAGGGACCGAGCCTGTTACCATCTCCTTTTTGTCTGGGCCCATACCGTGTAATTGAAAGGAACATTCCAATAACACAGTAGGTGGACACGTTTATTGCAGCGGTAGAGGCGCTATATAGGTCGTCAAGAGTGTGGGGCCCAATTCTGTAAAATAACCAACTTGTCAATAGTATGTCAGTAGTGTCTCAATAGGCTAATCATTGACATTTGGTATTCTACAATTTTTTATGGTCATTGACTGACGACTGTAGTGCCATTGAAACGCCATAGAAAGACTATTGTAATAATTGGTATTCTACTCCACTATAATCTGTCAATGTCATCATGATAGCATAAGTTACGGTAGTCTGTAAATATTTTAAGTGTATTTGACAGTTGTGTCCATCGAACTGCCACACTATCGGCACACTACTGAGAGTCCGCTGAAACGCCATTGAAGTTTTTGCAGAATACCAAATTTGCAACAGTGGCAACATAATGTCTGTAGTGTGTCGATAGTGTCAATGGCGTGTTGCTTAAATTTAAGTTACAGAATCGGCACCCAGGTAAACGACACTGCATCAGGTTGCGTATCAACCGGGCAATCCAGATTCCGTGGTTGCTATTAGAGAATGGGATACGGTTGCATAAAGAAAAATATATTTTTTCGACTTTTATTACTACGGTTGCTAGGGACACTTTAAGCAGTAGACAAGATGTAGTTAATATTAAACTTATAGGTTTGCAACCTCTAACACCGCCCCTTAAACTTATCTTGTTAACATACATCAGTAGCCAAACCTAACTCGTTTACAAAATACTTATGTTTCTCTACCGACAAAGGTTTAGTCAAAACATTCGCCGTCATTTTGGACGTTGGCAAGTAACTTATTTTTACTGCACCATTGCTGACCGCCTCCCAGACGAAATGATGACGTATGTCTATACTGAGAAATTGTTGTCCACAGAGAAATTCTTATCTAATACAACACAGAATTAAATTCAGAACCATATGTTCACTTGTCGCGCTTGTTGTGACCTCTAAAACTATGAGGCGGCAATGTTTTTGTCAGAAAAAATGCTCAGAGAGAAATTTTGATCCTTAAACAAAAAAAATACTTGATTGCTATCATTGAATTTGTTTTGATAAAAATGTCTTTGTTTTGTTATCATGAAAGTATAATGATCTTAAGATAGGAAAGTACAATGTCATTGTTAAATATTGAGCAATATTGATTAACGGCCCTTTTCTATAGCTTAGTTTTGGCTAATATGCCTACTTCCGTAGCTATCGGAGTTTTTATAAACAAAGATCCACATCTATCCACCTCACCTACGTGATGGTAGGGTGATTTATAGAAAATTCAAAGAAAGCTTTTCTGTGAGGTTTTGTTTCCAACCGACCGTAAGTATTTTGTGTGTACATGAATAAATAAATAAATAAGCTAAATGTCAAACTGACAGAGATAGCTACCTACCTACCGAAACCAGCTAGTAAGTTACCTATTGTAGACTGCTTAGGGTACAAACTTCACTACTGGACAATAACACGTCTCTCCAAACTGTATCTAGTTCATCGCAATATCTATTTTGCCTGTATTTTCTTACTGCTTCGTTGGTTTGGTCTAGTAGTCGCAAGTGCGGCTGCTAAACACCAGGTCCTGGGCCCTGGCCCACTGGCTGGTTTTTATTGATTTTTTTCGGATGGGAAATCATCAAATAACTTCTCCCATTCTGGGCGGAGCGGTAGGGGGTGTCGGACTTTTACTGACTAAAACCCATCCATGTTCCTTCCTCGCCCTTTACGTTCCGGGGTCACGGTATCTCTTTCGAACAGTCCCGCAACCCCGAATGTCCTGGCCTCTGGGTTCGGTTCCCAGGTCGTGCAGTGTTATTTTCCATCAGAAATTTCCCAGTAGCCCATGAAATCTCGATTTGTGCAAATACTCGATGGAAAGCTACCACTATTTATTGCCGATTGTCATAGAAAGTTTAGTGTTTTTCACGCATGTGAAGTTGTGCGTCACGTTTTTCTTTTCGTTAAAAACCTGAGTAAAAATCCACAAACGACCGCGCCCTACACTCAAATCATTAGCGGTGACGCATACAATCGAATCATGTTTACTAAGAACCAAGATATCCTTATCGACGCGATAACTAATCACCGGGAATGCTATTTGTAACTGATGACGTCGTTATATTGTAAAAGTCATGGTTGAAATAAGGATTTTGGATGTTCATCGCCACTTTCTTTTGTGATTCTTGTTTTCTTTTCTAAAAAAAGAATGATTAGAACTGTTCCAATGTATTTCGGTAGTATTTGTATGCTTGTGGCTAAAGAATAACAGCTGCTGGGAGTCAATCTTCAGGTTATAAAGCTATGCTTGCCTAGGTTAGTCTGTGGATGGGTGACCAAACAAATACATACCTAGTTTGCCTCGGAAAACGCGCTAAGCCGTTAGTCCCCGCTATCATTTGTAGATCTTTAGGTAGTCAGTGTCCCGAAAGTCTGACAATACTAGTCTTACCCCGACGTATTGGCTTGTGTATGTTAGATAGGCAGTCGCTCCATGTAAAATCCTGGCATTCAGCTGCATCCAGTTACACCCGAAGCCGACCCCAGCTATCTTAACTTAATCAAAGATGAAAGATTTGATTTTTTGTTTGTTTGTAACTATTTAACTCAACAACTACTCAACCGATTTTTAAAATTCTTTCACCATTAGAAAGCTACATCTTTGTCTTATCATCAGTAACTTCAGCTATAAATTCTATTGATTTTCGCAGAAGAAGTGCTAGTCTGTTATCTAATACGATAATTCCTTTTTCCGCAGCTCATTCGACGCACTGAAGAAGTCGCTGGTCGGCGTACAGAAGTACATCCAAGCGACCGACCTCTCGGAGGCTTCGCAGGAGGCTGTTGAAGAGAAGCTGCGCGCCACCGACCGCCAATAAGTCAGCATTTATCACTCGACCGACGTGCGGCGCGTCGCGGCCGCCCAAGAGAACAACCTTCAACCGCCACAGATCTACATGCAGTGGGACAACTTCCCCGACGTTGCATCACTGCACGAAGCTCCACTGTGGTCTTAGTCAGTATTGTCAGGCGGGCCGCGGTGCCACCCACAGTTTCGCATGGGTTTTTTTTATATATCGTTTCAATCCTTAAGCTTTTTGCAGTCGAATTTAACCCGGAGTGGCCTGGTAGTCGGAAAGTCAACTGTAAACCCACGGCCGACTCCGCGACAGCCTCTATTAAAGCAATTAAGGAATCTTTATGTAATAATTTAAATTATACTAATTATTATATATATTTTTTCCTATAAAATAACTAAAGAGTAAGTTAAGCTCAAACTAAATTTAAAATACAGCGTCGCGTCGATCTTTTTTTAATTGTAAACACTGGTAAGCGAACGCCGGTCGGCTTTTATACTATTTAGATTGTAATATAAAGAATGTACGATTTTATACGGTCACCTAGTTTCGTTTGAGATTCATCTTGCTAAGGATGTATGCTTGAGCTCCGGCTCGATACATGGCGGGCGTTGGTTGGATAAGTATTTTGTAACCGATTTATCCAGAAATACACTCGATATAAGAGAATATTAGTTGTTTTATTTGTCTTTCATTAAACCTTGACCTTCTTGCTTCTGCTGTGAGGTAGCCATTAGTCAGATATACTCAAGTTTTTTTTGCAATAGGTTTTGGTTATAATTTGGTTCAATCAAAACTATGGATGTAGCTACAACAGACAACTGGATAAACATGACAATGACTCGACACTGCAATTTAAAGCATATATTTCAAACTGACCAACACAAACACTTAAATAGTCAAAAACCAGATAAGGGTGTCCAGCCATAGACAAAGAACTATGGGACTGTAGTGGCCCACTTACCTCACTATTGAACCTATAAACTCGTCACTAACATTATAAATGCAACTATACTGATTTGGCTCAAAGATACCTACCTAATTATGATCAGAGGAAGCTATTCTAGTACGTATGGTCGAACAAGGTTTTAAAGTTTAACCCTCAAATTACATGGTGATGTAAACCAAATAGCTTGTTGACCGGAAATTACCTGCTGATAAAATTGACCTTTTTCCTAAATCCTGTTTATAGGGGAAAACCAAGGAGAAAGGGAAAATTTACCTAAAGTATGTCGTTTACCGGGATAACAAAGTATCCTGTCAGTCTAAAATATAATAACAGCCGCTCGGGCCGATCTTTAGGTTAAGCCGTACTTGCCTAGGTTGGTTTGTGTTTGTGTATGGGCGACTATGCATTACTCGGAGAGCACGTTAAGCAGTTGGTCCCTGCTGTCATTTATAGATTTTTAACAGTCTTTACTGGCAGTCAATGGCCCAAAATGTCTGACAACCAGTCTTACCGAAAGGCATTGTATTATTATTATGATCAAGCACGTATTCAGACTTTTGGTTTGGGGGGGGGTCGCACAATTCACATGGTTGTTTCAATGTTTGTCCCTCACAAACATTGAAACAACCATGTGAACTGTGTAAAAATCGCTCTAATCACTGTACTATAATTTAGTTACTTCGCAGTGGTTATGATCCCGTTTATTATACTTAAGTCAGATTTGGGGGTGGAAGAAATCCCAACTATCCCCCCTCCTGCCCTGGATAAGTGCCTGATTATGATTATATTATTATTATTACCCAGTACCATAGTTTATACACCAGTACTAACTGGGTATTAATGGAGTCGCTCCAAAACATTGGTATTCATCTGAATCCAGTTAGGCGCGGGTCAAATACAAGTGGCGTATGGCGTGGCGCGGGAGGGTGAGTAAGTGGCGCCACTTCCTCGCCCCCCGCGCACCCGCAGCCGCACCACCGCCATACGCCACTTGTATATGACCCGCGCCAAACTGGATTAGACTGGATGCCTACCCAACATAGTTGAGAAAAGGCTACGCAGATGATGTACAAGTAATGCAGCCGTTTTACTAGATAGAAGAAATAAACTTACAGATTTTAAATATAACCCCAGAGTTCGCCAGATGTCCCATGCAATAGCACTATATTATGCTCGACCCGGGAACGAACCTAGGACCTCAAGCTTTGCAGACGCGCTTGCCACCGCTCAACCAACGAGGCAGTGAGTAACAAACTTTCAGATTTATAATATTACTGGACAATGCCCGCAGCTTCACCCGCGTAATAATATACCAAAACCTTTCTCCTGAATCACCTCGCATGATAATCCGTTGCGTAGTTTTAAAGATATAAGCATACATAGGGGCAGACCATAGATATAATAAAGAAGGAGATATGGCGTGGAGTTCAAAATGTATAGAAAACCGATGAAGCCACACTTGCCCCTCCATAACGCTAATAAATACTAATAATGCACACACAGTTCTATCAAAACAATACTACGAACAAGTGCACACACGCGCCATCGATAACTTTGTCATTTAAATATAAACCTTATTTGTTGAACCACAGCGTACTTTTTCCGTATAATTTACTCACACTAAAACAATTATCATTGTGTTGTCGGGACACGGGGGCGGATACGACACAGTGTTTGACTAAATCGAAGAGTTATCGATAAATATATTGATAATTTTAATAAAACTTTTGGATATAAAGTAAATAAAAATAATATGAAACCTACAAACATTATTCAATGAATAAACATATTTTAAAAACAATTAAAAATGAAATGACACAGTGACACGTAGTTCTAAATCAAAATCAAAGCATTTATTTCATTTAGGCCAGTTACAGGCACCTCTGAATTCTCAAAAACAAAAAGAAAAGTAAGCATAAACCACATCGGCCTTCCAACCGGATCACAAGAGTTAATAAATTGAAAAAAAATCTGAAATAGTAATATAACAATTCGCAGTCCACTTTCTTGTCGACAGAATTTGTTAAACCTCCACGAGCACATCACTAGCTCGCGCTCAAATAATGATGATTGGCTGAATGATGTTTCGTTATGTTAGGTGTACATTGCTTGTTCAGTCACTCAGTGACAGACTAAGGTGGTTGTAAAAGAGCAATGTATTTTATGCAAACATAATACAGTCGGAGTAATATAAGTAAAACATAAATAAAGTGGTACAAGTCAGATATATTTTAGGGATTATGGTTTTTCGTGATTTTTAAGACAAATATTGTAAAATACTTGTACTACCTTGTGGTAACTGATGCCATGACTTCTAAAGTTTTTGTCTTGGCTTCTATTTTTGCACGAAACCACCGAACAAGACGGCATAATTGTTTTTTTTACGAACGCGGTTGACAACACACTAACTCGCTGTTACGGCCATTTTTTCAATAGCTGCGCGACGCGCTCATGTCCACGTGGTCACCGACACGCCCCCTTGCCACTTCTCCTGTTTTTAATATTTCTGTGGGGCAGACAGACGCGGCGGGAGACTTTGTGATGTGATTTAGTTGGATTCGTTTGTAAGCAAGACATTCAAATATTTACGATCGGATTCTTTTAAATCTGTTTGTAAGGAAATTAAAGGAGTATTTGAATAAAACAAACGAAGTAATCACATTTTAAAACATTCATTAAAACTCGTCGTGGCAACAATATTGCTATCACACTATCTTCTATCACAAATGAAATCTTAACTACAGTCAAAGTAGCAAGTTTCAAACATTGTATTTTATTTCTGACGAGATTTGATATTTTTATTGCCATGTAACTTTATCAGAGGTATTTGTAACTATAACACAACACAAATAAACATTTATACCAAATATTCATACATATTGATATGAACAAGCTTATCAATATGTAATTCAAGCAGTTCTTTTACATTATTACAACTCCATAATTTTAATTGGATCTTAGCAAAATATTTTTACCCCGATTTGGTAACAAATTATTCTTATCTGGTAACATTTAAAATTAATGGCCTGACGCAGCGCCATCTATTGTCACAGTAGCGTTGCAAATTAAAAATGTTTCAAATTCATAGGCCTATGCACCACTGTTGCACTGATCTTGTGCGGCTCATTAGTAAAGTATTGTTAATTAATTAATAACGAGTTATTGTACTCATGATAGGATACCAATATATTTGCAGTATTTTACTAGTGTAAATAGACCTTTAGCGTTTAAGCTGGTCATAACGGTACAACATTAAACAAACATGTTTTCCTTTCAATTAATAGTAAATTCATTTTACAGTCACGAAAACTATCGATGATTGCATAGAGAAAATAGCTTATTCCTCTGGCATATTGTACAAAATTATAGTTTATTTTAACATGGGCGTAGCTAGGAAAGAACTTTGTAGTTCCTTGGGCAGTGATTTCTTTACAATTTATTGTCAAAATTGTATTTCTCTGGTAATATATTTAGGTACAATGAGGTTCTTAAATTAGGAGGAAGCTTATGTTTAACCTTGCTGCGCCCATTGGTGTGATAAACATATTGTATATAATATATGTACCTAAACATAGAAATATCAATTATATTGTGTTATTGTCAGCACTCTGACTATGACTCTGGCTAAAACTGTTTTTATAGGTATTGTTATACAGATGAGTTTTCAATGAAATGTAGATTTCTAGAATTATAACTTATTTCTAGTAAACTTTGCGGTAGAAAAGTCCTTATAGATAGATTATAAAATCTAGAGCCGATAGCCTTATCTGTTGAAGTTCTTGACCAATAAAAGCAGTGGCATTTCAATTCATTGGTCTTTCAGAATTTTATATTAAAAAGTGCCTAGATGCAGAGCGGGCAGTAGGAATTCGCCTCTAGAGTACCTAAGTAGTTATTGTGCGTGTTGTGTTTTGTCACTGCTTGTCATCATAATTCTCCTACCTTTATTCAAATTTATTTGGGTTCGGCGCAGCATGTATTCTCCTTCCACTTCTCTATTAATCGTAATCTCATCAGACACCTCCTTTCTTGCAATATCATCCTTCTTAAAGTCCATATCGTTTCTTTGGCCTTCCTCTACTCTTAAACTCATAATCATGCTAAAACAATCCGCACGTCGTTTCCCTCATTCTTCCGCATCGCTTACCCAAGCCAACCGATTACGGCACAACTTTTCAGTCACCGGCGCTACTATGCGCTACTACCAGATTTCCTCTTACGTACTTATTTCTTATTTACCCGTTCACGTAACCCACATCTTCTTTTCCTTAGTATTCTCATCACAGCCACATGCAAATGCCTTTTATGCATACCTTTTGTGGCCCAACAAGACAACAGGTCTAACCATGTTTTGTAAATCTTCCCCTTTAGTTTAAGGAGAATGCGGGAGTCGCATATTGTTCCCGTGATCTGCTGCCATGTCATCCATCCAGTACTAATTATGTGCTTAACACTAAGATCCATATACAATCTTCGCCATCACTTTGCACGGATGAGCCGCCCTTAGCGCTATGACTCTAAGATTGGAGAGAGATTATGATTGTGATTGCAGAGACCGCCGAAATCGCTGCCGCGGACGTGTATTCGGTAATGTATTGTGTACTGCACACTGCTTGTATTGACATTTTATCACTAGTAGGCACACAACACCCAGAAACAAATCAGAAGCATATAAATTCCAAAACTACGCCATTTTTACCTAATATGTCATTTGAAATGGAATAGAATTAACTATTTTTAACACACATTATATTATCTAAACCACTTATTTTATTAAAATTCCTTTTCATGAATCACATTTAAGTTGAATAATTATAGTTTTGATTAAACTCTAAATGCTTTCTTGGGAGAGAATTATACTGTTCTGAATTTTTCAGGGTTCAGTACCTACATAACACTATTTAGATATGAATAATAAGAAATATTTTTAGTTATAATTAAGATAAGAAGACACAATTCCTCATTACAGTTGACCCTTAGAATAAAACCTCAATTCACTTTCACACCATTTCAACAGCCATACTTTTATGTTTGAAAAGTAAGGGACACATCATCATTATTTAAAATCCATTCAAACATAATGGTATGCAATGAGGCTGACCTCATGAATGGTCTTTCTAGCCACGCCACAACGCATCGTCGCATAGACACAGCTTAAAAAGTCACATTAGACGAAAAATCGCCGTCCTTTAGGCTCTTTACATTTTATTAACTACTAGCGGACGTCACGCGGTTTCACACGCGTAATTCCCGTTCCCGTGGGAGTACGGGGATAAAATATATCCTATGTTACTCGTGGATAATGTAGCTTTCGAATGGTGGAAGAATTTTTAAAAACGGTCCAGTAGTTTTTAAGCCTATTCATTACAACCAAACAAACAAACAAACAAAGTTTTCCTCTTTATAATATTAGTGTAGATAAAATATCAACTACCTAACATCTTCGTATCATCTCTTTTCTGATTATGAGAACACCAACGAAACCAAACTACGAGTATTTCATGAAAAAGTCATTCAACGGAAGGCAATGAACAAAAGGGGACTTGAAAATTTTGCGGGCTTCCCTAGCGTCAAGGATGTTGCCGCACCGAAAAATAAATGGGGAAAGAATAATTACATTCTGGCAACTTTTAAGTTAAATTTACAATTGTAAAATTTAAAGTTGCAATTAATATGAATTATTAATTAATTATAAAATGAAGACCGCTAGTGATACCTCTTTGCAATCGGCATTTATAAGCCAATTCTCGGCCATTCCTTGCTTTTCTATTGACACTCAGCTAAATGCGGTCTCTGGGAAATGGCCATCCTGATTTTGCCAACTTTAATAGAATCCATTTCTCTAATACACGCCATTCCACAAAACCATCTATTTGATGTTGTTCATAATAGTTCTAGCTATTTTAAACCGTTTCTGTAAATTATTTTACAATGGCATACCGACATCTCGCTTTGTCCTTAAAATATAATTGATAATCTATTTCACTGACGTCCTTAACGTTAAGAACTAGTGCAAAATAATTTGGTATTCCTGAACCGATCTTTGGATTGATTTCGACGATTTTCAATCGTATTTCGTAACAAGTAAAGCCGGTTTTACGACTGTACTGTTATCATCCACTCATGGTATCCGAAAATAATTAAATACTAATAGTGCTAATGGTGTCCGCAGGCGCTGGGGTCACAATTGGCTGCTGGATTGTGGGGTCCAGTAGTGGAATACTGTCTGTTGTCCTGTAAAAGAAAACTTTATTTATACTTTCTTGCCTTCTCGAGTATCTATTCATCATTGTGTTGCCCTTATCCCAATCAATTTAGGATACTCACAGCGTGTCTTCTCCTTCCATACTCTTCTCTATTAGTTAAGTCGTTATCTCACGAGTTTTCGTGTCTTGGTAGACAAAAACCGCATAGGTACTGTACGTGTATTCGATTTTAAGAAAAAGATTTGAAGGTTCAATAAGGCCAAGAGGGCCTAAATGAGGGACCTCTAACTCCCGTTGCTCAACTCTAAAGTGTGGAAAGTGCACAACAATTTATAAGAGCCGTTTCACACCGGAATGGAAAAACCGCCAGCGGCCCCAGGCGTCGTTTTGGCGGCCGGCATCGGCCCACGGTGCCGCGAAAGGCCTCGCATCGACGCTAAAAGCCGCGGCTAGCACCAATGGCAAGCGTCACCCCAGGCGGTCTCGTAACCATATCAAGCGATACCGATCTTTTAATATGTAGGTAAGTTACAAATTATTTCACACTGTAAGTAGGTGCTCACCGCGTTGCAGCCGGCCGCTGCCATTCCGGTACGACTAGGCCCTTAATCGCAACATAGCAGTTTTACTCCTGCATATTATAATAAAAGTAGATATATAGGTACCTGTTTCTAGTAAGATTCGTAGGCTCACTGATAACAGCTTCGCAGCACGGTGCTGTAGTCTTCGGCTTCACAATCGGCAGCGTCGTGCATATCGTCGTAGTTAGATAAACATACTGTAAATAATATAGATATTATTCTAATAAACCACTGCGTAAGTAAAGTTTTAAATTTTTACAAGCTGTTTTATGCATTAACTTAAAAGCCTTGACTTTTATATCATACACCTATTTTAAAAATCTTACCCAACCTTTCACTAAACTCGTAGGTATAATTGTTAATTTCAAACTTACCATTACAACGACGAGGACTAAATAAATTGTTGGTGTAGACCAATGCGCTGCGTTCTCTATGGCCACTACACCCATCACCCAGTTGATAGCAAAGAATGGTTCCAACACCAGACATAAGTTCAAATAAGTCTTCAACTCATTGCCTTCAGTATTCCAGCTCCATTTCCAAGATATATTGTCCATGTACAACATATTTAGGAGGCTTTTATCATGTAATGCCTTTGCAGCTTGAGCTAAATTGGGCTAAAAAGGTAAAATGCAAGTCAAATAAAAAAAAACTACCAAATTATAGTTTTAATTTTTATATGGCAACTCACCTCACTCCCGGTTTCTCCATTATCCCCCGGTGTTGCCATGTTAACGTAATGGCAATCGTCCTCGCTCACATTATAATCTTTATCCAACGTTTCTGAACTATCCGTGTTCTTCCTACTACTGCCTGGCGTATAGATATTATCCAACGTATCAATACTGCCATTTTTATCATCCAAATTTTGATCTGTTTTAGGCCAATTAGCTATATGGTGATCCACTAATTCTTGTATCTTAGCCGTTAAAGTTTCAGCTTGTTTTTTGTTTACGCTTTGTAGACCTAAGATGATTATGGCTGTGTTTATAAGGATTAAAATCATCGCTGGTACCATAAATCCCATGACCATACCTTTCTCTATAGACATCCAGCAGTAGTGCTTTATTTCATAGTGCTCCATTGAAAGAGCGTAGTTGAACTGAAAGAAGAGGTTCATAACAAATATTTAAACTAATTGATATTTAAATTCAACCGTTCGTTAGTTTCATAAATATGAAGACTAAGGCACAAGCAAATACTTATGCCTTACTCTTTCCAGACTATAAAACACCTACAATCGCAGACCACATGCCAAAAACGACAAGTAATTAATTGAATAATAATGTTACTCGCGTTAGTTCATTTTTTTAATGTAGTGGCATTAGGTATTAAGCTCTTTGACTCTAGGCCACTGGATGGCCTAGAGTCCAAGAGCTTAAACGACCGTTGGCCATTAGTGTGCAAACGCCAACACATCAAGCTACCCAAAACGGTAAAATTTTCCCAATCAACCTTGAACCTAATGCATATGCGATGAAGTTGAAATATACTAAACTTGCAGGGCAGTCTTTGGAGACTGCCAATAGAAGTGACGAACTAAGTAATATATATATAAGTGGTGCTACGCCGTAGCGAATCGGCTACGAGTGCTACGCAGCGTTAGGTGACGGTCACGCGAGTTCTATGATTTTTGTTTATCCAAAAAGTGCTCAATGCACCTCGAGGATTGTTAACTTCAAAAAAATTGTAGTAACTTGATGTGCTGGGTCTGTACTTCTCATTCAGACATCTACTTAGAGAACTGCATTTATGTAGAAAGAATCTTACCATAACAACAACAGCTGGCACGCCATAAGCCAACAGGTAGTTGTACTTCAGCGGTAGTAGAGTATCGCACGCACAGTATTCTGCGACTGCCGCCGCTAGGGCCACTATCCACATCGCGCAGGACACGTGTGTATAGTGCAGGAGGAGGGCTATCCTCTCGCACTGAGAGGGGGATGATACTCCCTGGGGAAGAAACGACGTTTCATAGCAAAGGAAATGAAGAAACGTGTACCTCTGATTGAACTGAAACGGGTCTCCTAACTCTTCTCAGACCTACATTACACGCAATATGCTAAATGGACTCGACAGTTATTTCACTGTTCTTTATGGCTCGTGACTACAATATAGCTTCATCTTTTGTTTATCCTCTCTTCTCCCCCGCATTTAAATTTACGAAACACATTTCTTTTGAATTTTGAATTGAACAGTACTAAGAACTTGAGCAGAGTTATTTACCTCGTAAAACTAAGTACAATAATTATTACATTGGCACAACATAAGCTCTCAGACTCACCATTACAGCTTGTATATAAATAATAGTGCAGGCAGCTAAACAGCAGCACAAGTTAATATTGATGGGGTACAACTTGCTGGTGCGACGGAACTCAGCGGCGTACTCACTCCACATCAACCACATGACAGCGCTGATGAGTAGGACCACGGCTATACCACTTGTGATGAATATCTGGTAGAAGATTATGTGTTATTTTTCAGTACACTTGGCATTCAAGTTGAGAGGAAAGTTAGTATTAGGCTCGTAAGCTTTGAAGCTCTGCCTATTATTGTCATAAAGTAAACAAGAACGGTCATAACCCATAGAAAATTTATCAAGGCCCAACATAAATGGAACGTATCTTAGTTATTTCGTAATATTAAATGTAACAGAAATATATTAACACAATTCTGAATCATCATCATCATCAGCCTATAATGTTCCCACTGCTGGGATGCGGCCTCCTCTCAATGAGAGGGAATGGGCTATAATCTACCACGCGGGCCCAGTGCGGATTGGTAGATTTCAATTCTGAATATCAGTGGCTAACACCTACTTATTGCCATTTTGATGATTTTTTTTTTGTTCAGGGACAGGTAAAATATTTTAAAATTATTTTTTCAATGCTAGAATTTCTATCTAAAATGACAATGCCAGTACACTTAATAAAGAATTTGTATTAAAATAACAATGCAAAAAATAGTTACACTCGAGGCACCCAAAGGGTACATAGTCCGGTTAAGCAGACGCAACCTCCAAGGATGACCTGCGAGATGCCATTCACAAATAAATAGTGCGTGGAGTCCCTCCGCGTGGAAGAAATGAAACTTCGTAATAAGGAAATAAAAATAGGAATGGGTAGAGGGGGAGGGGGCATGGGGGTAGGGCCTCCAAGTTAGCGTTAAACGCTTAACGCAACCTTGTTTTAAGTCACATTGAGGTTTCACTTCAAAAACTTTTTTCTGTGTCGAAATTCTGTGTGTTTTATTCATGAGATTCTATTTTATAACGTTTTTTTTTGGCAACTGGAAACTCGAAGAGATTTTGTAGAAAAACTGTTATAAAAATATATTATGTGATTATTAAAATACATAATCCAGCTCCAACACCAGGCCACCTGGATAAATCCATAATTATTGTATCGTGAGTTACAAACAACTACGATGCTTTTTTTAAGTCCACTGAACAAAATCATAAGGCAAAATTTTGGTGTTTACCATTGATTTCGAATATAAAAATAAAATAACAAAAAACCCGAGATGTCTCGTTCGTGTCGGCTTTGGGCACAAATGACCGTTCTTCTTTTACAGAAAAACATAAACCTTCACCCTTCACACATTAGAGTTGCTATACGAGTAGAACACTGACTGATGAGAAGAATACTTATACCCCAAACAAAACCAGTTCTTCAAACCAAAAAAACTCTAGAATTCGAAAAAAATAGAAAATCTTTTGTGGCTCACCAGTATCATCCACTCGTTCCTAACTCCATGGCAGTTGTTGAACCCATACAGATACGTCACGCTGTCTATAATATTGTGCTCCTTCAGATCTGCATCAGCTAGCGAGTCATCTGGTAGATCTGATTCCGTATCTACTTTGTTGTCTGCAGTCTTGCTTATTACTGCCAAATGAAAGGAATTACTTACATTAATTTCTTAAAACACAAATCGTTTTACGAAACTGTAAATAAATAAACTAATAAAACACTAGGGCTATGGGTTTTGAGTGCCCACCAGGTATTTCGGGAAATCGCCATAATTATGTTTTGATCATAGAATCCGCATTGCCATCCAACGAATTGTTGACACCCTGTAATTCTTTTTTCCCTTTTAGATACCTACTTGCAGGGTTTATATTTTTACTGTTATTATCTATACTTATATTATAAAGCAGAAGAATTTGTTTGTTTGTTTGTTTGGTTGAACGCGCTAATCTCAGGAACTACCGGCTCGAATTGAAAAAATCTTTTGTTTTGGATAGTCCATTTATCGAGGAAGGCTATATAACATCACGCTATGACCAATAGGAGGGGAGCAGCAATAAGAAATGTTGCAAAAACGGGGGAAATTGTATTCCCTTTGTGAGCTCTTTCTCTCTTAAGTGACGCAGACGAAGTTGCGTGGGTCAGCTAGTGGGTCTATAAATTGTAATTGTAATTTCTAAGACACGCCAATTTGATCACGATGTTTTCGTGCAGCTTTTCTTAGTCTGGGACCAGTGGCGGTGAAATAAATTACACTAAGTGTCATGCTGATCGGACAGACGAGCCAATACAGCAGGAAACTGGTGCCCTAAGACAGTGAGGCGGGTTAGTACCACGAACTGGACAGAGAATGTGTGGGTTCGCGAGAAAGGAAAGAAATGGAGGGAGGTTATTGTCCAAGAGTGAGAAACAGCAAGATATGAAAAAAAACACCCCTGCCTGGGTAAAAACGGCCTACAACTGGTAACTCGAGGCTATAACCACTGAGCCACCAATGTCATGATGAAAAGCAGGGATGTTATGGATATGATGCTGTCATATTTGACCCAATGGTTGACTGGTAGAGAATGCCTTGTGGTATTAAGTCCGCCTATGTACCACTCTTGTATATGAAGTTTAAATAAATAAATAAATAGATATTTCGGATCTGGATACAGATGTATATTTATATTATTTTTATATATCCATATGTATATAGGAATAAAATTATATCGTTTTCAGATACGGTTACGGATATGTCATTATTTCGGATTAAGTTCCTTAGTTTCGGATAATTATATTGAAGTAAAATATAAACACAAATAAATAATGTGTAATAATTTGGTTGTATTAATAGACTTTATCTAGGGTAGGTTATTATATTCGGTATTATAATCAGTCATATAGGTAGGTAAGTAACGAACAAACAGCAAGAATCAGGTGGCGCGCGGGCGGTGTAACAAAAACCTTCCGAATTAAGTCGTTTTAAACTCCGCCCTTATACGAAACTATCCGAAACTTGTGAAACGGATACGGTTACGGTTATATTTTTATTTCGGATATCCGATAGTTTCGGTGTAACGGTTACGGAGCTCCATAACATCCCTGATTAAAAGTTAAAATATATAATATATAACTCACCCTGATTACTCCTAGAAACAAATTCCGGATTAGGATATAGCTGAGGGTTGTCATCGTAAATGGAAGACGTAAAATTCGATACGACTCCACCATACTCCGTATCATAGGAAGTTATGTCATAGTCAGATCTATCATCAGCTCGAGGATACGTCGATTTATGATATCTGATGGATACTGGCTGAAATGAGCGGTATGATGGCTTGGACTTGAAGTAGCCATCATCACCCAGCCTTCGGAGATGATGTGAACTCTTGTTTTGGGAGGCTGAAAATATTGAATGAAGTCAGTTTATGAAATCCTAGTATTCACGTAACAATAATTCTGATCAGAACAGTCAGTCTGATTGCAATTCATGTCTTTTTTTTTCTATAATTTTTATTGAACTGTAAATAAAAACAAAAATAGTCAAACAACAACGCCTAGTATTAAGTACCTAGTTATTTTAGTTTTAACAACACGCATTTATGAATGGAAATGTAATAACTAATTATAGCTCATTAGCGTGAGCTAAATCAAGGTCAATGTACATTTGTAAGTTTATTTGTGGCACGAATAAACAAAGAAAAAAGGTTATTGGTTAGTTTTATGATGCCTGTGTTTACAAGTAAAGACTTATAATTTCTTACCGTTAGCGTCTACAGAATAACACTGTACACTCAATATTAACAAAAATATTAATTTAAAAACATATGACTGCATGTTAATTTAGTTAATTTTCTCGCATTTATGTAAAACTAACTTAACATGGCATCAATATGTAGTGTATGGCAATAATGATAATCGATTTACATGTTTTATCCACTTATATTATTGATATTATAGTTTTATTCACTTAATTATTTAGGCGGTGATAAAGGCCAGCCATTTTCACAATTACCGCGGAAAATCGATACAGTAGTAACGATCCTTTACACTGCAGTACTTTGTTAGGTATATAGTTTAAAATTACTGATTCCAAACCTGCTTTTTTCAATGTCCCAACTAAATGCCAAGCAATGGTTTTAAAAGTAAAGTTATGTACTGTCTCTATGTCTTATTTAATTTGTTACAATCAACCAGTGGTCTTATGTAAGGATTAGTAGAAATTGTATATAAATATATAGCAACACCGTAAAATGTCAAAGGGACGTTCCAGCTCTAAAATGCAGTGGTTACATTGTTTTTTCCATCTCTCTCATCCAGCAATAACTTCTCTAGACATCTCACTCTTATGTTTTGCATTCAAACTCAGATGTTTATTTATCATAATCTCGCGAACCAGGCACACCTGTCATATTCACAACAAATTCAAAAACGTAATAGAAATGTAACCAAAAATAGATTCAAAAATGAGTGCAATATTAAAATTTATCCGTGAAAATCACATACTGGCCCTTATCGAACAGGCCATAGTAAAAAAGAAATCCAGGCTGAGTTTGAACGCTTTCGAAATCATCGAAATACCCGATTTGCTATACACCTGTGCCGATGTAGAACATCTTTACTTGCATAGAAATAAAATAACAGTGGTTCCTCAGGAAATAACACAGTTGTTAAACCTGACAACGTTGACGTTAGACTATAATAATATTACGCAGCTCCCACCAGAGATAGGTCATCTAAAAAACTTAGTGAATTTAAACATTAGCTATAATCCTTTAAATGTGCTGATTCCTGAGATATGTGAGCTGGAGAACCTTGAAGCGTTCTGGTGCAACAGGATAGGGCTGCGGGAAATACCGAAGGAAATAGGGAAGTTGGAGAAACTCGATACTTTTGGTGCTAGAGGCAATGAGCTTGTTGCTTTACCTCAAGAAATTACCAAGTTAGCAAAACTAAGGTAAGGTTTAATCTATTTTTTTATTATATATTGAAATCAGATGATATTTTTTTATAATATTAAAATTTTAAATCATTCATAGAATAATGGTAAATTCTTCATATTCTAAATTATTATATAAACAGAGTTCTTTAGAGTGCAGGCAGAGTTTTTTTTTGTGCATAAACAATGACGTCATTGAGTAAGTCACAAAAAAATTTGCTTCCTATTCTGAGCACTCTGGTCAAGGTCATTTGTGTAGAAATACAGATAAAACCTTGAATTTGACCTTACAAACTTTTTATCTATAATTTGTTATACTATTTCATAATTATTGGGCTCAAAGTCAATGTTTTCAATAACATCAGCTAGAAAATACCTTGGCACAGTTTTTTTAAGCCTAAACTTTAAATCAATAATGACAGTCTTGGTTCCAAATATTTTTCAACTTTTTGGAACTATTCAAATTCGTCATCTTCGTCATCTTCCTGCCCTTGTTCCATTCTATTTGGGGTCAGCACAACACATTTTCAACTACCATTCTCCCCTGTCAGACGTCACGGCATCATTTACTCCGTTCTCTTCCATATCAGTCCTCAAACAATCCATCAATCTGTTCTTTGGGCTTCCTCTCCCTCTCCCTCTCCATCCATCATTAGAATGTGTCTTCTCTCTGTATCAAACACGCACGGCAACCAATCAACTATTAAGCAATAGAACCAGGCTATGCGGATCTCACATTGTTTCAGAAATCTATACAAACCTAAGTTATACCGTAAGGCCGCTTTCATACTAGGACGTTAGCAGCGCGACAGTAGCGCGGCAGAAGCACAAATGCCTTCACATTATAAGGACAGCCGCGCCGCTGCTTATATTTTTGTCATATATGGAATAACGTGGGTACCTTCAGTACTTGTGAAATATTCTTTTATTAAAAATATTCGCTAAGTCGAGGGTAGGTTGTTAGTTTAACACATTCGTTTGTACTGTGCTATGCTACTCAGCGCAATAAACTGATTTACCAAAATCTAGTGTTTTAATGGACATAATAGTGGCGACGAGTGTAAATTGTAAACTATGGAGCGTAAATTAGTGAAATTTCATGAGTTCAATGTGAAAACAGACAATTGGGACAGTTACGTAACTCGACTCAATTATTGCTTTGAAGCTAGTGGAATCGTCCTCGATTCGGTCAAAAAAGCTAACTTTTTTACGATTTGTGGTGCTCAGACTTTCGATACTGTTCTTGCATTAATCACTCCAAAAAGTTCAAGTGAAGTGACTTATCCGGAAGTTATACATGTGTTGACCAAACATTATAGTCCAAAACCAAATGAAATATCGATGTCATACAAATTTTACCATCGTGATCAAACAAAGGACGAGACAGCGACGGAATATATCGCTCAGTTAAGAAAAATCAGTACCAACTGTAATTTTCCCAATCTGGAACGCATGTTACGGGACAGATTAGTGTGTGGCATGAGCGATCGCAAACTACAGTACGAGCTGTTGAAGAAAGACAAACTCGAGTACAAGGACGTCGTTGACGCCATGGTGTCTGCCGAGTCCGCGGGGAAGGACGCGCGCATGATGCAGCAGGCCGAGCGCGCGGCCACGCCGGTGCACGCCGATACCGCCGCCGCGCCGCCCCCGCCTGAGCCGATGGATGTCAACGCGTTTAAAATAAGAACAAACATTCGTCTTTGCTACAGATGTGGTGATCGTCACGGTGGTGAATGCCGTTTTATCAATGCAGTTTGTCATTTTTGCAAAAAAAAGGGTCATATCGAGAAAATCTGTACAGCTAAAAAGAAAAGTACCTCAGGAAAAGTAAACCACGCTGAAGAGGTGCAGTCTAACGCGCAGCTGAACGGGATTTACAAAGTGGAGGGCGCGAACACGCGCGTTCCTGCCTACATGCTACGCGTGTTGCTGAACGACGTGCCTGTGGACATGGAAGTGGACTCCGGCGCCGCTTTCTCACTGGTCAACGAGCGCACGTGGGCGCGCCTACAGCCGCGCGCCGCCACTGCGCCGCGTCCCATGCACACGCGGCTGCGCACTTGGAACAACTCACAGGTTTCGGTTATTGGACAAGCAACGGTTTCGGTCATGTATAAGGACATTAAAACTGAATTAAACGTAATAGTGGCTAGAGGTTCAGGGCCAAACTTATTGGGACGTGATTGGTTTGAGCCCCTCGAAATTTCTATTAAGTTGAATAAAATTTTAGATATTGACTTGTCAGCAACGAATGCATTGTTAACCAAGTATGGGGAGGTTTTCAAGGACGAACTCGGTACTTACCGGGGAGACCCCGTCGCGATTCATTTAAAACCGAATGCAACGCCTAAGTTTTTGAAAGCTAGACCGGTACCATTCGCTATTAAAGCTAGGGTTGAACAAGAGATAGATCGATTGGTAGGTGAAAATGTTTTACAACCCGTATCTTATTCAGAATGGGCCACTCCGGTAGTCCCAATAATTAAAAAAAACGGCGCAGTCCGTCTGTGCGGCGATTATCGTAGTACGGTGAATCAGGCTACGGAAACCGATACTTACCCGATGCCTACAGCTAGTGAAATTTTCGCAATTATATCTGGAGGAAAATTCTTTACGACATTAGACCTTGACCGCGCGTACACACAAGTGGTCGTTACAGAAGACACGTCTCGCCTTTTAACACTAAACACATGCAAAGGTCTTTACACTGTACATAGGTTAGCGTTCGGCGTGAAAGCGTGCCCTGGCATCTTTCAACGGCTGATGACAGCGTTGCTGGCAGGTGTGCCTGGTGTCGCCGTGCTGATTGATGACGTCATCGTCAGCGGCCGCACCATGGCAGAGATGACGCAGCGTCTTAACGCAGTACTAGGACGTATTGAGAAGGCAGGTTTACGTCTCAATAAGGACAAATGCAAGTTCGCGAAGGAGCGAGTGGAATTTTTGGGTTTTGTTATTGATGCTGACGGGATTCACCCGGCACCGAGTAAGGTTGAGTCCATACTCAATACACCAGAACCTAAAAATGTGCCACAATTACAAGCATTTCTCGGGTTATATAACTTTTATGAGAGGTTCGTACCCCATAAGGCCACGATATTAGAGCCTCTACATAGGTTGCTCGACAAATCGCAGAAGTGGGTGTGGACTAACCGAGAGCAGGCCAGTTTCAATACTGCCAAGCGTTTACTATCTTCTGATCTCACACTTGTACACTATGACTTGAACAAGCCGCTGGTCCTCACCTGCGACAGTTCAGAGTACGGAGCGGGAGCTGTCTTGTCCCACATCATGGAGGACGGACACGAGCGTCCTATTGCCATGGGCTCTAGAACATTGCATTCGCACGAGCGTCGTTATTCGCAACTGGATAAAGAAGCGACTGCCATAATGTTTGGAATAAATAAATTCCAGAATTACTTAATGGGTAGATCTTTTACGATAGTTACGGACCACAAACCACTGTTAGGAATTTTTGATCCCAAAAGGCCCATACCTCATGTTTTATCACCACGTATGACTCGAATAGCTTTAATATTAACTTCCTACAGTTACGACATTATACATAAACCAGGAACACAGATAGGTCATGCTGATGGACTGAGTCGCTGGCCGCAGCCTGTTCCTGAACAAGCTGAACCACAGCTCTGTGACATACTGTTAATGGCAGAGGCCCCTGATGACTTTCCGATTGATGTGGACAAAATAGCACACGCTACAAAACAAGACAACGTTCTTAATCGAGTAAGTCATCACATTCTATGCGGTTGGCCAGCCAAAATATCAGATGATCAGCTACGTCCATACTGGCTGCATCGGTCTGAGTTGTCGTTGCACGAGGACTGCGTCCTCCTAGGCTGCCGCGTAGTAGTACCTCCGTCGCTTCGTGAAGCAGTGCTGCGTGCTCTTCACAAAACGCACAGTGGCATAGTTCAAACTAAATCACTCGCCAGAAGTTATGTTTGGTGGCCACAGTTAAATGACGACATTGAGACTTTGGTACAGACCTGCAATAAATGTTCTGAAAACCGGCATATGCCACCAAAAACTAGTTATGAGTGGGTGATGCCAGTGAAGCCTTGGTCTAGGTTAAATATGGATTTTGCTGGACCTTTCCAAAACAAAACTTTTTTGATTATAGTCGATGCATATTCGAAATGGCCAGAAGTGTTCATTGTCAACAATATGACTTCAGCTACCGTCATTAAGCACTTGAGAATGATTTTTTCTATCCATGGACTGTGTGAGACATTAGTATCGGATAACGGTACTCCTTTTGTTTCTTCTGAAATGAAGACATTCCTAGAAGCTAACAAGATTAAACACATTACTTCTGCACCTTTTCATCCATCCACCAACGGTTTGGCTGAACGTATGGTACAGACAGTTAAAGATAAACTTCGTAAAATGGACGGTATGTCCTGGGATATTAAAATTCCAAACATGCTCTTAGGACTAAGGGCAATCCCATGTGCGGCTACTAACAAAAGTCCAGCAGAGCTTTTGTTTAACAGACGGATCCGCACATTGCTAGACACTATTAATCCACATGATCAGAAACGTAAAAGAAGAGAAAATCAAATCGTAAGAAATAGTCAAAAGAAGAACAGACAGACAGACATAGGGCAAAAGGTTATGTACAGGAATTTTAGCAGTGGACCTCGTTGGTTACCAGGTACTGTAGTAAATAAAGACGGTCCAGCCAGTTATCGAGTTGAAACTGGAGATGGAACAGTAGTCAGTAGACACATAGACCAGTTAATCAGACAACAGAATATACTAAATTCCGAAAGACAGATTGCTAATGAGGAATTAGGCCAGAATGAGGACAGGGACACGGTAGAACAATGTTATGGGGAAAGACAATATCGGGAAATGGATCGAGATCAATATCAGGAAATGGATCAGGATCAATCGAATGTACAGGAAAATGAGCAAATTATAGAAATACCCAGTTCAGACAAATGGGCTGAAATGTTAGGTATTCCATTGGAGTCAGAACCTAGTTTTTCAGGCGGTAAAATCAGGAATAAACTTGCTATCCATGGAAAAACTCCCTATACTAGACCAGCTCCCAATTATAATTTTATGTGGTAGTTAAAAAAGATACATGTTTTTGAACCTTATACTTTTTCATATTACCAAATGCATAGTTATAAGAATTAGGATTAATTGATATCTTTAAGTTTAGTAATATCTGGTGAAGGGTTAAAATAAGTAACTTCAATTTTGTAGTATGTTATTAAGTTTATATTTGTTTTTATATTGTTATTAGGTTTTACATACTTGGGGGGAAGGTATGTCATATATGGAATAACGTGGGTACCTTCAGTACTTGTGAAATATTCTTTTATTAAAAATATTCGCTAAGTCGAGGGTAGGTTGTTAGTTTAACACATTCGTTTGTACTGTGCTATGCTACTCAGCGCAATAAACTGATTTACCAAAATCTAGTGTTTTAATGGACATAATAATTTTAATATGAAATTCTGACAGCGCGACCGTCGCGCTGCCAAAGTCGCCTAAATGTGAAAGCGGTCTATCTGTATAACTTGATGTGTGTGCATGTGTACCCCATGTTTTAAAAAATCATCTCAAAATTCCAGATGGTTGACACTTGAAAACAACTACATAGAAACTCTACCCAACAATATGGACGCTATGGAATCCCTGGTGCACTGCAACCTCAAGAACAATAGGGTGAAAGAATTCCCCATGTCGATACTCAAGTGTGTCGACCTTATGTTCTTACAGCTCAATAATAATCAGGTAATTTGTACTATTAATTCATCTTTACATAGTACTAATGGACGTCACACCGTTTCGCCCGCATAGTTCCCGTACCCGTGGGAGTATGGGGATAAATAAATAAATAAAATAAAAAATAAATATCGCTGGACATTAACACACAGCGCCACACTAAGCAAAGCTTGTGTCGTGGACACTAGATAGTTGATATACTACATATATATACTTTTTTTTTGTTTGTAAATACATACTTATTATACATATAAACATCCATGACTTGGAAACAAATGTCCGTGCTCATCACACAAACATTTGCTCCTACCGGGATAAAATATAGCGTATGTTACTTGCTGATAATGTAGCTATCCATTGCTGAAAGAATTTTTCAAATCAGTTCAGTAGTTTTTAAGTTTACAACAGAAATACAAATCTTTCCTCTTTATAATATCATAAAACATCCGATATTTACAATATTACTTTGCCCAACCTGAGGATCGAACCCATGACATGCTTAGCAATCGCGGTTCCGACCACTATTCAGCTACATACGACAAAAAAAAAATGTTGTCTGTAAAGTCGGTTTCAGGACGTTATGTCAACATGATAGCGTAATGTTTCATGATATTAGTGACACGGGTGCGATAGCTTCCTCCTACCATACGCCATTATTTTAAACTCGAAAATTAAGGACTTTCCATACACAACTTCATTCCCTTTTTTAAACCTTTGGGGGTGGAATTATGAAAAACGCCGAGACACATACAGGGTGAATTTTAATTAATGCGACAAAATCAAATTGAAGCTTCAGTTACATCTAAATCGTTAAAAAAAATTACGAGATTATCGTTTCCAAAGGTTCATTGATGTTATTATCTTTATTTAAGTACGAATTATCGGTATTCCAGTAATATGCAAAATAAATAAGGCGAAATTAGGTAAATGACCGCTATATTGAGCACTGCGATGAGTCGGACGAGATTTTTTGATACTTTTATTATTTTAACGGTTTTCGTAACACTGATCAATTGTTTTTTAATTTTACATTTCATATTTTATACATTTTCTTGACAACACGTATTATTGTATATTTAAATTTGTCGCAACTATTCAATTTCACCCTGTATAAATTAATTTTTAGTCGTCAGCCTGAACACAATTTTAAAATTCTAGCTTTAAAACTGACGGACTATCTTACGACATACTTTCATCCCCTATTTAACTCCCTTAGGGGTTCAATTTCAAAAATCCTTTCTTATTCCTTGTCTAGATTATAAAGGGATCCACTGTGCAGAATTTCAGTTTTTTGGGTCCAAGGGTTTGGGCTGGGGGCTGTTCACTGGATCGGAACGGTGTGATACTTTTTCGTGCGTACAGCCTGTGTTCATCGATTTATAAGACGCTATCACGTCAAAAATCGCGACTACTAAAAATCACGCTATAATTAAATTCAGGGCAAAGCCAAGGTAAAATCAATTCCTCTTATTGTTAAATTCGGTTAAAATGTAGGTTAGCATACCCGGGCAATCATAACGAATCGATTGACACCTTATTTAAAAAAATCGGATAAACAGTTTAGGCGTTACGAAGAACATACGTAAATACAAACATACATGACTGCTAAAATCATAACCCCTCCTTTGAGCTTTGCCATAGTCGGGTAATAAACGCAAGTACATTTGTTAGCCATACAAATATATCCTGTACGACGTACGTGAATCGAGTCGTTGGTCCGTTGACTATGATTAATGTTTATGTAACGAATAATTATGTATATTGTCCTCAATTTTTTATATCACTTTGCCTTCAAGCGACCTTCGCACATAATTGTAACCTGTTCTAGCGAGGATTAGAATATGATTATGGTTTACACATATTTCTTCCGCATTCATAATATTTGTTTTTAAATCACGTAATACTTATATGATTATAATATAAGTATTATTAACTAGCTGACCCCGCAAACGTTGTTCTGCTATACAAATATAATAAATAAATAGTAAATATCGCAGGACATTACACACAGCGCCATCTAGTGCCACACTAAGCAAGGCTTGTGTCGTGGTCACCAGACAGTTGATATACTACTTATATACTTTTTGTTTGTAAATACATACTTATTAAACATCCATGACTCGGAAACAAAATGTCCTTGCTCATCACACTAACATCTGCTCCTACCGGGATTCGAACCCGGACCCTTATTGCTCGTTATGGTGGATACTGCAGGGTAGCCCATGAAATTCAAATTTTCCAGTGCTATATTGTATGTTAATGAAAATCACACAGTTCCTAGATCTTTATTAAGAAGTTTGACAGCTTCAATGGACTGATACTACTGATAGATCTTAGATCTGAGTATCTTTATGATCTTAATTGCAACTCGATACCTTCCCGCGCGTTTCCGAGACAAAGGTTCTTGACAGACAGACGGACAACAAATCTTATAAGTGTTCCATTTTTTTCGTTTGGTACACGGGATGGAACAACACTTTAGTAACAAAAGACGGTCGATTCGCTTAGCCTATCTAAATTCGTTTTTCGAGGTGGCCACGGTCATGGGGCTTATAAATAATATAATTTTGTGGATTATTTATATTTGTAACTAAAATTTGCGGGCCTGGAGGTTAAGTGGCCCAGTTTTTAAGGACACCTCTGACCTCCAGGTCACCGAAATGAGTTTAAAACCAGGCAAGTACTATTAAGCTTGACTCACGCTAAACAGTGACGGAAGCGAGCCGAGTGCCTACCGTGCAATTTCGTTTGGCTTCCGAGCTGCTACCGAGCAACTTGTGCTACGTATTGCCCTTATCCTAATTTATATGTGGTTGGACCAGGCCTCCCACTACCCCGTCCGCCGCCTCGCCGAATCTTCCGCCGCTCCGTCGAATAACTGGACCCGAGGCGGTGGCGCGTAGTGTTCCGCGCGCGCCCCTATATGACGTCGCCGGAGGAGTACACCTCACTCCCCCCGCAGACCTAAGGAGGCGCAGAGGCGGGCCGGCACTAGCCGGGGATCGTGGAAGGCGCACTAGTTCCCATGATCCCCGGTGCAAGTGAGGGAAGGGAACACCGGGGTGGTTTTTAGTCAGTACGAGTCTGACAGACCCCTCCTCCCTCCCCAGGGCGAAGGACATCCATTGAGGATTTCCCACCCCGGCAACAAAAAAAAAAGGCCTCCCACTACTTCCGCCACATAGTCTATGTCCAGCAGTGGACGTCTTTCTGCTGACATGATGGATGGCCCAGCGTGTCTTCTCTATTATTCGGCATCTTAGTCGTCACCCCCTTTTTATCCATACCGTCTTTCACACAGTCAATCCATCGTTTCTTTGGTCTTCCTCTACTCTCATATCCATCCACATTAATTTAACTAAACTAATACTAGCATGAAAAAAAATATTTTTGGTTAGTGTGTTTGTTACGATTTAACTCAAGAACTACTCAATAGAGGTCAAAAATTCTTTCACCGTTAGAAAGCTACATCTTTACTGAGTAACATAGGATATAAATTATATTGATACCATGTAAATTAACCGAGTTATTACAATTTTCGCGGGACAAGTCCTTACTCAAAACTTCCCTATTTAGCCGAGCAATTACAATTTTCGCGGGAGAAGTCCTTACTCAAAACTTCCCTATTTAGCCGAGCAATTACAATTTTCGCGGGAGAAGTCCTTACTCAAAACTTCCCTATTTAGCCGAGCAATTACAATTTTCGCGGGAGAAGTCCTTACTCAAAACTTCCCTATTTAGCCGAGCTATTACAATTTTCGCGGGAGAAGTCCTTACTCAAAACTTCCCTATTTAGCCGAGCTATTACAATTTTCGCGGGAGAAGTCCTTACTCAAAACTTCCCTATTTAGCCGAGCTATTACAATTTTCGCGGGAGAAGTCCTTACTCAAAACTTCCCTATTTAGCCGAGCAATTACAATTTTCGCGGGAGAAGTCCTTACTCAAAACTTCCCTATTTAGCCGAGCAATTACAATTTTCGCGGGAGAAGTCCTTACTCAAAACTTCCCTATTTAGCCGAGCTATTACAATTTTCGCGGGAGAAGTCCTTACTCAAAACTTCCCTATTTAGCCGAGCTATTACAATTTTCGCGGGAGAAGTCCTTACTCAAAACTTCCCTATTTAGCCGAGCAATTACAATTTTCGCGGGAGAAGTCCTTACTCAAAACTTCCCTATTTAGCCGAGCTATTACAATTTTCGCGGGAGAAGTCCTTACTCAAAACTTCCCTATTTAGCCGAGCTATTACAATTTTCGCGGGAGAAGTCCTTACTCAAAACTTCTCTCAATACATTTTCCTCGTTCACTTCCATTAATATTTCTTTAATTTCATAATGTTTTTTTCTGGTCTTTGGCAAAATCGAATCCTTGAGTATGTAGTGTGGGCGCCCCCCCAGCTAGACGAACCGATGATTTTAAAAAGGGGGCCGGGAATCCGAGATAGACTGGATGTGGGACGCGCAGAATTAGGTGTTGTGACGCAATTGGGGACTTTGGAAGAGGCCTATGACCAGCTGTGACCTGTGACTGTGATAGGCTTTCGTTTGGCTGCAGCTCACCCTATAGGAGCGAGGATGCGGCCTAGGGGCCTAGCACGCTTCATAATCATCTGCCTAGCCTTTTCCCAACCATGTTGGGGTCGGCTTCCAGTCTGACCAGATGCATTTGAATATCAGTATTTTACATTAAGCGACTGCCTATCTGACCTCCACAACCAAGTTAGTATACTGGGTAGTACGATATCACTTCGCAAGACTAGTTGTCAAACTTTATTGGGCCACTGACTACCTGTAACGGCTGTCAAAGATCTACAAATGACAGCCGGGACCCACAGCTTAACGTAGAGACGGAGGAAACTCGTAATGTAAGGGTTGTCACCCAACCACAGACCAACCTAGACAAGCACGGCTTAACCTAAGAATCTACCCGAACGGCTGTTATTATTTAATCAAAACGAAAATCAAAGCATTTATTTCAAGTAGTCCACACAAACTTTTGAATTGTCGAAACAAAGATGAAAATTAAATGTAGCTACAGTCCCAGTCACAAGACATAAAAACTGTGGAAGTACTGTAGTTGCTCATTCCCTAGCGTATTTAGCCACGAGCTGCTTAGGGAACGCTTGCATAGAAGAAACAGATTCACTCGAACTTTGAATAGATCAAAATATAATTTGACGACTCGAATGGCGTAGTGGTAGTGATGCTGCCTTACGTTCTTAGGGTCCTGGGTTCGAATCCCGGTTGGAGCAAATGTTTCTGTGATGAGCATGGACATTTGTTTCCGAGTCATGGATGTTTATATGTATAATAAGTATGTATTTACAAACAAAAAGTATATATATATATATGTAGTATATCAACTATCTAGTGACCACGACACAAGCTTTGCTTAGTGTGGCGCTAGGTGGCGCTGTGTGTTAATGTCCAGCGATATTTATTTATTTATTTTATTTTAATATTGACCGCGAGTGTATGTTATACAGTGCAATAACCCAATTTTTCATTGAACAAGTTATCAGCACAGACAGTTTCAAAATGATAACCTTTTTATCTGTATGTAGCTATTTTTATACAGGGTGTAAACCACCTCATCACGAAGCCGTCAACGAAGCATTCTGTACATCAATCTAAGTAACTTTACGCAAAAATTATTGCTGGGAAACGACTTCTTTTGGGGTGACAAATCATATTTTGTGGTAGAACTCACTGTAACGCACTCAAAACATTGTGCTGATGGATGAATTGAATAGTACGGAGGCCGTGGAGGTATACAAAGTAAAAATCTCACATTCAAAACTTTTATGTAAAAAAAAACTTGTGAATAAGTTGGAATAGTGCGGGGGTCGTGAAGGTGTTTAAAGTAAAAATCTTACAACAAAAACATGTAAAAAAAAACGTTGTCAAGAAGTTAGAACTTTGATCCCCAATATCTCCGTAACTAGAAGGTTCCCAGGTATGGTGTAGAACAAAAAAAGAATCGCAATGATGCGCGGGGAGAACAAGTGCCGGCTGCGTTAAGAGGTGTTTTACACCCTTTTTAAACATAAGATTGATTTTTTTGTTTGTTTGTTAGTTACGATTTAACTTATTTCACTATTAGAAAGCTACATCGTTACCGAATAACATCTATACTAATATTATAAAGCAGAAGAGTTTGTTTGTTTGTTTATTTGTTTGGTTGAACGCGCTAATCTCAGGAACTACTGGTTCTAATTGAAAAAATCTTTTTGTGTTCGATAGTCCATTTATCGAGGAAGGCTTTAGGCTATATAACATCACGCTACAATTATTAGGAGCGGAGCAGGAATGAAAAATGTTGCAAAAACGGGGACTTTTTTTGCTTTTGCTTTTGTTTTTTCTCTCTTATGTGACGCAGACGAAGTTGCGCAGGTCAGCTAGTAGAATATAAATTATATTAATATCTGGCAAATTAGCCGAGTTATCACAATTTTCGCGGACGAAGCCGCAGGCAAAGTGATAGTCTCTCAGATGCGACAGAACTCATTTGGAAACTTAAGTACTTCTGCGCCATTATTTTCAAGTTTGAGTATAAGACGTCATTTTTAAAGCGCGAAATTTGAAAAGTATCGTTGAATCTGCCATAAAAATATCGCCGATACCGATATATCGGCAAACCCGAAGTATCGCCGATATATCGGTATCGGTATCGGATGCATCCCTAATAAAAACATCTATGACTCGGAAACAGATGTCTATGCTCATCACACAAACATTTACTCCTACCGGGATTCGAACCCGGGACCCTAAGAACGTAAGGCAGCCTCACTACCGCTGCGCCATTCGGGTCGTCAAAGTCCGCCACGGAGACTGTTTTGTCCAGTTGATGGCGACATGAAAGGTTAAAAGGTGGGTGCGCCCGTGTGCAACCTCAAAGCCTAAACTAAGCGGATTTGAGGATTGTAGACGCGATGATTTTAATATAAAACTAGCTTATCCTCGCGGCTTCTCAAGCGTTTAGGTCGATAATTGTCCCACGGGATCGTTCTTCCGAGATAAATAGTATCCTATTTTGTTAATCTGAATTCTAAACTATCTGTGTGCCAAATTGCATCCTAATCCGGTCAGTATTTTCTGCATGAAAGAGTAACAATCAAACAAACATAAGTACCTCTAATAGTTGTAAGAAATTTCTTAATTTTAAGTCAATTAATATGTATATTTTTACGTTTTTTGCAGATATCATACCTTTCGTCGGAATTTGACACATCTTACCTTTCGGTCCTCGAGATGATCGACCTACGTTTGAACCCTATTTGTGAATTAACTCATCCTGTAAGTATTATTATATTACAAAACAGACAAGCAGCTTCGGCCGACAGTCTTACCTTATCTGCCCAGCCTTTTCCCAACTATGTTGAGGTCGGCTTCCAGTCTAACCGGATGCAGCTGAATACCAGTATTTTACATGGAGCGAGTGCTACCAAAACAACCCAGGTAGAACTGGGTAATACCGTACCCCTTTTTAAGACTGGTTACAAATTCAGTCAGTTAGTCAATTTGAGAAAAAGTCAATGATCATATGTCAACAGTTTAGATTGTTTAAAGTCAATGATCATATGTCAACAGTTTAGATTGTTTAAAGTCAATGATCATATGTCAACAGTTTAGATTGTTTAAAGTCAATGATCATATGTCAACAGTTTAGATTGTTTAAAGTCAATGATCATATGTCAACAGTTTAGATTGTTTAAAACTTGTATGATTTTCTAATAGTTCGGTCAAGTGATCTAAAAAAATAGGGTAGGGTTACAACTATTTCCGGTCCTAGTTGAATCCATGGTTCGGAGCGAGAGGAAATGGAAAGCCGTTACCTCCTTCGAAGCAGCCACGCTAGCGAAGGAGGTACGGGCACCTCAGAGAACCCAGGTTACCAACGTAGCCCGAAGAATTGCCAGACTTAAGTGACAGTGAACAGGTTACATTGCTCGCAGAATGAATGAACGAAAAATTCTGCAGTGGCGACCGCGAACCGGAAGAAGATACGTTGGAAGGCCTCCCACTAGGTGGACCGCTGGTGAAGGCTGCGGGAATTCGCTGGATGATGGTTCTTTAGAAAGAAAGAAAGAAAGAAGAAAGAAAATACATTTATTTGGCACACGCTTCAAGTGCACACAGTATAAAATAAAAAATAAACAAACGAAATAGATCAAAAAACAAAAGGAAACCAAAAACAATCATACAAAACTTATAACTAAACAAAAAGAAAAAATGTAAATAAAAGAAAAAAAAAACAGTGTGACACTGTGTGCCTCACGGCTGCGCCAAATAGGCCCAGTTCAGCAAAATACCGGACAACTAGTGCCCGACGCTGGTTTTCAACTGGACCTCGATTAGTGAGGTTTTAATCTTTGGTCTACCTTTTTTCAGGATCACCCCCTAGTTAGATACGCCGAAGAGCTGCCAGTTAACGACGGGACTCTTCAGGACCTCTCGCAGCAGTCAAGCAGCAGTCGTCACGGAGCGCAAGGACTCGCCATCAACGCGACCGCGCTGCGACTGCAGCCAGGCCCGCCTAATAGGCATAATGACCCTTTAGTCATTGGTAAGTGGTACTGTTTTAATATTTCAGGGTTATAATATAACTAAACGTATACTGTTAATTACGGGATTTATCGTCCGTGATTGGTATTTATTTAGAGTTCCCGATATTTCGACGCCGTTGCAAGCACCATGATCGCGGGTTGACGAATGAATAGAAATAAAATTTTCAAAAATACAGTTTAAATCGATCCAATCGTTTCGGAGATTCGGTACAATCGAAGAATCAAAAAAAAATCTCTTTAGATAATGCAGGGTGTATTTCACTTCATCACAAAGCCGTTAACCAAGCATTCTGTATATCAAACTAAGTCACTTTCCGCAAAAAATATTGCTGGGAAACAACTTTTTTTTTGAGGTTATAAATCATGTTTTGTGGTATAACTCAAAGTAACGCGCTCAAAACATTGAGCGGATGGATGGATTGAATAGTACGGAGGACGTAGAGATATTTAAAGTAAAAATCATGCGACAAAAAGTGGGATTAAAAAAAAACTTGTACAATTCTTGCAACTTTGACCCCCTATATCTCCGTAACTAGAAGGTTCCCAGGTATGGTGTAGAACAAAAAATGATCAGAATGACGAGGAGAACAAGTGCCTTTCGTATTCGTTAAGAGGTGTTTTACAACCTTTATACTTATCAGTTTTTAGCACAACTACATCAAATTGACATAAAAAATGACAAGTTCGATAATGAAAATTGTTTCTCTGCCAGCTGAAATCGATTTAGATGGATCATCAATAGAATCCTCCGAAGATTGGGAAAACAGCGTGAACAGTTCAGAATTAGACGTCCAGTACCAAAGTGATGAAGAGCGCGCAGAAAACGAGGTAATAAAACTTAACTCAATAATGACTATATTCTCTGTAATTACTAATACTGTCATTTTACTATGTTACTACCTCTTTTTTTACTCTATTTTATTATACTTCTCTGTAACGAGTATTACTTTACTGTTTCTAATTAATAGTAATATTTTAAGCAGGAATGAGTATGTTGCGAAGTTTACCCTACGGTTATTATTCATAGAAGCGTTTCTTTTTGGATTTTAAATTTGGAAGGCAGTCCAGATAGAAGCCTTTTCTTTTAAATTTGGAAGACATTCTGGATAGAAGCGTTTTTTTTTTATTTGGAAGACATTCTAGATAGAAGCGTTTATTTTTTAATTTGGAACACATTCTACAAGGGTGATTCCGTAAGTGACTCACAAGCCTATTTTTTTTAAATTGACCTGTTTGTATATAAGTAGAAAAACGATTTTTTTTATCAAATTAGCGTACGTTTAAAAATTTGTTTCAAAATACTTCGGCTTTAAAAAAAAGTATATTCTACGTACCATAGGTATAAAAATCGCGTTTAAATTAATTGTGTGGGTAGTAAAGCAAATTATTTTATATTTTTTATAGTTGAATAATCAATCAGGTTTTAGATTTGAATTTAGGCTTAATTTATCAAAACTCAATTACTTTAAACTAATCAACGAAATAAGTACTTTAAAGAGCGTCTTTTATAGTTTTAAATTATCATTAATTTCTTTAAATGATTCTTGCATACGCGAGTCGAATCATGACCCTACCCTTAGCCTTGATTTCCCTGACATTTATTGCCCTTACACTATTTTCTGCCATCCAGCCACTGCCATTTACTAACTCCACTTCATCCGTCTCAAATTAGTTTTACTGTTTTAATTTCGGCTCGGATTTTAGACGTTTTAGCATTCCATAAACTAACTGAATAAAAAACATAGTTCTTTAACAGACGTTTTTCGGTTAAACCCTATTAGTTTAAAAAATAACTAATCCATGCCTTTACTTATTTATTTTTTATTGTACCTGACGTACCTATACTATTTTAATAACATGCTTACCCCAGACATTTTTGTTTGAAATCCTAACCTCTCTTTAGCCCTTCCTCTACCCATCCTATCCATTTTTCCTACCACCGGACGGTGTCGTTAATAAGCTCATGTTAGATTGCACAATTCTTCCAGGCAGTTGGCATGGTTTTACCAGAATTATCCCGATACGCGTCCACTGCAAGCTGAAACCAAACAGTGACTGAAGAAAAACAAAATGGCGGCAAATCAGCCATCTTGAGGAAAATTCCGTAAGTTTAAATATGCATTCTGAATTTGAATTTAAATGTTCAATACAAAAGTTGATACAATTTTTAGCAATAGGGAATAAAAATGTATTCTAAATTAATATTGAAACTGCCAAGCTAGAATTTAATGACGGAAAAATGTATTTAAAAAAAAAATGTTATTATCATATTGCAATTGCTGTAAGCTTTATTATAATAAAATCGGAAACAACTACAAGATTTTATTATAATTTCTGCATTAATCTACGAAAAACGACACAAACTTAGTTTTAGTTTAACCTTTGGCGGGGTCAAACTTAGGGTAAATAAAATGGATGGGCAGCAGATATTAAACCAATAAACAGCTAAGTATACTAAATCACATTAAAAAAGGGTTAAAAAACTGTTTATTTTTCTGTTTCTTGTAAGTTTATACTTATTAACGAGTTCGAAAATAATTTCCGACATAATCTTTAAATTCCTTAGTTTTAAAACGAAATAAAAATAAATTGTTATGTTTAGTTCCAATCCACGACTCAATTTCTTTGTATTTCGGAAAATTTGCGTGTCTTACTATAAAACTAAGTACGTTTTTTTTAGTTCCAGGGAGCCCCAGTTAGTTTTATTAAAAAGGAATCATTTAAACATTTCTTAAATTTTCTGTTTTTTTTTTAAATAAGATTAAGTATTCCGTCAAGCACAAAACATAGCAATTAAATGTTAATTATATTTGCAAAATATGTTGCTTAAGGTGGTATAAAGGGTAGAAAGTTCTTCGCATCTTGGACGTTTTTTTTTTCATTATTGAGTTGGATTTGGAGCATTCTTAATTCAGACAAGCAAATTTTCAATGATGCCTGAACGCATTAAAATACAAAAAAAAAATTGTCTTGAGTAAAATTTGGGAATGGCCCGCTTCAACTTAATTTATATACAAACTTATGTTTTACACATTTAATGTATTATATTTTCACGTTGTATATTCATATTGTAGACTCACCCTGTATTTGTAAAAGCCTTTTCAACTTCTGTTGTCAAATCTAAACTAAGTATGTCATTGGTTGTAAATATTTTGGTAATTCAATGGCGTCGGCTCATTTATAACACAGAGATTTAATTAGGATTTTAGAAAAACGGCGTGAGTTTGAGTTGCGAAAAACAGTTAATTAAAAAAAAAGCATTAAGATATTAAAATAGCTAAACTTATACTTTCACCTACGAATATTCCGTGATTATTGATTATTTTGAGTACCCGATATTTCGACGCTGTTGCAAGCTGGATGACTCAAAAAAGTCATTGAGGACTGCCGATAAAAGAGAAAACTAAGTAATCTTTATCTGCTATCGGTTGTTCCCCGCGCACGCCTAAGTGGTGCTACGTAGCGGATCGTCGGCTACGAGTACTACGAAGCGTTAGGTGACGATCACGCGAGTTCTATGATTTTTGTTCAAACAAAAAGTGCTCAACACACCTTAAGAAGTTTTCACTTAAAAATATATAAATATAGAGAGCTCAAAATACTGACAGTATAAGTTTAGTTTTACACCGTGAAAGGTTTAATCATTGTCAAAAATAGCTAAGTCATAAAATGCACTCAAATTTCTCTTTAAAGCTCGAATATTCGTTTTTGCTTATAATTAAAGACTTTTGAATAAATTTATGATATACGGTAAAGGTCATGCTGTTGCCATCTAAATGGCAACACACTTGGGATCACTTTTTTACGATGACATGTCTTACGATACCTGCTTTTAAGTATTTTAAATCTCTTTGCTTATACCGATATAGCTAGACAATATTTTTGCGTTTCTTACCTTTATTCAGGTATCCCCTGTTTCTGAACGACTTGTCAATTCAAAACTGTCATTCATGTGATCTATAAACTGTGATTGGATGATTAAGTAAACATGACAGTTGACATAAGATTTCAAAACTGACAAATTTCATGTGAGCTACTGTGATTGGTTAACTTAAGCAGCCATGACAGTTGAAATAATTGATTTTGACATTGACTAGGCTTTCTGAGACCGCGAAGTGATTTTTTGGAGTTTTTCATTTTCAGTTATAAGGTGAACGCACACTTATTCGCGCCGATAGATTTTTTTCCCATCCGTATAAAGTCATCTATTCGTACGATTCGACGCGGATAAGTGTGCGAGGTTTTATAGGATTTCATAAAAAATTATAATATATTTAAATTATATTTGGTTTATTCTAAAATTCGATTCTTTCGGCTCTTTCGCGTTGCTGTGCGTTCACCTTTAGTATTATTTTGTGAGTGAAGTTAAAGATTAAGTCAAACTTAAATTAACAAAAGTGGTACGTCACTTATAGGTTGTCACTACATTTTTTTCGTTTTTGGTTCCTATTATTAAGGTATTATTAAAAATTAGCAACAAAAAAAATGATATAAAGTGGTTTATGAGGTTGATTTTAAGAATGAATGCACAACCCGTGCCACGAAAGATGACACTTGGCGAGAGTCAGTAGTGGGAAACTTACGCACGTACGAAATACTTCTTTTGACACATAGGTGTACACCAGTGGCGAAGGTACACCACTCGATTTCCTATCGGATCCCTTTCAAAAAAGGCAGTCAGTTTTCTATAGACAAATAATCTAATCACATTAAAAATGTGACTTACCACTTACAAAAATCGACCCTTCGCTACTGGTGTACACGTCGTAAACCCTACTTGTATTTTGTCTTCTTAGGTCCATGTTCACCGAGAAGATAACAGTCTGATTATCTAAAAACAGCTGTCAATGTGACATATTCCCATACAAAAATGTGTTTTAAACAGCTGTTTTTAGATAATCATCCGTTATCTTTTTGGTGAACATGGACCTTAATGTTTCACCTCGAGGCGTTATCAAGATTTCACATAGTGTCACTCGTTTCAAATGGTGTGTCAAGTCTCATCTTTCGTGGCACGTTTTGTAACATCAAGCAAAATTGTTATTAAGTTTAAGTTACTAGTATACCATACCACATCCGTAAATATGACCTTAACTTTTGGAAACACGCTGTTTTTGGGTCACGTGAGCCAAAGACGAGGTGTGGTCAGAAAGTGTGCCCGCGCCCCGAATCGCGATTCACCAGTGGGCGACGCATATGTTATTTCTGCATTATTTAGCTATTATAATCCTTACATTATGCTGTAAACATTTTTCTAAAGCGAAGCGTCCACCGGGACAGAATCGGAGCGTACGCATCGAAATGATTCATTGCTTTGCATTCATTTTTATGGTACAGCGTGCACTGGATCGGCATAATTACATCAGAGATCGGTGTGATCGGAATGCCGCAGTGAATTTTGAATAAAAATGGAAATTTAAGAACCCACATCCCTCGTTTCCTTTTGTTTTTCTTCTCCTCTGCTGATAATAAACAACTAATGATTACAATACCCTCGTCACTATCCTCCATCATGTGAATACTCGTGCTCAGGCGAACTTGATTGCTTTGAAAATACCGATTTTGCCGATGCAATATCTGAATGCAGCATGACGGACCCCATCGACATTTTGTAAATTCCGACGCTTCGTACACTCTGTATGCTCCGATTCCGATGAGGTGGACGCTTACCTTTAACGTCATTTTAGTCGGGTTCTATCTGTCACTCTTCATAGTCATATACATATCATGAACTGCCAAGAAATGGTGCTATAGATAACCGTTAAGTAATTCTGATTCTGATATTTTTGATGGCATTTAGGCTCAGTTTCCACTATTTCATGACGATTAATTAATCGCTGGTTCTTGGCAAAAGTCACGGACGACAGTTATTGTGTCGTCTTAGATGTGAACGCCTCCATTTAAATGTACAAGCCACGACACTTAAAACTACACGATTATCTGCCGTCACGACAAAATGGGAACGGGCCTAACATAAACATTTTATACCAAGATTGATATTTTTATCGTATGAAGTATACGTAGAAAGACAAAGAAGGACATAGTTCTTTAAAAATGAGCCAACCCACATTTAGTTTAATATGTCATACTAATCCCAATATTCTAAATGTTGCATATTACCTACCATTTAGTAAGATTCGCTTGAATATATTAAAAAACAAAAAATGAGATAAATTTTGATGTGGGTTGGTACATCTACTTTTTGACAGACTACGCTCAATAATGTATAGATTGTACCTTTAATGAAAAGAACAATGGCAATTCGGCTAACAAGCTTGGACTAGAAAAATCTACCAAAACGTAACTTGATGAAACATATATCATTCAATTCGCCTGTATAAATATAACATAATACGGCCTTCAATATATTTTTAAAAGATGGGAGAATCAAGTAATCTTGAAATAAGTTTTTTGAGGTTATGTTCATATTTTAATTATCTGTGGCATTTAGGTTACGTCATAGAATGGACTGATCAGTATGTACCTATATGTAATTGATCATACTCTCTAAAAAAGAGAGAAAAACAGTTATTGGCCCAACTATCTCTTTCCTGTAAGACATAGAAAAATACAATGAGACCAACATCTAAGGTCCATATTCACCGAAAAGATAAGTCTGATTATCTAAAAACAGCTGTCAGTGTGACATGTTCCCATTCAAAAATGTTTTTAAACAGCTGATTTTAGATAATGAGAGCGTCATCTTGTTGGTGAACATGGACCTAAGCTTGTCTCTCTTACACTTCTACCCGCTTTTAATTGACATTGTAGATAATGAGAGCATCATCTTGTTGGTGAACATGGACCTAAGCTTGTCTCTCTTACCCTTCTACCCGCTTTTAATTGACATTTGATTGGCTCAGTCCATTCTCTATTTGAGGAGATTTCTTAAAATTGGCTCTACAGAACTCTCTCAATATTATTATTTTAAAATAAGACAAATAAAAACACCCATTATTTTTTACATATTTTTTATTACAATTCTCTAATGAATACTTCATCAAGGAATGCAGCTGGAGCAGCTACATTTTGTTCATGTCTGGCCCAGCCGAGATACCAAACTATGGTCATTACATGGGCACAACATCCAAGTGTGCATCCAAGCGATCGTCTATGTTTAAAGGATCATTAAAATCAATAACATTATTACGACTAAAATTAATGAAAGAAAACATATGTTCAACTTGTTCAACTGTGAACACGGCATTGCTATTCTCAGAGTTGTACAAAGTGTCCCAGATATTACTAAGTAAATGGTCTGTACAGACCCTGGCATGAATAGGCAAGTAAAAATGATGATCAATAATTACTTTGATGCGCAAATCATCAGAAATCCGATGTAGTTCCCGATTGGTACAATATGAAAATATACACTGAGCTGCAGTATTGGGAGCTCGTCTGTAGTTATCAAGAGTGATAGTTACACCTTGTGCCGGAACGTTTTGTGTAACCACTGATGACACACCAGGAATCCATTCAGATGAAGTTGATGATCCGCTGGGATTGGGCACTACAATATCCACTTCATCAGATCTTTGTTCTGGTATATCTTCATTGTCAGCTATTTCTGACTGCTCAATTGCTGAAGGTGGTTGTTCCGGTGTCACAATATCTTGTTCTGCTTGAGACTCTTCAACTACCATACTTGTTGAAGGTAACGCTACAGATTCCCTCTCTGTTTGGTCTACCTGCATGCATAGAGCAGTTCTTCTAGTTTTCATCCAGCATGAATGACAAACTCTATCTGTTGTAGTTAACTAAAACAAAAAATTAACTGATGAACACATCCTATATAAATTCATAAATACTCGTAACTTTACCTTTTACTGGTGAGAAATGAGGCACAATTTATTGATTTTTCATTATTATTGGACAGTTTAGAATCATAATAGGAATTAAAGTTGTGAACATGAACAATAATGACATGATTAACAGTTGGTTACCATAGAAAATATCTTTGCATAGTATTTAACATAGTCGCTTCCCGCCTCTGTACGCTTTGATCTTTAAAACTACTGAATGGATTGAGTGATTCAAGAGAAAGGTTTATATGCATAATACATCTATATACAATATATTGTACCCATGCGAAGCAGAGACGGGTCACTGGTTAGCTAATAAAAAGTGTTTGACTTACCTCTCGTGGTTCAATAGAATTAATTATGATGGTAGCAATCATTTGTTGCAGTTCTGAGGGATTGCTGCGTAATATTTGGTCACTTTTTCTACGAAGGATTGAACATCCACACATTAGGCATACTTTAGAGTGACCCACTGCTTGAGTATGACTACTTCCAGGAAGCTGGTTGTCATTACTTGATATTTCTCCATGGATAATTTCATTAACCCTCATGATTAGAGAATCTAAACAGGCCTGGCAGATGTTATCATGTTCGGTAATCTGTAAAATGAAATAACTGCTGAAGAACCCATGCCAAAGCAACAATAATCGACTTTAAGTTAAAAACCCAAAAAAAACTTAAATAATTAGGATTTAATCGAACAATAAGTGAAATAGTAAAGGTAGTTTAAATGGTAAGTTAACGAGTTACAAATACCACTTAGTCATTGAATTAAGTAGGATAAAATCTATTGTGAAAAGGTGCAATATATATACTAAAAACTTACGATACGAGGGGAAATCCTTTCAGCAATAAAAGATATCACTCTTGTGTTTTGCTCTAGGACAATGTGTCGCGCAATGCGATTTACACATAATCCACAGTTAACACACAGAATGCGTGAAGACATTTTGCCACTTCCAATAACAGATCAATACGTATGCAATTCCAAGTCCATTAAACGAATGCCAAGTCAAAAAGAGAAGAAAACTAATCGGAGTCCGTAAGCAAAGCAAAATATCAAAACAGAAACAGGAAAATCGCATAAAATCGTAACAAACTACTCAAACTACAACGGTCGGCAGTTCGTCACAGATAACTTTTTTCATTTTTATTTACTTGTCAAAAATAGGGAGGGACGGAATCAATCGATTTAAGACAGTATCGATTTTGAATGTCATCTTATTCGTTTTTATTTAATTTATGGCTTTATTTCACTATTACTACGAAGTAACATCAGATTCTATTAGTGGGTAAGCTTGGTTTAATAATCAACGTGAATTATTACGATTCACATTCCTTGGGATTTAATTGCAATGAAGAAATAAAATCGACTTAGGCTTAAGAATAAGAATGGACTTCTCTAGTCACGGAAGTAATTACGGATGCGTTCAAAGTTAAATATTTTATGGTGCGTTCTGTTAATTAAAATGTTATTTTTTAAAAACGATTTTCTATATTTTCCCAGCTTTTAAAAATAAACTGATGGGATCGAATAACTACATTAACGATGCACTACCTATTGGTGATAGTCTCATCTCGGGACGAATTTCTGTTTTTTCCTAGTCCAAAATGACCATTGTTCTTTGTGAAATAGGCTCAAAAAGCAACAGAATATAAATTTATATTTCTAGAATTAGGAAATTCAGTCACAATTGTTGATATCCTAAAACGGGATGAATATGGACTGAATATGTAGGGGTAAACCAAGGCTAAATTTTGATAAGATTTTCAATGTTCATTTTCGTTTTATTTACTTGTTACTCAAGGTAATTTATATTTAATCAAGAAACAGTAAGGACTGTTTCTTGATTAAATATAAAGGCACCAAAATAACATTTCACTAGAGGAAACTGCCTTTTAATATTTTGCACCAATTCGCCCTCTAGTCCGTATTCACCCTGTTTTAAGCGATATCTAGTTAGACTGAAAGCCAAAAAGGCTAGAAATCAAACTGCTTTAAAAATAAATTCTAAAACATAGAGGCCACACTAAAATTATGTTGTTAGAAATCAGTACGCTGCCATAAATATCAACGAGGCTTAGAAAATATTAATTAAAATAAACCCCCAATTTACATTGGTCAAGTAAAGTGGCGAGTAGCGACTATACGAGTACAAAAGTACTGGCGAGTGTGCCTAGTACCTAGACAGTGGCTATTCACTCACTACTTTGCTCAGGCGCGGACACAGAGGGGGGTCAACGGGTGCAGTTGACCCCCCTCTGTGACAGATACGTCATTATGACACATTATATCACATCAATTGAACCTTTTGCATGTGCACTATTTGCGGGCAGGACAACAAGCCCCAACTAGTTTGGTGGAATTAAAACTAAATATTCTTGCATATCATGAATCACTACTATTTTTTTTTACTTGCCTGCACAGTGTCCCTCTGCTGGGCAAAAGCCTCCTCCTTCTACTTTCCATTAATTATCAAAAGTTTATCAATATATTCTTGGAAGATAGCCATAGGTAAAATCACACAAAAAAATCTGTGTCGCGCCTGGACTGACTACTGCCCAATCAGTTTACACCATCAGTGTCAGAATAGGCGATCATTGATCTCATAATGATCAATTTCTGTCAAGTTTTGACAAGTTTGGTAATCTACTAATATAATAGCGTCATTATGACTACTCAATGAACAACCACTGACACTCTATTGAAAGAAATGTCATAGAATATTAATCTCGTAAGTACATGAAATCTGGTATGAATAAATGTTCGCATTTAGTAGTAGATTTCGAAAACCATTTAAAATAGCAGAATTAGGCCCCTGTTCCGAGGTACTCATACTACTCATGTTGGCGGGTCATGGGAGGAGGTCGGGTTGTCCGTACTTATTGTACTCATCTACTACGCTAAACACTTGACCAATGTAAATTGGGCTTAGTAAGTGCGTGACAGTCTATCGAAGCCAGTCACATATTTATAAAAGCCGGGATATGATATGGCACTGCCTTAAGGTAATAAATCTTGGTTGTAAATATTATATGCTCATAATGAATGTAAACATCTTCTTTGTAATAAAAATATTTTTGAAATTGTTTTTCAATGTTTCATTTCTTTTATTCGTTCACGTCTGTTTAGCCTGTAAAACGCTAGGGCATGAACGTTCGCTCGTGCCCTAAACGTCTCGTCACAATTTCACCGCAAGTATGTAATTACAAAAAGAAATAGGGATTCCCAAATTAATTGTTTATTTCGTGTTATAGTGCATCGTAGTTTTTGGTCACATACAGGGTGTAAACCACCACCTCATCACGAAGCCGTCAACCAAGAATTCTGTACATCAAACTATGTAACCTTATCTTATTTATAAGTTACCTTACCTGGGAAACGCCTTTTTTTGGGGTGAAAAATCATGTTTTGTGGTAAAACTCAATGTAACGCAGTCAAAACATTGTGCTGATGGATGGTTGTGTAATGTTAAACATCTTCACGACCCCCGTACTATACTATAAGTAAAACCGTACTCTAAAAACTTGTATTTAAAACAAAACTTGTTGTAATTTTAACCCCCAATATCTCCGTAACTAGAAGGTTCCCAGATATGGTGTAGAACAGAAAAAAATATCGCAATGACGGGGAGAACCTGGGGATCACCTTTCGGCTTCTTTAACAGGTTTTTACACCCTTTATTTGTGTCGTTGACGTACAGGGCACGCGCTTGTTAGTCACGTATATGTGACAATGGCGTTCAAAAGGCTAGACAGTATTTTCCTACCCAAACCATTTGTGACAGTTGCAGAATAGTTACCATTTGGATACAAGTTGCCATGGCTGACCTAAATCGATGGTCGAAGCCAGGTAAACCTGTTCATAAGATTTTTTTAATCATTGCCCTGCACTAAGAATTTCTCCTGAATCGGGGGTGCGTTAACAGACATTTAAAACTCGCATATACAAACATCCAGGCCGGGAACAACTATAGTGAAACTTGGTTAAGTGAGACCTGGATAAGCGAAGAACCCCCATAGCTGGATCTTATGCTGAGGTCGTGACATTTATGCCTGGATATCTGATGGCGCATCCACACATGCCGCCGGCTTATGCCGCCGGGTTTGCCGTTGGCTTCCAGGCTGCCTTGCCTGCCAGGTAAAAGATGCGCGTGCCGACCGCCGGCGCCGCCGCCGGGTTGGCCGCCGGCCGTGCCGCTCGGCATGTGTGGATGTGCCTTGAGACACTGGGTAAGTAGGAATATATCTTTATGTGAAACCAATTAGCAGGTCCCTTGAATGTCCCAGTTATCCAGGTTTCCACTGTACCTGTAGAGTCGACGAAATCTACGAAGTCCGTTTTAACAGCCGTCAAATCCATAGTAAATTGACACCGCTATCGGAAATTGAACTTTATTACTATTACGCTAATAAATGTCAAAACTAGTTTAGGTTTAGGCCTTACGATCAGCGGCGACCCGAATGGCACAGCGTTAGTGAGGCTGCCTTATGATCTTAGAGTCCCGGTAGGGGCAAATAAGTAGGTATTTACAACAAAAAAAGTACTTTATATAAGTAGTATATCAACTACCTGGTATCCGCGACACCATATCCTGGATGAGGTTGGCACAAGAGCTTGGAGCTTGGCACAAACAAAGAGAGGCCTATACCCAGCAGTGGGTGAAGTCGGGCTGGATGATGATGACGAAGATGGTTCACTTCCATCAAACTTCCATATTCTGAGCCGATTCAATTCAGATTATCATCGACATGTTAAGAACCGCTCATCATCTCCAAGAGGATAAGCTGAGAGAAGGAGTAAAAAAAACAAAATCATAGACAACATCAATATTTATTTTCTAATTCCAAAGTAAAAAATATTTATCACATAATTTCATTTCCATAAATATTCATGCATTCAATACATTAATGTTTTCTTTGCATTCTATAGACACATTAAAATCATAATGTTTTGCTCATTTGTGACAAAAGTTAAGTAGAACAATATACTATCAAAACATCAAGCCGGTAATCTCTGAAAGATTAGGCAGAGAACCATAGTACACCTACATTATTTTTAAGTCCTATAGGGCGTGCCAATTAAGAGAGGAGCTAGTGGCTAAATAATAACAGCCGGTCGAATCGACCTTTAGATAAACGTAATACCAAAATAATGAGTAAATCAAACATATTCTTAAGGTAGTGTGTACTTATTTCGATTGGATTACAGAATATCTATGTTCCCAAATATATATTTTGAAAGGACAATGATATAAAGACGAGATATGACGAATTTAAAATTTCTACATGAATCTTATTTTTCTCATATCTGTTGTTAAAATTAATTTCCTGTAAACCCTGTAGGGTAAGGGAGAGGTGTGCCAGTACACCACATTTCGCCATTTGTGTCCCATGTCATACAGGGCGAGCCTATTGTCATCAATCGGGCATAAACCCAGATTCCGTAGCTCCTAGTAACAGTTGCCCGATCTGGGTGTATTTACGCTCGGAGTTTCCTTGCGTGATCGAAACAGAAATTAAGAAATCCACAAGAGAACCAAGCTTACAGACGTAGCCCGAAGAATTACCAAATTTAAGTGGCAATGGGCAGGGCACATTGCTCGCAAAACGGATGGCCGATGGGGCCGAAAAGAGCTGGAGTGTCGAACGCGAACCGGAAGACGTTGCGTTGAAAGACCTCCCACTACCACTGATAACCTGGTGAAGGTTGCAGGAATCCGTTGGATGCGAGTTGCACGGGACCGGTCAATGTGATGACACTTGGGGGTAGCCTATGTCCAGCGTAATTCAGCTGAAATGATGATGATGTCCTTATGCCAAGCAATGAACACTGGCGACCACTAGACCAATGAGGAAAACCTGCAAAAAAATCAACTGAAACTAGAAAAACTCAGCAAGTATAATATAACTAATCACAAATGAGCAACATACAGTACAATAATATTCTTCTATTTTTAACTCTTCTATCACATTGAATTCTCTTCAATATAACATTTATTTTTATCTATACAACATCAAAAGCAGTATTGAAATGTCATGCAAAGTTTTTTTTGATCTCGAAGGCACTAACATATATTTTTATGATAATTTTTTCAGTCACATATTAAAATATTTTTAACTGCAATAAGCCGTTTTTAGATATCAAGTGGGTTTACAGCCTAAACATCCAAAAATCTATGATATAGTGACAGATGCTTAGTTTAGCATAGACAATAATAATCTATTTACAATTTCATTCAGGCCTTAAGCACTTATTTTTAATATTTTATTTTTATTATTCGTTTTAAGACATCGTGTTACAACTATTTTTTCATAATAAGGTGAAAGCGCCGAGATAACCCATGAAATTCAAAGTTTTTTTTGCTAGTCAGTGAGGATTATAATAATTATGTTTCGCGCCCGTAACAAAATGTACTTAACCCGTAACAAAAACACAACCCTCAAAGTTCATCTAATCCGTTTGAATGACTTTTTCATAAAACAGTCATTGATCTTTGGATTTCGCGGGCTATCGTCGCGCTTCCGTCAGAATGTCCCCTCAGGGTTGAGTTTCGAAATAAGTAATTTATTAACTTTCCCTCCAACAAATCTATACCATGTTTTCATTTACAGAGGTATTACAATGCAATATCGATATTTTGGCCAAACAATGCCTTTGTCACATATACGTGACAAACAAGCGCGTGCCCTGTACGACCACGACACTAATATGTGATAAAAAATGTGGTCCAATAAAACACGAAATAATAATTCAATAGTTTTGGAATATACCTCTTCTTTATGCAGGATTTGCAATAAAATTGTAGATTGGCATACAGGTCACGCGCTCGCTTGTCACGTATATGTGACAATGACATTCAAAACGTTAAACAGCTCTCATTCATATTCCTATATTGTTATTTCAGAGTGCTAGTTCCGGAAGTGCATTTAAAATTACATTAAGTCGATGAAATCGAGTTCCACAACTTAAATACATAAATATGTTTTGTTTAATCTGTTCACTGGGTGCGTAATATTGTGCATAGATCATTTTAGGGGTAAAATTGCAAAGTTTCATAGATATTAACATTTACATGAAAGGGTCAAAAACTGAAAACTGCTACATTTAAAAATGCGTTTTTAAAAGCATGGTAACTATGATTCTTATAATTAACAAAAAAAATGCTTATTTGTACTTAAATCACTGGTGTATCGGATTAAAAATATGTTCTGTACGTTTGTTAAATATATAACATAACATCACGTTTGTAACTACCGAAAGGTAAGGCAGAGATGTTCTTATTGTATTGTATAACGGGCTGGTGTCCGCAACTCCACGTAAAAAGCGCGTATTTTTGTACCTAATAGTATATTATTTTCTTGCCTGTTCTAAGTCCTATGTAATATTCCGTACCTACTGTCCAAATAATGTAACCAATATATTATTTTATTTATTTTGTTCATTTGTTTTTATATTATTGATTTATATATTACTAGCTTCTGCCAGCGGCGGAAGTTTGATTACTGTCCCATGGGATCTTACTACCGGGATAAAAAGTATCCCATGTTTTAATCCTGGTTATAAACTATCTGTGTGCAAAATTTTATCCTAATCCGTTCAGTAGTTTTCGCGTGAAAGAGTAACAAACAAACTTACATTCACATTTATAATATTAGTAGGGATTTATTATTGACATACAACGTGTAACAAAAAGGGTATAGTCATATGAAAGGGTGTGCTATAGACCATCAAACTGAACAACTTTCTCTATGGGACCACCATCGTAATCGTAACGCACACCCTTTCATATGACTATATCCTTTCTGTTACACGTTGTATATCCATATTATTAATTTCCTCGAAATGGTTTTCACATTAGTTCACAATAATGGAAAATCCCCATTGGGAGGCGAGCCTTTTGTCTTGTTTAGTTTTTTTTTTCAAATAAAAAAATGGCACCGTTTATCACAAAAACTGGCAAGGCTGACGGTTTTTAATAATAACATAACATTCCACTTCCATTTCCAAAGAGGTAGGCAGATATTTCAGTTTCATGTGACACAGTAACGTCTATATTTGTACACAATATAAAATAAAATCACGTTTCGCAATGGATTTTAATGCAGTTTCCGCCATCATTTGATAAGACATTCTGGAAAGCCGTTAGGAAAAATATGTATGTTTACAATACATTTACCAGTTTAATTTGGGCTCGTAGCTAAATCAAAACAGCCACACGGGACCCGATCTTCAAAGTAAAGCAATGCTTCCCGAGTTTAGTTCGTGGATGGTTTTATGTACAGACTCCAGTACACCAACTTACCCTTACTTGTATTTAATAAAAAATAATCTCTATGTTTTGTCAAGCCGTAAGAACAGTGCGAAGCAGAAGCGAGTTGATTGTAAATAAATTAATTTTATAAAAAAATTACTTATAAATATTTGTACTACAATTCTGTTTTAGTTCAGTGTTCTCAGTTTTTGCCCTTAAAACATCCATACGTTTAACCTTTTGAATGCCAAAGGATAAAGGCACGCGTGCCTTCTACGCGAAGCCACAATTTCACCTACCATTTTGTCATATATTTGTGTCGTTTGTCGTACAAGGCACGCGCCTGCTTGTCACGTATATGTGACAATGGCGTTCAAAAGGTTAAAACATCACCACTAATAATATTAAAACAATAAAATAACGTTATAGATCACATTTAAGTCTTTTTAGTTTCATCTTTCGATTCGATTTGTTGAAACTCCTTCAGAAGAGCATCTTCTTCGAAATACGAAGCCGAATCTAGAAAATAAAAATAACATTTTTATGTCAGCGTAAAATTGAAAACCCGTTAGATTGCAATCTATCTAGCGAGATTGTAAACTGCTAACAACTTAACGCAGTATTTTTCGGTATATTATAATCCATCGAAGTGAAACCGTAAAATTGTGAAATGCATGCGACGGAAGTATCTCTGCCTGCACCCCGACGTTAGGTTAGTTAGGTTCCTTTAAACCCTGCAGACAACGTGTATCGTATTACCCGGCATTGACTTGTTTGTGGAGGTCAGATAGGCAGCCGCTTCATCTAAAGTACTGGTAAAGCTATATGCAGATAGCGTTCTTGCCAACGGCTGATAAGCTGCAGCCTATTAATACCTGTCGACGACTGCCGTCAATGCGTCGGCGGCAGTTTATCTGCCGTTGGAACGTGCCGCTCATCTGTAAGAACCCCCCTTAGACTAAAAGCCGACCCCAACATAGTTGGGAAAAGGCTAGGCAAACGATGTTGGTGGCCTTAACTATGAAAAAAAAACTTTATTCTAAGGTGGGTTGCATAATTATGATTTCTTTTTTTTTCTTTGCGCAAAGAGTGAATGAGTGATATCGTGTGAATAGTGCAGTAAAATATCTACCTTCTCTTTCCAACTTGACCTTCCCAATAAATGCTTTGTCGTCTTCTTCAGTCTTTATCTCCGAACGAAACTTTTGCTGAAAAAAATAAAGTTTGTAGTACATCCTCTTTTTTTACCCAACTATGGCGAAGCCAGAAGAAAGTATGTCATGATTTTATTAGCAGTCAGTATCTTTTTTTTGTTCAAGCCCGCCACACTATTCCCAAACCACTGTAACTCTAGTGCGCCAGAATCAAACAGTGGCGACCACCAGAAAAGCGCCGACACAATGAAGCTCGACGAAGTCCTAGAGAATGAATTTAACTGTCTTGGAACCCGCGAAATTAATCAGAGAAGTATAGCGCAGGTGTAGAAAAAAAAACGTAATTTCCACTTCCCTCCATATCAGCAGGAGACAGAACGAAACAAGGCCAATAGGCACAAACGTTTACAACTGGGATAGGCCAAGTTGCCTAGCAACACGGGTAAATTAATTATTAATTATTTGGCATTAATGGGTCCTAAGTATATTTGATTTCAGTCTGTATGTGTATTTGTATTTACGTTTGTCCCTCCGTAGCGCCTAAACTATTCATCCGATGTTGATGAATAATGTGTTAATCGATTTGTTATTATGGCCCGGGTAACATAGACTACATTTTAACCGACATCAAGAAGTCGATTTTAACTTTTAAACCCCGAGTTTTACTACAATTTAAGCTCGTAATGATACAATTTATAAGTTGACAAAAAAACTTACTTTGATAAAGTCGGGTAACCCATCCTGCAGATGGTACCAACTGAGCACGAATACCAACGTAACAAAGAATAGGTTTGTGCAGATACCTGAAACAAAAAACATTAATTATAAAATGTTTATTACATCAGCAGTTGGTCCCGGCTGTCATTTCAAGATCTTTGAAGTCGTTACAGGCAGTTAGTGGCCCAAAAACTCTGACAACCAGTCTTATCAAGGGGAATCATTTTACACAGTTCTAACTGGGTTGTGGAGGTCAGATAGGCAGCCGGTCCATGTAAGATACTGGTATTCAGCTGCATTCGGTTAGACTGGAAGCTGACCTTAAGGCTAGGCAGATGATGATGATGATACCATGTGGCATGCCTCTAATCCCCGAAGAGCTAGGCAGAGGTACGCCTTCGCCAATATTAGCTAGTTATGCTATGCGTTACTAGTTATCCATGAAATAGGGTATGAGCCTATTAGCATAAACCGAGCAGAATTCTGGACGCCGTAGCTACTTTTGGAAAAACCCAATAACGCCATTGTCACATATGCGTGACAAGAAAGCGCGTGCCCTGTACGCCAAACGGCACACGCGGGCGTTTATGCATGTGAGCTTAACCGCGCATTACTCGAGTACACTTAGAAGAGTGAGTGAGTATTTGGGGGTACGAAGAACAGGGTGTAAAGCTCTTCATCCCACATAGAAAAGGGAGGATCCTCCAACCAGACGAGTGTTATGTCTGATGGGCCACTCACTGCCTGACAGTTGTTGTCGGGTTCTCAGTCGCGGATAATGTTGCTTGCGCGAAAAATATAAAATTCTTAAAATTTACTTCATGTGCCTATATCAAGTCCATTTTAAGAATTTAAATTTAAAACGTGATTCATATTATGATTCTGCTAAAGCGGCCTTTTTAGGCCCGCTGACGTATAGTTCCGCTGTTTAGTTCCTCATTTTTCTCATAGATGGCGCTGAAGTAACTTTTTGCTTTATGTGCTCTACTACTTTTTGTAGTGCCGCTACAAGTATAATTCAGGTAAACTCACCGAACACGGCGGATATCTTGGGCCAGTTGAACATGACGTAGCGCAGCCCAGTGAAGTGCGCTTGCACATGCAACTCACTAGAGTACACTTCGGCGAAACGGGATTGAAGTTCGACGTAAGCGTCTGTAGCGGGCTTATCCTGAAAAAAAAAAATTTACATTATGGATAATTTAATTTCTGAAAGCTGGAATCAATAGTGGCGACCACCAGAAAACCACCGAGACAACGAAGCTTCATTGTCTCGGTGGTTTGAAGTCCCAGAGAAATAATTTAACTGTCTTGGATCCCGCAACGATTTTTTTTAGTAACAAATTTTCTTTTTTACTTACCGGATCATCTTCGAAATCACTGAAGAGTTCCACTTTAACCTGTTGTTTCTCCTCGTCTACACCGCCGAGATAAAACGGTGAATATACGAACGTCCTCATTATGTGATGAAGCAAAGATCTGGGAAAGAATTGAGATGAATAACCTATTGACCGCCACAGCATAAACGCTCACACGTGCCCGCCACGCCAAGCCACAATTTCATCTACTATTTTGTCACATATTTGTATCGTTGGCGTACAGGGCACGCGCTTGCTTGTCACGTATATGTGACAATGGCGTCCAAAAGGTTAAAGGCATTTGTGTACAGAAAAAAAACAGTATTCACCTAAAACTCACAGTATTTATTTATTTAAATGAAGTAAGAAGGATGTAAGTACTTATGCATACCTGCATGCAGAAAAGATGACAGCGAGTCGTCTGTCTTGGTTTGGACATGATTTTGATGAGGGATGAAACGCATGTAAATAAAACAGTGATACACATAAATGATGGTGATGACCAACGAATGATATGAAAGAAAAAGGAGTAAATTATAGCATGACGGTTGACGGGGAAGGATGGAAAAAATACGTGTTTCGCCGACCCCAAGTAATATGGGACAAGGGCCGTGGTGGATTATCATTAAGGCAAACTAGGCATGTGTTAGTGGCGTTTCTTTCGTACAGGCCTTAAAGCTTGGCTTGTATTTTATAACTCTTCATGACGTTAGGGTTTCTGAACAGCCAGCTTGCCTTATGGGCTTGCGTGTTGTAGGGCCCTAGGCACGCCACTGATATGTGTCTAGGGGCGCGAGGTTACAAATAGGCGTGTAGATTTTTTTAAACAAAGAAAAAAAAAGTGAAGTAAATAATGTGACATATCAACTGTTTTTGGGCGGCATTTTTTCAATATGGCGGCGCGAGCGACAGAGAAGTAGAGGTGGCAAAGTGAAAATTCAGGAAGAGTAGTTCGAAATCTGTAAAATCACCAATTTTCAAAACAGATAACCCCGTTTTTGAGCACCAAATGACTGGACTGAATACTTGTAATATTTGTAAGATGGCAACTAGAGGGGCGCTGATGGGGTGGTAGCTTAGGGCGCTGTACAGTGTACACATTTAATTGGCCTCTGGACAAGGGCAGGTAGATGATGAAATATGCATACCTGTATCTGATCATAGCAGATCTGCACGATGAGGAGACTAGGTAACCGCCTTTCGCGCGCATTTGAACACAGACCATGAACATACCTGCAATTTAAAGACATTTATTTATACTAATGCTGCAGAGTTTGTTTTGTTGAACGCGCTAATCTTAGGAACTTCTGGTTACAATTGAAAAATTATTTTATGTTGCATAGTCCATTTATCGTGGAAGACATCACGCTAGCACCAATAGGAGCGGGGCATAAATGGAAAATGTTGCAAAAACGGGGTAAAATTATTGCTTTTGAGAGCTTTTTCTCTTGTATGTGACGCATACGAAGTTGCGTGGGTCAGCTAGTTATAAATACGAATGTGTAATCCCCGCAGAGCTGTACCCATATTTTGGGGCGAGCCTATTGCCATCTGCTGGGCACAAACCCAGGCTCCGTGGCTGCTACTGAGAAATTCCTCACTTTGTGTCGAACCCAGGATCTCCAACTCAGCAGTCGCGCTCTGGCGACCACTAGCTATGTCAACGAGGCAGTTGTCAAAAATTGAAAAAAATATCATAATAAACGATAACAGTAAATTCTCTACGATTCTCACAATTTTGACAAAGATAAAACGCATCAAAACTCGGTAGTGGGGGCTCGTGACCTCAGAAGGCACTAAAAATTATACCATGGCGTGATGTAGAGAATTTGAAAGCGTTGTATCTTTGTCAATTTTGGTTTACGTAACAAAAGAAAAAATACGGGTCAAATATTTTTTGATGATCTATCTGACGGACTACTTAATTAGATTTTTTTGTAGTATAGCCTTCTGTATTCAATATTTGAAAACAGAAAGAACAACTTCATACCACATGATATGAAATAGTTTACCCTTTAATCATAGTTAATAGAAATCCGTTAGATAAATCACAGACAAGAGCATGGCCTTTTTATCTATGCATGATTGAATTCTGCTGATCCCCTGACCTTTGCAAGGGTGATTGCTCTCTTCATGACTTACATTGGCTGGTTAAATGAAATGGCTTCACTCACGCGTACTAACATTCCTCTAGAACCACTCTATCCATTGATGAAAACAGCATGAAAATCGGTGCAGTAATTTTGAGTTTATCGCTAACAGGCAGATAGACGCGGCAACGGACTTTGTTTTATAATATGTAATGATAGTGACATGGTCACTAATGTTGCATACACACCAGTTACTTTTTGTGGAGCAATACAACATATACATATAACATCACATACGATAACATTTATGTAGGAACAATCTGTAACTTTTGTAACTATTTGTTGAACATTCAACAAATAGTTACAAAAGTTACAGATTATTATCCCGTCACATCGCAAGTAACATAAATTTAAAAAATATAACAAAGAGTAACTTTCAGAAACAAGCGAGTTGCATAGCATTTGTTCTATGTTATAGCAACATTCTTTAACAACATTATAAATTGTCACCACATGTTGACTGTTTTCAAAAGTTAGGCAACATTACTCAACACATACCAACACGGTAACATAATAATAACATTAAATAACTTTTTGTTATTAGATATTGTTCAGTAACATTTGGAAACGTTGCTCCACAAAAGTAACTGTAGAGTGGTTTTGGTAAATATCTTTTAGTACTCAAATTGAGTTCCCGATATTTCGGTGCTGTTGCAAGCTCAGCAGTTACTTTTGTGACTACTAAACCAACAAAGTAGTCAAGTTCCTTAAGAAATTATCTCACTTTGGCTGGGCCCATATTGTTAAACAGTCATACAGTTTTGCAAACATTTTGTTAGATATTTTGACACGGGACATTTTCTTCAAAAATGTTATAAAACGTTGTGTTGTCCCACTGCTGGGCAAAGGCCTCCCTCCATTCCTTCCAACGGTCATGATTCTGCAATATTCCCTTCCGATTTTTAACAAATGTAATATTTTAATGGAGTGTACCCACCTAAGTCCTTATTGACCTGAGACTCTGGCATTTCAAGCAAGAGTTTGATCCTGTACGGCTGCTTGGGCATCAATATATTGCTGGCTCTCGTCAGCTGCACATACGCATATGGATAAGAGCATATTCCTGCTTTGTCTTCACATGGTCTGTAATTTAATTAAATGCTATTTAGTTTGGTATTTTAGGTAGCTATAGCTATGATAAGTAGATGATAAAATAGCTATTAACAAAAACTATAACATAGGAATGGAGAACCTCCTCGTTATTGAAGTTGGTTAAAAATAATAGGATCTGCAGTTAATTTGCAACCAATAGCAAACTTGTCATTAGTTTAATATCATACTTTATCTTACACAAGTTAGTATGTGAAATATGAACAAATTAGGTTCATAACCAACAGCAGAAATCTGCTGGCTAATTTATTATCACTAAAAAGGTAATAAAAGAATACTTACTTGAACTGAAAATGCACTGGCCGCACATGGGTAACATTTGGCATATAAATATTATAGAAACCCACATACATAAAAATTGATAACCACAGTATAACAGTCAAAAATAAAATCACTATAGCGACCCTGTACATCAATTCCTTAACACTGCTTAAACTTTTATCTGTTTTCTTCTTGTATCCTACATACTGATTCACAAGAAATGCTTCTATCGGTTTCCGAACATATTCCCTCACTACTAAGAGAGGATTCAAATAACGCAACACACTTTTTTCGAGCATTTTATTTTTAATTGTGCCAAGGAAACTTGTCTGTGCTTAATCGAGGGTAGATAAAAGTGTAGTAATGATAGTGCATATCGCTAGTACAAGGGTTAAGTCCACTTTGTTTATAGAAGCGTGATAGATGACGCAGTGCACCACGGATGCTTGGAGATTAATAGATAAGCGATGGAGGTCAGTTAATGTTGTAATTTATTTTTGTTATTGTTGATAGTGAGAAGAGACGAATTTAATGACAGATACTACCCATTTCTGATATTTGACAGTTCTAGTGGGGATACATCACTTAGGGAACACAGTCCCATTTCGAAAAAAAAAAAAACTTTTTCCTGAAACGTCAAAAAAGGTACTGAGTGTGTCAAGTACCTAATGAAGTAAGGTTCAAAGGGTATATTTCCAAGCTGCACGGTAAATAAATAATCAGGCAACACTTTACTCTTAATGTCAAATTCATTTTACATCAATTCGTTCTACGCATGACATATATAAAATCATTTCATAAAAATTGACTGTTCTCCAAAAAGCGGAAAAACCCCGTTATTTATTTATTTATTTATTTAACAATTTATGTACACACTAAATATAGAGAAGAAGAAAGGAACAGAAAATAGTACAAAGGTGATGCTTATTTCTAAAGAAATCTCTTCCAGCATACCTACGAAAGGAGATACTAAAAAAAGAGATGTAGACATAGTGTGTAAAAAAGAAGGAGAGAAAATGGAATACATACAGCATAAAACTAATTAAATATATACAATATAAGAATACATACTCATACATACTATAAATATACTATACTAACTATACAAACTTACTACTTACTTACTTACTTACTATAAAAACAATAAAATAACAAACAATAAATAGGTACTTATGCAATTATGACGATATGGATAGGTAATGATCTTTCACTCTTCTCTTAAAAACTGCAACCGTTTGGCAGTCTCTAATGTCAGGTGGAAGTGAATTCCACAACCGGACAGCGTGGACAGTGAAGGAATAGGAGAAGAAGTCGGTAGAGTGTGGAGGGGATTTGAGGAGGTTCCTAAGATGCGACCTGCAAGGTGCATCAGAGGGACGAGAGTAGGAAAACCGTTCCCGCAGATAGGATGGCGTTTTAGGGTTGTGTAGGATGTTAAATAGCAGACACAATATCCGAGAGTTCCTGCGAAGTCGAATTGGGAGCCACTTGAGCATTTTGCGAAAATGAGAAACATGATCGTACTTTTTAAGATTAAAAATGAAACGAATACAGATGTTTTGTAAGCGCTCAAGTTTATTTAAAAGCTCCTCCGTTATATTACTTTACTCTCTCAAAATTGTACAAAAATGATCTCCTTTTTTTTTCAATTTTAATTATTTTATCCTATGTCAATTAACTTTTATTTTACAATACTTTCAAAATAAAACAGAACGTAATTATAAACTGTCAAGCAAAGCTCGTTCCAAATCTCTCTTTCTTGTACATTATTGCATAAAAATGAAACCGATAGACATTTCATCAACAAATTAAAGGGAGAGAGAGAATATCTGTAATTAAAAAATTTAGCCTGCACTGCGCTCATGCACTGCTGTCAAAAATAACAAAATAGTTCGATAAAAAATGAAGAAAAATTCAAAGAATTCCGACTGATTATTTTGATTTTTTTGGAAAACAATAGGAAGATGTTGTGTTTATTAAATTCACAAGTTCTGTTCCTGCACATTCAAAAAAGGCTTAAAACTTGTACTACAAGTTTAGTCTCGAAACAGAATGTTACCGGTGCCTATCAGCCTAGAAAAGTAGAAAAAGAGAAATATGAAAACTGGGAGAATAATCATCTTTTCACAGCTCAGCTTGCTACTCCCAAACCTAGATTTAGCATGGTGCTACCACCACCGAATGTCACAGGAACTCTTCATTTAGGTTAGTTTATTTTGATAACCTATTTTTTTACTTTTATTAGTAGAACTTGAAGGTTCGAAGGCACCAACTGCTTCATACCATGTACGCTGCTGTAGATTATCTTCTGTGTGATGAGCTAGATTTCCTTACAAGCTTTTCATCTTTCCATTACACCGGACGCAGCAGAATACCAAGATTAATTACTATACTGCTGTATAGCTTCTACTAAGATATTTCTGATCATCATCAGTCTAATTAATGTTCCCACTGCTGGAACACAGGCCTCCTCTCTATGTGAGGGAATGGGCTATTATCCACAATACAGATTGATCGATCTCACATGACTTCGAATTTTTGGTTCTAGGATATGCTGGTTTCCTCACATGTTTTTCTTCGTCATTTTGAGTTTATATTCCTAAGAGTTTGACCTAATAACACATTTTTTGCCAAGAGTATCCACGGTAGAACATTATGGCCAACAGGCAAATGCAGCACATTATAAAAATAATTCTGGCAGTGTAGTGAAAAGTTGGAAATGTTTTCTGGTACACTTAATATCTTGTTCAACCACACATTTTGTTTTGATTTCAGGCCATGCATTAGCATGCACAGTACAAGATGTGATTGCAAGGCACAAGAGGTCTTTGGGCCATAATGTTCTATGGTTGCCAGGCATAGACCATGCTGGAATTGCTACACAGGTATCCTTTAAATTATGGCTTAAATTTTAGAAATTGGAAGGCGAAAGGACCTCTCCTTTCGCCTTCCAAATCTCCACCAACCTTTGCCCACTACAACCTTTACATCCAAACTAAATGGGAAGTGGGTCATAGTTCGTCCAAAAACCAATTCAACACCGCTGTGGAGAGGTCAGTCTGAGTATTTTTTACTACGGCCCTAAGTTTTCACAACCATTCCATCAGCAGATTTTTAGGGTTAAATGTGTAGTTTACCTACCATACATTTTATTCTATTTGTCAAAAATGTTTCATCTGCTGGCGAAATAGTGATAATGGCTTGTTAGAATGATGACTTTGAACAAGTTTTATAATGTGTGACACCTAGAGAATACAATCCCAAGGATGTGTTTCAACGCTTCAAAAATCCCGCAATCCCGGGACCCTGGGGCTATCCTGGGATTAGACCTTTTGGTTTAATTCAAATGAAAAAAAAGCTTGAGTTATAAATAAAATTCACAACACAAATCACAATAAAATAAGAAAAGATAAAAGACAAAAAGCTTTACTTTTTCAAGAACTCAAAAACACAATACAATAAAACTATTCCGAAAATATAATTGCAGAAATTTCAAAGCATCCAATGTTTAACTTAAAAGCCCGCTTCGTAGTTTATTGCCAACATAAGCAGCAGCTGAATCCCGAGATCCTCCAGGCCAGCCGGGATCCCCAGGGTTCCGCTTTAACAGGTCATCAGTCCACCTAGGGAGAGCCCTTCCAAGGAACGTCTTCTGGTTCGCGATCACCACTCCAGAACTTCGGCCCCATCAGCCATCCGTTTTGCGAGCAATGCCACTCAAGTGTGGTAATTCTTCGGGTTACGTCGCTAACCTTAGTTCTCTTGCAAGGAAATTCCGACCATAGCCCTCACCATTGCCCTGTGGGTGACTTTAATCCTTCTAATGAGGCCCACTGTGGGCAACCACGTTTCGGTCACGTATGTAATCACACTGGTCACATAGACTTTCGTCTTGAGACACTGCGATAAGTTCGACATAAAGATACTGTGCAAATATCCGAAAACTGGTCGAATTCGACAATTGACCTTTACCGAAATTAGAATTACTTAACTGCTGGACCGTTATTTAGTCACAATCGTCTACAACTTCAAATGAGAGTCTCCGATCTTGACAGGAGTGGGTCACCATGATCTTGTTTTTTCCATGTTAATTTTAAGTTCCACTCTTTCGGAAGCTCTATTGAGGTCATCTAGCATAGCAACAATACTATGCATGGTTTGAAAATGAGATCCTCCATGGTCTGAGCCACAACCACGGCAAACCGAATGCGAGTGACGCACTCGCCATTCATTGACGTTGATGCCTAGGCCCCCACCAGTTCAGAACCTTAAGACATCTTCCAGTGCAGCGGTGAACCGTTTCGTAGATATGAAGTCTCCCTGTCTCACACCTCGCTGTTTAAGAATAGTGTAACGGACGACGAGCCCTTCACAAAATGTAACCCTAGTATAAGTAGTTTTTAGGAAAATAACGGGGACCTCTATGTCTGTCTACCCCCGAACTATTATATACTAAAAGGCCTTAAGCCTTACGCAATGATTTGCGATGTTGCATCAGCTTTTGTGGAGGGGATATTGGTCAAGTCAGTACTTGTCCAAAGGGAGATATTACGCAATAAGTTAAACTATTGCATCAGCTAATGGGAAAGTCCATTTTCACGGGCTATGATTGATTAAAGGTCCCAGAAAGACGCAATAGTGCCCCCACAACTTGCAATGGCGTAATAATCTATGTAAGGGGAACCGATTATTTAATCGATAATCGAGTCAAATAAGAACAAGTAGAAATAAGTAATAACTTCTGTAGGGATTGTGCAGAGGGTTAGGCGGAGTTTATAAAGAAACGTGTGTACGTCGTGCCATCCTTTTATTCACTGTCTAAACATAATACTTATCCGCTATTCTACGTAAACTACTTGCAAGCTGTTACTGCAAGCTTGCACATCATATTACATACCACATCATAGGGGTTGTTACAAAAAAAAAATACACATTAAATGTATTTTTTTTTCTTTTTTTACATTTTATTTGCCTAGAGCAATATTATAGTTAAGATTCTTATAATTCTTATAATGCGCATTATAAACATTAGCTTAATAGGTAGGTAGTTATTTTAATGTTATTCTAAGTACATTAATATAAACAATAGCGTATATTTTTATTAATCTAAACAATGTAACTTATCGTTAAGTGAAGTGTGTCACTGTCATAACATGATATCACTTAAATGTAAACAAACCGATTAGTTATAGGTACTTAAGTTACATATCTCTTTGTTCTATTTTTATGAACCGTCTCTAATTTATCGTCTTTATTTATAATGACATTAGGTTCGTTATCGCTTAACACAGTATAAGGTCCTTTATATAACTTGTTTAATTTAGTACCTGTTTCATTTTTAATAAGTATCAAATCACCTGGTTTATACGAAATAGGATTACATTTTCTGTCATATACCAATTTCCTTTGAGTTTTTCTTAAAATTAAATTATTCCTAACTTCCTTATGAGCTAACTGTAACCTATATTTAAGTTCTAATACATAGTTGTCTGGGTTGTAAAGCGGTTCTACTACGTCATTGGTAAGATTACTAGGTTTGTTGCATGTTTTACCGAATACTAACTCATACGGTGTGTATTTTGTTTCCGTATGGACGGTAGTGTTGTATGAAAAACACCAAAAATTCAACCATTGGCTCCATGTTTCTGGATGTCCATCACACTGAGTACGTAAAAATGCTGCAAGATGCTTATGGGTATTTTCTAATGCACCTATCGACTGATGATGATATGCTGTCGAATTCAGTTTATTAATTTGTAGCAACTTACATACCTCTGACATTGTTTCTGACATAAATTCCGTACCTCGATCGGTAGCGATGGTTGTAGGTAAACCATACCTAAGTATAAAGTTGTTTACAAAAGTTCTTGCTACACTTACCGTATCTTTTCTCTGTAATGGATACGCTTCGACATACTTACTGAGCTCACATTGTAAACTTAAAATATAAACGTTACCTTCTAAATCCTTATCTAATGGGCCTACTAAATCTAAAAATACTTTTTGGAAAGCACTTGTTGCCGTTGTAGTTACGACCATCGGTTCTACTATATTTCTAGAATACTTACTAGTTTGGCATTTTTTACATTTTGAAACGTAGCATCGTACGTCGTTCTCCATGCCTGGCCAAAAGTACTTACCCTTTATATTGTTTATCATGCGTCGTACGCCTGCATGCCCACTTGTTGGCAGCAAATGATAATCATGTAGTATGTATGTTTTTTCGTCATTTTCTAGGACTCTTTTTATTCCTCTTAGAATATTTATTTGTGGGCCGGTCCACTGTGGTCTTCTTTTTATTTCATTGATCAATTCTTTAATAAATTCGACATTATTTTTATCTTTTACTATGCATAGTTCTGTAATATTTATTTTTCTACAATTATCACTCAATAAATCCGCAAATTCGACTCGCGAGAAATGCGACATATAATCGAGATTTATATATAGAGTAGATTCATTCTTTACATAAGCGAAACATTCGTTTTCGTAATCCTTATTTTTCTTGTTCAGATCTTTACCCTTTATAAATTTTAATTCTACTGCTTCATTAGGTTTTCTTAATATCTCTGCTATCCTTGGTTGGCCTAACCTTGGTTCGTCAGCTATATTAAGGGAACCATTGTCACTCGATTGTGATTTTGCTTTGCACTCTGAGTTTATTTTCGCTCGTTGTGCCCTTGTCATTACTATACTTACTACTTTTTCATTTAAAGACTTTAATTCATTGGAACTTATGGTAACCCTACTCAATGCATCAGCAACATTATTCTCTGTACCTTTTATGTATTTGATGTCGTAATCGTATTCTTCTAATAGTAATCTAAATTTTAAAAGTCGTGTAGATGGATCCTTCATACCAAATAGATAGATGAGTGGTTTATGATCCGTTAGAATAGTAAATTTTCTTCCATATAAATATGGTCTAAAATATTTTATACTCCACACTACTGCTAAAAGTTCTTTTTGTATCGTAGGATAATTTAACTCTGCTTTATTTAGTGGTCTACTGGCGTAAGCTACTGGTCTTAGATCGCTGTTACATAAGACTGATCCTATTGCCATATTAGATGCGTCTGTTTGTAGTATGAATTCATTTTCTTGTGAAAAGTCGGGGTATTGCAAAATTGGTGGGTTAATTAACTTTTCTTTGAGAATTTCAAAACTATTTTGACACTCACTTGTCCATACAAAAGGTTCGTTCTTTCTACATAATTTATTTAGTGGTACTGTAATTTCTGCAAACGATCGAATGAATTTTCTGTAATAGTTGCAGAATGCAACGAATCGTCTAACCTCTTCGGCATTTTTTGGTACTGGGTAATTTTTAACTACAGTAATTTTTTGTGGATCTGGTAATACACCATTTGCTGAAACTTCATGACCTAAATAGAGTAGTTGAGTTTTCATAAATTCACACTTTGCTGGGTTCAGCTTAAGGTTCGTTTTTCTTAAACGATCGAAAACTTCCATAAGATTCTTATTATGTATGTCTACTGTCCTACCGAATACGATAAGATCGTCACAGTAAACGAAACATTTCTCAAATGTTAGTCCTGACAAGGCAATTGACATGGCTCTTGAAAACGCATTTGGTGATATTTTGAGTCCCATAGGAAGGCGCTTCATACGATATTGACCTTCACTAGTCGAGAAGCTGGTGATATCCCTGCTCCCTGGTTTTAAATTAACTTGGTAAAACCCTTGCTGAAGATCTAAATGACTAAAACAAATACTTCCTGAAAGAGAGTCTAATATTTCGGTAATGTTTGGTAGTGGAAATTTATCGTCTTGGATACAATCATTAAGTTTTCGGTAATCCACTACTAAACGCCATTTCTTTTCTCCATCTGATTTTTTGGGTACTAAAAGAATAGGACTGTTCCACTCACTGCTGGAGGGCTCTATTATGTTGTCCTGTAACATTTTTTCGACTTGCTTATTTATTTCCGATTTCGATGATTGCGGCAAACGATAAGGCTTAGTATACACTGGCATCGTATTTGGTTTTATTGTTATTGACTGTTCTACTACATTTGCTGTTCCTAGTTTGTCTCCTTGAAGGAAAAATATGTCTGAATATTTAGCACAAATTATTTCCAATTCTTTTCTATCACTTGAATTTAAATGCGATAAATTTAGTTCCGATAGTAATTTTTTTACTCGCTCCAGTCCCGTTTCTGATTTATTAAATAAACAAATATTATAGTTATCTAAATACTCTATATCATCGTTACGTATTAATTTTGATTTCGGTATTTTGATTAAATTTTCATTAGTATTTAGAATTTTTACTGGAATTTTACCTCGTTTTGGCTGAAAAATACAACCTGCTATGAATAAGTTGTCATTTATTTGTTTAGGGTGTAAAACGCATTCTTTGTAAATATTTTTGTTTATGTCGACATAGTGAATAGATTCACTTCGACCTGGAATAAGCAAATAATTTTCCGAGTTCGTGTGAATTGGTTGTTGGTTTTGTATTTCAATGCGATAATGATGCGCTTTGTCATTTAATTGTAAGCTGAGTATGTTTGTCGGTAAATCAATGTTTGCGTTATAAGTTCTCAGAAAGTCTAAACCGAGTATTCCATCCGATTCACATGGAATATTATCGAACAAGTAAAACTTGTGACGAAACTGTACACCCGTTTGTAATTTCAAAGAAATGTACGCGAAGTTATATACTTGTACTTTTCCACCGATTCCTTTTATATTTGTTTGATCGCTATATAATTTTGTTTCGCGTGTTACCATTTGTCTGTTGATTAATGAAATAGTTGCACCCGTATCGATTATAAATTTTAGTTTTTTTTTTCCAGCGTATAAATAAATAAAATCGAGACTTTTCCATATTATATTATAATTAGTTGCTCCGAAAAAACTGAGCTAAATTTTCTTCTTTATCCTTTTCCTCTTTTGGCACTGTGACAACATTTACGTTGTCTTGCCTGGCACCTCTGTAATGACCCCTGTTACTCCTAAAGTAACTTTTATTCGGCGGTCTATAGTATCCACGCTGTTGGTAATGTCTGCCACGGTATAAACCTCGCTGTGGGGCCCCCTGACCCCTGTAATGCTGGGCTGCGTTGTTACCTCGGTAGTGAGAAGGATTTCTACGGTATTGAGTAGTCTGCCCACTATGGTAGTTTCCGCGATTTCGACTGTACCTTGAGTTTCTACCTCGTGTGTATGATAACACGGCATCCTGACCTGAGGTTCCGGGAACTGACAGCTCCTCATCCTCAGCTGCTCGTACTGCATCCTTGAGTTGACTGTAATTTCTAGCTGCTAAAATAGTACTAAGTCGTCGATTTCTCAGACCATCTGCAAATCTTTTAACTACTAACCTTTCGTTTATTGGACTTAGTATCTCGGCGGCTGTCTGGTTTCCGTCTGCTTGCGCTATGGTGAGGGTGGTAAACAAATCTCCTAGTTTCTCTCCGTATTCGCCTATGGTCAAGTTGTTTTGACTTATATTATTAATCTGTGCTATTATTGAGTTGGATGATTTTTTTGTCAGAAGATGAGTTTGAATATCTTTGATTAAATCCGAAATAGTGGTGTAACTGTTATTCAGTTTTAATTTCGCTATTTTTGATAGACGAGTCTTTAACACAAATGAAACGAGCAATTTCTTACAACTTTCTTCTGTCAAGCAACTCTCATACATCTCTATACCTTCAATTATTCTCTCTACTGTTTCTTCCTTTCCGTCCATAATTGGAATCAAAGTACTAGCCGTTTTTAAACTGAAACTTTCCATTTTGTATGTTGTCTTATTTTCCTCTATATCTAAAAATTCGTCGGACGAACTTTCTGAAATATCTGTAACCTCTTTATAACCCAAGATTTTTCTATAAATTTGCTCAATTTCGTTAGGTATTGACGGATCTAAATGTAATTCCTTTTTACGTATACGTCCGTATTCTATTAATAATGTAAACTCGTTATACAAATTATTAGCCTCCTGAAACTTTTGCTTTCCTACTTTTTCGCTTCGCCGTTTAGGGCCTAATTTTCTAATACTAACACATAAATCTAGTATACTTTCATATATTTCACTAAGTCTTTCCATGAATAATTATATAGTCTAGTTTTACACTTATTCTTATTTTTACACTTATGAGTACCGCACTGATACCTTTCATGGAGTTATCCGTCTCGATGGCTGCTAGGTTTGTCCTCTGGAAGGGCTGCTTGGCTTGTCCTCTGAAGTGACTGCTTGGCTCATCCTCAGGAATGGCAGCTTGGGCCGGGCTATACCCTGGACACCACAGGTAACTGAGCCGGGAATTCCCTGACTCCTCCAACTAAATACTCGTACATTTTATTTCTTCGTTCTCCTCGCTTTTTTTTTTCTTCTTTGATTTTTCTTCTCTCTTCTGTAATTTTTATTTTATTTCTTCTATATTATTTTATCTTCTTTCTTCACTTCTTCATTATTTATTTATTTTTCGTTCTATTTACGGCAGGCGCAGGAAACGCAGGTAGGTTCCTCTCCGGATCTAGTGGTCACGCGGCGAATGGACCGTCTCAAGTTTTGTGTCAAAACTTCATTCGTGATCCAATTCTGATGGCACTTTTTGTACAAAACGTATAGTCCGTAAAGTGCTGCTATAGAGAGTATTGTGCAGATGACGAACATCACGACGCTTATGTTTGAAAGGTGATATTCCGCGCTGCTGTTTGATCCTCCGGAAGCACTCTGAGTGATGAATACTTCGTCCTTCTTTATATCTGAGCGACACATTTTGATGTAGGTACGTTAACTGTCCATGTAGATATTTAAACAACGTCGAAATTTGGTTGAAATCCTGGCAAGGTCGCCATGTAGGGATTGTGCAGAGGGTTAGGCGGAGTTTATAAAGAAACGTGTGTACGTCGTGCCATCCTTTTATTCACTGTCATAACATAATACTTATCCGCTATTCTACGTAAACTACTTGCAAGCTGTTACTGCAAGCTTGCACATCATATTACATACCACACTTCATTCAACCAGTGAATCAAGGAGAAGTCTTCAAGAAGTCAAGGAAGAGCTCCATATCAGACAGATTGTCAAAGATATAAAGTAGATTCATAGTTCTTATCAGTTACCTAGTGTCGTAACAAAGTTAATAAGTAAATGAGTCCCACGTTCCCCACGTCGTAATACGTTATGTACATTCCTTATGTAACAGGAACATTTAACAGTGTAAACTCTTGTGCCCCGCTTCAAATATAAGCTATTTTCGATCTCTAATATACAATAAAAGTGTTAAAGTATCCACCTCTTTAATTCAATACAGTCCACCCCAACATTTGGTCCATTCGAGCCGGATATATGGACAGTGGAGACCAAGCTTAACATCTTGGTCCATTCGAGACGGATAAGCAGTGAAGTCCCAACATTTGGTCCTTCAGATCCAGTTAAATAGCGAAAAGTGCCGGTATAATACATAGCGCGTAATAAAGTGTTATAAGCGGGCACATAAAACTGTAAGTACTGAACGAAATTAACTTTATATATATCGTGCGTAAATAAAGTTCCGTGATAGGAAAAGTGATATTCTGTGTGCCAAAATCGCGATCATAAGTGCGCGGTAAAAAAGGGTAAGCAGAATAACAGGATTCATAAGCGATATTCTGTATTAAATCGCGATCATAAGTGCGCGTTTAAAAAGGGTAAGCAGAATAACAGGATTCATAAGCGATATTCTGTGTATTAAATCGCAATCATAGTGCGCGTTAATAAAGGGGTAAGCAGAATAGTGGGACTCATAAGTGAATATTAAAAAGTAAATTGACTCGATTCGCGTTGTGGAATGAAATACTAACGGATATATTGTTATAAAACATATAAAAGTGACAGTGTTGTGAATACGTGAATAAATAGTTACGCGTCATATACAAGCGCGCGTTATAGAACATAGCGCACGCCCGTTGATAACGTATTGCCGCCGTGACTATATAGTGCCGTATGGTACATAGGGCCGTCGTAAGTTATAGTGCCGTCACAAGTATATAGTGCCGTCACAAGTATGTAATAGTGCCGTCGCGGTAAATAGAGGAATAGTCGTGATATAATAACAGCGTCGAAGTGCAGCTAAGTGAACGTCGTAGTGGACGAATCTGGTGAAGTCCAAAACCACAGGATAGGACTGTCGCGCATCTTTCTCCCCGCTTAAAGTCAACCTGTAGCGTACCATCTCGGACAATGGTGGTCACCCGAAGCCAGGGTGATGCTGCAGAAGCTGAGGACCGGAGGCGGGCCCTGCAGGAGAGGGCAGACGAGCATAGAGAGGCAGTTCTACGCCAGGAAGCGGAACGGATTCGAAGAGAGAGACTACGGAGGATTTCAATAAACCCACCCTTGTCACCGGCAGTGACAAGTGAGCAAAATATTATATCGATTCACGACCAACTACCGCGCCCCTTACGACAGCAGACACGACCTTAGCAGGACCATCGTCAGGACTTCTTCTGAGTGAAGAACATGGACAAAGGACGAGGTCACCCACCCGATCGGTGAGGTCACATAGGTCACAGAGGTCACAGAGGTCACAGAGGTCAACCAACAGTATTACAACGCGCATAAGGCTAGCCGAGTTGGAAGCAGCAGAGAAGCTTGCAGCCATCCGGAAGAAGTCTCTCGACCTGGATGAGGACCTGGTCAAGAGAAGATTAGCCGCCCAAGTATCTGTCCTAGAGGATGAACAGGACAGCCTGCAGGATGAGCCCCTCATCACTCAGGAGGAAAGCCATCACAGTAAAGTGGATGAATGGCTTCAAACGAACCCCCTCAGATCACGGGGGGAGGGGGACCAAGGCCCCCCCCGGGAGGACCCAAGACATATTAAATTCGACTTGCCACGGGGAAGGTCGCCGGCATCGACGAAGCACAGGAACAGCATCGATAACTTGGCAACGACCTTAGAAAGGATGGCAAGACCCCGATTACGGCATACGGATTTACCGGTGTTCTCCGGTAGTGTGAACGAGTGGCTGCCGTTTAGGGCGGCCGTGAACGACACTACCAACATGTACAGTATATCGCCTGCTGAGAACATACAGCGATTAAGGAGCTGTCTCAAGGGAGAGGCAAGGGAGGCGGTTTCCGGCCTCCTACATACTGCCACTGATCCAGAGGCCATCATGAGGACACTCGAGCAATGCTTCGGACGACCAGAAGCACTCATCGCTCGCGCCATCGAAGATATGAAGAAGATGACGAAGCCCATGGCATCAGCCTCGGACTTAAACAACTTCGCCATCAAGGTGCAAAACGCGGTATGCGTGATCAAAGCAGTCGACCGAGGAGGATACCTACACAACCCAGTACTGACTGGCGAAGTGCTGGACAAGTTGAGCCAACATATGAAGTCGAAATGGTGCGACTTCGCCTTCGAGAACGACGACAAAACGGAGCCGGAGATAGTTATGCTGTCTCGTTTCCTGATGCGGGAAGCGGATAGGGCGTTACGATACGCCTACGCCCCGCCCACTGGCGCCGCGCCCGCCAACCAGAAGAAGGAAACCAGACAACCAGTGACAGCAAAGAAGAGAGCTACCCCCGTCTACACAGCCGTCGAGAGCCAAGAAGAAAAAGGTCGGTGTCCTAACTGTAAACAAGATCACGTATTACATAAGTGTCCCAAATACAAGGAGATGAGCGTCAAGAAGCGATGGGAGTATGTCAAAGCCAACGGCATATGTTTTAGATGTGTCGAAAGTAAACATGGGCGATATAGATGTAAGGCGAAGCCGTGCGGCTTAGGCCAATGCCGCCGGCCTCATCACGCCTCCCTCCACGAAGAGAGGGAAGGCACCAAGGAAGAAGTGACGACCGTGAAGGTTACCGCAGAGCCCAGCAAGGAAGAAGCGGTGCTGTCGGTGGCGACCAAGTTCGCGGCCGACCAGAAGAAGGTACTGCTGAAGATGTGCCCCATCATAGTCACCGGGTCACGGGGGGAGGTAATGACGTACGCATTGTTCGATGAAGGAGCGACCGTCACCCTCATTGATCAAGACCTGGCGACCAGAATAGGAGCTGAAGGGACCTCACGCCCGCTACACATACGCGGCGTGAACATGTCTTCGGAAGTGCAGGAGAGCAGAGCGGTACGGGTGCAGGTTAGGAGCATCCGGAAAGACGGTCAGTCACACGAGCTTCGAGCAAGGACCATCAAGGACTTGAGGCTCCATCAACAATCCATCCCAGACAACCTGCTGAATCACAAGCACCTGCGAGACCTGCCCAGAGAGGAGGTTTGTTACGAACAAGCTCGTCCAGGACTCTTGGTGGGCACAGACCATTGGGAGTGCATAGTGACCAGGGAACTACGAGTCGGTGGCCGCGATCAGCCAGCCGCCTCGCGAACGGAGTTGGGATGGGTGGTGCACGGAACAGCACCACGAAGCGTTATCACGCAAAAAGAAGACATACTGCACGTCATCGAGACCGGGAGAGGAGACGAGCAACTGCACGATCTAGTCGAAGCACACTTCAAAATAGAAGCCTTGGGCGTCGCCAAGAGACCCCGCGTGAACGAAGCGGACCAGCGGGCGACGACCATCGTGAAAAGGACGATCAAGAGGATCGACGAAGGCTACGAGGTGGGGCTGCCGTGGCGAACTGACAACGTGGTCATGCCGCCAAGCTACGGAGCAGCGCTGAGACGACTGAAGAAGATCGAACAGAAAATGGATGCGTCACCGGACTTTGCCGTGCAGTACGCCACACAGGTCAAGAACCTGTTGGACAAAGGATACGCGATGCCATGCGACGGAACGGAAAAGGATAGCCCCGTCTGCTGGTACCTGCCTCACTTCGCTGTACAGAATCCAAACAAGCCTGGGAAACAGCGATTAGTCTTCGACGCGGCGGCAACGAGCTACGGAAAATGTCTCAACGACGAGTTACTGGAAGGTCCAGACCTACTGCAATCCCTGCCGGGCATAGTATTCCGGTTCCGAGAGCGGGCAGTGGCAGTCACCGCAGACATACAGGAGATGTTCCTGCGGGTGAGAATAAGGCAGCAAGACCAACCAGCTCAGCAGTTCCTGTGGAGAGACCAAAACAGGACGTCGGCCCCGCGTCACTACAAGATGAGAAGCATGATCTTCGGAGCAGCCAGTTCCCCGTATATGGCTCATTACGTCCGGGATTACAACGCGGAGCTTCACGGCAGAGAGTATCCCAGGGCCTTAGAGGCCATAACCAAGAACCATTACATGGACGACTTGGTGGCAAGTTACAGCGATCCAGAGGAGGCGTGGAAGACAGTTAATGAAACAAGAAAGGTGCACGCGACCGCCGGCTTCACGCTGCGAGGTTGGAGCTCCAGCGACGCGACGGTTTTGCGCGACGTGCCCCAGACACTCCACGCCACCGCCCCGACACAACTAGGAGGGGAGCAACCTGAGAGCAAGATACTTGGGCTGTACTGGAACGCAGAACGAGACGAACTCGGGTTTAATACATCCATGAACCGAGTGCCGTCTGAAGTAAGAGAACGAACTCGTGCTCCCACCAAGAGGGAGGCACTGAGCGCAGTGATGTCCATCTACGACCCGCTAGGACTGCTGAGTCACTTCACAGTACGAGCGAAGATAGTACTCCAGAGCCTGTGGCGCCTACAAACAACGTGGGACACGCCCATTCCGGAGGAAGAGAACGAGCTCTTCGCGGCCTGGCTAGGTCAATTGGAGGAAGTAAACAGACTGCGGCTACCCAGGTGCTACCTTAAGAAGAAAACACAGCGCATCGAACTGCACGTGCTGTGCGACGCAAGCGAACAAGCGTACGCGACGGTAGCATACTGGAGAGCAACAAACAAGGATGGGACCATCGACGTCGTGCTGGTCGCGGCCAAGGCAAAAGTAGCACCGCGGCGAGCCCAGACAATACCACGTCTGGAGCTGCAGGCAGCGGTGATAGGAGCCCGACTCGCCGACACCATCAAGAAGGAACACCGCATCGAGGTCAACAGTACGATTTATTGGTCGGACTCCTCTACGGTGATCCACTGGATCCATCACGACATGAAGAGGTACACGCCGTTCGTCGCGCACAGACTCGGAGAAATCGCCGAGCTCACCAGCAAAGAAGAATGGCGCTGGGTGCCCACGGAGCACAACGTGGCGGACGACGCTACCCGACTCACCAATGCGCCGATCTGCGCCACCGACCGCTGGTTCCGCGGGCCGGGTTTCCTCCGTCTATTGGAGGAGGACTGGCCCGGGACGCCGGCGTCGGAAGAAAACGAAGAGGAGGTCCTGCACATTGCGCCGGCCCCTGAACGAGACAGCTGGCTGCCCGATCCTGCCCGCTTCTCCAAGTACGAGACGCTGGTACGCGCTGCTGCGCGCGTGCTCGCATTTATTGATGCGTGCCGCCGCGTCTCGCCTCGACTCGAACATCGGCACATTGAACGCGCCGAAAGGGAGCTCCTGCTGAAAGCACAGCAGGACAGCTTCGCCGAAGAGTTGAAGAGAATCCAGTCTGCTCGCCCCGTCCCCAGGACGAGTCGGCTGTACAGACTGGACCCCGTATTGGAAGACGGCCTATTGCGCGTGCGAGGACGAATTGAAGCCTCTAGCGCGCCTGTGGAGGCCAAGCGACCTATCATTTTGGATGGTCGCCACCGAGTGAGTAAGTTAATTGTAATGCGCGAGCATTGCGCCGCTGGGCATGCCAACAGGGAACGAGTTACCAACGACTTACGGCAGCGCTATTGGATGATCCACCTGCGACCCACGGTGCGAGCCATTGAAAAGGCCTGCGCATACTGCCGGAGACTGCGAGCAACGCCGCAGCCGCCGGCCACGGGAGACCTGCCACGCGCCCGCCTGGACCCCTTCCATCGCCCGTTCACCAACTGTGGTGTGGACTATTTCGGGCCCATGATGGTTAAGGTGGGCCGGCGCCGAGAGAAGCGATGGGGCGCACTGTTTACGTGCCTCACATCCCGCGCCGTGCATCTCGAGCTCGTCGCATCATTATCAACAGACTCAGCCATTATGGCGCTGAGAAGGATGGCTGCGCGCCGCGGCTGGCCGCGGCTCATGTATTCCGATAACGGAACTAATTTCAGAGGAGCAGATCAAGAACTGCGAGCGGCTTATGCGGAGTGGGCACCGGCACTGCAAGAAGAGGGACTACTGCACCGAATGGAGTGGCGGTTCATCCCTCCCGGCGCACCCAATCAGGGCGGTGCGTGGGAACGGCTGGTACGCTCCGTAAAGACTGCCCTCGCTGCAACTCTGCGCGAAAGGGCGCCTGCTGAAGAGGTGCTGCTGACTCTGCTTACCGAAGCGGAGTTCGCCATCAACGCACGCCCTCTGACTCACGTTAGCGTGAACCCCACCGATCCGGAGGCCCTCACCCCCAACCACTTTTTGTTGGGATCCTCCACGGGCCTACCCTCAACAGGGCCTTGTGACGAGGCCGACCGACGTGCTTGGCGGGCCAGCCAGGCCCTTGCCGATCACTTTTGGCGACGCTGGCTGCGGGAGTATCTCCCTACACTGGTACCCCGCGGCGAGCCGCAGAGCAAACGCCAACCGCCGGAGATCGGCGACGTCGTCATCATCGCCGACAGCACCCTGCCACGAAACGTGTGGCCACTGGGAGTCGTCGAGAACATCTACCCGGGACCTGACGGCGGCATCAGAGTAGTCGACGTGAGAACGAGGACCGGCGTCTTCAAGCGTCCGGTCAGCAAGCTCGTCGTTCTACAAAAGGAAGAGAAGGCTGCGCAGGCTACGCCGGGGGGAGAGATGTAACGGACGACGAGCCCTTCACAAAATGTAACCCTAGTATAAGTAGTTTTTAGGAAAATAACGGGGACCTCTATGTCTGTCTACCCCCGAACTATTATATACTAAAAGGCCTTAAGCCTTACGCAATGATTTGCGATGTTGCATCAGCTTTTGTGGAGGGGATATTGGTCAAGTCAGTACTTGTCCAAAGGGAGATATTACGCAATAAGTTAAACTATTGCATCAGCTAATGGGAAAGTCCATTTTCACGGGCTATGATTGATTAAAGGTCCCAGAAAGACGCAATAGTGCCCCCACAACTTGCAATGGCGTAATAATCTATGTAAGGGGAACCGATTATTTAATCGATAATCGAGTCAAATAAGAACAAGTAGAAATAAGTAATAACTTCATTCAACCAGTGAATCAAGGAGAAGTCTTCAAGAAGTCAAGGAAGAGCTCCATATCAGACAGATTGTCAAAGATATAAAGTAGATTCATAGTTCTTATCAGTTACCTAGTGTCGTAACAAAGTTAATAAGTAAATGAGTCCCACGTTCCCCACGTCGTAATACGTTATGTACATTCCTTATGTAACAGGAACATTTAACAGTGTAAACTCTTGTGCCCCGCTTCAAATATAAGCTATTTTCGATCTCTAATATACAATAAAAGTGTTAAAGTATCCACCTCTTTAATTCAATACAGTCCACCCCAACAAATAGGTTCCGACGTCGAATGTACCGTTAGCCAATTGGCACCGTAAAAGAGACTGCAGTACCAAGCCCAAGTCTCGATCAAATCGAAGGCTTTCTCGTAGTCCACAAACGTTTAACAAAAGGGCAGGTTATACTTTTCGGTCTTCTGTATGCCGCAGCGTATGTGTGTTTGAAAATCGCCCAGGTGTAATGGTAGGTACAAAGTCTTGCAGCATTCGCGATCTGTTTTCAACATTCGCAAATTAGTCATTTCGCTTGTTTTAAAGACCAAGTCTCAGCTTTGAATCCCCAAGTACGCAGCTTTACCAAAAGAGCAGCTAAAATGGTTTGTAAAATACTTCCAACGAGCTCATATCACTTATTCCACAGCAGATAAAAATATTTTTGTCAAATGAAACGTAAGTACAGGTAAACGAAATTATCAGATTTTACAACACAAAAAATAGGAAAAATGACTAACCTCCCCAACAGTGGTGGCACGTTTAGTTTCGTTGGCCCGGCACTTTAGTCTTTGGACCGAACATGAATGACCTCCTTTATCTTGAAGTTTTTAGTTACATAACGACTCGAATGGCGTAGTGGTAGTGACGCTGCCTTACGTTCTTAGGGTCCTGGGTTCGAATCCCGGTAGGAGCAAATGTTTGTGTGATGAGCATGGCAGTTGTTTCCGATGTTTATATGTATAATAAGTATGTATTTACAAACAAAAAAAAGTATACATGTAGTATATCAACCATCTAGTGTTCACGACACAAGCTTTGCTTAGTGTGGCACTAGGTGGCGCTGTGTGTTAATGTCCAGCGATATTTATTTATTGAAGGTCAAGCTCATAAATCTAATAATTATCTTCTCATTTCGTTTACCCAGGGCGTAGTAGAAAGATACCTGAAAACAAAACAAGATATCACACGCCACTACATTGGCCGTGAAAAATTCCTCAAAGAAGTTTGGAGATGGAAGGACAGACACGGCGACGCTATACGCAATCAATTGAAGACCCTCGGCTGCTCCCTAGACTGGTCACGTCAAACATTCACTATGGACGAAAAACACACCAAAGCCGTCAACTCCGCCTTCATAAAACTTTTCAAAAAAGGTCTCATATATCGTAAAAAGGCTCTAGTCAACTGGTGTAGTGCATTAAGATCAACAGTTTCTGATATAGAAGTCGAAAATGTCATTATAAATGGTCCCAAAGATATTGAGATACCAGGGTATGAGAAAAAAGTGAAGTTCGGATTGCTATATCATTTTGCGTACATGCTGTTGGATGGTGATGAGTCGATTGTTGTGGCTACCACTATGCCGGAGACTATGTTGGGAGATACTGCGATTGCTGTGCATCCTAAGGATGAAAGGTAATTGGTTAAAATGAAATGTAACAGGTTGCATACAGCCGTGTCGGGTCCGAGCCGAGTGTCAACCGTGCAATTTTGTATGGACACACTCACACTTCCGAGCCGCTATCGAGTAATGGACATTGGATTGAGCTACGGCAGACACGGCTCGTATCCGGCACAGTCTAGCGTGCGTCATCCTTAATACCGAGTTTCCATTCCTTAAAGCCCAGCTGCCATTAGTAGATCTTACAGGTAGTCAGTTGCGCGCAAATCATGATAACCAGTCTTACCAAGGGGTACCATGTTACCCAGTACTAGTACGATTGTGGAGGTCAGATAGCTGGTGGCTCCACATGAAATTCTGCTGCATCCAGTTACACTGGAAGCTGATCCCAACACGGCGACATAACAGTTGCGGAAAGGCTAAGATGGATGTAATTTTTCCAATCCAGTCTTGACCTTCTATCTGCTATTCTTTCCACCTGTCCCGATTGTGTACTCCGTTTATCTAATTCCTTTAGGCTAAGTACTCATTCACGTTGACTCGCGGGCGCGGTCGCGATATATCAAACATATGGCGTAATATCCAAGTGTTCACGAACACAACGCACGTGCGGTCTAAGTAGCGGGCAAGCTAGCGAAAGGCGCGCGCGGCGGGCTCGCAGCAATATCAAACGCGTGAGATGTTTGTGTTTGTTCACGTCGAACTAGTGGCGGAGCGCGCGATTCACTCGCGACGTCAGGTAAGTTCAACTAGTATGAACTTGTCGCTAGAAACGGACTCGCGCAAACGCCTGGCGGCCAATGTGAATACAAACTCGGCACGTCTCCGCGCCCGCGCGTTCCTACGTGAAGAAGTACTAATGCCTAAGGCATGATAGTGCACTCAATCATCATGAATATAAAAATAATAATGTACCATTCGCTCTTCCTTCCTCATTATGCATGTTTTTGTTAGTTTTTAGGGTTCGGTACTGAAGGGCAGGGTAACCAACGGATAATAGCTAGACGCAGGGGCGGATTTGATACGTTGGATGCCCTAAGCCTACCTACATACAAAAAATTACCGTCGCCCAGTGTGCTGTAAAGCAAGAAATTAAATTAACCTTGGAATAAAGAAATATACAGTCGGATGAGCAATACTTCTAATAATCGTAATCGCCATGTATTTTTTTTGTACGCGAAGGCGCGTGGGCAACTACAAAAAAAAACGACCTTGTTTTGCCGCCCTAGGCCCAGGCCTACTCGGCCTATAGAGAAATCCGGCCATGGCTAGACAGTTCATTTTTGTACGGAATGGGTGTTACGAACAGTAAGTCGTGGATTCGAACCCAGGCAGGCGCAATGCTTTGTGTAGTTTATTACATCACCACTGCTCTCAAAACGGTGAAGGAAAACATCGTGAGGAAACCAACATGTCCTAGAACCAAACATTCGAAGAGATGTGACATCTACTAGTCCGTAAGTTATTCCCTCTCGCAGATAGGAGGCCTGTGTCCCAGCTGTGGGAACAATAATAAGCTGATGATGATGATGTCTTTCTGTATAACAACAAAATATAAATCAAAAATTAAAGGGGGCGACAACGATGATACAGAACCCATGATTCGCGAGTCCAACTCGCACTTGGCCGGCTTTTCTTCTAATATTTTGTTTCGTTCATATCAGGTACTCACATCTGGCAGGTAGAAGAGCATGGCACCCCTTCAGAAACGTTGACATTCCTATAATATTCGACGAAAGGGTCGACCCTAAATTTGGAACGGGCGCCGTTAAAATAACCCCAGCACACAGCAAAATGGACTACGACATAGGCAAAGCTAACAACCTGGCTCTACTAGAAGTTATCAACGAAGAAGGAATCATGAAGAACGCAGAAACTTTCACGGGAATGAAACGGTATGAATGCCGGGAAGCCGTTGTGGAAGCCTTAGATGTTTTAGGACTCATGAAGGATATCAAACCACATTATATGACCCTGCCAACCTGCAGTCGAACCGGGTGCATCATTGACCATCTGCCAAAAGAACAATGGTTCGTATCCTGCAGTAAGCTTAACGAAAGAGCCCAGGATTTAGTCAAATCCGGCCAGTTGATTATTGAACCCGAAAAGTATGTCAAATACTGGCTCGATTGGACTGGAGACGTACGTGACTGGTGTATCTCTAGACAGCTCTGGTGGGGCCATCAGATCCCAGCTTATAAATGCACCCACAATCACAATGTAGCGTGGGTAGCCGCCACGAGCGAGGCAGCGGCCAAAGAAGAGGCTTCCAAATTTTTAAGAACATTGCCAGACTTAGTTAATGCTGAAAGAGATCCCGACGTTCTTGATACTTGGTTCTCTTCAGGAATATATCCGTTTGCGGCATTAGGTTGGCCTAATGAGCCACTGAGTAAAGACTTCGACGAGTTTTATCCTCTCGATCTAATGGCTACAGGACACGATATCTTGGGATTCTGGGTCCATAGAATGGTAATTCTTGGTTTAGAATTAACTGACAAACTGCCATTCAAAAAGGTTCTATTACATGGAGTCATTTGCGATGGACGAGGGGCGAAAATGTCTAAAAGTCGAGGCAATGTTATAGATCCATTGGACGTTATTGACGGTATTAGTTTGGAGAACCTTAAAGAAAAGACGAAAGCAATGCATAGAAACGGAATTCTGAGTTTGGAAGAAGTGGACAAGGCATTGACGTACCATCAAGATAATTTTTCGGCTACGAAAGGAATCCCTGAATGTGGAGTTGACGCGCTAAGGTTCACTTTGCTCTCTCAGGATATCAAATCGCATTTCGTGAACTTTGACATCGCGATGTGCCACGCGAACAAACTCTTCGGCAACAAAATCTGGCAAAGCGTAAGATATACACAAATGTCTTACGCAAAACTTGAACTTTCGCGATTGACTTCAGGGTTCGAATTGACCGAGGATGATCTGACATACTTCGACAGATGGATCCTTAGCAGGTTGGCGGACATGGTGCAAATAGTTAATAATTCTATGGAGAAATACGAGTTTCATTTAGCAACCAAAGCGATTAGGACTTTGATGTACAACGAGTTCTGTGACGTTTACTTGGAGGCTACTAAGCCAGGGATCGACGGTAACGATTGCTCAGTGGCGTTTGCGCACGCGCATACATTATCGGCTGTTCTGAACACGTCTCTCAGGTGCCTCGCACCTTTCATGATCTATTTGGCAGAAGAACTGATTCCGAAAGTACCCACCTTCTCGCATAGTATAATACATGACTTTCAAGACACCGATAACAAGTATTATGATTTTCCGAACCTTACAGATTTCAGAAAGTGGAAAGATGGCTACTTGGAAAAGAAAGTAGAAAAGTACTTGAACGCTATTTTTCTGGTCAGAGAAGTAAAGGGATTGTATAATATGTCTAATAAATTGAGGCCCGAGATAGTCGTTAATAGCTTTGACGATTCTCTAAAGAATGATATAAAACAAAACGAAGTTGTATTTCGGAATTTGACGCGTTGTAGCGAACTTAAATTTAAATCAGACCCCAAAAAAAATTACGTTAGGGCTGCTTTGGATAAAAACACTGAAGTAAAAGTGGAACTGCTCGGAGAAGATCTAGAAGTTGCTATATTTGCAGCCAAGGCTAAACTGAATAAGAAAATCAACAAGCTACAACAAAGCTTGTCAAAGTTAGAAGCCAAGTTTTCCAGCGGCCATTACTTGACGCATGCGCCGAAGTGGGTTCAAGCTAGCGACAAAGAAAAATTAGATTTGAAGAGAAAGGAAATCGAGGGATTGCAAAGACTGATGATGTAGTTTTAGAATTAATTAACGACTATTTCTAGAAAAATGGCGGACAAAACTTAGCATAGAACTGCATTTTTGGAATAGAAATTGTTCAATTAGTCATCTCGTAAAAGTAAAGTTGTATTTATGGTCTTTGGTGTTGCTGTTCCAAATAATTTTTACTTTTATTTATTTATTTAGAGATACAATGAAATAGAATCCGTATTATATATGGCATTTCAAACCATAAATTGTATAATATGGTAGAAATAAAAAATATTACAATAACTCTTTTAAAACTTATAATTGCATTTGTAGATCTAGAAAATAGTTTGTGTGCTAAATTAAGTAGGTAAGTAATTAAAAATGTTAAAAATCAAAAAGTTTATTGTTTAAAAAAATCAATAAAATGCTTTAAAATTACAACAGACGATAGATTTCTTTAACTATTAATTGACTAACAATCAGTGGCCCCTTAGAACCAAAATAATTCATTTTTTATCTACTGTAAATGTTTTTAAATTAGTATGAAACATTCAGGGTTGCCCCTCATCTATCATATCGTGCTGCTAGATGAGCTGCAACCCTTAGAAGTCGGCATCGACTATTTTAAATCCGATCATAACATAACATCACGCTTGTATTTCTACAAAGGTTAGCCAGAGATATTATAATAAAAGCTGTACCAACCGTTTGTGGGTTTAAGCAATCCAGTATACACAACTATTAAATATGTGTATGTATACCTACTTATTGTATGCCAACTATTTTCTCGTACAATATGATGGAAATAAGTACCGAGTATATTTTATTTATACAACATTATTTTTTGTTTATACTAAACCCGAAAAGGGGTCATTGTATCATCATTTTGAACAACTTTTTCTATGGGACGAACCTTGAAATCGCGAAAAAAAAATCAGCTGTTCCCTACATTTTGACAAGTTATGCGAACATAAATGTAGGGAACAGCCGATTTTTTTTTTCGCGATTTCAAGGTTCTTCCTATACAAAAGTTGTTCAAAATGATGAGTACAATGACCCCTTTTCAGGTTTAGTATAAACAAAAAATAATGTTGTATAGAACGTTCGAAATTATGATTACTGTTAGCATGTGTAGTCCCACTGCTGGGCAAATGCCATTGTGGACATCTGGTCGTTGGTTTTGTCCATCTCGTCCCGCCATCTTCGCGTCGCCTTATGATTAGAGACGAGAATTAAGTAGACGATGCTCTCTTCAAATTCTAACAAAAATAATGAATAATAATGCATAGACACAACTCAAATATAAAGTAACTAAACAAACAAAATTGATACACAAATTAACAAACATACCTTAAAATTACGGCTTTTTGAGCGATACACAACACAAAAATACAATATTATACAACAACAACATTGGTTTCCAACTAGATCTGATGCTATATGGACTGAAGTGATTCTTACATACTACACTTATATGTATAATTATGTCACCGTAAAATTGTCAACCGTTATATTACAATATGACGTGTTTCTCTCTAGCGATATTGTAAACTCTCAAAATTGTCAACTAACATACGGAAGTATCTCTGCCCCCATAATCGGGACTTGGGGCACCCCCTCGTAAGGTTAGTTAGGTTCCTTTAAAAGTTTAAACCCTGCACTCGGAAATAGGGGCCTCGACTACGCTTTTTAGGGGAATATAAAGTGTTTTAAGGTTAGGTTATATTAATCGGTATTTCTCAGGAATATTCATGAGAGTGGTACCATTGGGCAAGGAGGACCCCTCCTTCCCTCCACACCGCCTGAGTTGACTACCATCGCATGCATTTCAAGAAAAATAATGCGTTTTATTGTAAGCAGTATGTTTGTTTGACAATATTTCGAGAGTTTACAATATCGCTAGAGAGATTACAATATAACGTGTTTGACAATTTTACGGTGAAATACAAACTATTCGAGGAAAAAGTTTAACTAAAGGACATCGGATCGTAGAATCTAGATTATTTATACCTTGTTTTTTTATATAGGTACTAGTATAGTACATTCAGCGTTCGTATAAGAAGGAAGTGTTAGCCATTAGGTATTGTTCGTGTGCGTAAGAGATGGAGATATGCAAGTCGGATTGCGCTATCTCGTTTTGTGCACCGAAAATAAACATTGAACGTATTCATAAATATCTGTTAGCTCATGCCGACGGCCAATTTACTGGTATGTGCTAAAGTTAGTAAAAATATTACAAATTCTTTAAAAAAAAAACCCGCTCACAATAAGTAAAATTCCCTTTTTCACATTTAAACATATAGACACAGACTGTAAGTAAATTCACATAATGTTTCCCGAACATTAGAGGGCCTGGCAAAAATTTCCGCACCACGGTAAGTGTTGATTATTCATTTTTAATTAAATTCTAAACCACGTTATATTAAAATCAGCAGAGACTTAAAAAAAATGAGTAATTTTTTTTACATAACTTTGCACCCGATAGTCGCCTAAAAATAAGCCGTAGAACCAAGCTAGCAGCTATGCATACGTTCATAGTAAACATACCAACACCACCTTGTTGAATCAGAAAATAAGTAAGTATATGGCCCACTTCCCCTCACAGAAAAAAGACTGTAACGTTATAATAGGCCGATGCCATACCAATCAATAAATAAATTAATGTAAATTTTATGTCCCATTCAAAAACAACTCCTGTACATTAAAATTTGACAAAAATCTTTGAGAACTAACAAAATCAATGCCAATTTACATATTTCGATTTCAAATCGCTCATGATGTTACCCCAAATATTTTATGATAGGACCAGTCTGACGAAACTAGGAACAATTTTTTTTTCTATGGACTTTACCAGGCAAATAATGGTGGATTTGCTATCACATTCCCTCAGTGGGGTTTCTCTTTCTTGCAATATCCCGTTAATCAGCCATGTTGGTTGTTGTCAAAACTTAATTTGGCGCCTTGTGTTTGTCCCGCCCCTAAAGCTTCGTTTTGTAAGAAAATGTATGCAATTGTGTCCACCGCAACCATTGAGCTATATATACTAGAGATGCAAACCTCAACAAAATTGACAAAAAAAGCGTAACCACTATTTAAACGCGACGACGTAGCTTTGAAACCATTAACATTTCAAAGTGAACGTATATTTGTCTCGCTTACACAAGTCACAAGAACAATACCGTCGCCTTAATTAGACAAAGACGGCAATATAAACTTCCAATGGTGGGATGGGGTGGCCTACTCATGCGAAATTTTACCCAACTTTTTTAAGCCTTAAAAATATTTAATATATTTATAAATTAAATTAACTTGAAAATATTCGAATTGCATATTTCTTTTTGGATATATTAAAAGTTTTTAACTAATTAGCACTTCACCAGTGACTTCATCCGCGAAAATAATTAAAGCCTTCGTTACTGGCTAAAGATGTAGCTGTGTGTGAAATAATTTTTAAAATCGGGTGAGAAGTTCTCGAGTTAAATCGTAACAAACACACAAACAAACAATAAAAACCTTTTCTCTTTATAACATTATTATTTCGTTTATATGCACATTCGCTTTTTGGATCTATTTTGTCTTGATCACGGAAGTGCTTCAAAAATGAGAAAAATCAAAATCGTTTATTGCGAGTAGGCCAATTACAGGCACTTTTGAATTTTCGAAACAAAGATGAAAATTAAATATAGCTACAGTCCCAGTCACAAAACATAAAAACTATGAAAGTACTGTAGTTGCCCATTCCATAGCGTAGATCTCTATGGAGAAGAACGGGCAAGAAACTCCATGGACAATCTTTGAAATCAAAATTAATGTTACAAAATCTTGGTTACATCATTCATGTTGAGATGGTATATTATGCGAGAACAATGTAGCAAGGTGTGCACGTTTAAAGTGTCCATAGTAAAAACAAAATAATTCGTTCAAATTAGCCATGGCAACTAAGAGATGTCCAGTCACAACTGACAGCGCCCGTTCACGAACATGACGCATGGATCAGCACCATTCAGCTCAACCATTTTGAAGGGAACTAAATGGTCCGACACACGCGCCACTATCAGCGAGACATTTCAGCGAGCATGACATACTCTGAACCGCCAGGGCACATTCAATTCAAGAAATGACGTAGGTTCCCAGTGAATGATAGCTTTCTAGTACATAGTACTCACACAATATGGGCTATGCGATTACATAAAAGGTAAATGAAAAGTCAGTCAGTCTCTTTTTTCAGCTATTGGATTATATCCACCCACTAAACACGGCGTGTTAGATCTTTAGGCACCCTACAGCGTTGTTATAAAAAAATACAAAGCACTTATTTCATCAATTAAAAATTCTCCCACAAATGTTGGAAACTAAAACTAAGTTTTACTGGTAACACTGAACCTAATTGTCAAAATTCAAAATGTAAATTAATAAATTGCGTTTTTACGTTGATGCAAACCATTATAAAAACTCAGAAACAATAAAATCAAGTATGGAAAGTAATTCCGGTTAATAAATTATGTGTTTGTGATTTTAAATCGCACTCTTTCAATACGCATTTACACATTTTTTGTCCTGTGTCACTTCCGTAGGCATCTAACAGAACACTGAACTGACGTTAGCGACGCATATGTATCTGTACATATGTCCCGTGGCAACGCCTTGGCGTGGTAATTGCTAATCTAGTTACATATATATCTATGACCGCAACCGTAAGTTCATCTAATCCCATTGAATACATTTTTCATGTAATAGGTATTTATTCAACGGGATTAATAATAATTAAATACGTTACGGTTGCGAATCATATTTTGATCAACATACAACTGACTTGTATTAAAAAAAAAGACTTGTGGCACTCGGGGACTGCCGCGGTAAAGCCATTGCATAGCTATTTTTATCAACTTTTTGCAATTATAATTATTATTTTATTTTTCCGCCTGTTGTAGACTGAATGTTCAGACTCGGCTACCCATCACGATGAAATTATGAATTTTATTATGAAGTTTGACGTGTCTGATAAGTGTGTTGATTCTGATTTTCTGATTCATTTGAATTTCGCGGGCAAATGCTTCCGAGCTTTTCACATGCACGATTAGTCCAAAGATATTTTCATATTTCCGGTAAGTGGGTCCTCTTAGGTTCAAAGTCTTTGGATATAAAAAAAATCTCAAATATTTGTGGGTAAGTGCGAGCTTACACAGTTACACTTAATTTAAATACAATTAGGTAAACGCAATATATTACTCTTATATACCTATCTAATTCTACATAGACAACTGATCTACACAGTAAATACACACCTATGTTACATACACACTCGAAACATACATAATAGGTACACGGCCGTGTTACAAAAAGATGTGGTGATATTTAAGGGGCCGGCGGAACATGCTTATTTCATACAAACGTAATACCAAAATAACTTGTTTTAAATTATTTTGGTATTACGTTTTTTATGAACTACGCATACTCCGCGGGCCTCATAAGGATGTTGAACACCCGGCAACAAATCAAGCTATAAATTTCCAGCATTTCTTTTTTGACGGCACGGTTGGCGCGGTAGCTGAGCGATCGACTGCTGCGCTGCGTGTATCGGGTTCGATGCTCGCACGGAACAAATATTTGTATGGCATACAGGCAGTTGTTACTGTCCTGGCTGTTTGTGTTTGCGATTTTAAATATTTGTAAACGCACCCACGAAATAAGAGAAATTTCTAGTGTGGGCAAAGTTTAAAGAAAAAAGTATAAAATGCTGGTAATGGTGTATGGTATTGCTGGTAGAGAATGCCTTGGGGCATTAAGTCCGCTTATGTACATAAGCGGACTACCACTATTGTACATTACGTTTAAATAAATAAAATGGCCTCTCGCTTTGTGTAGTGTAGATTTCCCGGACAATGAGAGACACAATTCAATAGTTTTACTTCGATAGATTATAATCTAGCGAAAAATAATGCGCTAAATGAGAGGTTTTCTTATAATGAATTAAACAAAAATAGTTAAATTAAACAAAAACTCGATAGATGGCGTTGAACCGACTACGTTACTACGTGCCAAAGCCAAAATGCTTGAAAAAACACACGTCACATACGCTGTTTGACTGACACTTTCGTTTGCATAAGCTTCCGAATATAACCATTAGGTCCAAGTGAAATTACGTGACGTTCTGTTCCTTGCAGTAACGTAGTCAGACTAGCGCCATCTATCCAGCAACTAGGGAAGAGTTGAAAAAGAAAATCAATCATTGTAAGCAGTATGTTATGTTCCGTTGACAATCATTCGAGAGTTTATAATCTCGTATCTTAAGTTTACGGCGACTTAGACCATTCTTCATTCTTTCTAATTAGTCATTTCGATTAATTCCTACATTGGTAATTAAAGCATAAACCCAAAAATAATCTGCAAAAATGTTGGTTAGTAGAGGTACCTACTCAAACAGACTTCAAAATGGTTGGAAAACCAGAACAAGGTATGGGAAATTAAACTATATCTCAATGAAATAAGGTTCTTAGCAAGCCAGAATGTAATTACCGGATCACAGTGTTCGTCTTCGTTCTGAAACATTTCTTGTGTTATTGAGATAAAGTTACATTTTCTTAATGAAAGGTTTTCTTTTTAACAATTAAAAAAAATAGTTTCCGTGTACTCGATAGATGGCGTTGATCCGACTACGGTACTGCGTGCCAAATCCAAAACGCTTGAAAAAACACACGTCACATACGCTCGTTGACTGACACTTTCGTTTGCATAAGCTTCCGAATATAATCATTAGGTCCAAGTGATATTATGTGACGTTCTGTTCCTTGCAGTAACGCAGTCAGACCAGCGCCATCTATCCAGCGACTAGGGAAGAGTTGAAAAAGAAAATCCCTCATTGTTAGATCTTTGCGAGATACAAACTATGATTCGTAGAATTTTGAAACTATGATTACCAAATTCGATAAAAGTGGAGTGAGAATGAAATACCATTTTCTCAAACAAAAAATAACCGTGAGATAAGTTTATGACTTTGATTTTAACCTCTTTGGTTGTTTCCGTTTAGTTTTTTTTGTTTCTGGTAACATTACCTTCTTCAGACCTGTGTGTAGACAGATGTATTCTTCGGGTACCGTTTTTTCTGATTTCTCTGAAAAAAAAAAAATGGTTTTATTTTATTCATGCATGCTGGCATAATTAGTGATGACCAGCACTGGTCATGTGTAGACCTCGGTATAATGAATACGGGTGATACGTACACTTTCATTAGTGAGGCCCATGGCTGCGTGAGGTGGTTAGGTCATTGTGTAGTCACAAATGCAGCCCTGTCGACAGTGGTTAACGTACAAGTCGAGTGTGACGTGCAATGATCTGATCATTTCCCACTGATTATTGATTGTAACTTAGATCTAGTGACGGGTGAACAAATACCAATCTGAGCACCGGTGCTCAATAAGGTTGTTTGGGGTGAACGTACAGCAGAGCAAGTGCTGTTGTATAGTAAATTATTTACGATTTTCCAGACGAAATGAACCGTTGTTGCGATGGAATATGCTCCAATGCTGATCATAAGTTATTGTTAAAAAATATGTATTTAAAGCTGGTCACTATACTGTCTGATGCAAAGCAACAGCGTCATGCAAAAGGGTGAAAGCACGAAGGAGGGGTGGTTATGTTGCGGGGTGGAACAAATGTGTTGCAAGTTACCATAGGGAGGCCAGGTTGAGGTTTTTGGCCTGGGTTGAACAAGGCAAACCTAACAATGGTCAGACATATATTGACATGAAAGAAAGTAGGAAGTTGTTTAAGCAAAGGTTGAAAGGGTGCCAGAATAGGCCGGAACAAATCAAAATGGATGCACTTGCTTCCCATCATTTTGCCAACAATTTCCCGCAGTTTTGGAAAGAGAGCCTAAAACCTGGCCTTCCTGTGAGTATAAATGGTATTAGTGATCATCACATGATTGCTAATATGTTTAGTGAGCACTTCAAAGTGATACCGCGGCATGGCACAGACAAGTTGCGGTCGCCCGTTGCTGGGCCCATCAGCCATAATAGAGATGTCAGATTTACAGCGAAAGATGTTAAGAAAGTTATTAACGGTATGCGCAGAGGCAAATCCCCTGGTTTTGATGGTCTCAGCATCGAGTATCTGAAGTGTGCTGGAGTCCACCTGCCGCGAGTCCTATCGTTGTTTTATTATGTCATTCTTGTCAAGCACATTAAACTGCACGACGCCCAGTTCGGTTTCCGAAGGGGGCTTTCCACTGAAAGTGCCATATTAACCAGGCTGTACGGTACTACACGGACAGGAAGACGCGAAGCTCTGCTAATATATTAGCCGAGCTAGCATTATTTTTGAGAACAAAGTTGCGGACAAAGTGCTAGTGCCTAATATAAGCGCGATTGACCACAGATTGGTTTTCTACTCTTATGCAGCCGAAAAATCGTTACGATCGGACGGTACAGTTCAAACTGCGACGATAAATCTACATGTGTGTATGAGAAAAACTGTACAGTTAGTCCGATTTTTCAGAACTGTAGGTAAGTACAGTTGAACGCACATCTATGGTTGAACAGAACAGTATGAAATTTTGGATAGATAAATCGGAATCGGAAGAAACTGTGCCGATAATAGTAACGTGTGTGCCAGTCGGTTCAGTTTTCGTATGGATCGCGGTCTAAATGGTTGTGCGTGCGTTATATAAAAATAATGGCCACTAGTCTATCATGGGGAGGAATAGCATTTCTCTTGCTTTTCAATAATTGGCAATATCATGGACAGCAGATAACTAAGTACCTATCACTATCCATTCGTAAAAAAATAAGGTAACACCTTTAGTTTTTCAACAAATTAACATGGGAATGAGATTCTCTTTTCATTAGCCATTCTTTACACCAAATACGTGTTTTCTTTTTCTTCCTTTTGCTTTTTTATTGCGATTAATAACCCAACAACTGCTAACGCGTCGTCAGTCAACTCGAAGCCATCTCAACGAATCGTACAGTTTTCTAGTAACATGTGAGGGAACTACGAAACTGTGCAGTTTAATCTGTACCGTCCGATCGTAACGATTTTCGAAACGTGTGTAGCAGCCATTAGTGCTGAGCTGACCTCCAAAAGCCAGTTGAAGAATTACTTATTAACTTAATCTTTTATATACATTTATGGAGGTACTTACATGTATAATTATAAACCTAAGTTGGGCCGAATGAAATTTAATGCAAGGAATGGGAATTGAGAAGCCATGCCCAGCTGTGGACTTTAACAGGTTAATAATGTTGATATTGGCAGTCATTCAACGGTCTTGCGACCCATGGAATGTTTTTAGTCTGACGATGATAGTAAAATAAAACCAAGAACTATATGTGTAACTATTTATTGAAAAATCCTTTGTCCTTATTAATTTTCCCAACTGCCTCTGCCATTCTGAAAAAAAAAAGAGAACCATTGTATCAGTCAACTATAAATTAATAGAAGATTGTTAAAAATAAAATAATAACTAAAACCTTGCTACACACCTTGCTAAAACTTCGATTTTCTGCATTTTATATTTCTGGTCCAATTCATTTCTCTCTTTTCTAATTAAAACTAACTCTTTTTCAAGTGGTGCTGAAAATAAACAACAGTTTTAAGTTGTTGTTAAAAGCATGAATACATAAATTAATCATAATAAATAATAATTTCATTAAGACTACAAGAGCGTTTAACAACAAATTGTTACATCAGTGCAGATTAGGTTGGTTTTAGGTTCCAGGTTCTGGCTAGGAATACCTTCATAATTTTGATATTTGACTAGCTTCTGCCCGCGACTTAAACATTTGCAACTTGCAACATTTCTTATTGCTGCTCCTCTCCTATTGGTCATAGCGTGATGTTATATAACCTTCCTCGATAAATGAACTATCCAACGCAAAAATAATTTTTCAATTCAAGCCGGTAGTTCCTGAGATTAGCGCGTTCAACCAAACCAACAAACTCTTCTGCTTTATAGATTTGTGAAACTCAATTTTAACTGATGACTTTGAATTATCGCTAATAGGGAAGACTTTATTACTTTTTTTTTAATATGTACTCATTATTGACGTCTTTCCATACAAAATTTAAAGTTTAGGAGCTGCTCAAATGTTAAGCGGCCTTTAGATTTTGAGTGACGTTTCAGTATTAGTGGTTTATGTTAAAAACATGAGCATTTAGATGATTTTGTCTGATACAAAACATGTTTGTATTGATACTAGCTATTGATTAATACAGGTTTTACTGCATGGTTGCAATTTAAAAAAAAATGAAAATGTTAGAAGTTAGAGAGGCAACTCTGCATAGAAAATGTGGACAAGCCGCAAGGGGTATGTAAGTATTGCAACATAATATGGGGTTTTGTAGTTTTTGTCTGTCTATCTTCATGAAAACAAAGAGAGAATTTCTCTATTTTTGCACCATTATAGACCAACCAAAAGCCATATTGTGGCAACTGGCGATATTATTTTTAACTTTTAATAATAATGTTTTTAAGGACAAATTTTTTGGCAGCCGCATAGTTTGGTGGATCTATAAATTATTTAAATATTCAATTAGTATTGTTTTATGCTACTTACCTTTATATTTTTATGGCATTTTCTAAGTTTCGACAACACAATTACCACAATATGGCCGTTATACTTATAAAGAAGATCATCATTTGCTTTGCACATTAATTTTTAAAAGGTAATGGAAGATATAAAATTATATAACATTCTATCATATTTAAAAGTGTAATATTCCTATTTTTTTAAGATTTTGTCATCATCTAACGCAATGCAACAAAATATTAACAAGTAATAACCAGAGGCTAGCAGAAAAAAAAACTTACTCATTTTCTTTGAATTTGAAGATTTCTTTGCTTTATTCTGGTCTTCATGCCATTTCACATGTTTCACTAAGCAGAACAGGTACTTGAACACCTGGGAGCACTTCGCACAAGCATACATCATCTCTCCCGTTACTGGGGGCTTCGATACCATCTTGGATGTATTAACGGGGATGGTTTCACAGTCAACAGATGTCTTGATCACCCCACCTGGTAATATTTCTAGTGTTGGCCAACTGTCTGAGTGGTTCGGTTTGCCTTCAGACTGTATGTCGCTGGCTTTCTGGTGAGGAAATGATATGGATTATTATTTGATTCATTTTTATTGTTAGATATAATTGATTAGAACTGCGCAATGTATTTTATGATTTGTAGTGCAGCATTACTATTTATAATAATGATTTATTTTTGTTAAAGTATTAAATGGTCAGTGGGTGGTCTTAGGGGCGGATTTAAATATTACTGATGCTGGAACTATCTAAGACGCATAACTCCAAAACTGAATGCAAAAATGAAAGAATTAATTGAGAATAACATTTCAATTGCAACAAAAAATGAGTGGTTTGTGAGATCTCTACAAAGATGTAACAAAATCGATAGGTAGCGTTTCAGGGCGGGAAAATAATAAGCTCACCATGGGTACATTTATCTCTAAAGGTACCTCCAAAACTTCCGGAACGATCAGTTCCCCATCGCTATCTTCCTCTTCTTCTTCAATCATTTCTTCAGAATGTATGGAAACCATACTGCCGATATTGGAGTCACTATCATCATCATTTTCATATTCTACTTTTTCATCGATACAATAATCGAAGATTTCTTCGTCTGGAGGTGGTATGTGTATGTCTATAGTCCTGCCTATCCTGTCTCGCGAAGGCTGCACGTCCTCCATTCTAACCAGAGCCACATTCTCCAAATCTTCATGTTCCAAGGCTGAAGACATGATGATATTTACGTCTTAGAAAATTCGATCTTCACAGTATTCCATTTCATTCACGTAGCTAAAAACTTGTTTTCTGGTCAGTCGATTCGGTATTTTAAGTTCAAAAGCACGTTTTCCAAGCTTCTCGTTTAATAAGTAGATTTTTTTAATTTCCAAAACAAATCGAGAATTAGAACAAATGACATCGACTGATAATGTTTGTCTATGATGTTTTTGTTTTTCTAACTTTGACGTTGAAGGGAAAGGACACAGATTATATAACTATTGTCTATGAAATGCTCGAGTCATGGGCTCGCATTATATATATTGTAGTCTTTGGGCTCGAGTTATGAAACCATTATGTACTGCAACTCATAATCATTTTGTACGGTTCGAGTTTTGAAAACGTAGACTAAAGGTCTTCGGACATTATAAAGAATCGACAAGCTCCTTGGACTCGACATGCATAACTATGATCCTTAGGGATTATAGGTAGGTACATGTATTTTTTCTTCACGGAAGCCCGCGAAATTAAAATTACTTACAATCAAAATCATCAATTTATTAAGTATTGAATGACTTTTTCATGGAATAGTAGAAACTTTAAGTAATTTTCAAATAAAAGTGTACTACGGGCAGGGTCGGATTTGGTACGTTGGCTACCCTAGACCTACCAAAGATTCCCGCCCCATAAGTGCTGTAAAGCATGAAAAAAGGAATAAACTATAGAATGACCGTGACAGAGAAAATTACCTTGTAATAAACTAGTAAGCAAAGATTCAGTTGGATGAGCAACACTTCTAATAGGTAATCGTAATCACCATACATGTGTTTTTTTGTGCACTATACACGTAGGCGCGTGGGAAAATAATAAATAAAACGACAATAATTATGTTCCCGCCCTAGGAAATCCGCCCCGGGCGACCATGTATTTTGAATTTGCTTTCCGTTTACAAAGTTATACATACCACAATGTTTATATGCAACAATTTCTTGCATATTCCCCTTTGCCCGTTTTCACCGCCAACCCCTTACATTTAAGTGTTACCTAGCAGTTTTTAATTAGTCCCTAACTGTAAAATAGCTTTCACCAAGCGTTAAGAGTCACCTAGCGCAATAAGTGACCCCTTATACTTATGGGGCCGAGTGACAGGTCAGTTTTGATTGTCTTTAGAAAGTTTCAAAAAATTGTACGAAATGGACGACATTTTTGAGCTCTTAGTCTCTCCTAGGCAATAAAATCCCCCCGAAATAAAATGAAATATATTTTTTTTAACTCAGGCTCATTATTCGTAATCAGTACGTCGCAGGGCCATGACAAGTATATTGCAATCATTACCTACATTAGCAATTATTATATAAAGATATATAGGTAGATAAATATAAAGATATTTTTCCTTTTGCCGAGCGTGTTCCATCATGGAACTGTAATCTTACCAGCAGGACTAATGGTAAAAAAATCAACATTAGCTCCATTATTTGCAGATTCTTTTAAATGATACCAGTGATTAAAAAAAACAACAGTAGTTCCATCATGAAACTGGGCTGCAGTGGCTGGCATTATGTAGGGGAAGGCAAAGAAAAGAAAAGAAAAGAAAATAATAGAAGGTAGTTTACACAGTTGCTACTATAAGAGCTAAGATTAAAACTTTGTATTTTAATGATTCCTATTTTTTATTTTATTTATCAGACAATTTACTCAACCAAAATCATAAATGTAAACATAGAAACTTTTTGAAAAATATCGCAAAAATATTGTATTACATACCAACCATCTAATAATCAAATTAAGAAAAACAAACCAGAACAGTGGGTACATTTAATTCAGACTTAACTTTGACTTTCTTTATGAGATATTGGATCTCTTGCCATAAAGTATCATTACCAATCTACTCAGATCTAGCATCATCATTAAAATTCCATTCATGTACAGGGAAATAAATTTGCATCAATGTTTCATAGATTTCAACATCTATTGGCATGAATAGGCAGAAGATAATGCGTTCAAAGTTTGGATTCTCTTCTAGAAACTTCCGTGCAGTCCCGATTGCAATGTGGGCTGCCAAACGGTTAGGAAAGCCGTAGATGCCAGTGGAAATGCATGGGAAGGCTATAGAGGTCAGTTTTTCTGACTTATGGAATGCGAGGGAGTTTTCATAGCAATTTCTGAGCTTTACTGCATTTCCATCTTGAGGACCCACTGTGTGAATGACATCTGTAATTTAAACATAAAATGTTAAGATCTGCACTATTATTATTAAGAGGTTATGATTGTAAGTTTAGATGTAGAGGGTAATCTTCGCAACTGCTGATCCAATTCTGTCACTAATCTTCTTTTGAGAGCAGCGGTGATCGCAGTAGGTCGTGAGTTCGATCCAAGACAGTCGCACTACTTTGCGTAATTTATTTCATCACTACTGCTCTCAAAACGGTAAAGGAAAACATCGCGAGGAAACTGGCATGTCCTAGAACCAAAAAATCTCCCAGCAGTGGGAACATTAACAGGCTGATAATAATGATAATAAATCTTGTTTTAATAATTACATTAACCCTAAGTGTAATAAATGGGACATTATTTAAAACATTTGTAAGGCATAATTTCTGACCTTAACATGACCTAAGCCGCGGGCAAAAAGCTGTTTTTTTATAGAGGAATATATCTGTCTTATCTTTGTTTTTATAGAACGCAAAGATATGATTTATTTATGTTCTCACTAGTTATTGTCACCAAGCCATGAAATCATAATTTTATACACAATGGAAAATCCAAATCTATTTATTTACTCAAGTCAATAACAATATAAAATCCAGGGTTTTCCATAATGAAGTTATTTACACTAAAGAAAAAAGGTTTTCAATTTGGGATTATGTGCCTAGAAATATCGAAAGACATAACGTAACATTACAATTGTAATCCCTGAACGGTAGGCAGAAGTGCACTGGATAGTACATCAATGTAGCGCCATTATGAATTTGGAATTTATGTTTAGGTCCCATGTTATAGGGAGCATGCTTTTGCTTTAGACTTTTACTAACAACATTTATGCATCTTGATTTGAAATAATTATTTAGTATAAATGCCATCTGCTGGAACAAAGTAGTAACATTGTGGTACCCAAGAAAGGGAAAGAGAAAAAAGGGGAAACCCAAACTGGATTCAAACAGCTGGAAAACGTGGACAAGACTAATGCAGGAGAGACAAGATTGGAAATTGTTGGTGGAGGCCTTTGCCAAGACACACAGAAGAAAAACAAACCTATACATATTAAATGTATACTTATGTCTGAAAAAAGGCTATAAATAAAATATAAATTGCATCAGGCATTAATCCAAACTGCATGGCAAACTCCCAATAACACTGGCTGAATTGGAAATAATACCCAGAAGTCATGCTTCCAGTCATCAAAGCATGAGTAAGAGACAAACAAGGCAGTCAGAGAAATATTAATTAATTGTTTTCTTACATTTAGCCGGTAGATCATAACCGCAGGTTATCTTGGCTTCTCCTGTTGGACAACCCTTGAGTGAATTACATTCCTCCTGCAAAAACAAAAGAAAAAGTAAAGTCAAAATGATTTGGACTTGTTCCTGACTAATCTAGAAAAGTTGGAAAGGAATGAGGCCTTTGCCCAGCAGTGGAACAGTGTAGACTAATCAAAAAAGTTAAAACTAAAACCCAACTATGACAAAAATGGCAACAGAAAATGTTTAAAAAGATATTCTTCAAAGCAGATTATATGATTCATCAAAGTTATTTTAATCCAAAAATATTGCTGGAAACAATTTTAAAAAATATATTGCACTTATTATGTTACACCCTTCCCTTGTTTAAAAGGGATAGCAGAACAAATAAGTATACCTGCAGAAATGGTCCAGCCGCACGGTGTATGGCTCCATCAACGCCACCTCCCGCCTTCAACCTGGAATTTGCAGCGTTCACTATTGCGCTTACCTGAAAGTATTTGAAGGGATCATTCATAATTTATCCTGATTTAAACATTAGTATTATTTCATGAGCTGATTGTCAAAAAGCCTTCAGCCTAATTTTTTTAATATGTTTATAGGTCCAGCAAACTATTTATATATATAATATAATTATATTAATAGGATTTTCCCAAAGGAATTTCCCTTTATGATAATCCCGGGCCCGCGTGGTAGATTATAGCCCATTCCCTCTCATTGAGAGGAGGCCGTGTCCCAGCAGTGGGAACATTATAGGCTGATGATGATGATGATGATAATCGGTTACACATACCTCCAGTTGAGTAATATCTCCTCTAAATATAGATACTCTCTGGGCCAATTCCCTATTCTGTTCTTTGTCTATTTTGATCTTTTTTAACTCTGTAAGATCGTCCAGGTTATGCTTCCTATCATTTTCGATGTTTTTATTCCTTATCACGTAGTTGCACCAAGGGTCCACCATATCCACAGTTACGACTGTTTTGTTATCGTACATGCCAATTTTTCTCCTTTCTTCTGGTACCATTTTAAGTAGCCTTTGCTTCTCAGATACCCAATTTGGATTCATTTTTATTAAAGAATAATTTGCGCTGTTTACTGCAGTATTTTGACAAATGAATAAAATTTTATCAAAAACTTTGCGGAAACCCGGTGATAACATTTTCGTAGAGCTGAGTTGGATAGTAAGCAGTTTTGACGTCACCTTTAGTCGATTTAAAAAAAAAGAGAGAGAGAGAGAGTTTTGCAGGACGTTTTCTTGATTAGCATGAATAAAACTGGTATGGGGGGAAAATAAAATGAAAATATCGAGTTCTGGTTAATCTAATCTAATGTCTTCGCAATCACCATGACGCCATGACGCAGGTGGTGCTTTCATGTTGAGACAGGAATTTTTAAATACTGGTAACCCCTGTCAGAAAACAGTTGTCAAACGGGATATCTCCACGTAACGCGTGCGTGCGTTTCTATCGTTTTCTCATCACAATTAATTGAATAATATTAATTCCGCGGCGATGAATATATAAAAAAATTGCCACATAACTCTAATACATTGTTTAGGCGTTTAATATAAAAATCAGGCCAGGTAAGTGGTAAAATATTGAGTTACAACTCGTGTTACTTTTTGGTTTTGCTCTGACACCGGTCTTTGTTACTGATACCACCTTTTTTGCACTATAATAACTATTTTATTGCAGTATGAAGACTGTGGGGTTTCTTCTGGTCGCCGCTTTGGCATTAAGCGGCAGTTATGCCGTGGATAAGAATAATTTTAAGACTTGTGATCAGTCTGGATTCTGCAAGAGATTGCGTGATTTCAAGCCTGAAAAATCGCAGTATACGCTGAATTTAGATACTGTTATGATTCACGGGAATGTCCTGTCAGCCGAAGTCAACACTGTGGACACATCAACGCCTCAGAAAACAGTTTTGGTAAGTAAAAATCGTACTATTTTTATTTATGTTTGAAATACCTACAACTGCATTGGAGATTGGGCGTCTGCCAAGCTATTTTTGTAATAAACTTCTTAGATGCAGTTAAATCCATGCCATGAAAATATTTGTCTATACCAAGAATCTTCTGAAGTAGAAAATAAATATTCTATCAAATACTAGATGAAATTCCAGGTTGAGAGTGAATAATATCAATTCTGGTTTCTAACAGGTTCATCAGGTAGCATGTCTTACACTGAATTAATGATTAACCTCTTGTATGCCGTAATTAGAGAGACAATTAAAAAGCCATTGTGTCTTGGGTAGATCTACGTTCCGGCAAACTAAGGGTTAAAACAAAATTCGAAATTCTGAAACTGAACACAATAGTTTAGAACCAAATGTTTTTGATTTTTCAATAATTATACAACTTTTATCTGAAGAGTAAATCTGACGTTTTGGTGTATCCAGAAAACTGTTAAAATGGCATACTTATTTGTCAGACAAAAATTAACTGGCGATTGAAAAATTGGGCATACAAAGATTTTTTTAGCTTTTTTGTTACAAGTTAATAATCTTTATTCATGACCATAGATACATGTCTGTCATCAAATCTAAAGCTATAAAACTATTATGTTTAACATATTTTAAATTTTTTCTACAGTGTTACAAATATATTTATACAAAGCATTATAATAACTCCTATTTACTAATAGGTCCTGAACTTTTATTACAAGTTAATCAATAGTGTTGCCACTATGTTCTGCTTAACATGGCACTAAAAATAAGTGACAGTAACATAAAAATATTGTTTTGAAATTGGATTGTTAATAGTATCTTTAAAAGCAGTCAAGTTCTTTAAACATTACATGTAACCAAGGAGTCGCTTGTCCCTTAGAAATAAGTGCCAATCCCAATCCAATTATTTTCCATTTTATAATTTCAACGAAAACTTGATCCCATAAGCATGATTGCTGTCTAATAACCATAAATAGAGAAAAAGAAAATGATAAGTTATCAGACCAAGAAATTCTATGTTTCCTAATAATTTTAGAGTAAATCCTTCACCAAAAACCATTTGTACAAAATAGTGGAACGGTTAAAAACGCTGCTGGACCGATTTTGGCGGGACTTTTTATGGCAGAAAACTTATGTTTTAAGAAAATAACTAGGGAAACTTAAGAAAAAGAATTAATGTTCCATGCCAAAAAATTAAAACTCTTGAAATTGTTTGCAAAATCTGATAAAAATAGTGTAGTGATATTGTTATGATAATTTCACATGAACAAAGGTCACGGACAACAGCTGCAACAGCCGTAAAATATGATAATAAAAAGCAACTGTTCATTCAGTTTTTGCTAAAAAAAGTGAATAAATGACTTATTATTATTTTATAGTATAATAAAAGCTGCAGCTTTTTATTAAACTATAAAGTTTATAAAAACTGGTTATAGCCATGTTGTAATGCCAAAATCAAAAAGATGAATAGACTAGTGGCCCATTTCAAGGTATAGATATCAATCAATTCAAATCATTTATTCTTTGCAAACATGGGCAATAGGTACATAGTTGTTCTTTTATAATAAAGTAAGATTAAAATGAAATGAATGTAATAGAGAAGAATTCATGACAGATTTGATGTCTACTTTTGAAGAGCTCAATTGTATACCCCTGAAGATCAGCATCGCCTCTTCACCAAATTTAAATGGAACCACCTCAGGAATATACTCTTTCAAATAGAAAAAGAATTTTGAGGATCTGTCCGCCAATGGGAGAGTAATCGGTGAAAACACATAAAAAAAAAAACTTACAGTGCAACATACAACTTCCCCATTTTTTGAAGTCATTTAAAAACTCATAGTTGTTCTTTCTTTTTTTGATTAACAGTGGCACTATGCTTTGAGGCTGTCAGCCCTAGCAGACGGCACCTTCAGGGTCGAGCTTGATGAAGCTGACCCTCTGTACCCAAGGTACAGGACACAGTTGGCTCTCAACGGAGAACCTAAGGCTGATGGGTGAGTCAACATCTCGTATTTCAATATATTTAAAATAAATTTAAATGACCAAGATGGTGGTTTGTGTGTGGAACAATGTAAAGAAAATAATTCGTAATTCTGGGTCAACGGGAATTACCATTTAGTTTTTTGATCCAAAACCTATAGTGTACTTCCGTATGTTTGACCAGTACTAATTGGGTTGTGGAGGTCAGATAGGCAGTCGCTCCATGTAAAATACTGGTATTCAGCTGCATCCAGTGAGACTGGAAGCCACCCCAACATTGTTGGGAAAAGGCTAGGCAGATGGTATCTGATTTTAAATGAACTGATTTTAAAATTTCTCTTATAATCTAAAACTATAAAGAGCAGCGGTAAGTCGTGGGTTCGAACTCAGGCAGGCGCATTACTTTGTGTAATTTATTTCATCACCACTGCTCTCAAAATGGTGAAGGAAAACATCGCAAGGAAACCGGCATGTCCTAGAACCAAAAATTCGAAGACATGTGACATCTACCAACCCGCACTGGGCCCACAAAATACGACCTTTGACGTGGAGTTACGGATACCAGCTCGTTGTACAATACAATATAAAGAGCTCAAGTTTATATGTTTGGATGGACACAGTAATATAACTAATTTCCGAAACTACACATCTATATTAGTCTCTCACTGATACAAAAGTACACAGTTTGTACTTTGCCTAACCCGTCGGGTACCTATACCAGGCGTGATGTTATGTTACGGCCAACTTTAAAACAAAAAAAGAAAAATGGTTGTGTTGCTTAATTTTTAAAACGGTTAATAAAGCTCGTGTAGCGAATTGAACTAAAACTATTTTTTGTTCTTTCGATAAGCCTGCTTGAAACATTGTCAGTCCTTATCGTAACAAGTAATTATATTATACTTCAAGCCTTGGTTAGTTTTGTTTACTAAATATATTGTAAAAATACGAACAAGTGGATTCGCACACAAAAGGTTCCGTAGCAAACAAAGCAAAAATATTTTGGAGAGAGGTAAATTTTGAAGATATATTGTGACATCTACCAATCCGCACTGGGCGCTGGGTTGTAGTCCATTCCCGCTCATAGAGAGCAGGCGTGTGTCCCAGCAGGATGGATGGCCACCAGTATAAGAGTAGTGAAAGACAGACTCAGAGGAAATACACGTGAGCCACACAAAGCGATAAAGACCTAATGTCTGCATCAGCAAATGGTGTTCGTATTGCTGAGTATCAAGGCTAAATAAATGCGGAAGTCTATGAGGATGGATGAATGTTTATAACTCTTTCACGCAAAAACTACTGACCGGTTTTGGAGAAAATTTAGCAGACAGATAGCTTATAACCTGGATTAACACATAGGATACCATTTTTATCCCGTACGATCCCTTAGGACATTACCAAACTCGACATAAGCTAGTTAGTAAAATATTTGCCATCAACAACCTAAGAGTCTAAGATGATCAGCAGAAAGGAAGGACCCTTTCCTTTCTGCAAGCGCTGAAGCCTGCTGGGGCTGCGAGACTGTTCGAAAGAGATACCGTGGCCCCGGAACATAAAGGGCGAGGAAGGAAGATGGATTAGTTTTAGTCAGTAAAAGTCTGACACTCCATCCCGCTCCGCCCAGAGTGGGAGGAGTCATTTGATGATTGCCCATCCGTAAAAAAAACACTACAAGAAGAAGCCACTATATTAGTCTAGTACTATTAACGTGCCTCCCATAGGTGGACCGATGACCCGGTGAAGGTTGCGGGAATCCGTTGGATGCGAGTCGCACGGGACCGGTCAATGTGCCGACACTTGGGAGAGGCCTATGTCCAGCAGTGGACGTCTTGCGGCTGAAATGATGATTAACATGCCAAACTAATCCTAAACTTTGTTACAGCCTCAAAGTCCTATCTCAAGAAAAGGACAAGTTAACCCTCGGGAACTCCCAAGGACACAAAGTCATCGTCAAAGTCGACCCTCTGGTCATCGAGTTCGTCAACCTGGAGGGTGAAGTGGCAGTGATCTTGAACGACAACGGGCAGATGGTGGTCGAGCCGCTGAGGGTTAAGAAGGAAAGGATTGATGATGACGATGGAAACGCTGTGGAGGTCGTGAGTGTGCTTTTGTGTTTGTCTTGCTTTAAGGACTTCGCGTCTCGGTCAAGTAAATGTTGAAAGTTCTATCCAAAACTACAGAATATAGAGTTCAAAATCCAACGTTTAACTGTGGCCATTGTAGGTCGATGTCCAGTCTGTCTAATGTGCAAAGTAACATGTGTTAGTGCCGACGAAAATAATATTTACTTCTATACTAGCATTTCGCCGCAAAAATTGTGATAGCTCGGCCAATTTGCATGATGTCAGTATAATTTAACAAACCTAATTATGCTACTCGGTAAAGATGTAGTTTTCTAATGGTGAAAGAATTTTTTAAATCGGTTGAGGAGTTCTTCAAAAAATCAAATCTAGGTAAAAAACTAATTTGTAAGTTTGTTTATAGTGAGTAATCACCGGAACTCATGATCTAATTCTAAAAAATCTTTCACTGGCTGAAAGCTCAAGGTTCTTGGGTGCCATAGGCTATACATTATATTTATATCATGCATGTTAGCCAATGTCGTATTAACAATTTTTGCGGACGAAGTGTTACTAATAAATAAAGGTTTGGTAATAGACTAAGGGCCAGTTTTGCCGGTTCCGGATAAAGTGTCGGTTAGTTATCTGATAGTTAATACTATCTACCACTTAAAGGCTGGTTATAACTAATACTATATCTACCAGATATCGCTATCCGACACCTGTGAAACCAAAAGTGTTAGTTTATCCGGCAGATAAGTTCCTAATAGGCTAACCGACACTTTATCCGCAACCGGTGAAACTGGCCCTTAGGGATCTAAATCATAAACTGGCGACGTAATGAAGTCTGTAGTCTGTGAACACTGTAAAATAATACTGGTGAAAGTTCATGTTGAATGTTTCCGTGTCTGTTTGCAGAGGATGGGTTTCAGAGTTGATCGATGTATGTTGATAAAATAGGCATGACCAAAGAATTGCAAATCTATTTAGGTCTATGTTCACCAAAAAGATGACAGTCTGATTATCTAAAACAGCTGTTTAAAACACATTTTTGTATGGGAACATGTCACAGTGACAGATGTTTTTAGATAATTAGACTGTTATCTTTTCGGTGAACATAGACCTTAGTCCGTCAGTTAGAGTATTGGAAAATAATGGACACGTATTTTTTGTGTTTGTAAATCAATGAATCCTACTTCCTACTTCCTACTATAATATTATAAATGCGAAAGTTTGTGAGGATGGATGTATGTTTGTTACTCTTTCACGAAAAAACTACTGAACGGATTTGGATGAAAATTTGCACACAGATAGTTTATAACCTAGATTAACACATAGGATACTTTTTATCCCGGTAGTAAGATCTCACGGGACAATTAACAAACTTCACGCGGGCGAAGCCGCTGGCAGAAGCTAGTACAAGATAAATCGCATTGAAACTCGGGAGTGGGGGCTCGTGATGTCAGAATGCATTAAAAATTATACCAAGGCGTGACGTATTGAGAATTCTATAAGCGTCGTATCTTCGTCAATTTCGGTTTACGTAACAAAAGTGAAAATAGGGGTCAAATATGTTTTGATATACTACTATTATACTGACGGAATAATTACATTTTTTCAGTCGACAAGCCTATTGTACATATTAATGGCAAGTGATACCTACTGGAAAAACTTTGTTCATCGTTGATTTTATGAAGCTGCCAGATTGATGCCTTTTTATCCATTAACACAGAGCATGGAATGGCGTCTAGAGACGGCAGAACTAATAAAATAACCTGGAAAGATGAAGACTGGCCGCCATTTTTTCCACCATTTTTTTTCAAAGTTGCCGCCACGTATAAAACCTCGATAACGACCGCGTATAACACGTCAATTGATAGCTGGCATCAATACAATAAATAAATATCGCTGGACACTAACACACAGCGCCACCTAGTGCCATACCAAGCAAAGCTTGTGTCGTGGACACTAGATAGTTGATATACTACATTTAAACTTTTTTGTTTGTAAATACATACTTATTATACATATAAACATCCATGACTCGGAAACAAATGTCCATGCTCATCACACAAATATTTGCTCCTACCGGTATTCGAACCCAGGACCCTAAGAACGTAAGGCAGCGTCAATACCACTACGCCATTCGAGTCGTCAAAATAATAATATATAATACTAGCTTCTGCTCGCGACTTCGTACGCGGATCCTGTTTCTATTTTTTTTTTCATAAAAGTTATCCTATGTTTCTTCAAATACCTCCAAGAATATGTGTACAAAGTTTCATGATGATCGGTTGAGTGGTTTTCGCGTGAAAGCGTAACAAACAAACTAACGTCACTAAATTCACGTTTATATAAAAGTAGGGATAAGGATTAATAAGTTTTGTCTGAGACAAAATGTTCTAAAGTGTCTCGTTTCCGAGGCTCTCATAGTCAAAGCCATTTTACTGATAGCATCTTCAGCGCAACTTTGATTCGATCATGAAAACGTGCATCGATCGATATAGCTGGCATCAAAACAAACAAGTTTTGTCTGGGATAAAATATGATCTAAACTTTAGACTTGACACTTTAGAATTTATAGTGCCATGTCATGTTCCTTTCATCGCTTTCCACTATTCTCCATCTTTCGCCATCACAGGCCAATCTTTTAACAATAACGTATTTATCTATTGACACACCATTAAACGGATGATTTACGTTCAGTATCTTAGCAATCTTGTAAACAGATAAATTGTTAAGAGTGACAGAATAATCTTGTTTTGACCGCGTTTTCTCTAGTGGTTGTACCCTTCACGAAGATGTCAACCAAGCATTCTGTACATCTAAGTATGAAGAGCCGCGTCGACACGATCATAGGGTACTTAATCTATACGCAGAGTAGGCATAAAGTCTTCTCTAGACCTTTACGACCTTGGAGGGTTGTATTGATAATAATAATAGGATTATCCATCAGCAACTTGCTCTAAAATACAATCTTGTGGAATCGGAAGTGCCCTACTATAGGTATGTGCCCGACCCAGTTCTCGTTAATGGCAGTATCACACTGTACTGGGATCAATCCATCATCACTGACAGGACTGTTATAGCTAATAGACCTGATATAGTGGTGATGGATCGATCAGAGCGGCGCGCAATGATTGTTGACATAACGGTCCCGCATGATGAGAACCTCGTGAAAGCCGAGAAAGATAAACAAATAAAGTATCTTGACTTGGCTCGCGAGGTTGTCGACATGTGGGAAGTGGACTCAGCAATCATTGTGCCGATAGTAGTGTCAGCGCATGGCTTAATTGCCAAGAGCCTCGACCAACACCTGAGGAGGCTCTCGTTAGGCAGCTGGATCAAGGGCTTGATTCAGAAAGCGGTACTCCTGGACACGGCCCGTATCGTTAGGAGGTTCCTCTCTCTGGAGCCCTGACCGCCGGTAGCTTGGACCCTGTTCCCGATACCGGTGGGCTACAATTTTTTATATTTTTAAATGTTTTTTTATATATGTTTTATATCAATATTTAAAAATGTAAAAAATTTGTTGCATAATTGAATAAAGGGAATAATAATAAATAATAAATAAATATCGCTGGACATTAACACACAGCACCACCTAGTGCCACACTAAGCAAAGCTTGTGTCGTGGACACTAGACAGTTGATAACAAACAAAAAAGTATATATGTAGTAACATATATACTTTTTTGTTTGTAAATACATACTGATTATACATATAAACATCCATGACTCGGAAACAAATGTTCATGCTCATCACCCAAACATTTGCTCCTACTGGGATTCGAATCCAGGACCCCAAGAACGTAAGGCAGCCTCGCTACCACTACGCCATTCGGGTCGTCAATTTGATGATTTTGATGAATATAATTCTGTAACTACATACGTCTTACAGTAGCGAATAATATTTAAATCATCATACAACCTAGCACTGGCCTGGAAATTGCAAAAAAATATTCAATTGTGTTGTTGAATAAATAAATAATTATTTAAATCTATACTTATATTATAAAGCAGAAGAGTTTGTTTGTTTGTTCGGTTGGTTGAACGCGCTAATCTCAAGAACTAACGGCTCGAATTGAAAAAAAAAATTGCGTTGGATAGTCCATTTATCGAGGAAGACTATCACTACATACAACAGGTTATTATTAAACAAAGTCTCCTATTGCGTCTGTCTGTCCCTATGTATGCTAAGATCTTTAAAACTACGCAACGGATTTTGATGTGAACGAAGTCGCGGGCAGAAGCTAGTAATATTATTTAAATTTGGAATTTGCGCGACAAATACAAGTCAATCCTCGAAACAATGTTGGCATAACAAAGTTCAATGCCTGTAGGGTCCGTGGCTTAGGCCCACAGTGGCCGACGCCCCTGGTTCGATTTATTTACTTCAAAGCAGTTTTTAATCAAATGTACTGTCAGGCACAAGAATAAGATTTCCCATCCTAAAAAAAAAAAAAAAAAGGCACAAGAATAAATTCAAAAAGATTTTTTTTATTTATATAATCACCTGGGTTAAACTTAATCACAGATGGCATGTTTCTAATAAATATTATTTGGATGAATGTTTGTCCAGATTAGGTCATAACATATTCCGAAGGGGCCCCGAAAATGTAAACATTACTTTTGCTATGAAAATAAAAAAAAACTAATCCGTGCGCCGCGCGCCGTTTCTAAAATCTATACTTTCTATACTAATATTATAAAGCTGAAGAGTTTGTTTGTTTGTTTGTTTGTTTGAACGCGCTAATCTCAGGAACTACTGGTTGGAATTGAAAAAATCTTTTTGTGTTCGATAGTCCATTTATCGAGGAAGGTTATAGGCTATATATCATCACGCTATGACCAATAGGAGCGGAACATAAATGAAAAATGTTGCAAGAACGGGGTTTTTTTTTCCTTTTGTTTTTCTCTCTTATGTGACGCAGACGAAGTTGCGTGGGTCAGCTAGTCTATACTAATATTATAAAGTAGAAGAGTTTATTTGTTTGGTTGAACGCGCTAATCTCAGGAACTACTGGTTCAAATTGAAAAAATCATTTTGTGTTGGATAGTCCATTTATCGAGGAAGGCTATAGGCTATAAAACATCACGCTACGACCATTAAGAGCGGAGCAGGAATGAAAAATGTTGCAAAAAAACGGGGATATTTTTTCCTTTCGTTTTTCTCTCTTATGTGACGCAGACGAAGTTGCGTGGGTCAGCTAGTATTTCCATGAATAATTAAATTTCCTCGTCGGTTGGTGTAGTGATCAAAAGCGTGATGAAGTCTAGGTACGGTTCCCAGGTGGGACTAACTGTTTATGTATTTTTTCATCAGAAATTTTTCAGTAGCAGGCACGGAGACTCGATACCTACCAGGCTGATGGCAATAGGCTCGCGTCTAATTACATGGGACATGCAGAAGTACGATTGGACACACCCCTGCTTAACCTTTAGGGGATTACGGGCCTGATAATGTGTAGTCCCATTCTAATGTAATAAAGAGTGACTCGAAATCAATTTTTTATGAAAGAAGGCAGTATGGATGCTGAAGTTTTATAAGAAAATGTCTTCATTTTCATCACCCAGCAGTGTTCTGCCCGAAATCACACACAGCTAGGTACAGGGCTTCCCTTTTTTCTGCCACAATTCCCAGCTCCGTGCGTCCCTCATCCTGCCCACGTACCAAGATCACCATGGAAACGGGTTTCTCCGAAGAAAGAATCGACAAAATGACAGATGAACAAAAGAAGATTCGAATCTGTGGTTTTGTCGATCCTTTCTTCTAAGAAAAGAATCCCGTTTCTACGGTGGTGATGCTACCCGGGCAAGTGTTTTCCGCGACTCCAATGTGCTTTTGGACGGCCCTGGTTACTTCGGCCAAATCTTGACCACTTTTTCATCGAATGACCTTTCCTGCTCTGGGTGGAGCAGAAGGGAGTGACAGCCTTTGTCTGACTAAAACCCATCCATGTTCCTTCTTAGCCCCATTCTGTTCCGAAGCCACGGTATCTCAACCTTGACCACCATTCGGGCAGAACTTAAATCGGAAACGTCTTAAGAAACGGTAAATCATTCACGTACGCATTATCACAAAATGGATTGATCTCCGACACGCGCAGATCAACGATGTCATTGATCTCCTATTATCTGAATACGTGACTGATAAATATTCTCACTTATGTATTGCATTTCTAATGTTAACGGGCGTTTTGTGGATTTTCGTTCGGCGGAATTAGTTTTGTTTTTATACTAATTGGGGACTTACCCATCAACTGGGAGGGATACCGACACACCGATGGTTAAAAGAAATGTATGGAACAGGAAACCGGCATGTCCTAAAACCAAAAAAAAAACGATGACATGTGACATCTATACACAAACCAACTTTTAAAAGTGATTTTCTCTTATCTTGATGAAATTTTAAAATTCCCACGAACGTAGTATTCTCGACCCCGTGTTATGCTATTTGCGAAATAGGTCTCGTTATTCCTCCACAACATATTTTTGAATTTTGTTAAATGCATACATTTATGCGTTTTTTAAGTCCTCGTTACACCTTTGCCCAACCTTTCTACGGAAATACAGGCCTGATGTTATTTTCATATTTAAAACTCACGCAAACAAGAATTGAATTGTATGTTAAGATCACCGCAATCTTAGTATTGACCGCCTTCCCTACATTTGTAACGCAGTTTGGTCATGTCGTTGATCTTGACTTATCAGTAATACGTGACTGATAACAGTTTGATTTGTTTACACTATCTGTGTTTATACGCTTCTCATCTTGACTAGTGATCTTCGGTTTATTAGACTTTTGATCCGAGGATTTTGCTAGATGGTAATCTTTATTTGCTTAGCTTTTACCCCACTATGTTGGAAACTGGCTATCTGACCTCCACAACCGAATAACTGAGCAATACGATAACCCTTGTTAAGGGGCCGGCGGAGCATGCGTTTTTCATACAAACGTAATACCAAAGTAATATGAAAATCTAACATATTCTTAAGGTAGTGCGTATGTATTTCGATTGTATTAAGTATAGAATATCTATGTTCCCAAATAATAATATTTTAAAAGAACAATGATATCAAGACGAGATATGGGGAATTTAAAATGTGTATAGAAAAAATATTTTTCTCATAACTCTTGTTAAAATCAGTGTACATTCAAAATGTGTTTGGGAAGCTACATATTCTGTAATCCAATCAAAATAAATACACACTACCTTAAGAACTTGTTTTGATTTACAAATTATTTTGGTATTTCGTTTGTATGAAATTCGCATGCTCCGCAGGCCTCTTAAGACTGATTATCAGACTCTGTCTTCTGATTATCCGTGGTGCCGTATTAACGACTGTCGTAGATCGCCCCGATTATGGGGGCAGAGATACTTCCGTCGTATGCTTTTCACAATTTTACACAAACAAAGCGTTAAATTGTATGTTCGGGTGACAATCTCTCGTGAGTTTACAATCTCGCTAGATAGATTACAATCTAATAGGTTTTGCAATTTTACGGTGACAGATACGTTAGTCAGCAATAAGATGTCGCAAAATCGAACTATAGTACAAGAAAATAATATAGTTTAGTGTAGTTACAGTGTACATATAGTCAATGTGTCGACACTTGGGGGAGGTCTATGTCCAGCAGTGGACGTGTTTCGGCTGAAATAATGATGATGAGTTCTCTGACGGTCGACCAGTTTTCAACCTTATTACTTGTGGGGCGTAAGGGTGAAAAGTGGCAGACCGTCAAAAATCGTTACTAATGGTCGTCATACTATTTTTTTCATCAGTCTAACCTAGACAAAGTTGACAATATAAAAAAAAAACTGTACACTCGTAGCACATTAGGTGCCAAAAACTACTAGAAATATAGAAACAATGATTCAGATAAAAAAAATGACTATTTAAATCTGGATCTTAGGCCTATGATTCATCTTTACGAACGTGCCTACCTATATTATTAGAAGTAATAATGATTAGGGAGGAAGTGGGCCGCGGCGACGAATTGGTAGTAAAAACTATTTGGCGCTACTACGATGTGAAGAGTCAGTTTAGAGCTATTACATATTATTGGTTAGATAAACTCGTCCTCTCGTGACTACTGGGCAGATAGGGCAGAACACCGAGGAAATGTATTTTTTTTATCGTTTTTCAGACTATTCTTTTATTCCAATGTAAAATTACATTTTCTGTACGCAGCATATTTATAACGTAGAGCATGTAAATAATACCGAGAATGAATGTTGACATACTCGAACACCGCGTGTAATTGAACACCGAACTCGTCCTCGCGCTTGCCGTTCGATTCGTGCGTTTTGCCAAGGTAAAGGTACTTTGCGTATTGCAAATTTATTGGATTCCTATAATGTTCCTGAAATAATTTCTTGTACCGGTCATCTCAGTATAATATACTAAATTCATCCCATCCTTTATAGGTGTATTGCCCTGTATGTATCGAAAAGGACTGTTCATTTAGAAGGAGTCTTTTCTAATGAATGGAATGACCCTCTATAGATATAGAGTGATTTCCGATGAAAGAAGTTCCAATAGAAATGATCACAGTATCAAAAAATTACAAATGGATTTAGTCCGTCAGTTAGTTTGACAAAGATATAACGCATCAAAACTCGGTAGTGGGTGCTCGTGACGTCAGAACTAGCTAAAAATTAAACCTAGGCGTGACGTGTTGGGAATTTTAAAAACGTTGTATCTTCGTCAATTTTGATTTACGTAACAAAAGAAAGAAATACGGGTCTATTATTTTTTGATAATCTATCTAATTAGATTTTTAGTCGTCTACCCTATTTACGCTATTACTTACATTCAATTCCACCTTCCGCGTTTAATCACAACGTTAAATATAGCCAATATCAATTATTAGGTCAGTACTTCCTTAATGACAAAGAACTTTAAACGTGTTAATTAAGTTTTAATGAACGCATCATTACGTAATTTATTTAATCTGTCTTTGTTTACATACTTTATTGGATATTAAGGTCAACGAACAGATGTTACTGCATGTGGTCAGTATCCGAGGAGCTCTTGGTTGACTAAACAGTCGCACGGGTCAGCTACAGTTACCTAGGTTAGTCGGTAGATGGGTGACCATCCATAATAACATATCCAGCTCCTCTGCCAGGCATTTAAAAACACCTCCATAAAGGTTACAGAATTATAAGTGTTACATGTTGAATTGGTAACAGAATCAAATATGTAACACTTATAAATGTGTTTTCAATGTGTTAAACCAAAACACTTACAAAAGTGTAACCGTAACATATCTGTAACAGATATTAAAGGTTTAACAGTGTTACTATGTGTTTAACAGGTAAACTCAGCGTTACCAAATGTACAATGTACTTATTTATGTTTAATAATCATTAGATAGCCGAAATCTAGTCGCAGTCTGTTGTAAAACTGATTATTTCAGTTACACCATATTAACACTTATTAACACATATAAAAAGGTTAGTGTTATTTCTGTTGAAACTGTTTTAAAAACAGTGTTAAAAACACATAGGTCCTATTACGGTTACAGTTGGAGTCCCTGTCCTCTGCCTCGGAAAGCACGTTTATTTTGTAGATCTTTGACAGTCGTTACGTAATCACTAGTTTAGAACTGGATAACCTTGTGCCCAGGATACTAGACAGAATATGATGCGATTTTGTTTGCATGCGCCGTGAGATCGGACACTCTGAATAAGAACCGTTGGCATTGCCGTTAGCCGCCATTAGCCGTTGTAATCTGTACGAAATTAGATTATAGGGCGCTTTCAATTTAGAAGTTTCGTGTCGCGCCGCTGCGGCGCCGAAGCGGTGCGTTTGTCGTACTGCATACGGACGTTCGTTTGTTTTCATACAAAGCTCGCGGTACGGGAACCGCGCAACGCCGGTACCGCAGCGCATACCTATCGACGCCGTACCGCGCGCTTTGTATGAAAACAAACGGACGTCCGTATGCAGTACGACAAACGCACCGCTTCGGCGCCGCAGCGGCGCGACACGAAACTTCTAAATTGGAAACTTGTCTTTTTCAAGTTTTCGAAACATTATTATGTCGTTGTGATCGCTACCTTGCACAACTTTGATAGTTTAAATCTCGGAAAATTGACGCTTTAGAAGATTTTGGCTGAGAAATAACTTGTTTGTATTGATCCCAGTTATCGATTGATACACGTTTTATACGTGTCTGATCAAGTCATACTTAGTTGTGCTGAAGATACTATCAGTGAATGGATTTAAACTGATAGCTCATGTCTCGGAAACGCAACACTTTCAAACATTATGTTTCATACAAATCTTGTTTGTATTTATGCTAGCTATCGATTGATACACGTGTTATGCGTGTCCGATCAAATCCAAGTTGTGCTGAGGATGCCATCAGTGAACGGAACCTGTCGTCGACAGGAGTAGTAAGGCCGCAGCAGTACAAGTGTACACCGAGCGCGCGCGCAACATGCAACTGATCTTAGAACAACAGGAACGTATCGCCGACACCTCGCTCACGCTTGAGATGCAGCGAATAGAGGCTTAAACCCTGGTAGCTCATATCTCGGAAACATGACACTAAAAGACATTTTGCCACAGATGAATTTTGCCTCATACAAAACATGTTTGTATTGAACTTATATTGTCACTTACGGGATATCTTCCGTGATTATTTATTATGTCGAAATATCGGGAGCTCAACATAAATAATCACGGAAGATATCCCGTAAGTGACAATATAAGTTTAGTTTTAAACCGTGAAAGCCTTAAACAATGTTTGTATTGATACCAGCTATCGATTAATATAGGTCTTATGCGTAGCCGTGACTTTGAAAAAAAAAACAAATTTCCGGAAGAAAATCGCCCACGCTTCATGCAAAAATCTTTCAAGCCCTTTGAAACCTGTTTGGTCTGTAGTTGTGGTTGTTGAAACTCTATAGTGTCTATAGCCTTTGTTCCATAGACAAACAGAGTTCTTTGTCCACTGCTAACTCGCTGAGTCACAATCCCAAACGTTCGATGTTGACGCGTCTCTCACAGATAAACTATACATTTATTGCGTACGTGAGGTCGCTCCACCTATGTCATATTTATGATTATTTATGCATTAATATGTCATGTTTATGATACGGGAGTTTGTAATGAGGTAAAAGGCCGTTGGTTTGTTTATGTTATAGGAATTTTAATGAAGGGTGTATAAAAAAAAAACAAAACCAAAACCTGTTATTGCTTATCACTGTTAAGCAAAAACATGTTTGTTTTTTTTTTTATTTGACCATCTTTTATACAATGTTTTTAAGCTAATAAATATTATTCTATTCTTAACGAAGCCGAAAGGCACTTGTTCTCCTCGTCATTGCAATATTTTTTTTGTTCTACACCAAATATAGGAACCTTCTGCCTTCTAGTTACGGAGATATTGGCGGTCATAGTTAATTCAAGTTTTTAGTGTAATATTTTAACTTTAAACACCTCCACGAACCCCGTACTATTCCATCCATCCATCAGCTCAATGTTTTGAGTGCGTTCCATTGAGTTCTGCCACAAAATATGATTTTTTACACAAAAAAAAAGTTGTTTCCCAGCAATATTTTTCACTTAGTTTGATGTACAGAATGCTTGGTTGACGGCTTGACGGTGATGAGCTTCTTGTTTGCACCCTGCATGTGTCGGGGGACTTTTAATTTTACTTGTTATTAGCTGTAAGTCCTCCATCTTTTAAATACATAAATTAATTTTGTTCTTTGTCATTAACAGCCGGAAGAAGAAGGCACTTGGGGCGAGAACTTCAAGTCGCACCACGACAGCAAGCCTCGAGGAAATGAAGCCGTCTCACTGGACTTCAGCTTCCCTGAGGCCGATCAGGTTTATGGTAAGTCGTTGGTACGAAGAATAGTAGAGAGAATAGTTGGCGTACCTGATACAAATTGTCGAAACGTATCATGAAATAGAGAGCAGCGGTGGCCCAGTGGTGGCGACCCCGACTTACGAACAGTAAGTCGTGGGTTTGAACCCAGACAGGCGCATTACTTTGTGTAATTTATTTCATCACCATTGCTCTCAAAACGGTGAAGGAAATCGTGAGGAAACCGGCATGTCCCAGTTATGTTGGAGTCGGCTTCCAGGGATGCAGTCGCTCCATGTAAAATACTGGTATCCAGACACCAGTATTTTACATGGAGCGACTGCCTGTCTGATCTCCACAACCCAGTTAGTATTATGTGATACGAAACCCCTTGGTAAGACTGGTTGTCAGACTGGGCCATTGACTACCTGTAACGACTGTCAAAGATCTACAAATGACAGCCGGGACAAACAGCTTGGCGAGGAAACTCGGTATGAAATGGGTGCTCACTCATCTACAGACCAACCTAGACAAGCACGGCTAAATATCGACCCTAGCGGCTATAGCCACGAGCTCCTCATAACTAACGATATTCTATTCACTTCTTCAGGTATACCGGAACACACTGACAAGTTGTCTCTGCGCACAACCACATCGGGAGAACCTTATCGCCTCTTTAACTTGGACGTTTTCGAGTACGACCTCGACAGTCGTATGGCCATCTATGGAGCTGTTCCTGTCATGTATTCTCATGGGTAAGTACGACTTACGCACTATAATTATTATTCAGCGTTATAATTCAACCAAAAACGTGGCTATAAAGGGTGTAAAACACCTCTTAACGAAGCCGAAAACCACTTGTTCTCCCCGTCATTGCGATCATTCTTTTGTTCTACACCATACCTGGGAACCTTCTAGTTACGGAGACATAGGGGGTCAAAGTTACAACTTTTTGACAAGTTTTTTTTAATTACAAGTTTTTTCTGTAAGATTTTGACCATTAACACTTCCAAGACCCCCGTACTATTCAATCCATCCATCAGCACAATGTTTTAAGTGCGTTACATTGAGTTCTACCACAAAACGTGATTTATAACCTCAAAAAAAAAGTTGATTCCCAGCAAAAATGTTTGCTTAAAGTTACTTAGTTTGATGTACAGATTGCTTGGTTAACGGCTTCGTGATGAGGTGGTTTACACCCTGTATAGGAGTAAACAGACGAAGCTTTGACCCCCCAATATCCCCAGGTATGGTAACCTGCGGAGAACATAAAAATTATCGCAATGACGATGACGGGGCAAACAAGTGCCTTTCGGCTTCGTTAAGAGGTTTTTAACACCCTTTGTTTACTCTATACTTTCTTTATCTTTTGCAGTTCAAAACGCAGTGCCGGTATATTCTGGCACAACTCGGCTGAGACATGGGTTGACGTCGTGAACTACGCGGACAGTACCGTTGTCTCCTCGCTAGTGAATCTCGTCACCGGGGGACAGAAACGTCGTGTGGATGCAAGGTACGTCACCTGTTGCGACTGCTTTATATAGCTTACCTACGTCGTACTGTTAGTGAATATGTCTACGTCTCGTAGCTATCGGTGTTTTCTATTACTTACTTACGTCTTACTGTTAGTGAATATGCCTACGTCTCGTAGCTATCGGTGTTTTCTATTACTTACTTACGTCTTACTGTTAGTGAATATGCCTATGTCTCGTAGCTATCGGTGTTTTCTATTACTTACTTACGTCTGACTGCTAGTGAATATGCCTACGTCTCGTAGCTATCGGTGTTTTCTATTACTTACTTACGTCTGACTGTTAGTGAATATGCCTATGTCTCGTAGCTATCGGTGTTTCCACAAGGTGTAGTTTTGCATCCTAGTCAAATTTCAGGAACTGGTCACAAATGACATAAATAATCAATATCAATTGCGAAACCCGGTCAATAATTCATAAAGCTTCTATTTGAAATTGTTTAAAGTTGACAGTGTTTTATAATAACACAAACGTAATGAACAAAATCGCCCATCCCGTGACATGTCGCTGTGTGCGTTTATTTGTGTGTGTGAAGTCGCGGTTATAGAGCTAGGCTAGTTACAGACGGGCTGCGTTTAAATACGGGTAGTTTTTACTTACCGATTTTCGTAATTAAAAAAATTAACACTACCCGTTTTTACCGTTTCTGGTGGAGAATCATTAGCAAAGATACCTCCTTGAGTTTGACCAGGTTTGCAAAGCGACTTACTGTAATACTATAATCCGAGGCACGGAGGAAACTCGGTATGTAAGGGTGGTCACCCATCCACAGACCAACCTCAGTTATTTATGGTGAAAAAAATGATTGTTCCAGATTCATGAGCGAGTCCGGTATTATCGATGTGTTCGTGTTCCTGGGAGAGAAGCCAGCCGATCTGTTCCGTCAGTACACCGCGCTCACTGGAGCTGCCCCTCTGCCCCCTGTAAGTATTATAATTTCCTTTATCTTACATATTTTTAACATTTTTAAATCTATACTAATATTATAAAGCAGAAGAGTTTGTTTGGTTGAACGCGCTAATCTCAGGAAGTACTGATCAAATTGAAAAATTCTTTTTGTGTTGGATAGTCCATTTATCGAGGAAGGCTTTAGGCTATAAAGGGTGTATAACATCTCTTCACGAAGCCGAAAGGCACTTGTTGTCCCCTCCATTGCGATCATTTTTTGTTCTACACCATACCTGGGAACCTTCTAGTTACGGAGATATGGGGGGTCAAAGTTACTACTTTTTGATAAGTTTTTTTTAAATACAAGTTTTTTTTTATATTTTGACTTTTAACACTTCCACGACCCCCTTACTATTCAATCCATCCATCAGCACAATGTTTTAAGTGCGTTACATTGAGTTCTACAACAAAACATGATTTATAACCTCAAAAAAAAAAGTTGTTTCCCAGCAATAATTTTTGCGTAAAGTTACTTAGTTTGATGTACAGAATGCTTGGTTAACGGCTTTGTGATGAGGTGGTTTACACCCTGTATAAGATCACGCTGCGACCATTAAGAGCGGAGCAGGAATGAAAAATGTTGCAAAAACGGGGATTTTTTTTTCCTTTCGTTTTTCTCTCTTATGTGACGCTGATGAAGTTGCGTGGGTCAGCTAGTATTTCTTTATAGGGTGACTGGTAATTAGTGTACGATACTTAAACACGTGATTGTGTTCATGATAACAAACAACGTTTACTATGGGACCAAACATGAAATCGCGAAAAAAATACAGCTGTTCAGTACATTTATGTTCGCCTAACTGGTCAAATTGTAATGAACACTTTGCTTACGCATGCTACCGTATATTTGTACGCCTCTTGGCAATTATATTATAAGTAAAAAAAGTGCAGATAGGTTATAACCGCTCAGCAAGTGTCATGTTAAAATGTGGCTAATTAGCCAACCTTGACCTCAGACAAAACACTATCACAAATTATGTGTCTCTTTTTCGCTCGCGATAATATAATCATGCCATCCTACTTTGACTTGTAATCGTAATGTAGTGTGCTATGACAATATTTAGATACTCATGTGTGCGTTAGTGCATCGTTCTTGAAGATATTCATGTACAGGTAACCTGTCTACGCCTTTTTACTCATAATAGCATTGCCTCTTGGCATAATATAGCGACCTATCTTTAATTTAAGAACTGTATTGAACTGTATTGTTGTAAGAACTGTATATACCTATGTTAAACAAATAAAATTGATTTTCATTTAAAAAAAAAAGAGCGGGCGAGGGAAATCGCTCACGTACACATACACAACATTGACACACACATAACATGACGCGCGTGTAAATCAGTTTAATCGATTGGTCCGCAGAAATTCTCGCTGGCCTACCATCAGTGTCGCTGGAACTACGTCGACGAAGCGGACGTACGCGCCGTGGACGACAACTTCGACGTGCACGACATCCCCGCTGACGTCATCTGGCTAGATATCGAGTACACCGACAGGAAAAAGTGAGTAATAACAAAATAATCTACACTGTTAGGAGGTTCCTCTCTCTGGACCCCTGACGACCAGAGTTCATCGAACTCGTCGTTGCGCTTGCCGTTCGCTACGTACGTTCACCGGTATCAGAGGCCCTACTCCCTAACGCTTCGCCCGTTTATTCGGATCTATCCGTCTCTATCGCGCACGTCTGCAGATGAGTGCGAGTGAGAGAGACAGATGGATCCGAATATACGGACAAAGCGTTTGAGAGTAGGGTCTCAGGAACAGGGTCCTATTTACAAGTTCATCGGAGCGGCTGACACATAATCCCCCCACCACTATGCAGCTCACGATTTATTTTAGCTCAGTTATTATGTAAGTTATTTATGAAACAAGTTTTAGCCGGCGTACTATAACTTGGTTTTTATTTTTTTTCTAACCTAACCTACCAATCTCACACACACCGCGGGTGCGTCAGCTGACGCTGATCTATTGAACAAGATGGCAACCAATCGGCTTTAAAACTGCAACGATACCTCCCGGATTAACCACTTATACCACCCTATACCCACAGATACTTCACCTGGGACCCTCTCAAGTTCCCTAACCCTGCTGAGATGGTTGCTAACCTGACGGCCAAGGGTCGCAAGCTGGTCACCATCATCGACCCTCACATCAAGAGAGAGGCTGGCTACTTCCTACACGAAGACGCTACGGAACTGGGTTACTATGTCAAAGATAAGGACGGCAAGGATTATGAAGGTAGGTGGAGTAAAACATGACATCTGATGGTCTAGTAGGGTCCTTGGTGATCATGGTTTCCACCAAGGGGAGAAATTCTCGTGCAGCTTATTTATATCACTGAATAAAGGACTGACACACGCCTATATTTCACAACCATAAACACGTACTCACACTACAATTCATCAGTCACACATACACACGCACTCACCTACACACATCACATGCGCACCATACACTTCACACGTACACTTCACACTACACTGCACACAACAAATCTATTTGTAAGTTTTTAATTAATCTTGATTAACTTCAGTATCGTTCACCTATTGTATCATATTATGTTTAAGGAACTGCTCGGCCGAACACTGTCTCTTAAAATACAGGTGATCCTAGTTTAAGAGGCAGGGTTATATAAATTATTGCACAGATTTTGCAACATTTGTATTGTTTTCAATATTGAAAACAATACAAATGTTAAAAGTTACAGACATATGTCTGTAACTTTTGTTGTTGAATAAACTATTTATTGTTATTATTAAATCCAGTTAGCAGTTTGCTTCCTATGTTCTTCTTGGTGCAATAACCGAATAAATAAATAGTTCTTACTTGGTATAATAGTCAACCATTTTATCCGGTCGAAAAAAAAAATTGGCGACTAGTCAATTAGCCATTAAATTTTTATTCGCTCGATTAATAATTTCCCAAAATACACACACAAGTTTACAAGATTCCATTCCTCTACTCAGGTTGGTGCTGGCCTGGCTCCTCATCCTACCTGGACTTCTTCAACCCCGTTGTGAGCAAGTACTACTCAGAGAGGTACCAGTTCAACAACTTCCCCGGCACCAGCAAGGATGTGCATGTCTGGAATGATATGAATGAGCCCAGTGTGAGTACCAGATTCTGCTCATACTTTTTTAATTGAATGTTTGGCTATTAAGGTGCATGCGTCAGGGTAGCCCGCAAAACTAAAATTTTCTTAAGTTTTTTGCAATTTGCTGGCCAGTGGTAGGTTGTATCACGTATCAAGTCAAAAGTAGGTTGTATCAATTTGTCATGTAACTTTAAAGACCGGATATTTGACTGCCTCGGCTTTGGCCAATATCATAATAATCGGCCATCTTATAAGCATCATATGAAGGCCTCCGAAAATTCGTAATAGGAATATATGTTTTTTGTATAAATATGCAGGTCTTCAACGGTCCAGAGATCACAATGCCTAAGGACTGTCGTCACTATAAGCCTCCTCAGGATGGTAATGATGGTCTCGCCGCATTCTGGGAACACAGGTAATAAATCTTACTACTTACTATTATTATTGGTTTTTTACTGTATCTTCAAATCTTCTCACTTCAAAGGGTCTTGGTCAAAGTGGGCGTAAGTCCAACTGAATTGAAATAATATATCAAATCATAGAGCATAATAAGTACTCCAAAACATTTTATTAGTCCTAATTATCTAAAATCTATTTTTGAATAAAATAACTTTTTTGACAGGCATGTCCACAACGAATATGGTCTATGGAACATCCGCGCGACTCACGACGGTATGTTGCAGCGATCTGACAGCAAATACAGGCCCTTCATCCTTACAAGATCTGCCTTCGCAGGGACACAGAGGTAAGAATTTATTCATCATCATCTGTCTCTGAGATTAAGGTCAAGAGTAGACCCATTAATGGTAAAAGCCTAAAGGTACCCCGCGAAATTTATTTTTTCTAACGTTTTTTGCAATTTGCAGACCAGTTCTATGTTGTATGTTGATAAAAATATTGTTCGCGACTGTAAGACGTATGTAATTACAGAATTACAATCATCTAAATCATCAATATAAGCCTCCAATTTCATAAAGAACGATAATGACCCTGAAAAAGCAGTTCCTTGACCTTTCATTAACATACAAATGGCGTGCAAGTAGCAAAACACGTTAAAAAATTATATTTTACGGGCTACCCCGGAGCATTAGCCTCAATATTAAAAAAAATGATTTTACGGTCGTGTATTACAAATATGACGCGAAATTGCGAGGTTTTAACTCTTTGAAATTGTATGATTTACGGTTGTTGAATTATTAAACTCAAATTCGTTAAATTAAAATTTAAGGAATTTGAATTAAGGTGATTTATAAAATGTGCCAATGTATTAGCAATATCCTCGTTTTTGGCACATTTTACCACCAATTAATAACCGTTTTTTTTTATTAAAACTGAATATGCATTATGTTCCAAAAAGAAAAAAAACAGTTAACATCCTGTCACTCTAATAAAATTAAGGTACCTACTTATCCACCAAATCATATGTTCGTACTATTCTATTAAAAAGGTTGTTGATAAATGACGCTACGATTTAATTATATATTAAACCTTCCTCGAGAACCACTCTAATCGGTGCAGTAGTTTTTGAGTTTATCGCGAACAGACAGACAGACGCTTCGGAGGACTTTGTTTTATCACATGTAGTGATGTTTTTCTGTGTTTCTCTGTTAAGATACGCAGCAGTTTGGACGGGTGACAACGCAGCGGAGTGGGGCTTCCTCGCGGTGTCGGTACCGATGTGCTTGTCCCTCGCCGTGGCCGGGATCAGCTTCTGCGGATCCGATGTCGGAGGCTTCTTCAAGTACCCCGAGGCTGAGCTCATGACGCGGTGGTACCAGGTACCTACGTCCAGGACTGTAACAACTATCGGGGGATAAAGCTCATGTCACATCGTATGAAAGTATGGGAGAAAGTGTTAGAGAAAAGGATAAGAGAGGAGAGTAAGATCACTCAAAATCAGTTTGGGTTTATGCCAGGTCGAGGAACAATGGACGCCACTTTTGCACTCCGCCAATTGTGCGAGAAGTACAGACGTGCACACAAAAACTTGCACATGGTGTTCATTGATCTGGAGAAAGCGTATGATAGGGTACCTCGGGATGTGTTGTGGTGGGCCTTGAAAGAGAAAGGTAATACCTGGGAAGTATGTAGAGTTAATTCGTGCTATGTACAGTCAATCTTGTACCTACGTCCGGTCAGCTGCTGGCAACACCGATGAGTTCAGTGTGGCTGTAGGTTTGCATCAAGGGTCGGCTTTAAGTCCTTACCTCTTCTTGTTGATCACCCTGGTGCATGCTGTTTGCCGATGACATCGTTCTTGTCGGTGTAAATGGACTTGAGATCCAGAGCAGACTGGAGAAATGGCAACAGAAACTGGAGAATGTTGCCTTGAAAATCAGCAGAAGTAAAACTGGATACATGTTCTGCGATTTTGGCGGTCTCTCCAGCTCTGGAGCCATAGCGCTAGATGGCGCGTCTCATCCTGTCTGCTCCGACTTTCGGTATCTTGGTTCACTCATGCAAAGCGATGGCGAAATAGATCGTAGTGTAAAGCACAGAATAAACACGGGATGGACGAAATGGCGGCAGGTCACGGGAACGATCTGCGACTCCCGCATTCCCCTAAAACATAAGGGGAAGATTTATAAAACAATGGTTTAGACCTGCTGCGTTATATGGATCAGAATGTTGGGCCACAAAACGGATGAATGAAAGGCATCTGCATGTCGCGGAGATGAGAATGCTAAGGGGGATGTGTGGTGTTACGCGAATGGATAAAGTAAGAAATTAGTATATTAGAGGAAGTCTGAAAGTGGCGCCGGTGACTGAAAAGTTGTGTGGTAATTGGTTATCGTGGTATGGGCATGTGATGCGGAGGAATGAGGAAAATGTGAAAAAAGTTTTGAATATGAATATGGATGGGTATTTGAGTAGAGGAAGACCAAAGAAACGATGGATGGATTGTGTTAAGAAGGATATGGTAAGAAAAGAAGTGTCTGACGAGATGACGAAAAATAGAGGAGTATGGAAGTGTTACATCGGACCTACTAGAACATTCGAGAAAGCCAGTGATTACAGTGTGTGTACTTTAGAAGTTCGAGAATATTCCATTATTATTAGTTTTAAAGTTAGGTAGGTACAAACTCGCGACCTATTTAAACAAAGACATTAGAATTTCGACCGTACGCCTAGGGCATACGGTTCATATTTGTTTGTTTTGTACAAGTAGCTTATACCTACAACTTTTATAGGTAATACCTACCTTGTAGGTAGGTACTTACTATTTCTTTGTTAGTGTTTTTTATGACCATCTCGAATGTTCGTCGTTATTCTGGTGTGTCTGTTGGCGTGTATAAATAGAGCGCTCAGGGCCGCGACCGTCAGTCTTGTTTTAGCGACACAACGAAACGAATCCAAGTGAACTACAAGTGCGATATCTAAGTGAATAGTAAACAGTAGTGTATTTGTGATTAAGTTTTGATTGTTTTGTGATTAATAAAGTTATTGTGTTGTTTAATCGGTAGTAATTAATTTATCTCATACCCAGCTCGTAACAAATTGGTGTCAGAAGTGAGAGATAAATTATGCCAATCCTACCTAAGGACGACACGGAGGGTATCCGTACCAGAAGTCAGCGACAGCAGGACATGGACCAAAGGCGGTTTGGAGATTCTCCGACACAGACACCGGGTGCTGTCCAGCCTACGTCGCAGCCAGTCGCTGGCCCATCCGGAGTTTCTCCAGCATCAGTGGCACCAGACTTGTCAGCTTTAATGGCGTTGCTGCAGGATCAAGCTCGCCGTCAAGAGGAGCAGGCTCGCCAGTTACAGGAGCAATTGCAACGAGACAAAGAGGAGCAGGCTCGCCGTCAAGAGGAGCAGGCTCGCCGTCAAGAGGAGCAGGCTCGCCGGTTGGAAGAGCAGTTGCAGCAAGACAAAGAGGAGCAAGCCCGCCGCCAGGAGGAGCAGGTCCGCCGCCAAGACGAACAGATGATCCTCATAAAGGATCTTCATGCAACTTTCGGCAAGGACCTGAAAGTGATGAAAGATCAGGTTCACCAGCATGAGAACCGCATCTCAGAGGCCGAAGTTAAGATTGCTGGGGTACAGAAGGCTTTGAGCGAACTGAAGACTGAAGGTGGAACTGTAGCTTCAGTGGTTGCTGCACCTTCTTCGCGTGGTTTCAAGGTTCCTCCATTCGACGGAACATCGTCGTGGTCGGCCTACAGAATCCAGTTTGAGGCCGTCATGAAGGCGAATGGATGGACCAAACCACAAGCCATGACCGCGCTCACCTTAGGCCTCCGAGACCAGGCCCTAACCATTCTCGAGGCACTCGGCAGGGATGTAACCTACGAGCAGCTGCTAGAGGCGTTGGAGTCCAGATACGGCGACGCGCACCTGGAGCACGTATTCCGTGCCAAATTGAAGGACCGTTTTCAACGAAGTGCCGAGAACCTACAGCAGTGGGCTCTAGAAGTTGAAAAGCTCGTTCGGAAAGCCTACCAGTCTGCCCCTGCACTGATTGACGGAAATCTGGTACAGGCGTTCGTTGATGGAATACGTGACTTAGAAGTTAGAGCCGCCGTGAGACTTGGGCATCACGAGACATTGAAGGACGCCTTGGCCCATGCCTTAGAAGTAGAGGCAGTGAGGCAAGACCACCGAACGCACCGCGTCAGGGAGGTTGTAGCATCACCTGTACGCGACCGCCCGCAAGGGTATAGTCCTAGGTGCTACACTTGTGGAGAAAGGGGTCATCTTCGGTCCAGCTGTCCTAAGCGCAGCACCCCGAGAGAAGATCAGCAGGGAAGAGTGGCTGAAGTGACTGCCCAGCCACAGCAGGGAAACGAGTAAATGCCAGGACTGGGGGGCGGGTGCTGGCTGGTATTGAAAGAGCCCCGAGAATCTTGATCTCGCAAGCACATGACGGAAACAGCCTGACCATCAAAGGCGAAGTCAATGGAACACCATGCAAACTGACGTTGGATACTGGAGCTTCTCACACGGTCGTCAATTCTAAACTAGCAAGTCGGTTTCTGGGGGACTACTTCAATAAGCACGACCGTATACATTTACTAACAGCTACCGGTCAGCACATTACCGTCCGAGGCAAGAAGGAGGTGGAGTTAAAATTGGGTGACAGATTTTACAAGCAGAATGTCATCGTGGCTGACATAGTGGACGATTGCATCTTGGGCTTGGACTTCATGCGGAAATATCGTTGTGAGATCGACATTGATCAAGGAGTACTGAAATGTGGTTCAGAGGAAGTCTTCATGGAAGGTGCACCGTCAGGGAAAGTGTACTGCTTGAAGAAGATTGTTCTTCCTCGCAGATCAGAAACGGTTGTGCCAATTTGTTTGCCACGGAATTCTGGAAACAAAGGTCGAAGTGTTCTGATAGAAAGGGTGAACAATGACTTCCCATGGAAGATGGCACGAACTCTGGTCAAGGCCACCAACGTCTCAGCAGTACGCATACTGAATCCAAGTGACCAGGAGCAAGTGATTAAGAAGGGCACCTTGATCGGCACTTGCGAGGAAGTAGCTTGGATGCGTCAATTGCAAGATGTGCCTACCGGAAATAAAGTTCGTAGTACAAAATTTGACGTGTCGACACTTTTGGAAAACTGCGATTTAACCAAAGGAGAAATAGAGAAGGCTAAGAAGATGTTACTTGAGTACGCCAACACTTTCTCTTCAGATGATGCTGACATAGGGAGAACTGGACTTGTTCAGCATCAGATTAATACAGGTAACGAGTTACCAATCCGTCAGCGACCAAGAAGACTGCCAGTTGCACGAGAAAAAGAGGTAGAAACCATGATTGAGGGAATGGTGAAGGACGGTGTTATAGAGCCTTCATCGAGTCCATGGTGTTCTCCTGTGGTCTTGGTAAAAAAAAAGGACGGCAGTATGCGCTTCTGTGTGGACTATCGACGACTGAACGACGTCACGAAAAAGGACAGCTACCCGCTGCCTAGGATCGATGACACACTGGACACGCTGACTGGTATGAAGTGGTTTACCACACTTGATCTGAAGAGTGGCTACTGGCAAGTAGAAATAGACCCCAAGGACAAGGAGAAAACTGCATTCTCAACAGGAAAAGGGCTATGGCAGTTTAAAGTTATGCCATTCGGTTTGTGCAACGCTCCTGCGACGTTTGAAAGGCTGATGGAGCAAGTACTCGCCGGATTGATTGGAGACGCATGTCTTGTCTATCTAGACGACATAATCATCGTGGGCCGTACATTTGAAGATCACCTTAAAAACCTCAACCGAGTGCTGTCGAAAATCCAAACAGCAAATCTCAAGTTAAGTCCGAAAAAGTGCTCGTTTTTCAGACAGCAAGTGAACTTCTTAGGACACATAGTTTCGGGGGAAGGTGTTCAAACAGACCCAGAAAAAGTAGTCGCCGTCAAGGACTGGCCAGTTCCGAAAGACAAGACACAGGTCAGAGCATTCCTGGGTTTGTGCTCCTACTATCGAAGGTTTGTCAAGAATTTTGCCGACATTGCAAAACCTCTGCACAAACTCACTGAGGAAAAGAGGCAATTCTGTTGGGACGAGGACTGCGACGTCGCATTTCAGGAATTAAAGAAACGTCTGTGCAACACACCTATTTTGGGATATCCTGACACTGAAAATGACTTCATAGTTGACACAGATGCCAGTAATACTGGAATTGGGGGCGTGCTGTCTCAACGGAAAGGAGACCGGGAGGTTGTAATAGCTTACTTCAGCAAGTCTTTATCTAAGCCAGAAAGAAATTACTGCGTTACAAGACGGGAGCTACTCGCTGTAGTAAAGACAGTGCAGCACTTCAGTAAATATTTGCTGGGACGTAAATTCCAATTACGAACTGACCATGCTGCACTGAAGTGGCTATTACAGTTCAAGAATCCAGAGGGGCAAGTGGCGAGATGGATAGAACTACTACAAGAGTTTGATTTCGTAACTGAACATCGCAGTGGGAGAACTCACGGTAACGCAGACGCCTTGTCAAGAAGACCTTGTCCTGAAGACTGTAAGCACTGTGCCAGGCAAGAGACTAAGGAAGTAGTGCCCGTGAGGATGCTCAGAACGGATCTCAGCGATGAATGGAAGGAGACCCTACAGCAGACTCAGCAAAACGACTCGGATATCAAACCGATCTTAGAGTGGATCAAAGCTGGTGTTCCTAAACCCAAGTGGAGTGATGTGGCTGCGATGAGTTCCATCACGAAGAGTTATTGGGCGCAATGGAACAGCTTAGTGATCCAGGATGGAGTCTTGTGCCGTAAATGGGAAAACGCTAGAGGGGACAGTTGTCATCTACAAATGGTTGTCCCTAAAGCTAAGGTACCGGATGTTCTACGGCTCTACCATGATGGATGTTCTGGTGGACATATGGGGGTAAAAAGGACTCTACTAAAAATTCGAGGACGCTTTTACTGGATCCACTGTCGTGATGATGTGGAGGACTGGTGTCGCAAATGTTCCAGTTGTGCAGCCGTGAAAGGACCCCAGACACGCAGCAGAGGTGCATTAAAAGTGTACAACGTTGGAGCCCCTTGGGAACGGATAGCACTAGACGTTGCGGGACCATTTCCAGTAAGTGAGAGCGGAAACAAGTACTTCCTGGTGGTCATGGATTACTTTACAAAGTGGCCGGAAGTCTTCGCCATTCCTAACCAAGAAGCTACAACTGTCGCAGATAAATTAGTTCAGGAAGTCTTCTGTCGTTTTGGAGTACCCTTAGAAATACACAGCGATCAAGGAAGAAATTTTGAATCGCAAGTATTTCAAGAGACTTGTCGATTGATGGGTACCCATAAAACCAGAACCACCTCTTACCACCCACAATCTGATGGAATGGTAGAACGATTCAACCAAACGTTGGAGAGATATCTGGCGAAAGTTGTGGAAAGCCGGCAAAGGGATTGGGACAAGCACATACAGCCGTTTCTTCTGTCTTACCGAAGTGCAGTCCACGAAAGTACGACTGTGACACCAGCCTTCGCGAACTTTGGAAGAGAACTACGGTTACCTGCTGATTTAATCACTGGAACTCCCCCTGATGCTCCATGTAGCGTAACAGATTACGCGAATGACTTGCGTAATAAGTTGAACGATGTTTATGAGCATATCCGACAGTCCGGCCAACAGATGTCTGAGAAGATGAAGACCCGTTATGACCGGAAAGCAAACGGTAGGGGTTTCGACGAGGGTTCACTGGTGTGGTTGCATAACCCAGTGCGGAGCAAGGGGAAGTCTCCGAAGTTACAAGCAAAATGGGATGGACCATACCGAGTCGTGACTAGGATCAACGATGTCACCTACCGAATACAGAAGGGTCCACGAGGTGCGCCTAAAATTGTGCATGTAGACCGGTTGGCGCGATACTACGGGACTAATGATGCTCGGGACGAGCATGTCTAAGGAGGGGGCAGTGTTACATCGGACCTACTAGAACATTCGAGAAAGCCAGTGATTACAGTGTGTGTACTTTAGAAGTTCGAGAATATTCCATTATTATTAGTTTTAAAGTTAGGTAGGTACAAACTCGCGACCTATTTAAACAAAGACATTAGAATTTCGACCGTACGCCTAGGGCATACGGTTCATATTTGTTTGTTTTGTACAAGTAGCTTATACCTACAACTTTTATAGGTAATACCTACCTTGTAGGTAGGTACTTACTATTTCTTTGTTAGTGTTTTTTATGACCATCTCGAATGTTCGTCGTTATTCTGGTGTGTCTGTTGGCGTGTATAAATAGAGCGCTCAGGGCCGCGACCGTCAGTCTTGTTTTAGCGACACAACGAAACGAATCCAAGTGAACTACAAGTGCGATATCTAAGTGAATAGTAAACAGTAGTGTATTTGTGATTAAGTTTTGATTGTTTTGTGATTAATAAAGTTATTGTGTTGTTTAATCGGTAGTAATTAATTTATCTCATACCCAGCTCGTAACAGAAGAAGAAGACATGCTGCGCGCAACCCCAAATAAATTGGGATAAGGGCAAGAAAATGATGATTTACTACATTATTATGTGTCGGAGGTTTTAAAAATTTTAGATTTTATTTTATTTGTGTATGTAATTGACAGGCAGGCGCGTACCAGCCGTTCTACCGCGCGCACTCACACATCGAGACCAAGCGCCGCGAGCCCTGGCTCTACGAGCCCTCCACCACCGCACTCCTCAGGGACGCCAACAGGAGGCGATATGCACTCATTGACTTCTGGTACCTACCATAGAACAAACAATTTCTTATTAATCATTTTATTAAAAAAAAAAACTTGTTTAATCGGGAAGCTAATTGTAGATGACGCCACCATAGCTGGTCTCAATCTGTCCAATGAGGTCAAGGTATTTTAAAATATGAAATGACATTCCTTGATTTTCAACCAATGACGATGCTTGGTACCAGCTATGCTAGCGCCATTAGTTCCACAGTTTGCATCCCCATGTCGCCACATAGTAAAAAAAACTCTATACCAACGTGTAACAGGAAGGGTATAGTCATATGGAAGGGTGTGCTACAGATCATAAAACTCAACAACTTTCTCTATGGGACCACCATCTTAATAGTTAAAAAAAATCAGCTACGAGGTCTGCCGCGACGCCTTCTCACTGTATCAGGGCTCCAAAAACAACAGGACTTCAGCTTAAAGGCTTTTTGGGGGCTTACAAACAGTATTAGATTAAGTTTTCAACAGCTTGTTCATAAAAATAAATGATTTTCTTCAGGTACACATTATTCTATGAGCACTCCATCAACGGTCTACCAGTGATGCGCCCGCTGTTCCAAGAGTTCCCTACTGAAGAGGACACATTCACCATTGATGACCAATATCTGCTCGGTAAGTGAACATTGTACGAGGTTTAAGCAGACCCTTTACCAAGCATATTATACAATGAAGTATTTTCTTTTTCAACTTTTCCCTAGTCGCTGGATAGATGGCGCTGATCTCGGTATGTTACTGCAAAAACAGTACGTCACATAATTTCACTTGGACCTAATGGTTATATTCGGAAGCTTATGCAAAAGAAAGTGTCAGTCAACGAGCGTATGTGACGTGTGTTTTTTCAAGCGTTTTGGCTTTGGCACCTAGTAACGTAGTCAGTTCAACGCCATCTATCGAGTTCTTGGTTGCTTTATTTTATTCTCAAAAATAAAACCTCTCAAATTAATGTTTCAGTTGAAAAAATACTTTTTAAGATAGAACTCAATCTAACGCACTCAAAACATGCTGACGGATGCATTGAATAGTACTGGGGGTACTCTACTACATAAAAACCAAAACTTTATTCCGTCAGTCACAAAAGTTTAAATACAAGGTGTTAAAAAATTAACTTCACGAAACTTAAGGAGTTGTTTGGAATCACAAATAAAAAATAATCACGAAAAAATTTTATATAAGTAACGATCCGTTTCAAAGATATGCATATTTTCACTGCGCACAAAATGATTAAATATGCGCACTTGACTGTACTGTGACTGCGCCGTGAAGGGTGCCGGGCGCGTAGTCGTTCACCCCTGCGACAGCGCAAACGTAGACAGCTGATTCTAACTTTCCCATCTCATTTTTCAGACTTTGGATTGGCAATGTTTTTTTTTTATGTAAAAACTAAAAATGCTTGAAAAAAATTTTTTTTTGGAATAGGTTTTTTTATTGATACCGAATACGTACACGAAATTCTTGCAGTTAATTTTTTAACACCTTATATAACAACACACTTTGTTTTTTAAATACTGTGTCCGGGTTTGACTGGAAGCCATAGTTGGGAAAAGGCTAGGCAGATGATGATCACTAATCAATACCCAGCAGTGGCGAGGGGTTGATGATGATAGAACTCGAAACCTACCGGCTTCCCTTCGGAACAACCACTGTACTGGAGTCTAACTGAATGTAGATAATTCAGTTAGGACGTGATTGCCCAAACATGACTAAAACTACAAATGGTTCGATGTATGGTTTTTTCAAATATTATTGAAAATATGCACCGGATAGCAGTGTAGGGCGTAGTTAACTACAATTTTGTAATCTGATTACTAACTACGATTAAAAGTAGTTAACTACATGTAGTTATGACTACATGTAACTTAACTTAATCTGATTGGCGGAAATTAGTAGTTATGACTACTGATTTTGTTTAAGTTTTATGATCTTAAATTTTGCAATTAAATAAACATGTAATGTGTAGTAATATATGTTTGGGAATATGGCTGCATAAAAAATAATAGTAGTTTATGCAACTGTGCATAATGAAGGGCATTACAACACGAGTGTGGGTTTAAGAAACGAGCCGAAGGCGAGTTTCTTAATAGCATCACACGAGTGTTCGTGTGATGCTATTAAGAAACTCGCCTTCGGCTCGTTTCTTAAACCCACACTCGTGTTGTAATGCCTAATTATGTATAGTTGCATACACTACTTTATCTACCCAAATATCATAAGGGCTCTATGATGGGTTCAGGAACCATAGGGAAATGACCTGCATTGTTACTTGGCCCTTGATTTTTGTGCCAACAGGTTATTAGTTGCATTCGTCGCTGCATTTACGATATCTGGCGGAGTATTCATGTCAATTTCTGAGTCACTATCACTCATTTTCGACAGAAATAAAGAATGGGTTACTGGAAATAAAAAGCTAACGAACAAATGACAGCTCGAAATGGCGGCGTTTCGAATACCTATCTGTCATTTTTTTTTAAATCATAGGCAAACGAACAAAGTCACTATTCTTGTGTCCCTCGAGATCGAAATTGTCGTGCGATTTATAATTAGAATCATACTGAATTGGGTTTTTTTTTTTTTTTTTTTTTGTTTTCTCGATATCCGATTTAATGTAGGTGGTACTAGAATAGCACACTCTCTTGAATTTGACACCTGTTCCAAATTTAAAACTCATAACGCAACTGTTTACAGTTGCGTTATGAGTTCATTACAGCACCGTTCATTTCTGCAGGTTGGTAATGCTGGTCATTGCCTATGGTTTTTGAACGCATTAGAGAGGGTTTATGATATTTGGGTAGATAAAACAGTTTATGACCTATGTTTATTTTCATGAATAATGAAATGCAAGAATTTAAGTCGTAGATACCTATTATGTTAGGTACATAATATCTACGACTATAATACTGTTACATCGGACCTACTAGAACATTCGAGAAAGCCAGTGATTACAGTGTGTGTACGTTAGAAGTTCGAGAGCATTCTATTATTATTAGTTTTAAAGTTAGGTAGGTACAAACTCGCGACCTATTTATACAAAGACATTAGAATTTCGACCGTATGCCTAGGGCATACGGTTCATATTTGTTTGTTTTGTACAAGTAGCTTATACCTACTACTTTTATAGGTAATATCTACCTGGTAGGTAGGTACCTACGAATCTTTTGTTAGTGTTTTTTATGACCCTCTCGAATGTTCGTGGTTATTCTGGTGTGTCTGTTGGCGAGTATAAATAGAGCGCTCAGGGCCACGACCGGCAGTCTTGTTTTAGCTACACAACGAAGCGAATCGAAGTGAACTAACAAGTGCGATATCTAAGCGAATAGTGATCAGTAGTGTATTTGTGATTAAGTTTAAATTGTTTTGTGTTAATAAAGTTATTGTGTTGTTTAATCGGTAGTAATTAATTTATCTCATACCCAGCTCGTAACAATACCTATCAGATCCCGTATTCACAAACGTTCGATTCGTTTCCGATTCGACAACTCGTATATCTGCCTTCTTCTGGCATTACGAAAACGACCGCGATAGACATACGACTCAACGAATTGGAAGCGAATCGAAGCGTTATGAATAAGGGGGCAGATCTTAATTACGTTTTGTTGACATGTAATTAAAAAAAATACTTAGTACCTAAACATTAACATAATTCAAATTATTTGCGAATCAAATAAATAAACAAAAAAGGTTGATTGGAGCGAGCGAAAACGAGAGCGTGCTATAGGGCGTTCTTGCTCTAACACATTTGACTGCAACGTGGTGCTCTAACTACCTACAAAACGAAAGTCAAAACACGCGCGATCGCGCGATGGTCGTACCTACATGAACGACGAAATGTAGTTATAAAAAGTAGTTAAGTAAATCGTGATTGCAACTACAATTTGTAGTTAGTCGCTACTGATAGCCAGATGTTCTCCGGTGCAGTATTAGTAAGTAGGTTGTGTCGACAGGCAACGCGCTGCTGGTCCGGCCGGTGGTGGAGCCGGGCGTGACGTCCGTGAAGGTGTACCTGCCGGGCGGCGCCACGCACACGCGCTGGTACGACGTGGACTCCTACCACAAGCACCAAGCTAACGGGTACCTCACCTATGACGTCACCATCGCCAAGGTAAGTCACGAGTAACATGACCACCGTGGTACCTAGTTTTGTCGATGAAAGAATAATAGGCATGACAGTAAAAAAATACAAATCTATTTGTCTATTAAGTCTTGTTCACTGACAGGCAGTTAGATTATTGAATAATAATGGACACGTATGTTTTGTTTTTGTAAATCAATGAATATTGACAAAGATAAAACGCATCAAAATTCGGGAGTGAGGGCTCGTGACGTCAGAACTAGCTGAAAATTATACCAAGGAGTGACGTATTGGAAATTTTAAAAGCGTCGTATCTTTCGTCAATTTTGATTCACGTAACAAAAGAAAAAATACGGGTCAAATATTTTTTAATAATCTACCGGATTGACGATCTGACCGACTAATTGGATTTTTTTTGTCGTCTACCACCCTATTTATATGATTTTGTCGATTTACACGATTAGAGGGGTGATTCCTGTATATCTAAGAGGTTGCATTTTAATTTCAGTACACAAAGTCAGATCAGTTCAGGGTGTGGTGAACTGTAGTGCACAAACCTGTACATCCTGTTATTTGGTGCATTGTTTAGTTAATTAAACGGGCGGAAAGGAGGGGATCATTTGCTGTTCAACCCCAACTTCATCCTTGCCCTTACGGATAATTTACTTTGAAATATCGTAAACTTCGATATTTAATTTCGAAATTAAGTTATTTTTTGGGATTTAATAAAAAAACCTTTGAATTCAATAGAACTAAAAAGATGTAGACATCAACATTCTAATTAAATTAAGCAGCTCACCTCGTATCATTTTTTTTATTAAAGTTTAAATGTCGGATTTTTCAAAATTATTATAATAAATTGAAATCTAAAAATCATGGGTTCAAGTACGACTTATTGGGGCTGAAGAGACAGCAAATTACCCTTTCATTCGGTCCGTTCAATTTGGCTGGCCACCATGGACAAGCATATCGAATTGACCTTTTGTCAAACTTTTAATGAAACTCGCTGAGATGAGATTAGAAGATATTCCTCAACGAATGATGTTTGTATATATGTTCCAGATCCCGGTGTTCCAACGCGGCGGGACAATAATCCCGCGCAAGGAGCGCGTGCGTCGCTCCTCCGCGCTCATGGCGGATGATCCCTACACGCTAGTCGTCGCACTCGATGCTAATGTAAGTTTGACATTCATTTTGTAATACTGGATGTTAAGGGTTGATCCTACCCTCTCCGTCGCTCAGAACCGTAACTTGAGCAAGAAATAGAGCGGCAGCATTGACGTTGTGTTCGCCTAGTGGATGAGGTTCAACCTTTAGGGTACCTCATGTGCAGTGATAGGAATAGGTAGTGCCTATTTGCCTAAACTTCGACGAAGAACAGAGACAAGAAACGGAGACTTCCTTAGGACTAATTTTTTTCCGATACATCTGTCCCGGAATTTCGATACATTTTAAAAAATGTGTTATTTGGAACAAGTAATTCTTTTTTTTTAATTGATATAAACTAGTGCTTGACTGCCATCCTACCTGATGGTAAGCAGTGATTTATCTAAAGTTTGCGATTAGACATAATTTATAACTCCATAATAGCCACTTATCCTATATCAGCATATCCTACATTAGTCTATATGTCTCTCTCCTAGAGAGGAGGCCTGAGTCCCAGTAGTGGGAACATTATAAGGCTGATGCAATGCAATGCAAGGATATATCAGCCTAGTGACACACTGCGTGTGTTTGTATTGTTGTTGTTGTGATCAGAGAGCTCTTCTTAAAATGTGAATGATATAGATGACTTCCGTATTTAGGCAGAGAATAGGCAGAGACCACAGACTATATCTAATACCTGTGCAATTACTAATATTATAAATGTGATAGTTTGTATGAATGTCCATTACTCAATCCCACTGAAAATGCTGAATTTGGCAGTGATATAGGTTAAGGTGTGCTACTGCTATGTGGTAATAAAGACATGAAATTATTTTTATAATATTCTAAAAAGCATAGCATCGTTTTAGGGAATTCCAAATGACACCATTTCTGTTACAGAGCACGGCGCAAGGCTCGCTGTACATCGACGACGGTGAAACCTATGAGTACTTGAACAACAGGCACATCTACGCCAAACTGGCGTTCGAACCCACCGCCATGACTTACTCGTGAGTATCTACTATCTATGTTATTACTGTGCAGACTTGGCACACTTGTGTACTGGGTTGGTGGAGAATAAACCCAAGCAGCAAAATTATCCTAGAGTGCAGATGTTATAGGCCTCCAGCACTTATAATGTTCTCTTAACGGTTCTAGAATTCGCTGCCACGCTTATAATTGTATGCATGGAGTTAGTTGGGCCTTATAGTATATCTGATCTTATACATTAACTTATAATTACTTATAGGTCGAAATTAAGGGTGCAATATAAGCTTGGGTGACCTATAAAAGTGTCACCAGTGCGTAAATGCACTCAAGAGTAGATAAACTAGTAAGCTTTACTTATAACTGCTAACAAGAAGCATTATAGAACTACTTTAAGTAAAGTACGACAATAAGAGTGATAAACAGAACCAAACATACTGGAAACTATTTGCATTGATTACTTGGTTTTATAAGTGTTTATAAATTCACTTTACAGAACAATTATAAGTAAAATGGAGCGGTTTTATAGTGGTATAAACCAATATTTTTATAATCTTAACACGATTATAAAGGTTTAATATAAAATACTTAGTATCCAAAACTATATCCGTGGTGTCCTGTACAAGAATACATTGGTTTATAATGGTCTTGCAAATGCTGTTAGACTATAACAGTCGAAGCCGACGACGTGGTGTTCTGTTTACTTTTCTTTCAAAAATGGATCTAAATAAATGGAAACGGCTAAAAAGAAGTGGTTATTACAAACGAAAAGTTCAGAAAACTTATAAACAAATAATTCAGGTGTCGGGTTCTAGCTTTGTATCTGGCGACGAACGAATCGTAAAAATTGGAGAAGGTTCCGTACAAAATAGTTACTCTGAAAATTTTAGACGGAATGATTATATTAATCATTCTGCACAAAAGGACATTTTATCGATAAAAAGCGATGAGACTTAGAAGACTATTCCAATTTTCAACTACATAGTGATCTTAGAAAATGTGCTGTAGAATACAATATACGACATGTGGCATTAAATTCATTATTAGAAATTTTGAATATGAAGATTGAAAATGTCCTGCTGCTGCACACTTCTTGACACTAATAAAGAATATCCATCCATCGTTTCTTTGGTCTTCCTCTACTCAAATACCCATCCACATTCATACTCAAAACTTTTTTCACGACATTTTCCTCAAGTGTATATTGTACATAATAAATATTTTGAAATCTATAAGTACCTATTTCATTTTAATATACCCTAGAAATCAATAACTTGTAAGTATAGGTACAGAGAAGCCAGAGAAATTAAATCTTAACTGACAGAAATTAGGGACTTTTGAGTAAGTTACCAAGTTCACATTCGTCACTGGTGAAGTGGTCATAAACTGAGTAGAAGCAGCATTTTTCACACCAGAAATTATCTTCTTTTAACAATGATCGTCTGTGTTCATTATTCAGAACAAAGTGTCGTGGCCGTCTTGCAAGATTTTTTGAAACTTTATCGTTCTGCCGTACGTTACTTAAAACACGGTTAAGCCTCAAACTGCCATTTTTTAGTTTTGAATCACACATTACGTTTTGAAAAATTCTCTATCTTTTGTGCTGGGTCCCATTACTGTACGACTTTTACTTTCCGAGATATAGAGCGGGTGTGAACCGTTAAGTAACATATTTTTTACAGTTTACTTTATTATTTAACAGCTATTCCTCAAATTTATGTTATAACACGGCAAAAGGATGGTAACGTTATTATCACGGATCGTTCCAAGCGATATTAATTTATTATAATACAGTTATCACACAATGCTGCACTTAAATTAAGCTATACGACCATAACCGTGTTATAATCAAGTACTTACAGGTGTGTCTGAGAACAAAAACTATGTTATAATAAAGTTACTATAGAATAATACATTACATTATAGTTATAGGCATTTAGCCTTTTTTCAATAAAGTTTATCGATGGATTAAAGTGTAAAATTCTTTACTAAAATACGACTATACAGATATGCTAGATTAAAATCTAGTTAAACCCAGAAACATTTTTGAACCGCGGTCCCCCGCGTTCCCGGTTTCCTCGGCCATTTCGCTACCAGCGACGACGGGGAGCGCTCGTGTGTGTGTGGAACGGAGCGGCGGCGCGCCATAAATGTTTTACCATGTCGCGTCATACGTACTCAAGGTAAGGTTTTTATAATTTCACTAAATAGAATAGATGCATCAGTGAATTTAATAACCTATGTAATTAGTATGTAGATAATCGATATTTATAATATTTTCTTAAAATAAGTATTACATTCATTCAATTACGTAGTGGTAGGTGACAGGTATATAACCTTTAGCTTATAAATATTTGATTGGAACGAAATAATCCTTTTTCTTATCGTTCTGAAGCCGCTATGAAATCACACGCATCTCGAGTCAGGGTCAACGATGAGTAGGTGCAGCGCGTTGGGGCGGTATGTTTGAAACGAATGGTTCGACAAATCCCGAGTCAAAACTCAGTTATGACTTATATCGATCTCACTTAAAATCAATGAATATATCTTTCACTCGGCTCGGGAATGAGGAGTGCGAACAGTGCGAATCATACAAACATCACACTAAAGAAACAAGCCATGATGTTCGTAAGCAATGTTTTCCTGATTGTGACACTTGCTTGGCTTGGGCTAAGCATCATGATCGATACAAAAAAGCTAGAGCCCTTTATGATGCTCACAAAGCTATAAAGCAAAACGAAAATAGTATTTATTTCAGCGGCGATCTAGAAAAAGTTATCATGCTGCCTAGAATGGAGATGTTCAAAGCGGTTATATTTTGTCCCCGTTTGACGCTCTTTAACCAATCCTTTGCACCGGTTGGAAAAATATCAAAGGAATCGAAACCTCTTGCTGCAATTTGGCACGACGGAATAGCCGGTAGAAAACAAGAGGATATTATGAACGTCTCGATGACGAAGGAAAAAACTGTAGTTTTTTCCTTCGTCATCGAGACGTTCAGAATGTTAATATCTGGTTAGATAATTGTACATCACAGAACAAGAATTGGCTGTTTTATTCCATGTTAGTCGACCTAGTAAACAGTGACGTTATAAGTACAGAAACAATAACTTTACACTACTTCGAACCCGGCCACACCTTCATGAGCTGCGACCAGTTCCACCATCAAGTGGAACTTGCAATGAAAAAGAAGGGTAAAATATATGACTTTTCAGATTTTGAGGAAGCTGTAGCCTCTGCAAACAATGGCAGAGTAACTGTCAAAGCGCTACAAGCAAATGAATTTCTCAATTTACCCAATAATGTCTCTGAGCGGCGAATTCAGCAAGCATGCCCTAGAGTCTATCTGAAAAATATAACACAAGTCTCGTTTAAGAGGTCAAGTTATGACATGTTGTATAAAAATGATTTTAGTGATGAATACTCAAGTTTTAAATTTTTAAATGACAAGTACTTAAGAAATCCACGTACCAACATAAGCTTCCGGACACAGCCGAAAGGCATTGATGAGGAACGTAAATCTAACTTAATAACTAAATTGTCGCCTATCATTCCAAAACATAAAATGGTATTTTGGAATGGATTGCCTACAAACAATAACACAGAAACGACCAAAAATTCAAGGAGGACTACCTAAACCTAAGAAAGCCATTTTAAATACCCAAGTACCTACAATTCTTTTTTTATTTTAATATAACTACTTAAATGTATATATTACTTAGTGCCATAAGACTAAATAATTATATTATATATTAAATTATTTAGTCTTTATTATTAATAATTATATATTTATTACTAATTATTAATTATATTACATATTAAACCTAATAGGGACCCCTATTAGATTTAATTCTATATAGAGGACTCAGTTGATTACATGATTGTGATAATTTTTTAGTTAAAGACTGATTATATTGTAAAATTTAGAAAGCTATATAATAGTCTTAAGACTGAAGAAAATTGTTATAGCAGGTTGTTTTATGACAACTGCAGCTAGTGAGATAGATGGTTATATTTTTTTATTATCTTAAGACACTTTTCACTCCAGGGTTTTAAGTTAGAGAATGTTTTGATATTAAGATAATATTGTGATTTAATTATGAATATTACTAAGCCCAAATGTCAAAAATAATTATTTATGTTATTGATAACCATTTAAAATTGTTTGAAATAAATGATTAATAAATAATTTGTTTAATTTGCTTGCTTGTTTTCTTTTTTTTTCTCGAATAATTGTAAGTCATTGCTTATCTATAAAACGGCTAACCGCGAGCGAAGTATGAGTAGCCTTGTTTTAAGTAAGCAATACCGTTTAACTTGACGCCGCTTAATATATTATTACACAATTACTTGATTATAATGATCACTAAGTGCCTTAACTTGATTATAAACCAAGGGGCTAAACCTTAATTTTACAGTCATTACTTGATTATATCATAGTTATGCAGCTTAGCCGTATTGTAATGACGTATTTTTTGATAACTTTAAATAAAATTTTTAGTAGTACAATTCTAAAGCAATTACTACGTTATAATACCGTTAGAGTAGGGTTAGCCCTATTATTATGCAGTATTTAATTACTAAACTGGGAAGAAATGCTAAGCTTAATTACAAATATCTGTTTTATTGTAAGACTGAAAGATGTTTTCAGTTTTCATACCCCAAAAAAAAATCGTTGATAAACCAGTGACATTTGTCTCTTAGAAAGATTTTTATATCTTTATTCGTTTGGAAGAGACATCATTTCGCAGGTTTTTGTCCGATATCTCTGAAACTACTTTATGGGTTTAACCGTATTTTAAACAATGTACGGCAGCGTTACAACCACGACATTTGTGAGACAACAAAAAGTGTGTGTTCGGTCCAAGGCCACATTAAGGTTTTTAAAGCTCGAAAATCCCTTTTAGTCAAAAAACGATCGACGTCCAGAAACATGACCATTTTCAATGCTGACACCTAAACAAAAACATAAAAAATAAGACATAGGTTCCTAATAGCAATATAAAATAACCGTCCGGTTATAGAAATATTTGCGGAACTCTAATTCCAAACAATATGGCGAAGCAATGGTTCTGATATTTACCATTTTAAAACAAAGTACGCCTATAATGGTTTGTTAATGTATTTGGGAAAGCCAACTTTGTCAAAATGGCGACTTATCGTTGTATGTCTTACTAAAACCAACATTATTTTAAAATTCAACTTAATGGAAACGCTAATTTCAAAAGGCGTGTAAAAATTTTGATAAAAATCTTATTATACTTCACCGAAAATTTACGTGCGCCATGCACATTCAAACTATACATCTCGACTTATTGTTACTAACACTCTACTCATAATTGATATTCTAGATAATATTTATAGTAAGATATTTTTCTCCTTTATCAATATGAATCCTTACAAATGTGCGCAGCAACATTCACCAATTCACAACACTTTGTATGAGCTTGTAAGAGATTCACCGTGTACGTTATTGTCGTGTTTGGATCCATTAAGCGCTGGTAGTTGGCTTCGCGGGAGCAAATAGTTTTACATAGTCTAACTATAAGGTCGTTATTGGTCAAAGTGGTGTTCACCAAGTCTACTATAAATATTTAATTAGTTAAAATACGCTTATAAATTGGGCCCTTTTCCGTGGTTATAATTGCTTACTATTCCGCTATAATCCTAATGAAATGGTGGTTCCAGGACAATTACTAGACCACATTTTGCTGCTTGGGAAACCACTGGCTACCAACCGGAATCTATTTACAAAAAACTAAAATCCAATCAGAGCAAGGCAAAAACGCGCGAAAACATTGTGCACATTACCTTAAGTACTGCGAAACTTTACCGTAACGGGAACCGCGTAACAATATTTACCTTTTTAACCAACTTTTTCTATGTAAACCTATGTATTTATGAGATCTATATATCACGAACTATCATATAAAAATATGAAATCAACAAAAACATAACATAATAAACTTATATTATTTCTTTCTTTCTTTCTAAATCTCCCATGTACGTGAGAACAAATTATCAAAAAACTAAGTCAATATTCACTCAGTATCTATGTAACACTTTACACTATGTACTGTCCTATCAGAGTCTATGTAGCACTTTGCACAATTTCTCGTTGACCCGCACAATTACATACTATACTATAGCTTTTCGTCCGTGCCTCGGAAAGCACATTAATCCGTTAAGCTCTGCTTTCATTTGTAGATCTTTGACAGTCGTTACAGGTAGTCAGTGACCCGAAAGTCTAACAATCATCCTCACTAAGGGGTATGGTATAGCCCAGTACTAACTGGGTTGTGAAGGTCAGATAGGCAGTCGCTTCATGTAGAATACTGGTACCCAGCTGCATTTGGTTAGACTGGAAGCTGACCCTAACATAGTTGGGAAAAGGCTAGGCAGTGACTAGTTTTTCCCGCGGTTATGTCTTAGATATAGTATATTAAAATTGTGGATAATCTTGCTTTTTATTAGTGAAAGATTTTTGGATTTTTTTAAATTGTTTCTCGCAGGTCAGCCTCTGAGGCTGGCTTCTGCTTAACCGGACTGCCCTGTTGACTTGAGTGTAAAACTCCTGTCAAAACTAAGCGACAGAATATTGAATAGTACGGAGGTCATGGAGTTGTTTTTTAAAATAAACATCTTACAGTAAAAACTTGTTAAAAAGTTAGAAGTTATCACCGTAATTAAAAGGTTCCCAATTATGGTGTGGAACAAAAAAAAAACATACCGCAATGACGGAGAAAACAAGTGCCTTTCAGCTTCGTTAAAAGGTTTTTTTACATCCTTTATATGCAGTGCAACAAAATTTTGACCAATAACGATTGGTCAAAGTGGTGTTCACCAAGTCTACTATAAATATTTAATTAGTTAAAATACGCTTATAAATTGGGCCCTTTTCCGTGGTTATAATTGCTTACTATTCCGCTATAATCCTAATGAAATGGTGGTTCCAGGACAATTACTAGACCACATTTTGCTGCTTGGGAAACCACTGGCTACCAACCGGAATCTATTTACAAAAAACTAAAATCCAATCAGAGCAAGGCAAAAACGCGCGAAAACATTGTGCACATTACCTTAAGTACTGCGAAACTTTACCGTAACGGGAACCGCGTAACAATATTTACCTTTTTAACCAACTTTTTCTATGTAAACCTATGTATTTATGAGATCTATATATCACGAACTATCATATAAAAATATGAAATCAACAAAAACATAACATAATAAACTTATATTATTTCTTTCTTTCTTTCTAAATCTCCCATGTACGTGAGAACAAATTATCAAAAAACTAAGTCAATATTCACTCAGTATCTATGTAACACTTTACACTATGTACTGTCCTATCAGAGTCTATGTAGCACTTTGCACAATTTCTCGTTGACCCGCACAATTACATACTATACTATAGCTTTTCGTCCGTGCCTCGGAAAGCACATTAATCCGTTAAGCTCTGCTTTCATTTGTAGATCTTTGACAGTCGTTACAGGTAGTCAGTGACCCGAAAGTCTAACAATCATCCTCACTAAGGGGTATGGTATAGCCCAGTACTAACTGGGTTGTGAAGGTCAGATAGGCAGTCGCTTCATGTAGAATACTGGTACCCAGCTGCATTTGGTTAGACTGGAAGCTGACCCTAACATAGTTGGGAAAAGGCTAGGCAGTGACTAGTTTTTCCCGCGGTTATGTCTTAGATATAGTATATTAAAATTGTGGATAATCTTGCTTTTTATTAGTGAAAGATTTTTGGATTTTTTTAAATTGTTTCTCGCAGGTCAGCCTCTGAGGCTGGCTTCTGCTTAACCGGACTGCCCTGTTGACTTGAGTGTAAAACTCCTGTCAAAACTAAGCGACAGAATATTGAATAGTACGGAGGTCATGGAGTTGTTTTTTAAAATAAACATCTTACAGTAAAAACTTGTTAAAAAGTTAGAAGTTATCACCGTAATTAAAAGGTTCCCAATTATGGTGTGGAACAAAAAAAAAACATACCGCAATGACGGAGAAAACAAGTGCCTTTCAGCTTCGTTAAAAGGTTTTTTTACATCCTTTATATGCAGTGCAACAAAATTTTGACCAATAACGATTGGTCAAAGTGGTGTTCACCAAGTCTACTATAAATATTTAATTAGTTAAAATACGCTTATAAATTGGGCCCTTTTCCGTGGTTATAATTGCTTACTATTCCGCTATAATCCTAATGAAATGGTGGTTCCAGGACAATTACTAGACCACATTTTGCTGCTTGGGAAACCACTGGCTACCAACCGGAATCTATTTACAAAAAACTAAAATCCAATCAGAGCAAGGCAAAAACGCGCGAAAACATTGTGCACATTACCTTAAGTACTGCGAAACTTTACCGTAACGGGAACCGCGTAACAATATTTACCTTTTTAACCAACTTTTTCTATGTAAACCTATGTATTTATGAGATCTATATATCACGAACTATCATATAAAAATATGAAATCAACAAAAACATAACATAATAAACTTATATTATTTCTTTCTTTCTTTCTAAATCTCCCATGTACGTGAGAACAAATTATCAAAAAACTAAGTCAATATTCACTCAGTATCTATGTAACACTTTACACTATGTACTGTCCTATCAGAGTCTATGTAGCACTTTGCACAATTTCTCGTTGACCCGCACAATTACATACTATACTATAGCTTTTCGTCCGTGCCTCGGAAAGCACATTAATCCGTTAAGCTCTGCTTTCATTTGTAGATCTTTGACAGTCGTTACAGGTAGTCAGTGACCCGAAAGTCTAACAATCATCCTCACTAAGGGGTATGGTATAGCCCAGTACTAACTGGGTTGTGAAGGTCAGATAGGCAGTCGCTTCATGTAGAATACTGGTACCCAGCTGCATTTGGTTAGACTGGAAGCTGACCCTAACATAGTTGGGAAAAGGCTAGGCAGTGACTAGTTTTTCCCGCGGTTATGTCTTAGATATAGTATATTAAAATTGTGGATAATCTTGCTTTTTATTAGTGAAAGATTTTTGGATTTTTTTAAATTGTTTCTCGCAGGTCAGCCTCTGAGGCTGGCTTCTGCTTAACCGGACTGCCCTGTTGACTTGAGTGTAAAACTCCTGTCAAAACTAAGCGACAGAATATTGAATAGTACGGAGGTCATGGAGTTGTTTTTTAAAATAAACATCTTACAGTAAAAACTTGTTAAAAAGTTAGAAGTTATCACCGTAATTAAAAGGTTCCCAATTATGGTGTGGAACAAAAAAAAAACATACCGCAATGACGGAGAAAACAAGTGCCTTTCAGCTTCGTTAAAAGGTTTTTTTACATCCTTTATATGCAGTGCAACAAAATTTGTTAATCATTCCATTTTTTCAACAGTTTCATCGACGAAAACGCGGAATACCCGACCCGCTCGTGGGTAGAGCGAATAGTGATCGCGGGTATCAAGACCCCCCCTAAAACAGCCAAACTACTGCAAGGGGGTAAACAGACAGCTCTACAGATGACGCTGCACAAAGGTAACGATGTGCTCGTGGTAAGGAAACCTGCCGCCAGTATGGCACAACCTTGGAGTATCAACTTTAGTTACTAGGCTTTAGCTAAGTATCTCAAATGTAACTCAACTTTTTTTAAGTCGTTAAGTTCCATCGTCTTAAAGTTGAGTGCGGTTTGAGTTTTGGTAATGTAAGTATTGAAATAGTGAGTTTATTTAATGTAGTCGATGAAATACGTATTTCAGTTATTTATTTCAATGTAAAATTACCTTCTCGCACTCTATTTATGTAAATAATACGGTTAAAATCAAAAAGCCAATGATGGATGTTGAAATACTCTAACGAACGACGTGTCACTTCAGCTGTTCACTTCCTGCCTAGCTGCAGAGTTCATCGATTTCGACGTCGCGCTTGCCGATCGCTACGTGCGTTTTGCCACGGTAAACGGTATTTTGCGTTTGAGGCAATAAAACAATTCAAATTTATTGAATTCCCATAACGTTCCTGAATGTCTTGTTCGGTCATATTAGTATGATATTATACTGAATTTAGAATCGTAGATACGAGTAATAAACTTAACTAAACTCACTATTACTACTAATTATAATGAGATATAGGTTTGATTTAGCTGCATTTTAATCGCTGGTTTTTTTTTATCGTTATATAGAGACACTTTTCATGTAAAAATACAGATGACAGTCAACTTAAAACAAATTAATTCAGAGGTGCAGTCTTTGGGTATATTTAACCACAAACAGATGCAATCTAATAACGACCTAATTGGAACAGAATAAAGATCACAATTACTTCGACAGTCGTATAAAATAAGAGGTAAAATAAGTCCGAAAATACTTTTTTTCTATCTTACTCGTATTTACTTTAATGATTCTGGAAATGATAGCTAACGAAACGAAGCTCTCTATCCGCAAGGTAAATCATTAAAAAAAACCAGTGGTTTAAAACGCAGTTAAAAAAACAAGAGTATTGTATTCTTTTTGACACTTTTCTAGAAAGTGGTATCTGTGATTGATTTTACAAAAAAAATTGTTAGCTTTCGTAAGCATACGATATAATTGTAAAATAAAACAATATGCCTCGTTTTCACTAATATTGAGTTACACAAAACTGTTAAATCGCACTGTTTTACTTTCAATGCTAGCTAACCAACATAACCAGAAAGTTAGGCCTTATATAAAAAACTCATTTTTCGCCAATTAAGTTATGGGAAAGAGCGTTAAAAGCTAACTGTAGATGGCGCCACTATAGCTGGTCTCAATCTGTCCAATGAGGGCAAGGTATTTTAAAATATGAAATGACATTCCTTGATTTTCAACCAATGACGATGCTTGGAACCAGCTATGCTAGCGCCATTAGTTCCACAGTGTGCATTGCGGGCGAGCTTATTACCCTCAACAGGGGCAAGAGTGGTTTTCTTTTTGAGTACTAAAAAAAACTGTAGATGGCGTTGAACTAACTACGTTACTATGTGCCAAAGTTAAAACGCTTGGGAAAAAAAACATTTCATAACGTCACATAATCTCGTTGACTGACACTTTCATTTGGCTTTCGAATATAACCATTACTTCCAAGTGAAATCAGGTTACATTCCGTTCCTTGCAGTAACATACCAAGTTCAGCGCCATCTATCCAGCGACTAGGGAAGAGTTTGAAAAGAAAATTCCTCATAGTAATGCCAGTCACGTTGCTGGTAAAAGTGTAAATATTCATTAGAGGTATGGTATGGAGGGTATGTGTAAGCATTCATTAGAGGTGTAGCTTAATGTTCGTGTAAACGGGACATCTACAGGGTGTAAACAGACTCATCACGAAGCCCTCAACCAAGCATTGTGTTCATCAAACTAAGTAACTGTATGCAAAAATTATTGCTGGGAAACCACTTTTTTGGGGTGAAAATCACGTTTTGCGGTAAAACTCAATGTCACGCACTCAAAACAATGTGCTTATATTTGACGCATTTATTTAATAATAAACGGGTTATGAAGGTATTTTAAAATAAATTTAAGTTACCTTAAAAACTAGGATATTAAAAAAACTTGCGAAAAAGATGGAACTTTAACCTCCAAATGTCTCCGTAACTAGTAGGTTCCCAGGTATGGTGTAGAACGGGGAGAACAAGAGACTTTCGACTTCGATAATGGTCTATTTACGCCCATTAAGCGTTTCGATCGGTTTGAAATCTTGCGCACAAAACACACCAATTTTTAATTGCCAAGTATTTTCTACATACCTTATACCCTCAGAAGAAATTGAGTTACTAAACAGTGTCAAACCGAATGCAATTCTATAACAAAGGAGTAAGGACAAGATTTCAGTGTATTGTTACTCAGTGATCAGTAATTTTTGTTAAGTTACACAAACATGTATTGATGTTGTTTTATTGTGAGATTGGCTTTGGAGTCCATTAAATGGGCAATTTCTACTAAATAAATTAAATTATTAACAGAATATAATTATCAAGACATATTTTATTTAAATTCGAGCCCATCGGTAAATAATATTGTTTGTGTAACTCCTATAGTTGTAATATTTAGTACACCTAGCGTATTTTCATCGCTCTGTAATATTATAAGTACCTACCTAATTATGTTTCATTTTAATAATCAATCCAATTGTATTTCTACATTCACAATACTTCAAGTATTTGCACGGTTGTTCTTACTTTAAACAAAAAAAATGATTAGGTACTCAAAGAAAAATGTTTTTTTTTATTTTATTTATAGAACAAAAAAGTAGTTTTTTTTTAAATAATCGTATGACCAGTATGTATTATATTCCATTAATAGAAGATAGATATCAAATTTTATCATCTAGTAGAATTATGGTTTATCATATTTAGTAAGCGACCGTAAATATGTCATTTCGGCTATTTGGAAGAATTCGGCGTGTAGACTTGTAGAGCATTGTCTTGTCTCTTTCACTCATGTTCGATTGTCTCTTTCTATAGTCCGATGTTACATATTAACGCTCGGGTACTTTGTGTGTAAACTTGTAACGGGTAAGACGTAACGAGGATTTTTATCGTATGTATTGTATGTGATAATAAAAGAAATTTTAATATTTACTTGTTTTTATTTATAATCCTCTGTTAGATATTAGAACTACGGCTACGATTTTATTTGACCCTCGACCGCCGTTCACAGTGGCGCTGTTGGTTTGAAATATTTAGGTTCTGGTTACAAAAGAAACCACAAAGCACTGCTGTTCAACAAACAATATATTTTTCATCTCTTATACATATCCACTACTTCGAGAACTAACACATTAATATATCAGGCACCGAAATACACAACAACTTATATTACGCTTTCGCACGTCCAAGCGAAAGCGAAACGAAACCAATGCGCAAAGGGAATGAGACACGATTATTTTTCCCGACAGTAGAAACCTAATATCAGCCTTATTGAAATACACATAAAGCCCAGTGTAAGTAAGTGTAACACATTAGTTTCACAATGGTTTCGGTTCATTCTCGCCACAAATTGCGAAATTATTTAGAGCCACGAAGCAGTTCTTTACGATTGATACTTTGTAAAAAAAAGATAGAAATATCAAAACAATAAATGTACTGTAGGCGCGTGATGAGTTTAGAATGGGGAAGACCGTTAAAAGCTAATAGTAGATGGCGCCACCATAGCTGATCTCAATCTGTCCAATGAGGTCAAGGTATTTTAAAATATGAAATGACATTCCTTGATTATTTCAACCAATGACGATGCTTGGAACCAGCTATGCTAGCGTGTGCATCCCACAGTGCGTTCCACAGTGTGCATCCCCATTTAGAAATGCGATAATAGGGGTGACGACTGACTTGGAAAAAATGGATTCTGTTTAGTCAGTTAGATTATCGAAACATATTGAATACGTGTTTTTGTTTTATCTAATGAATACAAATTGGGCGAAGATAAAACGCGTCAAGGATCATGAGTGGGGGGCTTGTGACGTCACGTTCTGGTAAATAATGTACCGAACTGTGATGTCACACGAGTTTTCGACGTACTGTATCGTCTTCATTTTTTGTTTACGCGAGAAAAGAAAAGGTACGTGTCCAATATTTTTTGGAAATCTATCAAACTGACGAATTTGATTTTTCTGTCGTGTACCCTATTGTAAGGGCAGCGCTATGCTGCGAGCAGGGAGGCACAGGGAGGTGGCAAGCCTCAGGCCCATCACTTCAGGGTCCGACTGCTTTCAACTCCCGCGCCTACAATAATCGAAAAAACTAAGAAACAAAAAAATAGTAATAAACTGAACAGTATCACATAATAAAGCCCGACTAGTGCAAGTAGTCGAGGATTTTTCATTCGAACTTGATTAGGTTTTTCGTGTAAACTCACTTTACGCCGAAAAAAATGCAGTAACCTATAGTGATGAATGAAGAAATACTATATTTTTTAGAACTAGGGGGAATTTTAACGTTTCACACATTCGGTGTTCGGAGCCGTCGTTCCACCGGAGCATTCGCCTGTCATATAACAATCTAAGATTCAAAATTTGTATCATTTCAGTTAGCTAATATGATACATTTTGTAACATTCATTTGTTTCTGTTTAAAATCGAAACTTGATTTGTTACATTACAGGTGAGTGCTGCTTTGTAATGTAATGCTCAAAATAGAATTTTGGATTTGTCATTTTTGTCGAGGAAATGCCTTTACATGGTAATTTTATGGATAGACCTCCATTAATTAATTTAAAAGCTTGTTAAGTACAAAATTAAACAATCTGTTTTATAAATATGTGAGAACCTCTGATATTTTTTGGAAGAAAGTAAAATAATACAATCAACTCAATATAACATAACTTTAAAATAAAATTATTAGTATGAAAACACCGCTTGACATAATAATTAAACTTATTGCAATAATCAGTGCACAATAACGAAAATGTTGAGAAGTAAATAGCTGTCAATGCTCAACCAAAATATTTTGTGACACGCTTTTTTATTTTAAATACTAGCAAATCTGCCTGACACTTACCGAGTAAGGAGAACAGGGAGTTAATGATCAATGCAGAATCACTTACCAACAAATCAACTTGGTTTTCTTACTCAGCTCAACTGTCAATGCTCAACATATAAATATTAATGTGTATTTAATTCAACATTACTTTATCGATACAACTCAACAGAATAAGGAGTACATTTCTTGAATCAACAACGAATTTCGAAAAAGAGGCGAAGTTTTATAAAATATTTCACAACTTTCTGACTAAAGCAGCGTCCTAACGAAAGCGATCGACACGTGCAGCCACGAACACCTATACGTTAACACATAACTTTTAAGTGTTTTTCTCGGATGAAATTTTCATGTTGTTACGAACATAGTATTTTGGAACTCTAACATATTTTTATGAAAAAGATACTACCTCCAAGTTACAACGTTATATCTCGCGAAAATTGATTTTATTTTTAGGAAAGTGTCATTCAAATACACTTTCCTAAATTTAAACTTTTACAGGCAAAACTCTTAATCAGTAAAAACCACTTCCGACTGGTGTCAGTCAAAACCCTTATTAACCTTTTGGACGCCATTGTCACATATACGTGACAAGCAAGCGCGTGCCCTGTACCTTAACTACCCTCATTAGTTATCTCCTCATTAGCTAATGAAAATCTATAATTGTCACTAACTATTCTTAGAACTCATAGCACTGCTAATTAACAAATTAGCTTACTTATCAGGAAATGTTGAATGTAATCCATAGTTGGCATTGTCGTGAGATATTGAAAATCATTAAATCACCTATTAAGACTCATTAGAAGACCTAATCAGTGTAGTTACTTAATTACTTCTTTTTGGACTCATTAGAAGAGTAAACAATTGGTCATTTGGTTGTATGAAAAGTTTTAAAACTCATTTTGTGTTGATAATTATCTAGCTCAAACATAGTTGTCTACGTGTGGGTGTACTATAAACCTCTGCCAACTCCTTCGAAAATATAGGAGTTATGCTATTTTATGTTATGTGTAGTTAAAAATCCGTGTTCTTCAACATAAACACCAAAAGGAATCGTTTCATACGTAAAAACAAATAAAAATATTTTGGCGATTTTTAAAAAAAAAACGGCATTAAATTTTTCTTCCGATCGCCAACCAAAAAATCATAAATAATTAGCACTATGACCACCTCCAAGGATAGTACGGTTAAACAGGCCGTTTAGGAGATAATTCGATTTTTCATACTAGCTTCATACAAATTTTTCGTAAAAAAATTACATTTCCTTCGTTTTTGGGCAGAATTAACTCGGGTGTCATTTTTGTACATAGTAATGACTAATAGAAGCGATATCGGACATAAAAACAAGCACTTGCAAATTGAAATCCCTAAGTCTATGAAAGCCGATTTTCAACCCACCGCCGCCGCGCCCCGCCACGCCACGCCGGCTGTGTGCAGAGACCTTAAGTGTTTCCGGCTTTACATGATGTTTTTCAACAGGTCACAAAAAAACTGTGATATATACAATACATATTGATGCTCGTGACGTACACGTTGCGATAATTTTATTACACGAAATACGAACGCGTGATCGCGCCCACAGATGGCGCTTTTCGGTTTTCCGAACAGATGACATAATGAATGCGACGATCGCAATCGCTTTCGTTAGCACGCAGGGTTTTCACCTCGCCACACTTTCGTTTCCAACTCGACACTTCGTAAACTTATAACCAACAATTTTTTATAAGACTGATGTTTTTAACAATCGTAATCAACCGTATAGCTTTAAAATAGAAACTATCAATAAAGTAGACTAGTTTTAACACGGTAGCCCGGGCACCGTATAAATACCCCAACACATAAATGCTTAACAAAACCTTACTATACAAAAGCCAATAACTTTAGTAATTACTTAACTTTATTCATCATGTTCTTGTCATAGTGATATTGCTGTTTTTAAGGGTGGGCCTAAGATTTTTTTTGTGATATTGAAATATACACCTTATTTGCAGTATCTTGACGTGCAGATTGGCTAGCTAAACAGTCTTAATGTTGACATAAATGTAGATGACAGAAATGAAGACATCCGCAAGAGCACCAAGGTCGCTGACGTAGCCCGAAGAATTGCCAATCTTAAGTGGCAGTAGGCAGGGCACATTGCTAGCAGAACGGATGGCCGACGGGGCCGAAAAGTTCTAGAGTAGCGGCCGCGAACCGAAAGACGATGCGTTGAAAGACTCACTAGGTGGACCGATGATCTGGTGAAGTTTGCGGGAATCCGTTGGATGCGAGTCGCATGGGATAGGTCAATGTGGCGACAATTGGGGGAGGCCTATGTCCAGCAATGGACCCCATTCGGCCGAAATGATGATGCTGATGCTGATGATAGATGTTTAGACAACTTTGCTCTATATAATAAGGATTTTAAAGTGTAAGTATTGTATGTATAATGTCATTTAAAAAAAATGCATACAATCATGTGATTGAATAGAAAAAAGTATAGTGTAGTAGTAAGCCAAGTTATTTCTGAAGCTACCCTCAAAATAGGCCAAAAAAAATATCACTACAACAGAGCATAAAATAGGCAAGATTAAACGTTACTTAAAGAATATCCTACTTGGTGTGTCTTCATTGGGGAACTCTATGAAGGGATGAGTCAGTTTATGTTCCAACATCTCACTCTCACTTGGGAACTTATCCCCACAAATGTCACAAGCCACTTCACTACGCGACTCACTCCGTGATTTCTCTTTTTTCTTTTTCTCTTTAACCTGCCACTCTTTCTTTTTCAAAGTCTCTTTTATCTTCTCCTGTTTAGAAGAAGACTGAGCTTCCTGTACCAACGGCTTTCCAGTCAACAAAAACTCTTTCATATTAACATGTTTAGGCGATAATTTGTGTTGTTTTAGTCGATTTTCTGAACTGCATTGGTATTCACAGATGAAACATACGTATTTCATATCTCCTGTGTGGATGTCTGAGTGCGCTTTTCGCTTTTCTTGTGTAGCAAAGCGGAAATCGCAGAATTTGCACGGAAACTTTCTGTCTAGCGAATGATACCGCATATGGGAGACTAAGGCGTTCATATCCTTGCACATCTTTCGACACTCTAAACACATGACCCCCTGTTCAACTGGCTCAGTTTCTTCTACGTTTTCTATGCTATGGTGTATGCGTCTATGGGACGTAAGACTTTTTTGACTGATAAAAACTCTTCGACAATCAGTGCATTGAAATTGCATTTCAGATTTTAAATCCGGACTATGCTTTTCAATTTGATGCATTGCCAGTTTATCTGCCTCGTGGAACTGCAGGCCACATTCCTCACATTTCCAAGCTTTCACTAACTTCGAGAAGGCTTCTAGAACATCTAAGACGGATTGCCCTTCGACTTCCGGGTGGAAAGTCTTGGTGTGATTGCCAAAGTCTATGATTTTCGAAAAGGTTCTCTTGCATCTAGGACAGCTGTACGGCTCTTTGTGATCATCCATGACGTGGCACTTTAAATCTGACAACTCCATGTAACTCTTTGGACACATGAAGCATTTGAGCTTTTGCTTCCCTTTGACGACTTCCGAAATAACTTTGTACTCCATTAACTGGACTTTTTGATGAACTTGCAGATGTTTGAAGAGTTCTTTTCGCGTGTGATAGTCTGTTGGACAGAATTTACATGGGAATCTCTTTCTATGTAATCTCTTTCTATGGAGAGCTAATTCTTCTTTATCTTTGAACTGTTTGTTGCAAGACATGCAAGGATAGGTACTTGTGTCACAGAACAGATTGTGGGACCTCAGACAGGTCTCCATTCTGCTCCGTCTTTGGTAAGATTGGCCACAAGTACATTCGTAACCTTCTTTCTTAACTTTTTCTTCTTTTTTAACTGCCAGGCTTTCAAGTTCTGCTTTTAACTTTTTATTTTTATTCTCTTTTTTAGTTATCAGACTTCTAAGGTGTCCTTGAGCGCGTTTCTCAATAGCGTCGTGGACAGCTAAATGCCTTTTTAAACAAGTCTTCTGTCTGTAAGTTTTGGGGCATTTTGGGCAAGAATGGAGGGTATCCCCTACTTCTTTTTTCTTTCCTTTTGCTTTGAGTAAACCATAAGCTTCTTGTTCAAGAGATAAAACATTGCCTGTGATAGAATTTAATTGGAAAGACTCTTCGTAATCCATATAGTTGTCCCTATTATCGTAAGTTGTAGGTAGAATTTCTTCAGGGTTACCAAGTTTGGAGAATGCCATATTGGTCTGGGTCATTGGAAGTATTTCCATGACTAGAGTCTTAGTTGTTTTAGATTCTATAAGGCCATCGTGTGGGTTGGTGATTGTGGAAGTAGTGTTTATTACTTTGTTTGAAATTAAGTGAGTTTCTGTTACTGTGACTTCTGATTCTTCTTTGATGTTCATTTTATCGTGTTCTTCTTTATGCTGGAAAATGAAATCGGATTTTGAATATTAATTTATACAGAATTTTCTTATAATATTAATTTTACCATTTTTAGTCTAAGTTAAACGTTTAAATAAATAAATATGCCTTAATCGTAGGAACGATAGAAATCGGAAAAATCTAGTCAGACGAGAAAAGAAATGGTATATGTTAGAAGAAATATAAAGTTTCTCCTGAAGGTGATAGCGTCAGGGTGGCCCGCGAAATTCAAATTTTCTTACGTTTTTTGCAGTTTCCAGGGCAGTGCTAAGTTTTATGTTGATAAACATATCGGTCGCGACTGTAAGACGTATTAAGTTATTATAATCATCAAAATCATCAATACAACCCTCCAAGATCATAAGAGTCAAAGAAGGACTTTGACCGTGAAAAATTCGTTCATCGGCTCTTAAGAGCTTGGAGGCAAGGTTGCTCGGCTTTTGAATTTCTCGGGCAACCTTGAAGCATCCCCCTTAAGAAGAAAAGTCAAAAGAGGACACAGAATGGAATTTGTCAGAGACTTCACTTAGCAGTTAATTTGCTGATGCGTGACTTACTTACCTATTTATTGCAACAGAAAAAAAACCGACAAATTTACCTCATCATAATCCTCGCACTTGATTTTCATATCGTCCTGCAGGCACGCTTCCACCTGATTCAACGCATCGGCCTCATTGCTATCCATACTGACAACATCATCAAAGTTCGGATAATCATATGTCACCAGAGATTCATCTCCCAACACCCTTTCTTCCTTAACTTCAGACTTTTCATCACAATCTATTTCAAATTTAGGTACCGTTGCATAATGGACTAAATCTGCTTTAGATTCCTGATCAAAATCTTCTATTTTCGGCATGGAATCTTCATTTTGAGAGTCCAAACCTTCTTTTTCTATATTTATGCATATTTCCTGTTTTACATCTAATTGTGCTTGATTAAAAGGGTTGTCTATATGTTCCTCTGTGCCTGTATCATCTAAGTTTTCTGATTTAATGTCAAGTGGCATGTCTTCCGTGATTCCATGGTCGATGTCATCTTCTTCTTTTATAACTGTGTCCGTTTGTAGATCTGCGATATCGGATGCTGTGGGGAAACCGGTTGATTCCATTTTTGATTGCTGAAACAATAGTTTACATATTAGCCACATGAGCAGGTTAAATAGATGCAACTGCCAAGTGTGGGATTCGGAAATTGAACCTTAGTTTGAGCATATTAATATTATTTTTCCGATATGAATTTCTCAGCAGCTGGTATTTTCTGGTAGTTTTTCTATTTCAAGGAACTTCTTATCTGTTTATCTTAAACTAGGCGATGCCCGCAGCTTCGCCCGCCTAAAATTACATACTAAAACTTTCCTCTTGAATCACTCTATCTCTTAAAAAACCTGCACCAAAATCCGTTGTGTAGTTTTAAATATCTAAGCATACATAGGGACAGGCAGACGCGGCGGGAGACTTTGTTTTATAATATTTAGTGATGATAGTGATACCCCTACAGGGAAGACTGGTATATTAATAGATAATAATGCAGTTACGAAATCTATCTCATGCTAGACAGCATTCTAGGTGCATTATTAGCCTATAGTTGCCACCAATGTTGGGACACATGCCTCCTCTTTGCAAGGAGTGGGCCTTAATCCACGACGGGGGTCCCGTGCAGGTTGATAGATGTCACATGTCTTTAAAATTTTATTTAAGTATAAGCCAGTTTCCTTACAATGTTTTTCTTCACCACTTCAGAGCAGTTGCGAAGAATGTTTGAATACATACCTCATACAGTAAAAGTGTTTGTGAAAACCAATTTGCAAAATAAATATCATTTATCATTATCATTATCATAGTTTTGATGACAGAACATATTATTTATTTCTTTATAACATGTCTGATATCTGACTTGCAATAAATTCATAGGTTCAAATTTAATGTAAATTTCAGTGTAGTTTTCACAGAAGGTCCATGTTGCAGTTGTTTTCTATACTTTTGCACATTCAAACGATTCTTAAACAACCTTCTTTCTCTCTCCTCAGGGGATTAATTGGTTATTTTCAGTAACCGTTTGAGTTTAGCTTTTGCTAGCCGTAGTTTTCTTTGAGTTAATGTTTCTTTAGGCATTTCTATTATTGCAAGTATGGTGACTTTGGTTAAGGTTTAATTGTTAAAATAACACTGTGACTGTTGCAGTTTATTCCTGGTTAACCATCATTAGTTTTTATTTTATTGATTTTTTTCAGGGCCAAGGTTTTCTACAATATTTTAAACATAAGTTTGCAAATATTGTTTGAATTTTTGCAGTAGTTGTTATTTCACATTTAAATAGAAGATGTTTCACGTAAGAAAAAAACAATGTTTGTTTGCTGGTTACTCTGTCAACAGAATTCTTTGAACTGAACTGATCAATTTACAGTAATCATGAAGGTATAGTGTCACATACAGCATGAACAGTAAGCTGTAAACGGTAATAAAATCAAATATGACCTTCAAGGTCGTACTTACTTATTAGAAATAGATTGCACACACTCAGTGTCCCTTATAACAGGTATCCATTAAAAACTTCAATCAATTAATATTATCAGACTAGCGACCCTTACAAAACGTATTGTTTTCATTTCTTTAGCTATAGGCACGACCGGAACATTGCTTCATTATCTTCAGTCGCCGATTATTGAACGTAATTTTAATACAGGAATCACTAATTAGCTAACACCGCTGATTATTCTGAAATTACTTTGATATTGTCGCACAAGCTTTTTTATCGTATTCTAGCTTTAAGAAAAGTACATACAGGTTATTCATTCATTTGTAGCACTGATAATTACTTTCATTAAATCTAATTTCAAATTATAGTGCAAAATATTACAATCTAAACATTCCATCCACTTTGCACTATAATTTTGACAGATATTAATGTTTTCCATTTTTTATCTATAGTTTTTTTTGTATTAATTGGAATCGACTAATTGAATTAGTTTTTTATTTTGACTACTTCTATTTGCCAATCTTTTAAGGGCCGTGAGATTTTATCGCGAAATAAACCGATTAACTGAAAAACGCTAATAAAACTCCTGGTTTTAAAGTAATAAAGAACAAGCAATAATCGACTAACAAAATTATTTAGTTGGATTTATAACTTCAAACATGGCGTCAGAACAGCAAAAATGAACGGGTCTTTTCGTAATTCAGCATACGTATTTATTTCACAGAACGCATCAATAGTTGATTTGGTGGTAAATTCTGAATTTTGTAACATTTCTAAGCTCTGCGTTTTGTAAATATCTTTTAGTTCTTTTTATAATGTGTTATTTAATCTGGTTGCTTGCCAGGAGTTGCTGTAATGGTCATCTGAGAACATGGCAAATACCTTGGACTTGAAGCTGGTGCTGAAACATCTCTCTAGTGGAACACTTGGCGAAAAGTTGTGCATAAATTGTCTGAAGCCACTTCGGGAACAGTATGAGAATATTTTTACGAAAGTTTGTAAATATGACAATGAATATTGCATAGCGGACGTGCTCCGTATCATGTGTGATGTTGAGGTAAGTCTTTCGTGGTTAAAGTTAGACGACGTTAGTAATTTGCGAAGATCTAACAGTTTTCTTGCCATATAACCTTTTGGCCTGATGTGACTTCACAGAAGATCCCTGAAAACTAAAGTTTTCTACATCTCGAATCGATAAACTTAAAAAAAATCATCTCATTAAACCTAAAAAAATTGCTTTTCAGTTGTCAGAAAGCGATAACTACAATGTCTGCATCAATTGTTTCATGATGGCATCCATGGCTTACAAGTTCTACTTACTATCTAAACGGAGCCATGAAATCCTCAACTTTTATACCAATGAACTCCTCAACAACGTGGACCAGATACAGTTACCGGAAGAAACTGCAAACAATACATTATGTATTTCCCTCCCTGAGATAGAAACCGAAACACCAATCTATGACTTTAATTTACATGCCATAGGCAAAGAAATAAAGAGTGATAAAGTAGAGCATGTAAAAATTGAAAAGGAAGTTGTAGTAAAGGAAGAAGACGAAAAAGTAGTGGTTATAATACAAGACAACGGCAAGCCTTCGTTTTACCGTGTCAAACCAGACGGAGTCCTAACTGCCCTTGGAACTTATGAGGCAAAAAAATATACAAAAAAGTTCAATGCATCAATGGTAGTACAAGTACCGCCTAAAGAGGAACGCCCTAAAAGAGGGAGGAAGAGAGGACCAATGTCATTCAAACTGTGCACTCGGTGTCCGGTCAAATATAGGTTTATTGCTAAACTGAAGGAGCATATGAGATTGGAGCATAATATTGTTCTTTATGTTTGTGAGGTATGTTTCATGGGTTTAAGTTTCATTTGTAGTCATATAAAAAAGGATACAGGAAGCATGCTAATTTTTCTTTAGATAACAACCATGATATTGTAGGAAATAAAATACCTATAAGTTATATAAATAACCATTTGATAATAATATTATGTTGTATATAATGTGTATGTAAGTATGTAAAACACAATAAAAGTTAAACTAAACAAAGAATTTATGAAAATATTTCACAAAATGTTCAGTTCCGGATTGGAAAACCTTTAGATGTTGCAAGCCATTTTAAGCAGGCCTCATCAAATTATGGGACTGATAGAAAAGAGATTGATTTGATGTTATGGCCAAGACTATACTTTAGACATACGGTTTTCAGGTGTGTAAAGCACTTACAGAAGATGAACAGGAATACCACAATCACCTAAAGACTCACACAAATATACACCAGTGCGCCATCTGCAACATGGTGTTCAAGAAGAGGTCCACCATCATCAAGCATCTCAAGCGGCATGAGAGGATGAAGAATATTGCTTATGTGAGTTTATGTTTAAACCTCTTGTATGCCGTAATTAGAGACACAATTAAAAAGCCATTGTGTCTTGTGTAGTTACGTTCCGGAAAATGAAGGGTTAAGTTAAAGTTTTTGGAAGACACCATGTCTGCTTACTCATTATTCTCTTGCTTGCCCTTATCCCAATTCATTTGGGGTCTTCCTCATCCATACTAATCTATTACTTGTCAGCTCATCAGACACTGTTCTGTCCATCGTTTCTTTGGTCTTCCTCTACCTAGGTACTCTGATATCCATCCACATTCATACTCAAAAGTTTCCTCACAACATTTTCTTCCTTCCTCTCCATCATATCACAACCAAATTGGAAACCGAATGGATTACGACACAGCTTCACAATGCCAACCATGCTTTACCATGTCTTCTTACTCGACTTATCGAACGTGAATTTATTTGAGCCAAAAGAGCTGTACAGGAGAATAGTGGGATGCGGTTTCGGTCGCGACGCTTCGTCTGAAACTCTAACACAAAACAAAGCGTTTGACTTCGTTTCCGTTTCTAGCCATTTCCGCATCCATAAGTGTGGAAGGTGTAGACCAAACCAATAAAATAATACTCGGCTTAGAACAGTGGTATGGTGGCTCAGTAGGAACGTCCGCGATTTGCGAGCTGTTGGTTGTAAGCTTGAACTCAAGGCAGGCACTTTGTGTAACGCATTGCGTCACTCGGTAGCATTAGCTTAGTCAGCCTATATTCTCACTGCTGGTATGTACAGGCCTTATTTTTTGCTCGACATGCCCATTACCTTAATATATTTTCCTTCCACTACTACGAACTTAAGGTCGTGATTTTGTACCCAGCAGGCACTCATGTAATATTTCATCACCATTTATGGTGAAGAAAGATACAATATTCTTTCCACAAACTGATCCATGTCACAATTTTATTTCATGTGTTTTGTCCTGTGCGGGCTAATAATCCTCCCCCCTTTTATTCACAGAGCGACAACGCCCACATCTGTGAGCAATGTGGCAAGATCCTGGAAGACGAAGAATCCCTCCGCCTGCACTACGACAGCAAGCATTACAAGAAGTACACCTGCTACTACTGCGGCCGGATGTACAAAGGAGAGATGAGTTTCGAAATGCATATCAAGAAACATGAGGATAATATGGGGACGGGGAAATATAGGTACCCATTACGTCCTTTGTTCATAACATACCTACATAACATTAGAAGTGAAGACTGGCTATCAGCCTCGCATACTATTTTTTAATCTGTTTATCTTAGCTGTAAGTCTTCCATAGTTAATAAATAAATAAAAAAAAAAACAAAAAAAACGTGCACATTTACACAACTTTAAAAAAAGTCTTAAAAAAACATTCAAAATATAAAGAGTTGTGGTCCGTCGGTGTCGGGAGCAGGGTCCAATCTACCGGTGGTTAGGGACAGGAACCTCCTCAAAATATGAGCTGTATCGAGGAGTACTGCCTTCTGGATCAGGTCCTCGATCCAACCATCTAAGGAGAGCTTCGAAAGATGGTCGTAGAGGCTCTTTCTCAGCTTTCACGAGGTTCTCTCCTCATGCTGGATAGTAACATCGACTATGTTTACGCGGCGCGCTTATCAGTCTATTATTACGATGTCAGGCTCATTGACGATACCTAAGTTATTTTATTACAGGCCTAATTAGGGGACATTGGTCTCGTGGTAGAGCACGACTGCTTTTCGAAGGTCACGCAAACGGTTATTAGATTTTTTCATTAGGATTTCTCAAAAGTAGCCCAGAACTTGAAAGACCGCGGTCTTACTCTTGGGAAGCTCGAAAAGCAGTTGGTCCTGTTGGTTGGATCTCTCTCCGCTCGTGTCGGATTGGCCCTTTGGCCTAACTATATTATCTCTGGAATACTAAACTAATCTAGTTTTTTTAGTTAACGTTTTAAAATCACGTTGTCCTTCATTTTTCAGACAAAACGTCTACAAAAAGAAAGATGTCACTCCAACCGAGAAAGCAAAGCCAGCAATCAAGCGATGTATGTGTTCTACATGCGGCCACCATTTTGTGGACGAGCGCGCTCTACTGTGGCATCAACGGCTGCATAACAACGAGAGACCTTACACTTGTAATGTGAGATCACATCTAATTAATTATTTAGGGGACGAACTAGTCAAATGCTATGAAGAATTAAGATAGTCTATTAACTCAGCTTATTGCAGTTCACTGCTGGACAAGCATCTCCCAAAAACACCCTATCCCTCGTCGCACGAACTGTGGCACCGCAGAGTGCGTCTGTCGCAGCTAGAGCTTATAAGCGTGTCAACGCTCGTAATAGTTGCGCGTGTGGTAAAGCGGGCGCATATAGCTTCCAAAACAAATATATCGCTAGACATAACACACAGCGCCATCTAGTGCCACACTAAGCAACGAGGCTTGTGTCGTGGACACCAGATTAAACTAAATAGATACTATTTTTGGTTGTTTCTCTCTCTGACACAAATGCCCATTTTGCTCATCACACAAACACTCCTACCGGGATTCCTTACAACCGCTAAGCATTTGGGCCCGCCCCTTACCCGTGGCTGAAATTCCTTTGGGAGGATGTATAATGTATGATGTGTATATCGTCAGGAGTGCGGGCGCAGCTTCGTGTCGCTGAACCGTCGCAACCAGCACGCGCTGTGCGCGCACACCGCGCCCACGCGGCGCTGTCCGCTCTGTCCCGCGCTCTTCCATCTACGCTCCATGGTCAACACGCACGTCAAGAAGGTAAAACTTGCTCCAAGGTAGCTATGTTAGCTAGGGTGTATTCTGATGAAAATGTCGTTCGCTACTGTAAGACGTACACATATAGTTATAGAATTAGAATAATCAGAATCATCAATACAACCCGCGCAAGTCCACAAGGGTCGAGGAACAACTTTTTCAAGGTCAAAATCGTTTAATAGGAAAAAATGAATCCTTAAGGTACCTAGTGAACGAAAAGAGCCATAAGGTAGCTTAAGATACCGGACAATAACAGATACTGTGATGAAGTATCAGTGTCTTGTGTCTACAGTTTGTACCAGTCGTCCACACATACCATCTATGATTTCTTTGTCTTTTCGAACGATTACCCACATATACTGGGTGTAAACCACCTCATCACAAAGCCGTTAACCAAGCATTCTGTAGTTTACGTAAAAATTATTGCTGGGAAACAACTTTTTTTTTGAGGTTATAAATCATGTTTTATGGACTGTGGTAGAACTCAACGCACTTAAAACATTGTGCTGATGAATGGATTGAATAGTACGGGGGTCGTGGTGTTAAAAGTCAAAATCTTGCAAAAAAAACTTGTATTTAAAAAAAATACTTTCGTAAAAGTTGGAACTTTTTTTCTCCGTAACTAGAATGTTCCCAGGTATGGTGTAGAACAAAAAAAAATGATCGCAATGATGGGGAGAACAAGTGCCTTTCGGCTTCGTGAAGAGGTGTTTTACACCCTTTATACCCTTTTCTCGCCATTCCAGGTGCACCTGAAACAACATAAGCGTCGCAACCGTATCAGCAAGCATCAGAACGTGTTCTGGCGAACGGAGACCGTGCCGGTACAAGAACTCAGCGTCGAGATACAGAATGATATACTAGAACTGCAAGCTGCTAGTAAGGAGCAGGATTGGGTAAGACTAAGACATGTCACAGATAACTACTGTTACGGTATTAGGTATTCCTATGTCTTACTAATCCAGTCGTACCGTAATAAGCGCAGACAAAACAGCTAAATGTATGGATTACTAGCTGACCCACGCAACTTCGTCTGCGTCACATTAGAGAGAAAAACGAAAGGAAAAAAAATCCCCGTTTTTGCAACATTTTTCATTCCTGCTCCGCACCTAATAGTCGTTGCGTGATGTTATATAGCCTATAGCCTTCCTCGATAAATGGACTATCCAACACAAAAAGATTTTTTCAATTCGAACCAGTAGTTCCTGAGATTAGCGCGTTCAACCAAACAAACAAACTCTTCTGCTTTATAATATTATAGCTGACCCACGCAACTTCGTCTGCGTCACATTAGAGAGAAAAACGAAAGGAAAAAAAAGCCCCGTTTTTGCAACATTTTTCATTCCTGCTCCGCTCCTAATCGTTATAGCGTGATGTTATATAGCCTATAGCCTTCCTCGATAAATGGACTATCCAACGCAAAAATAATTTTTCAATTCGACCCGGTAGTTCCTGAGATTAGCGCGTTCAACCAACCAAACAAACAAACAAACTCTTCTGCTTTATAATATTAGTATAGATATAGGACTTCAACTGGTTGTCGGACTTATTGGACCACTGACTACCTGTAACGACTGTCAAAGATCTACAAATGACAGCCGGGACCAACAGCTTAAAACGTGCTTTAGGAAACTCGGTATGTACGGGTGGTCACCCATCCACCGACCAACCTAGGCAAGCACGGCTTAACCTAAAGATCGACCCGAGCGGCTGTTATTATAGCCACAAGCTCCTCAAACATAGCATAAATAGAGTTCAAAATAACACGCTAGAAGTAAGCTTACGCGCATATTTTCACTCAAAACTTGTCAGCAAAGAACATGCCTGGGTTATTTGCTGTGTAGGGACCTGTGCCTTACGGCACAGCCTAATCCTATCTGTCTTACCTATGTTGTCCTATCGGACGACTGTTTGGAAAGACCATTAAAATAAAATACCTAATTTATTTATGTTTAAAAAATACAACAAACCTTATAGTTGCAGCCAGATAAGATGAAAATGGTGTCGATTCTGTTGTGCACAAACTAAACTTAATTTAGGCTATTGCTATCTTTTTATAAAAGACAGTGCGAGAAAAGGACGGCTATAGCTATTATCTAAATTAGAGATGTCAAACTAGTTTATGCCTTGCGCTTCACCGTGTTGACATGTTTTACGTGCACCCTTCGTTTGTATGGAAGTATTAGTTCCAATTAAATTTGACAGATCTAAATTACATTCGTCTCTTTCTCGTTTTATAAGAGAAAAAAAGATAGCAATAGCCTAAATTAAGTTTAGTTTGTGCACAACAGAATCGACACCATTGCGGTACCCACCTACATATTTTATAAAACTTCTCACCTTTAAAAAAAACATTATAAGCGTGTCCAAGTCTTAAATCGTCAGCTATCGTGATCTTCAACATTTTTGCTAATGTCTAACGATACATGGTTCATTTGTTTTGGTTGGTACGAAGAGATATTAGGGAAAGGGCAATGACCGCTATTGTCATGTTAACTGGCAGTAACTGTACAATATTATGTAAACTTTATTTGGGCGTATGATCTACCAACTTTCGGTGTGCGTTACCCTGGCAAAATGTTGTGCATTTGAGACCTTAACAAATAATTAGAGTATCATGATAAGCAAATTGCTTCTGCCAGGGTAACACACACCAACTTTCAAAGTATATTATTTTTGTTTCCACACCACTCGCCGGCGACCTCCGCAGCTCCGGGATAAGGTCACGAATCACGATAGCTTTCCGGTGGTAGGTAGGTCCTGAGTGAAGCGTAACTCACCGGGGCGCCGACAAGCAAACTTTAGGGTAATGTTTTTTTAAATGGGTTAATTTTAAATGGGTTTGAGTTTTTAAATACCTAAGGTTTTAGATTGTTATAAGGGAGATATTAAGGGTTCTTAGACTAAAGGGCTCTGAAATGTTTTCATAATGTATTAGGGGTTCTCAAGAGGTTATGTAACATAGGTTTCATATCACCTTTATAATTACAGGTGTGCGTACGAGATACACCTGGTGATATGGAAGGCATATGACGGAAGCGTAACAAGAAGCTGGAACAACACCGTGCCGCCGAGAAGAAGCGGAGACGTCAAGCTTGGATGTAAATGCTAGTCTTCACTTGTTCACGAGTTGTTTGCAAAGTATATGCAGTACATTACTGCCAAATTGACCAACCCCTGTGTTTGTGTCCGCCTCCGGGAACCAGTTAAATACTTAACGGCTGATTTACACTGATCCAGCTTCACTGGATTCCATCGCAGGATTGACATTGACACTGGATCAGGCTGTTTACATTCAGTCCAGCAGACAGTATTACTTTGTTGAGGCACATAACGCAGCGACGACTGGCCATTGCGTTTACACGGATCCAGTGCCACGTGCCAGTGGATTGAAAAATAGGAACGTAGTTTATTCCGGTCCTACGCTGGATACTGGACGCTGTACTGGACTGTATTACTTTGATGTAACATGTTTAAATTAATCCAGTGCAGATCCAACGCTGGAATCGTGAAGCTGGATGCAGCTACTGGATCAATGTAGATCAGTCTTAACAATAGTATTGGCAAGATGTGAAGAAAACCCTTATGTATTTGTGGTGCAAAAATGGTGATAAGTGATGAACAGACAATCTATGCAAAACTCTGATATTCCATCCAAAGGTGAGACTGGATACTGACACTATTTTTTTTATTTGCTAGATAAATAGTGTAACTCGGGGTCTGTGGGTCCCATTGGTTACCTTCGGGTACGGGTACGGACCCTGAAAAGGGGGTAGTTCTATAATAGTCGTTTGTAATACTGTTTTTCCCCCTAACCACCCTAGGTTTGTTTTTGTTGTCCTTGATTTTTGTTTATCATGTTTAGAACTTAAAATTACATTATACATACAACTCAAAAGGGTTTTCAAAATGAGATATTTTATTGTACTGTGTTATGTATTTGCCAATGTAAATAAAGTCAAATTAAATAACTGTTTTTGTGTTTACTTTGCATGCAGATATCTTTATACTAGCAAACATCACGCCTGTAATCCCTGAAGGGATAGGCAAAGCCAAAGTGTACTTTACTCTTAATAGGAATCGAGCCTATTGTAATCAATCGGATGCAAATCATAGCTGTTATTGAGAAATTCCTGACGGAAAAAACAATAGCACATGTGACTCAGGTTGGCTGGACAAATCTTCAAAATAGCTCGCATTTTACTAGGTCGATAGGGCACTATGTGACGGCTAAACACCCTTATGTCAGAATTAGTGACGCTACAGAATCTTAGATAATCGATCGAAAACGGGTCCAGCATCTTGAAAAACCACTTTTCGCTGGTCTCTCAATCTCGGTAACGGAAGTGATTTTGACGACTTTTCTCATATCTACGGGCGTCACATAAGTTTGTGACAGGCATCGAGCTAAAAGTTTTGTGATACACAGTGGTTTAGTAGAAAAATGCAAAAATCTGTGCCATCTTGAATTTACGTATAAAACTTTTCGCTGGCACTTCTGAATCTCAATAACGGTAGCGTTTTCCAATATGGTTCCTTTACTAAAACTTGGTGACGCAATGTGTGACAGTAATAACGTTTGATTTATGGCGTCACATGCAAGGGTTTACGAGAAATCAATAAAAACCTAATGTCCAGCCAACCTGAGTTCAAGCTGACTGGACACCTGTATCTCCGCTGCCTGATGATCTACGACCTTCAAAATGTGTTCAAAATGTTGTGACGGGGACGATAATGATAACCTGAATTTGTGACGGAGAAACTGCGTAGTTTCAAAGATATTGATCATTTAAATTTTCCCATACACTGCAGTAGGGTTACCAATATTGTAGGTTTTATGTAGGACTAAGTATATTTTATGGTGTTTTCTTTAATGGACGAAAATCCGTGTACTGGTGATACTAATAAGAACAACTAGATATTTAAATCAATAGAAGACAAAAGTGTAGACATGAGCTGGAATGGGGGTAATTTTTTAATGTTATTGATTATTTACGTGCAGATATCTACTCTTTTTAGTAGGTAGGTATTGGCGTTTTTCATGGTAAGTACATAGGTAGTTAATGTGTCAGGAAAACTAATGCTCTAAGGTACTTAAATGAAAAAACCCCGTAGCCTGTAGATATGAAAAAAGTCGTCAAAATCACTTCCGTTACCGAGATTGAGAGACCAGCGAAAAGTGGTTTTTCAAGATGGCTGGACCCGTTTTCGATCGATTATCTAAGATTCTGTAGCGTGACACAAGGGTGTTTAGCCGTCACATAAAGTGCCCTATTGACCTAGTAAAATAGGAGCTATTTTGAAGATTTGTGCAGCCAACCTGAGTCACATCAATAGCACTGCCCGACTAGGTAATCGAACCGAGGACCATGCTCAGCAGTCACACTTGTGACTACTAGACCTATGAGGCAGGCAGTTAACTAGCAGAAGTTTGAAATACAGGGTTATTTTTTTTTTGTTTTCCACCGCTATTATCATCATCTCAGCCGAAAGACGTCCACTGCGGGACATAGGCCTCCCCCCAAGTGTCGCCACATTGACCGGTCCCTTGCGACTCGCAACCAACGGATTCCCGCAACCTTCACCAGGTCATCGGTCCGCCTAGTGGGAGGTCTTCCAACGCATCGTCTTCCGGTTCGCGGTCGCCACTCCAGAACTTTTCGGCCCCATCGGCCATCCGTTCTGCGAGCAATGTGCCCTGCCCACTGCCACTTAAGTTTAGCACTCCTCCGCTATTACTTTCTGATTAATTTCGTTGCGGGATCCAAGACAGTTAAATTCATTCTCTTTTATCCCGGAAGTAACGTTGATCGAAGCGGTAGTATAACTAGGGCACCGTGATTTAAAATATCCGGATATCAATTGCATTACTATAAGGATGATACGAATAAACATATTTGTTGGTTTATTATTTTTTCGCAACTTGAAGGTTATTTTAATGATTATAATTCTGCAACTACATAGGTTTTACAGTCGCGAATCATATTTTAATCAACATGCAACCTAGCGATTTTTTTAAGGATAGGAAATTATCAAACAACTACTTCTCCCACTGGGCGGAACGAGAGAGAGAGTCCGGTTTTTTTTATGTTCCGGGGTCACGGTATCTCTTTCGAACAGGCCTGCCGCAGCCCCGGATGCAACCTAGCCCTTGCCTGCAAATTGCAAATAAAAAATTCGCCGGCTACCCTGGAGCTGAAAACTGATGCTCCAAGGTAGCCCGCGAAATTCAATTTTTCCAACGTTTTTTGCAATTTTCAGGGCAGTGCCTAGTTTTACGCTGATGAAAACATGGTTCGCGGCTGCAAGGCAGGCTCAAAATTATAATCATCAAAACCATCAACACAACCCTCAAGGTTCATAAAAGTCGAGGAACGACATTGACCGTAAACATTCGTTCCTCAACTTTCATGAACTTGGAAGGCTTCTTCTGATCACTACAATACTGCAACCCCATACGACCTACAGCCGCGATCAGTATTTCCACCAACATACAACCCAACACTGGCCCGCAAATTGCAAAAACCCCAAGAAAATATGAATTTTGCAGGCCACCCTGACGCTTTCACCTTAAGGGTTTTGGTTTCCGCATTTAAACCTTAAAGTGAACCATTGTGCGTGAACCATGGTGGACGTTACTCGAACCAGCCCACCTCGGGAGCCAGGAAAAGATCAAACTTCCTGATCTGCTCAGGACTCCTCGCGGATCTGAATAACACCGGTGCCCTCAAAGAGCACATGCGCCACCGTGTCCTCCGCCTCCATGTACGCTCTCCACAGGAGACTGTCAGTGATACCTAGGGTGTGGGAGTGTTTGTTTAGAGAGCAGTGTCCAGTGAATGCTAAAAGTAAAATGGACCTTTTTGACGCAGCCATGAGGCACACAGTACATACTATGTATTTTTGTCCTTTTTGTAACTTTTTTATTATTACTGTGTGTGTGCTTAATACTGACGTCAAATAAACATTTTTTCTTTCTTTCTTTTAGTGATTTTGATTATCCAGGCGCAGAAGGCGCTTAGTCAGCTTTGTGTCATATCCAGGGATGGATTGCCCGCACTCAGGTGTCGAGGTCTACCATTTCTCCGCTTGTATTTAAGTGTGATCCTTTAAACAACTTCTTAGCTGCTTGAAAGGAATGAGCACATTGGGCTCGGGTCCGCAGGGGTTTGAGCTGGATCCCCTTCTGTCGAGCGCATCAGCTGCATCGTTTCACTGTGACCTATGGTCCATTGAAGTGTCACCGTGTTGCGGTTTAGTACCGTAACTCGTTCTAGGCATTATGGTATTCTAGTTTTAGTCTCGACGTGATTTGATTTCTCTTTGAGGATTGAAGTTCTGAGATACTGTTAAAGAGTATACAAATTTGGGTATCCGTAACTTCCCTGTCCTCTATGGTTAGTGTCTCTTGGATAATACCTACGCACTTAGCTTGGAAGTCAGAGTTGAATATTCATATTATAATGTTTGGATCGTTGGAGAAGACTTCGACACCTGTGCCGTCGTCGGTATTTGATCCATCAGCGTAGATCCTTAGCTCTTTTGGACCTGAGTAGTCGCACGTCTCCGGTATGAGCTCTATGTTGTAGTGTTTTTGAAAGCAGTGGGTATACAGGGTTCTGTCGCCGGATGATGCCAACAGCCCCTTTTAAGCGTGTGTTTGATTCTGGAATATTGAATTTGCACCACTACAATATTCAAGGTTTTACGTATTTTATATGAAATTTATAAAAATGTTACAAGATGTCACTTACATTTGCTATTTTATGACTTATTTCGTTGCCTACTTAGCTTCCATTTTTATTTTTGTCATGGTTCGTTATACTGATTACTGAATATTTTGTCGGTTGACGATATTGTGGTTAAATTTAATTTTTATCTCTCCTATCCGAATTATCCAAATATATCCGGATAACGTAATACAAGTATCCGAATTATCCGGATACTATAATGAGCGGATAATTGCATGCCCTAAATATAACCCCGTGGGACAATTATCGATACACTAAATGATTGCTAAATTTTTCGAGCTCAATTCGATCGCTTATGTATCCATCACTATCTTAATTCTAAAGGTTCTCATCACATTATACAATTTTCGTACAGTGTGAGTTAAAGATTCACTCCCCTAGTTATAATCCTGTCGGTGTCCATGTTTATCTAGGACCATATGGCCCCTGTTAACAATGAACATACCAAAGTGGTCCCTGGTCTAAGAAAGGTTGGGAACCACTGGTTTAGACGAAGCCAGTGTTGGCTGCCAGACCAGCGCTGGCTGTCGGTACTGGCGGGAATAGAGCGCCGGCCTATTTTTCTAGCCAGTGACTTCCGCCCGCAACACCCGCGCTTGCGCGAGTACGCGTGGTACACCCATCACGCCGGTCATCCATATAGTGCAAACCACAAGAATAATCCAGGAATGAAATAATCCATTGGCCTCATCTAAACAACACTGGCCAGGCCAGCGCTGACTTGTCTGAGGACTGGCGCCAGCGCCTACCTCACACCTACTTGCCAGTGGTTGTTGGTCTTTTTTCAATGATCCTGTATATTGAAGTGTTTATGAATAATTTATCAGTTTGGGAATTTCTAGAAGGATTATTAAAGAAAACAACAATAAACCCTTTTGTATATACATTTATTGTTTTTTTTTTTAATTTTTAATTATTGTTTACCAGATATATACTTTCATATATAATAATCAATTTCCTATCGAATATATACAACTTACAATAAACCTGAAGGTCCTTATTTATGAACAACTACATTGAGTCTTATTATCTAGGTGGAATCATTTCGTTTTAATAACTAGTTGAACGCCGCAACGTGAAAAATGCAATTTTCACACACAAACATACCAAATTAGTTAATTGGGCAAAATAAATGTCAAAAGGAAAATCTGCAAATGATAAGTTTTTACCCTGAATTTGAAGCAGAAGAAAGTATACTGCTTTATATTCATAGTGATACTTTTTAAATAATTTGTAAAATTATAACTCGACAACATAAATGTTTCAGTATTTTGATCAGTGTAGCTTTTAGTTTTGGTCTCGCGTTTTTAGTTTAGTTCGGCATGGATATAGAGCTCAAAATAAATTAGTTGGCAAAACATCGCACTCGATACAAAGCGTTGTAGATTTGTTCTTGTTATGTTGTTTGTACAAAACTACAAATACTTAGGTACATAATTTATTGTATAAAAAAAGCTTTAAATAATTTGAGATTTGCGTCACACATTTTGTCAACTAAACTATTCAACTTATAATTTTACGGGCATTTATAACAGTAATAGCTGTAATAGCTAACAAGAGCAGATTTCGATAAATACATGCTATTTACTATAGTCTTAGTTTTTTATCTTAAAACTGTAGTCAAATCCAATTATGATTGGTTGTTGCTATTTTACTCAACCACCCGAAACCGCTCTCAAGATTTGAAAGAAAATTCTTCATTAGACTTATAAATCAGATGTTGCTCATACACTGTCATTAAAGTTGTCGAGTTATAACAAAAAGCGTTCGCAAAAATCAATTGTAATAATAAAAAACAAAACGAATAATATTTGATCAAGTTGTTTCTTCCACTTTGTACTATCACTGACCGTTTGCAAGAAACAATATTATTTTAAAAGGGGCTTATTAAGTACTTGCCTTGAGTTAAACTTGTCAAGTTAGTTACTGTTTGGGGGTTATTCGTATTATGGTAGGCTATTGGTGGGCTTCTTAGGAACTTATGTATTCGGTTTTAAAGAGATTATTTAGTAAATCTCATGAGAATTAGTGTTTATATAATTTTGCATGACAGGACACAAAAAGTACTTCTCTAGGGCGTAGTCAAAGCAATAATTTTCTATAAATATCGTTCATTTGAAAGTTTCCTTTGATGTGCCGAATCATGCAAAATTACAATAAAAGCGGCTTAAATTGCGTAATATGCAAAGTGCACGATATGCGAATTAGCAAAGGATGGATGGGCGATATAAATGCGGATTTATTCAAACTTTCTACATGGGAAAATAAATCAATGAATTCAATTCATCGATTCGGTCAATAAGACATGGCTACATTTTTTTTTAAATCTACCCTCCGTTATAAAGCCAGGAGTAAGTCTAGGATAAAAATGGCGTCAAAAGCACCAGAGACACAATTACCATCGAAATATTCCGGCATCAGAAATACCGAATTTGGTCTTAATAATATTAGGCACAGAACCATATTTTGCGTCAATGCTGTAACATGACTGGCGTGCTTAATAATAAGAAAAAAAACTCTATACAAGTATCTACCTAACACCAAGGAGTAGTAAGTAAATGGAGTACTAATATGTGGATGAATGTCGCCATGACAGTTGTCTCACGTTGTATCACGCCGTATGAAGCGCCGACAAATCGTCTGATCCCGTTTCGCCCCTCAGAGTTCGGATCTACGAAGAAATATACGTCTTAGCATTCCTTTTGCTTACTATTCTGTGGTTGTAAAGCTTCGCCAGTCATGTTTTGAGCAATGAACGCGTCGTCCATGTATATTTGATTATATTCCTTGCAAACGGCCTGACACTCCTATCGTTCGACACAGGCTGACTTACATGACGCCGTCCCGCCAATACGCCATCTGTAAATAAACAACACCCGAATATCTCGTACAATACGCGGACCTTCAACACCATATCACTTTTATCTCTAAAACATTTTTTTTTTTACTTTTTCCTTTACTTTACTCTAATGATATTTGATAACTTACGCAGCCACGATGCGTTGTCCCCGTATCACATCTATGGAGCAATACAAAGTTATGTGAGTATCGTGGGTATTTTTATTAATGTTTTAATGGAATTCACTTTGTATGAATAGATTCGCTATGTGTAAATGTGATTCAAATATTAATATTTACATGATTAATTAAATTCGTTATTATTGTGAATAAAATTGCCAAATATCTAAGATGCTTTGCTAAATAGACACGTAAGTACTGATTGCGTTTATTTACAGATTCAAATGCTACATGCACAACACCTGTAGGTACAATTACTAGATATCTGTACGTACAAAACAACTAACATGCGGGATTCGAACCCACAACCACAAACACACATAATAGTAGTTTATGCAACTGTGCATAATGAAGGGCATTACAACACGAGTGTGGGTTTAAGAAACGAGCCGAAGGCGAGTTTCTTAATAGCATCACACGAGTGTTGTAATGCCTAATTATGTATAGTTGCATACACTACTTTATCTACCCAAATATCATAAGGGCTCTATGATGGGTTCAGGAACCATAGGGAAATGACCTGCATTGTTACTTGGCCCTTGATTTTTGTGCCAACAGGTTACTAGTTGCATTCGTCGCTGCATTTACGATATCTGGCGGAGTATTCATGTCAATTTCTGAGTCACTATCCCTCATTTTCGACAGAAATAAAGAACTTATCAGAAAATTTGTCTACTCGTAACTGGATTACTGGAAATAAAAAGCTAACGAACAAATGACAGCTCGAAATGGCGGCGTTTCGGATATCTGTCATTTCTTTTTTAATCATAGGCAAACGAACAAAGTCACTATTCTTGTGTCACTCGAGATCGAAAATGTCGTGCGATTTATAATTAGAATCATACTGAATTGGGGTTGTTTTTTTTTTTTATCGATATCTGATTTCATGTAGGTGGTACTAGAATAGCACACTCACTTGAATTTGACACATGTTCCAAATTTAAAACTCATAACGCAACTGTTTACAGTTGCGTTATGAGTTCATTACAGTACCGTTCATTTCTGCAGGTTGGTAATGCTGGTCATTGCCTATGGTTTTTGAACGCATTAGAGAGGGTTTATGATATTTGGGTAGATAAAGTCACATTACTCTGCTGCTGCGCCAATCGAGCTCTTAAAAGCACGAGAAAAAGTTTTTGGCGTGTTGTAAAAATGCTTATTGAATATTACGGATTAAATACAAGACAATGAACAATAGTTTCTTAAAATAAATGCTCTATAATCTACTCTACTAAGTAATAAGGGTAAAAGTTAACGTCAGTGAGAACTTACGTCAATCTAATTCTCGCGCTAGCTTGACCAAATGTCGACGGAATGCCGCCCGAAACAGTTGGGAGCTCCCATGAATGTTCTATATTATAATTGTCATAAATTTATTATTTTCCCCTAAAAACTTGTTAATCCCATATACTGGCATTTCTGGAGAATCTATACCTAAACAGATATGTAAAGTATCTAATTAGTTTCTTTATTCTTATTTCGCAATCGATAATATTTGATACAAAGCTACTATGGAGTTACAAGCCAATGGATTCTGCGCTAAACCGACTTATCAGGTTCATAATGAGAGTATAAAAACGCGAGATTTCCATGAAAGTCAGCAACTCAAATCAAATAAATAGCTTAGCACTCCATTGGCTGACTACTCTGTATTCTAAGTAAGTCTATATCTAATTGTATAAAATTGGTATAGTTCACCCACATTGAGACAGTTGTGTTATAGATCAATGAAAAAGGAGTGTCCATAACCATAACTTTCAAGCAAATTGAATGTGGATGTACTCGACACATTCGCCAAAACCTTCATGAAGTATTTGGCGAGATCTAGGCATATTGTTACGCTTATAATTGTCAAACAACTCACCATATCGAAACCAGATCAGTCCTTACAGTGACAGGGCAACACCAAACACAAATCGCACCATTAAAATTGCAACATGTTTATAACTTATCATCATATCACGAGTTCCTTACACACTATAATCACAAGGTTCAGTTCAACACTTAATATTTAGTTCACTGTTCTTACACTCGCTTGGATCTGTGGTGTTTGACGTGGCTGGTTCCGTATATGAACCGAGTACGCCATTCTTCGTACTGCTACGTACATGCTATAGTGTTTGATGTAGACGGAGGATGTTCGGGCTTGTCTGCGGCAGGCTTAGGCTCTGCAGCTGCGAGTGGTAGGATACCATTCTGTAGGTTGACTTCGTACATGTTGGATGAGTTTGAATCCTCGTTGTATGATAGGACGCTGACTTCGTCCGTCTGTGGATGAATGGGTTCAGTGAATGTACAGGTTTCCTGTGGAAAGGATTACTTTGTCAGTCATCTCAGTTTGACAAACATTTTTAACGCTAAGCGTAATGTTGTGGCTGTCGTGAACTAAGCAGATGAGACTGAAAAAGTGTGCTCCTGACTGAATAAGCAAGGGGGCAGTGGGTCGGATCTTATTTTTAAAGCATGGTTTGGGACATAAAAATATCCCTCCACCTAAGCTACAAATCTCTTACAAGAAAATTGCTGTTTTCGTGAGCTTAATGTGTTATTCATTTTCATGACTATTCTTTCCGAAGCTATAGGCTACCATTTTCTACAGCCTAAATCGAAAGCTTCATATGCATTTGGTCACAAAAGTTGTGAACATTGTTGCAGCAACAAGTTTTTCTGACAATTTTATGTTGCGCAATAGTTTCTTAATTTAGTTTCTCATGAAACTTTATTTACCATATCTATTCTTGATACTTTTTAAAGAATTGGCCTAAAACATATGGAAAAGCACAAAAAAGTAAAGGAGGCCATTTACTCGCAGTAGGACATTACTAACAGAGTCGTAACAACAGCAATCTCTAGCTATTTTACTATGATCCATAAAATTACTACAAGACAAGCTGCGCTAAATCCAAATAAACCCACAAATAGGTGCCTTTTTGCATTTCTGCGTCCCGTCATATTGCGATATTTGTTTTTAGTACATTATGTACTGGGATGGCTACGAAGTTACACACTGTCGCGATAAAAACGCCGCAATAGAAATAGGAATGCAATATCGTGGGACGCGGAAACGCATGATCGCGCGCCTCAAAGAGATATCTGCAAAACGGGAGGGGCCCGCAAGGGCCGATGCCTGCCGGGGCTGCGGGACTGTTCGAAAGAGATACCGCGACCCCGGAACATAAAGGGGTGAGGAAGGAACATGGATGGGTTTTAATCAGTAAAAGTTTGGCACTCCCCCCAGAGCGGGAGGAGTCATTTGATGATTTCCCATCCGAAAAAAAAAAGGATCGCAAAAGCGCGCCTGTGTGTGGGAGCCTTAAATGAGGAGAATGATGATGATGATGATGACGATGATGATGTAGTATACGTACGCTGCTCTCGGAGAGTCGCTTGGTCTTCTTGGTGGGCGCGGGCATGGGCGCGGCGCGGTCGAGCGGCTTGCGCTTGGTGCCGGACGTGGTGCGCTCGCGCTTCAGTAGCGACCCCGCCAGGTACACCGGCAGCTGGCGCCGCCGCACGTGACGCGCCTGGGATGTCATCATCATACCACTTAATAACGCATTCGGGTTGTTCTTTCTAAACTTCCAGAAATCACTTGTAAACGTCCCTTTGTGCCTATTGGCCTTGTTTCGTTCTGTCTACTACTGATATGGAGGAAAGCGGCAATTACGACGTTTCCTACCCCTCTGCTATACTTTCTCATTAATTTCGTTGCGGAATCCGAGACAGTTTAATTGTTTCTCTGGAATTTCGTCGAGCTTCATTGTCTCGGCGCTTTTCTAATGGTCACCACTGTTGATTCGGGCTTTCAGGAATTACAGTGGTTTGGGAACAGAATGGCAAGTTGTCCCATTAAAAAAAAAAAAAAACAGAAATGTAGAATAGATGACACCACCGATTGAATGAAATCAACTCTCAAAACACAATTTTCCATTGATTTTGTTTCTGGTATCTTCAAATTATTGGTAAATAATAATACTAGTTTATTAAAAAGCACGGTGGTATCATACCGCGAACTTCCAAACTCCGTTCGAAATTTGAAAAGCAAAAACCTAATAGCACTTTTTGCACGACCTGAGAATCGAACCCAGGACCCCACGCTCAGCAGTCGCGAGACCAACGGGGTAGTCAACCCCGACTACTCAGTTGATGAGGAGTTTTTTCTGCCACTTCATCTCCCTAGCTAAAACGCTAAGGAGTGGGGAAGGGCGGGCGTTTAGGGACTTTCCAATGTAATTTTTGACGTTCATCCTCTACTGTTTGGCCTTTTCCTAACTATGTTGGGGTTGGCTTCCAGTCTAACCGGATGCAGCTGAATATCAGTATTTTCATTATAACGGCGGCTGCCTATCCGACCTCCACAACCCAGTTAATACTGGGTAAAACGATACCACTTGGTAAGACTAGTTGTCTGACTTTTTAAGCCACTGACTACATGTAACGTCTGTCAAAAATGGACAAATGACAGCCGGGACCAACAGCTTAACGTGCTTTCCGAGGCACGGAGGAAACTCGGTATGTACGGGTGGTCACCCATCCAAAGACCAACCTAGGCAAGCACGGCTTAACCTAAACATCGACCCGAGCGGTGGTTATTATTTAGCCACGAGCACATCCCCTTTGTTGTTCAAAAATTGGTTGCCTGTAAAGTCGGTATACGGGCGAAAGTTTTACGTGACAACGACTTTGAGTGGTAAAATAATTTTAATGTGAATATTCATTCGTATAGTAGGAAGAAGGATGAAATGAACCGGTGTGTATGCCTATCTCTCTCACTCTCTCTCTCTCGCTCTTAGGCGGGCTAACTGTGCTCGAGTGGAAGGGACGCGTGCCTTTCACTTTTTATGTCTGTCTCTCTCGCTCTTAGGCGGGCTAACCATGCCCGAGTGGAAGGGACGCGTGCCTCTCACTCGCTCTCATTGTGAGCGCATAACGTGAGCGGAGCGTAACGCAGTTTCTTGAAGTGTCACCCGGCAAACCAATTTATAAGACGTTGTCACGTCAAAAGAGAAAATTCTTTACCTCTATCGTCATTCCTTCCCTCAATATATGAGAATTCAGCGCCTGATAGTTGACGGAGTCGGTAAAAGATCTGATATCACTTGTCAGATCTACATTCAGGTCCCTGGTCTTCTCGAACACCAGTCCAATGAACCACATTGAACAGAAGTTCGGTATCACTTCACCCTGGAATTGTATAAACGGACATTTTATTTTCTTTGTAATTATTTAGCATAAGTACAGAAGCTTTTTTTAAAAATAAATCGGTGTAATAATGTTTAAATCGTGGTGATTATGGCAACACCCCTCTTTGCTTACGCGTGTGCATGGCCGCGTTTTCTTGTAAACTACGTAAAGGATTTTGATAAGGTTTATAACATAATTTAGAGTACGTATTTAGGATTCCGTTATTATTTATTTAATAATTAATGTTTGTTTTGTCTTCTAAAAAAAGTTGTAAAATTTTGCGAAGGACCCCGGAAGGCCGCTGGTGTAGTTATATAAAAAAAAAAAATTACAATAAAGAGTGGAAAAAACATCGACGCACAATCGGTGTCCAGTTTTGACAGACCCTTATTTACCACAACAGACAAAATTTCAGCGATTTATTTAAAAAAAGGTCCTGTATCTTGGAAGTAATACTCTTTGGTATGCAGTGAAGTGTCAGTTTCTGCTGTGGGTAGCAGTAGATTCCCATCATAAGGGTAGTTTGCATGAAAATAAAAGGCACACAAAAATGTTAGGTAAAATTGTTGACTTTACAAAGATTTTAATATAGACCAACTGTTTTGTGTCCTCTGCAAAGGCAGTGAAGTTTTATTCATTCACCCTGATATAGAATAGAATATTCTTATCATGGACACCATACTAGTAACTTTCATAAAAGAAAAGAATCCCAAAGTGTCTTTAGTAATGATTAGCAACTATTTAGGGTAAAATCACATATAAGACCTACGCTAACGAGGGACTATTTGCAATAACCTATGGTCGTCAACGATCATCTGCCTAGCTTTTTCCTAACTATTTGCACAGATCAGTATTTTCACGCATCTTTCTCGCTTTGTGTCACTTAAATTATTGGAACTGATGCACGATTGCGCTTATGATGCGAATGCTTACGACCGGACTACTTGCGCTGTTGGAATGTTTATGTCACCGTAAAATTGTCAAATACGTTATATTGTAATATCTCTAGCGATATTGTAAAGTCTCGAATTATTGTCAAATGAACATACTGCTTACAACAAAACGCATTATCTTTCGTGAAATGCATGCGATGGTAGTCAACTTACGCGGTGTGGAGGAAAGGAGGGGTCCCCCTTGCCCAGTGGCACAACTCTCATGAAAAGATAATGCACCATTCCTAAGAAATACCGATTAATATAACCTAACCTTAAAACACTTTATATTCCCCCTAAAAAGCGTAGTCGACGGAGCCCCGCTTCGCGGGGCCCCTATTTCCGAGTGCAGGGTTTAAAGGAACCTAACTAACCTAACGGGGGGGTGCCCCAAGTCCCGATTATGGGGGCAGAGATACTTCCGTATGTTCAGTTGACAATCATTCGAGACATTACAATATCGCGAAAAAAAACACGTTATATTGTAATATAACGTGTTTGTCAATTTTACGGTGACATTTACATGACAGAACGAGATAGAGAAAGGCTATAAAACACCTCTTAACGAAGCCGAAAGGCATTTGTTTTCCCTATCATTGCGATATGTTTTGTTCTATGCCAGGGTTGGCGAACCTTTATGTATCAACGTGCCATTTTTCTAAAGTAATTTTAAATGAGGTCATAGACGTGCCATCACATAGCATCGCAAGTTAGGGCCAGCTCACAATATATATAGTAATAATAATAAATACTATTTATAACTAAAACTCTTTATATACTACAAAAAAAATGAATGACTTCTGTTGTTGCAGATTAGATGACAAGTAACTTAGATTATATATAATCTAAGACAAGTAACTTATGTTAGGGTTGTAAGACGTTACTGCTAGCAGAATGCATGCTGCATTAGAGTCATCTGTCAAACGGTTTCTAAACAAGTTTTTAATGTTATTCATCTCTGAAAATAATGACTCGCAGGCATAGGTAAAAAAAATATTGTTAGAATAGTACGAGCCAGCTTCTTCAAACAGTTAAATGTGTCTGGTAACGCATTCCATGTTTTCAAAGTTTTGTTATTAGCATTTTTACTTATATGACTTGTCAATCTTTCGGTTTCATACTTCCAACTCTTTCCTTATTTCAATGAATTTTTGAATCCATATTGAACTAGACTGGAAATCAATTAGGTGCATTTCAAATTCATCCATTTCCAACCAATCGAATTGAGACAAGTTCAGTTTATCAAATGTCATCACATCAGGATACATAATGAACTTGGGTGTTTCCGATAATTCCTTGAACTGTTATAACTGTTATAAGCATTGAGCTATATATACTAGAGATGCAAACCTCAACAAAATTGTCAAAAAAAGTGTAACCACCATTTAAACGCGACGACGTAGCTTTGAAACCATTAACATTTCAAAGTGAACGTATATTTGTCTCGCTTACACAATTCACAAGAACAATACTGTCGCCTTAATTAGACAAAGACGGCAATATAAACTTCCAATGGTGGGATGGGGTGGCCTACTCATGCGAAAATTTACCCAACTTTTTTAAGCCTTAAAATTATTTAATACATTTATAAATTAAATTAACTTTAAAATATTCGATTTGCATATTTCTTTTTGGATATATTAAAAGTTTTTAACTAACTAGCACTTCACCTGTGACTTCATCCGCGAAAATAATTAAAGGCTTTGTTACTGGCTAAAGATGTAACTGTGTGTGAAATAATTTTTAAAATCGGGTGAGTAGTTCTCGAGTTAAATCGTAACAAACACACAAACAAACAATAAAAACCTTTTCTCTTTATAACATTATTATTTCGTTTAATAATTTAAATACACATTCGCTTTTTGGATCTATTTTGTCTTGATCACGGAAGTGCTTTGAAAATGAGAAAAATCAAAACCAAAGCATTTATTGCGAGTAAGCCAATTACAGGCTCCTTTTGAATTTTCGAAACAAAGATGAAAATTAAATATAGCTACAGTCCCAGTCACAAGACATAAAAACTGTGAAAGTACTGTAGTTGCCCATTCCCTAGCGTAGATCTCTATGGAGAAGAACGGGCTAGAAACTCCATGGACAATCTTTGAAATCAAAATTAATGTTACAAAATCTTGGTTACGCCATTCATGTTGAGATGGTATATTATGCGAGAACAATGTAGCAAGGTGTGCACGTTTAAAGTGTCCATAGTAAAAACAAAATAATTCGTTCAAATTAGCCATGGCAACTAAGAGATGACCAGTCACAACTGACAGCGCCCGTTCACGAACATGACGCATGGATCAGCACCATTCAGCTCAACCATTTTGAAGGGAACTAAATGGTCCGACACACGCGCCACCATCAGCGAGACATTTGAGAGAGCATGACATACTCTCAACCGCCAGGGAACATTCTAGTCAAGAACTGCCGCAGGCTTTCAGTGAATGATAGCTTTCTAGTACATAGTACTCACACGATATGGGCTATGCGATTACATAAAAGGTAAATGAAAAGTCAATCAGTCTCTTTTTTCAGCTATTGGATTATTTCCGCCCACTAAACACGGCGTGTTACATCTTTAGGCACCGCATAGCGTTGTTATAAAAAAATACAAAGCATTTAGTTCATCAATTAAAAATTCTCCCACAAATGTTGGAAACTAAAACTATGTTTTACTGGTAACACTGAACCTAATTGTCAAAATTCAAAATGTAAATTAATAAATTGCGTTTTTACGTTGATGTAAACCATTATAAAACTCAGAAAAAATAAAAGTAAGTATGGAAAGTAATTCCGGTTCATTAATTATGTGTTTGTGATTTTAAATCGCACTCTTTCAATACACGTTTACACATTTTTTGTCCTGTGTCACTTCCGTAGGCATCTAACAGAACACTGAACTGACGTTAGCGACGCATATGTATCTGTACATATGTCCCGTGGCAACGCCTTGGCGTGGTAATTGCTAATCTAGTTACATATATATCTATGGTTATAAGTGCATTATGGGTTTTTGTGATAGGTGACGTGCCCAAAATATTGTGTCGCGTGCCATTCATGGCACGCGTGCCATTGGTTCGCCATCCCTGTTCTATGCCATACCTGGGAACCCTCTAGTTACAGAGATATTGGTGGTAAAAGTTCCAACGTTTTGATATATTTTTTTTAATGCAAGTTTTTATTGTAAGACTTATAACTTTAAACCAGCTCTACGAGCCTTGTACTGTTCAATCCTTCAACAGCACAATGTTTTAAGTGCTTTACATTGAGTTCTACTACAAAACATGAATTTTCACCAAAAAAATAAGTCGTTTCCCAGCAATAATTTCTGCGTTAAGTTACTTAGTTTGACGTATAAAATGCTTGGTTGACGGCTTCGTGTTGAGATTGTTTACACCTCGTATGTAACACGAACTCGCTGATCCGTGAGTGAAAATGTGATTCCACCTCTTGGGGCACGTTGACTCGAACAAGGAGATGAGGCGACGAAGGAGATGGCGGGGTCTAGAGAGTGAGCGAACTAAAACCCCGCCATCAAATCCCCTTCGTGTAAGGTTGGGTAATCATAATTTTTTTGAGGTTCACCCCACAAATGTCGTACAAACCGGAGATTTTGCGTAAGCGCTTGTACACAAAACTGCGATGTGATGTCGCAACGCAGAAAAACTGGTTGGTTAGCAGACAGTTGTTGTACTTCTAACTTTACGATGCGACGTCGCATTGCATCGCATCGCAGTTTTATGTACAAGCCCTAAGAACAATATTCTAGAAACAACAATAAGTGTAATCGTTAAGGGGCCGAGGGAGCGTGCGTATTTCATACAAACGTGATACCAACATAATTTGTAAATCAAACACACTCTTAAGGTAGTGTCTATTTATTTCGATAAGATTACAGAATATCTAGATTCCCAATTATACATTTTGAATACATACTGATTTAAACAAGAGTTATGAGGAATTTAACATTTCCATAGAAAATTGATTTTTCTCATAACTCTTGTTTAAATCAGTTTCCATTCAAAATATATATTTGGGAACCTAGATATTATGTAATTCAATCGAAATAAATACACACTACCGTATGAATATGTCTGATCTACAAATTATGTTGGTATTACGTTTGTATGAAATACGCATGCTCACCAGCCCCTTAAAACCAATGGCAGGTAATCGCTTGACGGGTTATACGACAACTATAATCAAACTTCATGAGATTTACGTTACGCACTATCTGTCTACTAGATTAATTGATTTCTACTTACTTTTTCATTCTTTTTAATTTCAGGCGCAGGTTCTGTCGGTACTGGGGTTCCTGTAACATACAGATTTTCATATATAAGCTTATTTTCGCCATAGATTATGGAACTTAAAACATAACTGGCGCGAAATGGCGAAACAGATTTGATGAATTTTCTTTGCGGTGAATAACTGCAAGTAGTTTAATGTTTATTTTCAGGATAAGGTTTGCAAGTGTAAAAAGGCTTGTAGAGTTGCTTTGTTGCAAGTTCAGCAAGTATAAATTACCAAAAGAAAATTTTGTTTTTGGATTTTTCGTTTGAGTAAATTTTGCTTTCTGCAGTATTTAAAATACTTTCCCTCCAGGCGGCATTGAAAAAATTCCATCCTGTATAGTGTCAGCGAAGTACCTGTTCGAAAGAGATACCGCGGCCCCGGAACATAAAAGGCGAGGAAGGAACATGCATGGGTTTTAGTCAGTAAGAGTCTGACACTCCCTCCCGCTCCGCCCAGAGTGGGAGAAGTCATTTGATGATTTCAAAAGGTATAGTGTTACCTGGCGGCAGAGCGAGCGGCTCCTGGTTGTTGATGTAGAGCGGCACAGAGTTGTAGCACTCCGGGTTCACGTGCGCTATGGTTATGTGTATAGTGTTACCTGGCGGCAGAGCGAGCGGCTCCTGGTTGTTGATGTAGAGCGGCACCGAGTTGTAGCACTCCGGGTTCACGTGCGCTATGGTTATGTGTATAGTGTTACCTGGCGGCAGAGCGAGCGGCTCCTGGTTGTTGATGTAGAGCGGCACAGAGTTGTAGCACTCCGGGTTCACGTGCGCTATGGTTATGTGTATAGTGTTACCTGGCGGCAGAGCGAGCGGCTCCTGGTTGTTGATGTAGAGCGGCACCGAGTTGTAGCACTCCGGGTTCACGTGCGCTATGGTTATGTGTATAGTGTTACCTGGCGGCAGAGCGAGCGGCTCCTGGTTGTTGATGTAGAGCGGCACAGAGTTGTAGCACTCCGGGTTCACGTGCGCTATGGTTATGTGTATAGTGTTACCTGGCGGCAGAGCGAGCGGCTCCTGGTTGTTGATGTAGAGCGGCACCGAGTTGTAGCACTCCGGGTTCACGTGCGCTATGGTTATGTGTATAGTGTTACCTGGCGGCAGAGCGAGCGGCTCCTGGTTGTTGATGTAGAGCGGCACAGAGTTGTAGCACTCCGGGTTCACGTGCGCTATGGTTATGTGTATAGTGTTACCTGGCGGCAGAGCGAGCGGCTCCTGGTTGTTGATGTAGAGCGGCACCGAGTTGTAGCACTCCGGGTTCACGTGCGCTATGGTTATGTGTATAGTGTTACCTGGCGGCAGAGCGAGCGGCTCCTGGTTGTTGATGTAGAGCGGCACCGAGTTGTAGCACTCCGGGTTCACGTGCGCTATGGTTATGTGTATAGTGTTACCTGGCGGCAGAGCGAGCGGCTCCTGGTTGTTGATGTAGAGCGGCACAGAGTTGTAGCACTCCGGGTTCACGTGCGCTATGGTTATGTGTATAGTGTTACCTGGCGGCAGAGCGAGCGGCTCCTGGTTGTTGATGTAGAGCGGCACCGAGTTGTAGCACTCCGGGTTCACGTGCGCTATGGTTATGTGTATAGTGTTACCTGGCGGCAGAGCGAGCGGCTCCTGGTTGTTGATGTAGAGCGGCACCGAGTTGTAGCACTCCGGGTTCACGTGCGCTATGGTTATGTGTATAGTGTTACCTGGCGGCAGAGCGAGCGGCTCCTGGTTGTTGATGTAGAGCGGCACAGAGTTGTAGCACTCCGGGTTCACGTGCGCTATGGTTATGTGGTTGATGCGCTCCAGCGTGGCTGCAACAACACACAGACGGTTAACAACATTGTACGAGTACTTGAATTAAAGATGCTTCGATTTGTTCACCTTTTCGGAGATGTAAACAAAAGGGCATGAAAAAAAATTTAAACTTTACTCTCGATTGAGAATTCACACTTGACCAAAAAATAGAGCATGACAAAATTATTTTCTTTACAAGCGGCCAAGTGCGAGTCGGACTCGCCTATGAAGGGTTCCGTAGCAGATTGAATGAAATGTAAATTGCTGTTTTCGATTTATGACGTATTAAAAAAAAACTGATTACTAGATCTCGTTCAAACCAATTTTCGGTGGGAGTTTACATGGTAATGTACATAATATATTTATATTTTAGTTTTATCATTCTCGTATTTTAGAAGTTAGACCCTTCTTAAGTGGTAAAATGTGTGTGGGGACACACATTTTACGCTCAAACTATTCAGTTTGGAAAAAAAATATGTTAGAAACCTCAATATGATTTTATAAGTATTTTAATGTTTGCATGCCAATTTTATGGCGAAATGTGTCATTGCACTACTTATTATTTTACCATCTTTTATACCACATTTATTGCAAATAAATAATTTTGACTTTGACTTTGACTTTGAAGACCTATCCATAGCTACCCCACACGTATGGGTTTGATGAAAAAAATTGACTTTCAGTTATAAGTATGGGGAACCCCCAAAATTTATTGTATTTTTCTATTTTTGTGTGAAAATCTTAAAAAGAGCTTAAGTTTCCTAAGAGAGTTTCCTGGTATATTTTATGAATTCGGATTGACCTATACAAGATGTCGCTTTACATCCTGGTCAAATTGGACCACCATCGTAATCGTAAAAAAATAATCAGCTGTCTCATACATTTTGTCGAGTAGTATTAGAATTTTGTGTGGGGCCGTTGATTATTTTTCCGCGATAACAATGGTGCTCCCGTGGAGAAAGTTGTTTAGTTTGATGGTCTGTAGCACAAAGCAACTCCTTGTATAGAAGTCCCCATCTACAAGAAAGAAATAGCCTGGAGTGAAATCGAGTTTTCACAAAAAGTAAAAAAGTGAAGTCGTTATGTAGCCACTGAGCAACATACCTCGCATCTTATACTGACCGAATGTAAGTCAGAGTAAACTTCCGTCTCGTGTCGGAGCTAAAACGCACCATTTTGCTATTTAAACGCTTCAAAGATCATGAGTGGGGGCCTTGTGACGTCACTTGTGGGTAAAAACTAGTACAAATTGTACCTACATGTGACGTCACGTCCTTCATTTTTTGTTTACGAGAAAAGGAAAAATACGTGTCTAATATTTTTTGGAAATCTATCTGACGGATTTAGGGTTATCCCATATTCTAATTATTTTGCCAAATGTTGTTTGTATAGAGAGAGAAAGATGGCTGGATTGCGTGAGCAATAATTTGATAGAAAAATAGTAATAAATTGTTGAGTCAAACCTAAGGATTATGAGATGATGGTTAACATTCTCAATTTTTTCTATTAGACATTTAACGAAAATTATTTCTCAAATTACCATTGTATAAAACGTAGGAGTAAAAAGTTTTAATCTCACATTCATTATACGTGTAAATAGGACAACATTTTCACATAATTTTCGAGTCATTGACCCAATTTACGCGCCTCGTTAACAAATGTAATGTGTTACCTACGCATTTTGTAAATTGTTCTAGTTTTTGTTTAATTGTATAAGCTGTTGGCTTTTGTACGTATGTTGTTGTTATATTATCACCTCTAGACACGTAGATCTATGACAGTCGTTACAGGTACTCAGAAGTCCAAAAGAATGACAACCAGGGTCCAAAGGGGAGGGAGTCTTACCGGTTGTGGAGATTCTATAGGCATTCACTCTATGTGAAATATTGGTAGTTTATGCTATTATTGGTTCCGCTACAGTCAGTCAGTGGCCCGAAAAGTCTGACAACCAATTGAACCAGTCCTACCAAGGTGTATCGCATTACCCAGTACTGAGTTGTGAAGGTCAGATAGGCAGTCGTATCATGTATAATACTGGTATTCAGTTGCATCCGGTTAGACTGGAGGCTAACCCCAACATGGGTGTTAAAACCTACAAAAGTATTTTTTTAAAATAAATAATGAGTTTTTTAATGGATAACTGTCGTTAAACGTTCCTAAATAAATTTTATCGTTAACGTGTACAAAAATGCTGTTCTGGAATAATAATTTTGTAGCATTACGACCTTATGCGTGGCAGGCGTTGCTCTTAACAAAGCCGAAAGGCACTTATGCTCCCTGTCATTGTGATCATTTTTTTTTCTACACCATACCTGGGAACCTTCTAGTTACGGAGATATTGGGGGTCAAAGTTATATAATTTTCTTTAAACACCTCCACGCCCCAGTACGATTCAATCCATCTATCAGTACAATGTTTTAAGTGAGTTACATTGAGTTCTACCACATAACATGATTGTTCAGTTTGATGTACAGAATGCTTGGTTGACGGCTTCGTGATGAGGTTGTTTACACCCTGTTATTATTGTATTATTTACACTCTGTAGTAGGGAAAGACTAGGCAGATGTTGACTCACTAATAAGATGTCGTATCTTGCTCTCGATGAGGCCGCACCACTGCAGCTGGTCGTCGGTGGTGGCGGAGGACGCCAGCAGTACTATGAAGTGCTTGTAGCGCGAGAAGAAGTTCGGCGCCTCGAATAGACGCTCCCAGCCGCATTTGCCGAGCATTATCTCATCCGTTATTGCTAGACCTGCGGACAACGTTAATATTATGTAACACAAACATTATTTAAAAACACCACTGCCTGAATTCCTGATAGATGCATCAGGAATGTTTCGATTTCAGCGCATAGATAGTCTGGAAGTGGATGTACCTCTCCCCGACTAAGCTTTCGGTGAAACTCAAACTCGAAGCATATATTTCAAAAAGACCCGTGACACCTTTGCATAGTCAAAAATAAGCTTCCTGCAGTCCAACCATAGGCATAATATCTGTGGAATAGACTGTAGTTTCTCAGTTCAAAATCGTAGATCTCATGAAGAAGAATGGGAAAGAAACTCAATGGACACTAAGCTGGAAAAAAGACGTACTGTAATGCTGATGGTGAAACACTAACCTAGTCTGAACTCCTCGCAGATGACGGTCCTAGTGGAAGCGCAGACGTTGAACGTGGAGTTCTGCTGCGGGTAGGCCGGTGTGATGATCGGCATCAGGTGGAAACGATCCGAAATGTTTACCTGGGGACAAAATAATTTGTAAATAATATATTTATCTATGCTAATATTATAAAGAGGAAATATTTGTATTTTTGTTTGTTACGAATAAACTTAAAAACTTCTGAACCGATTTGAAAAATTCTTTCAGCAATGGATAGGTACATTATCAGCGAGTAACATAGGCTGTGTTTGATCCCCGTACTCGCACGGGAACCGGAACTACGCGGGTGAAACCGTAACGTCAGCTAGTTTATTATAACCCTATATCGTCCTGCGGCAGGGCAAAGGCGGGAGGCCTTCTCTCCTTCTATGTTTCGCGATCTAGTACAATTGTTGGCCTAACTCATCTCGCCATCTCCTTCTGGGCCTGCCTCGTTGTCGATTCCTGCTACTGCGTATCCACTGAGTGGTCGTTTTTGCCCATTGGTCATTGGATATCTGCACATCTTTGCTTGCTCATTGTTTCCAATAGGATAAATAACGAAGATAGAAAAAGAAAAAATATGTATTTACTTGTCATCTACCCTATTTGAAGAACAGTTTACAAACGAGAGCATATTATATGTAAACCGCAAGTGAAAGATATAGTAAGATTAAAACCAATATACTCACTCGAGGGTCCCAAACAGGAAAGCCAAGGTTGACAGAATCGGGCTGTTTCAGCAGCACCGGCTGCGGCCACTTCCACTGACTGAAGACCAGGAAGAACTTGTGTACCAGAGTGGCGGGGAGAGCGTTGGGGTACAGTTGGCACGTGCGGGCTACCAGCATAGCCCAAGATACGCCACCCAAGTAACCTAGCGTGTTGGAGTATATGCCGTGGCCTGTGGGAGAAGAGAAGGTTTTGAAGTTGATTAAGTAATATAGTAACCTTATTGGTAACTTCGAGCCGTTTTGACTGGCTATGCTCGGAGTTTCCTTGCGTGATCGGATCAGAAATGAAGACATCCGCAAGAGAACCAAGGTCACCGACGTAGCCCGAAGAATTGCCAAACTTAAGTGGCAGTGGGCAGGGCACATTGCTCGCAGAACGGATGGCCGATGGGGCCGAAAAGTTCTGGAGTGGCGAAAAGAAAGACCTCCCACTAGGTGGACCGATGACCTGGTGAAGGTTGCTGGAATCCGTTGGATGCAAGTCGCACGGGACCGGTCCATGTCGCGGGGGAGGCCTATGTCCAGGAGTGGACGTCTTTCAGCTGAAATGATGATCATGATAATGAAACAGCATCTGGGAATCTACAAAGCTGTTCACTCATTCACAAATAATAGGTTTTGTGAAGGGTCTGTTTACATCCTGGATATTAGTCAAGGTATAGTTACGTTTGGCCCACAGCTTGATGGCTCGCAGCGTCAACCGGAAGTTGTTGATATTGGGCACGAGGCGAAGGATCTCGTCAGTCACGCGGCAACCGTTGAGGGAGCGCACGCATTTCTGGTCCAAGTTCTTTAGTAGCATGTCGTCGCGTAAGTCAAAGGAATCTGTGGACGAAAGAATTGTTGCGTTCATTTTGATCTTGCTGGTACTGGTAGTTTACTTAAATACTCCAGGGTAGCCCGCGAAATTCAAATTCAATCAAGTCAAACCTCCAAGTTCATAAAAGTCTATGAACTGTTTTTTCAAGGTCAAAATCGTACCTCGACCTTTGTGAGCTTGGAGGGTTGTGTTGATGATTTTAATGATTATAATTCTGTAACTACATATGTCTTACAGTTGCGAACAATATTTTAATCAACATACAGCTTAGCACTGGCCTGCAAATTGCAAAAAAAAACGTAAGAATATTTAAATTTCGGGCTAGCCTGACGCTTCATCTTAGACCGCGTTCCGAGATAGGCTGTAAACGCTTTGAGCATCCTTAAACCCGTTCCGAATTAGCGTGAGCGCGATCACAAGCGCGATATCGACGTCCCTTGAATCGTCATAGATGACGTCATGACATGCGCCATCTTACGATTACACCGACCATGCTCCAAATAAATATCACCGTGAGCGCTGTCAAATAACCTGATGACAGACCTTAGCTGTCATAATTGTGAAATCTATATCGGAACGCAAAATATTGATGTGAGCGCTGTGCGTGAATATTTCTAGTATCTCGGAATGGACCCTTAATAATAACTTGAATGTCACAAGGATGTCGTAAAATGTCAGTCTATTTTTATTTTACTTTAACAACATAACGTAACTTCACGCCTGTAATTCCTCAATGGTTTAGACAGAGATGTAGCTAATAGTACACCCACATTTCGCTAGAATGTATAAGTCGGGTTGGGTTTGTGAGTTTAAATGTTTTTTAACACATCAACGATTCAGGAGAAGTTCCTACTATGGAGCAAAGTTTTTTTTAAATTAAAGATTCCCATGTAATAGGGGGAGCCTATTAGGATCAATGTAGCTGTTACATAGTTTTAGGCATAGTGAAAAATCAATTCAGTTTAAGGTGAAACCTTCAGGGTGGCCCGCGAAATACAAATTTCTTACGTTTTTGCAATTTCCAGGTCAGTGCTAAGTTGTATGTTGATAAAAATTTCGGTCGCGACTGATGTTACAGAATTATAATCGTCAAAATCATCAATACAACCCTCCAAGTTCAGAAGACTCGAAGAAGGACTTTGACCGTGAAAAAATCGTTCATCGACTCATAAGAACTTGTAGGGTTGTATTGATGATTTTGATGATTATAATTCTGTAACTTAATACGTCTTACAGTACACCGTTTATCAACATACCACTTAGCATTGCCCTGCAAATTGCAAAAAAAACGTAAGAAAAATTGTATTTCGCAGGCTACCTTGGAGCATCCCCCTTAAGTCAAGAAATTACGAAGGGGTGCAAAAAAAACACTATTATGGTCAGAAAACGATAAATACTTAGATCTTGGTTGTTAGAGATGTGCGGAAGATGAAGAGATGCAACGTCGACATCAAATAATTTGGAATAGCGGCGGGAAGAAGCTGTAGTGATAGATTAATTGGTATTTTGTAATTGTCAGTCTCTGTAGTGTCGTTACACGCAACTAAAGGCTTTTTCCTATTGTTACATCGGACCTACTAGAACATTCGAGAAAGCCAGTGATTACAGTGTGTGTACGTTAGAAGTTCGAGAAAATTCCATTATTATTAGTTTTAAAGTTAGGTAGGTACAAACTCGCGACCTATTTATACAAAGACATTAGAATTTCGACCGTACGCCTAGGGCATACGGTTCATATTTGTTTGTTTTGTACAAGTAGCTTATACCTACAACTTTTATAGGTAATACCTACCTTGTAGGTAGGTACTTACTATTTCTTTTGTTAGTGTTTTTTATGACCCTCTCGAATGTTCGTGGTTACTCTGGTGTGTCTGTTGGCGAGTATAAATAGAGCGCTCAGGGCCGCGACCGGCAGTCTTGTTTTAGCGACACAACGAAGCGAATCCAAGTGAACTACAAGTGCGATATCTAAGTGAATAGTAAACAGTAGTGTTTTTGTGATTAAGTTTTGATTGTTTTGTGATTAATAAAGTTATTGTGTTGTTTAATCGGTAGTAATTAATTTATCTCATACCCAGCTCGTAACAAATTGGTGTCAGAAGTGGGATATAAATTATGCCAATTCTACCAAAGGACGACACGGAGGGTATCCGTACCAGAAGTCAGCGACAGCAGGACATGGACCAACGGCGGTTTGGAGATTCTCCGACACAGACACCGGGTGCTGTCCAGCCTACGTCGCAGCCAGTCGCTGGCCCATCCGGAGTTTCTCCAGCATCAGTGGCGCCAGACTTGTCAGCTTTAATGGCGTTGCTGCAAGATCAAGCTCGCCGTCAAGAGGAGCAAGCTCGCCGTCAAGAGGAGCAAGCTCGCCGCCAAGAGGAGCAAGCTCGCCGATTGGAAGAGCAGTTACAGCGAGACAAAGAGGAGCAAGCCCGCCGCCAAGACGAGCAGATGGTCCTCATAAAGGATCTCCATGCAACTTTCGGCAAGGACCTGAAAGTGATGAAAGATCTGGTCCACCAGCACGAGAATCGCATCTCGGAGGCCGAAGTTCAGATTGCTGGGGTAAAGAAGGCTTTGGGCGAACTGAAGACTGAAGGCGGGGCTGTAGCTTCGGTGGTTGCTGCACCTTCTTCGCGTGGTTTTAAGGTGCCTCCGTTCGACGGCACATCTTCGTGGTCGGCTTACAAAATACAGTTTGAGGCCGTCATGAAGGCGAATGGATGGACAAAACCACAAGCCATGACCGCGCTCACCTTGGGCCTCCGAGACCAGGCCCTAACTATTCTGGAGGTGCTCGGCAAGGACGTTACCTACGAGCAGCTACTGGAGGCGTTGGAGTCCAGATACGGCGACGCGCACTTGGAGCACGTATTCCGTGCCAAGTTGAAGGACCGTGTTCAACGTAGTGCCGAGAACCTACAGCAGTGGGCTCTGGAAGTTGAGAAGCTGGTTCGAAAAGCATACCGGTCTGTCCCGGCACTGATCGATGGAAATCTGGTACAGGCGTTCGTTGATGGAATACGTGACTTAGAAGTTAGAGCCGCCGTGAGACTTGGGCGTCATGAGACCTTGAAGGACGCCTTAGCCCATGCCTTGGAAGTAGAGGCAGTGAGGCAAGACCACCGAACACACTACGTCAGGGAGGTAGTGGCATCACCTGTACACGACCGTGCGCAAGGTTACAGACCTAGCTGCTACACAGCTAGAGAAAGGGTTCATCGGCCAAGTTGTCCAAAGCAAGTTGTGGCATCACCTGAACGCCAGCGTCCGCGACGATACAGCCCTAGGTGTTACACTTGTGGAGAAAGGGGTCACCTTCGGTCGAATTGTAAAAAGCGAAGCGCACCTAGAGAAGATCAATCTCAGCAGGGAAAAGCGGCTAAGAAGACTGGTCAGCAACAGTGGAGAAACCACAACAACACAGACGAACTGTCAAGAAGACCATTGCCTGAAGATTGTAAGCGTAGTTCCAGACAGGAGCCTAAGGAAGTGGTGCCTGTGAGGATGCTAAGAACGGATCTTAGCGATGAATGGAAGGTAACTATACAGGAGGCTCAGCACAATGATTCGGACGTCAAACCGATCTTCGAGTGGATCAAAGCTGGTGTTCCTAAACCCAAGTGGAGTGATGTGGCTGCGATGAGTTCCATCACGAAGAGTTATTGGGCGCAATGGAACAGCTTGGTGATCCAGGATGGAGTCTTGTGCCGTAAATGGGAAAACGCTAGAGGGGACAGTTGTCATCTACAAATGGTGGTCCCTAAAGCTAAGGTACCGGATGTTCTACGGCTCTACCATGATGGATGTTCTGGAGGACATATGGGGGTAAAAAGGACTCTCCTAAAAATTCGAGAACGCTTTTACTGGATCCACTGTCGAGATGATGTGGAGGACTGGTGTCGCAAATGTTCCAGTTGTGCAGCCGTGAAAGGACCCCAGACACGCAGCAGAGGTGCATTAAAAGTGTACAACGTTGGAGCCCCTTGGGAACGGATAGCACTAGACGTTGCGGGACCATTTCCAGTAAGTGAGAGTGGAAACAGGTACTTCCTGGTGGTCATGGATTACTTTACAAAGTGGCCGGAAGTCTTCGCCATTCCTAACCAAGAAGCAACAACTGTCGCAGATAAATTAGTTCAAGAAGTCTTCTGTCGTTTTGGAGTACCCTTAGAAATACACAGCGATCAAGGAAGAAATTTTGAATCGCAAGTATTTCAAGAGACTTGTCGATTGATGGGTACCCATAAAACCAGAACCACCTCTTACCACCCACAATCCGATGGAATGGTAGAACGATTCAACCAAACGTTGGAGAGATATCTGGCGAAAGTTGTGGAAAGCCGGCAAAGGGATTGGGACAAGCACATACAGCCGTTTCTTCTGTCTTACCGAAGTGCAGTCCACGAAAGTACGACTGTGACACCAGCCTTCGCGAACTTTGGAAGGGAATTACGGTTACCTGCTGATTTAATCACTGGAACTCCCCCTGATGCTCCATGTAGTGTAACAGATTACGCGAATGACTTGCGTAATAAGTTGAACGATGTTTATGAGCATATCCGACAATCCAGCCAACAGATGTCTGAGAAGATGAAGACCCGTTATGACCGGAAAGCAAACGGTAGGGGTTTCGACGAGGGTTCACTGGTGTGGTTGCATAACCCAGTGCGGAGCAAGGGGAAGTCTCCAAAGTTACAAGCAAAATGGGATGGACCATACCGAGTCGTGACTAGGATCAACGATGTCACCTACCGAATACAGAAGGGTCCACGAGGTGCGCCTAAAATTGTGCATGTAGACCGGTTGGCGCGATACTACGGGACTAATGATGCTCGGGACGAGCATGTCTAAGGAGGGGGCAGTGTTACATCGGACCTACTAGAACATTCGAGAAAGCCAGTGATTACAGTGTGTGTACGTTAGAAGTTCGAGAAAATTCCATTATTATTAGTTTTAAAGTTAGGTAGGTACAAACTCGCGACCTATTTATACAAAGACATTAGAATTTCGACCGTACGCCTAGGGCATACGGTTCATATTTGTTTGTTTTGTACAAGTAGCTTATACCTACAACTTTTATAGGTAATACCTACCTTGTAGGTAGGTACTTACTATTTCTTTTGTTAGTGTTTTTTATGACCCTCTCGAATGTTCGTGGTTACTCTGGTGTGTCTGTTGGCGAGTATAAATAGAGCGCTCAGGGCCGCGACCGGCAGTCTTGTTTTAGCGACACAACGAAGCGAATCCAAGTGAACTACAAGTGCGATATCTAAGTGAATAGTAAACAGTAGTGTTTTTGTGATTAAGTTTTGATTGTTTTGTGATTAATAAAGTTATTGTGTTGTTTAATCGGTAGTAATTAATTTATCTCATACCCAGCTCGTAACACTATTTTTAGTTTCAAGCAACTGTTCGCATTCAATTTGACTATTCACAACCTTGTGTAGAAAAACTAAGGTCCATGTTCACCATAAAGATGACGGTCTGATTTTCTCAAAACAGCTCTTTGAAAAATATTTTTTTATGGGAACATGTCACAGTGACAGCTGTTTTCAGATAATCAGACCGTAAATTTTTCAGTAACATAGACCTAAGTCATGGACAGTGCGACGGTTTCTAAGTGTCTCAAGTTGAAAGAAAGCCAGACGTTGTCGTATGGGATATCTGTGTGATATTCCTGTCGACGCTGCTCGATGTTCTCGAGACGTTACGAGTGATACGAAGACGTTGCGATGATGATGTGTATTTTGGCAATATTATCCCCTTATTTAATGTTATAGCACTACTATGTTTAAACTATAATATACGAGGGCGGGTCAATAAGTCCGTGACTTTTTGAATCTCTGACCTCTTAACTGAAAAAGCAACACTACTCCTGTCAACAGGCATCTGTCAGTTGACTCCTGTCGAAATTTGAACTTGCTACGTCAGTTAGTTTGTGTTTGACAGCTATCTTTATCAGACTACCCAGTAATTTGAGGAAAAAAAATGGAAAAAAGTGAATTTCGTGTGCTTATTAAGCATTATTTTTTGCGAAAAATAACCATTACCGAGACCAAGGCTAAGCTTGATAAATACTATGGGGACTCTGCACCATCGATTTCAATGTTAAAAAAGTAGTTTACTGAATTTCGTTGTGGCCGTACAAGCACTGAAGATGCCGAACGTCCTGGACGCCCAGTTGAGGTCTCTTCACCCGAAACAATCGAAAAAATTCACGATATGGTGTTGGCCGACCGAAGATTGAAAGTGCAAGAGATTGTGGAAGCCGTAGGGATCTCGAATGGCTCAGTGGTTTCAATTTTGAATGATCACTTGGGCATGAGAAAGCTTTCCGCAAGATGGATGCCGCGTTTGCTCACAGTTGACCACAAACGCAATCGTGTAACAACTTCACAAGAAGGTTTGGCGTTGTTTAATCGCAATATGGAGGAGTTTTTGTGCCGTTTTGTGACCGTGGACGAAACATGGATCCATCACAACACACCAGAGACCAAACAACAGTCAAAACAGTGGGTTTCTAAGGGTGAATCGGCGCCAAAGAAGGCCAAGGTGGGTTTGTCAGCCAATAAAGCTATGGCGACTGTTTTTTGGTATGCACGCGGGATAATCCACATTGACTACCTTCAAAAGGGAAGAACAATCAATGGGGAATATTATGCCAACTTATTGGACCGATTCAATGACGATTTGAAGAAAAACCGACCTCATTTGGCCTAGAAAAAAGTTCTTTTCCACCAAGACAATGCAAGGGTGCACACATGTGCAGTTGCCATGGCAAAAATCCATGAATTGGGCTATGAATTGCTCCCTCATCCGCCCTATTCTCCAGATTTGGCTCCGAGTGACTACTTCTTGTTCCCAAACCTGAAGAAATGGCTTGGTGGAAAAAGATTTGACTCCAATGATGAAGTCATCTCGCAAACAAAGGCCTGTTTTGAGGACCTCGACAAATCATATTTTTTGGAAGGGATAAAAAAATTGGAGAAGCGTTGGACAAAGTGTATAGAGCTCAAGGGAGACTACGTTGAAAAATAAAATGATTTATTTATCAAAAAATCTGTGTTTTATTCCAAAAGTCACGGACTTATTGACCCGCCCTCGTAGTAATGACTCTTTTCGGTCAGGGTGGCCAATCTTAGCGAAGATTAGCCATCGGCGAGGGATATTATAGTGCAGGAGTGTGTGCGCAGGCACAAGTGCACTCTCTGTTCATTTACTTCCATAGTCCAAGGGGAAGGCAATCCGACACGATCGGAGAGAGTAAATTATATAGGGTGTCATCCACGAAGCCTTCAACCAATCGTTCTGTACATCAAACTGAGTAACTGTACAAAAGTTATTGCTAGGAAACGGCTTTTGTTTGGGGTGAAAGATCATGTTTCGTGATAAAACTCGATGTAACGCACTCAAAACATTGAGCTGATGGATGGATTGAATAGTACGGGGGTCATGGACGTGTTTAAAGTAAAAGTCTTACAATAAAAACTTGTCAAAAAGTTGGAACTTTGACCCCCATTATATCCGTAACTAGAAGGTACCCCAGGTATGGTGTAGAACGAGAAAATATCGCAATGATGGGGAGAACAAGTGCCATTCGGCTTCGTTTAGAGGGTTTCATACAACCTTTATTAAGCTATCGAAATACAGGAATTGGGAGAGACGTACTGAGTAAAGGACATTTTATGATGTACAGCAAACGAAACCTGCTTTCGAGTGCGATTGTAATAGTTAGTTAAATACCGGCTGTCGCGGTCGGCTTACAAATCCAAGATGGCGCCTATAAAGTATCGGCTGTATTTCAAGTTGATATGTTATCAATCAATCAATAATTTTAGTATCAGGCATCTTAAGGCCCACAGATAAAATACACAACATAACATAACAACAAAAAAATAAACATACACACACACATACACAACAAACACAGGTACACGCATATACATATTATGGGTATTTAAGTCCTGAAATCCGAAAAACTTAGTTTGTGGGGGAAAAGAACTAGGCAAGTTTACTTCTTCATCTTAGGGGCCGCCTCCACGCTGCGGGACTGTTCATAAGAGATATCGCGGTATCTCTTTAGCCCTGGTACTAAGAAGGAACATGGATGGGTTTTAATCAGTTCAACCGACACTTCCTTCCGCTCCGCCCACAGTGGGAGGAGTCATTTGTTTAACCATTCGAAATAAAAAAGGCCGACTCCACGAGCGAGATAATCGCGGCGATATTATCGTCCTTGCTACGTTTTTCTATACACTCTCTTTTGGCCGTCTCCACAAGTGAGATAATCGCGGCGATATTATCGTCCTTGCTACGTTTTTCTATACACTCTCTTTTGGCCGTCTCCACAAGTGAGATAATCGCGGCGATATTATCGTCCTTGCTACGTTTTTCTATACACTCTCTTTTGGTCGTCTCCACGAGCGAGATAATCGCGGCGATATTATCGTCCTTGCTACGTTTTTCTATACACTCTCTTTTGGCCGTCTCCACAAGTGAGATAATCGCGGCGATATTATCGTCCTTGCTACTTTTTTCTATACACTCTCTTTTGGCCGTCTCCACGAGCGAGATAATCGCGGCGATATTATCGTCCTTGCTACGTTTTTCTATACACTCTCTTTTGGCCGTCTCCACTAGCGAGATAATCGCGGCGATATTATCGTCCTTGCTACGTTTTTCTATACACTCTCTTTTGGCCGTCTCCACTAGCGAGATAATCGCGGCGATATTATCGTCCTTGCTACGTTTTTCTATACACTCTTTTGGACCGTCTCCACGAGCGAGATAATCGCGGCGATATTATCGTCCTTGCTACGTTTTTCTATACACTCTCTTTTGGGCCGTCTCCACAAGCGAGATAATCGCGGCGATATTTTCGTATAGAAATACGTTGAATCGTCGCGATTCGCTTAGCTTATCCATGACAAAAAGTTCAAAAAAGGGTAGTAGTATTTTCCGTTATAATTTTACGCGAATGCAAATCGTGGGTATCAGCTAATAGCAAAACTTCTCTCTCACATTACAAACAACCGAAGACAAAGAAAATGGATGACGGATATGCGGAGTGTTTTCAAACAGCGAGCAACTGACAATGAATGACGTTCAAATTACGACTAACGACTTGCGATGGACGTCACCAAACTATGGTGGACCGTTTTTTTAGATCAGATAAGCAGTCGCTCCATGTAAAATACTAGTATTGCCCGAATTTGGTCAGACTGGAAGCCGACCTAAAAATAATTAGAAAAAGGCGAGACAGATGATGAAATGATGGGTTTACACGATTGACAATGGCTGAGCTTTTCAGTAATATATAAATTAAAATGCAGTTGGAAGTTGAAAGATCGCAGTTGGAAATTCAACTCTGGAAGTCTGGACACTGAATTGAGCGTTTAAAATCGAACAAAGCGCACGTGTTTTGAAACGGGGCAACTGCTAAATAAACACAAAGCTACGTAAAGCCCGGCAAGGTGGTGTATTGTTTATTTTTATTGTTTGTTGAGGAAAACAACCCATTTAATACACAATATTGTACCTATTCATTGGCCTTTTCAACCACAAACACTTGCAAAGTTCTTTATACATTTTTTTTTCCATTACGTAATCCGATATCACGTTGTATATCAAAAAGCAGTAGCTTTAAGAGGGCTAACACAATTTTTCTGGTATTTGGGTGTTTTAGGAGTAAACTTTCGAGTTCGAAAATTTGAATTCAAGACACGCACCTCAGTTTTTTCAGATTCATGTGCGTATTTTATAATTATCACTAGCTAATGCCCGCGGCTTTGTCGGCGTAAAAAGTATTCTAAAACCTTCCTCTTGAATCACTATGTAATTATAAAAAAAACCCCATCAAAATCCGTTGCGTAGTTTTAAAGATCTAAGCATATAGGTACATAAGGACAGACAGACGCAGCGGGAGACTTTGTTTTATACTATGTAGTGATTTGCTTCGGTGGAAGAAAACATCGTGAGAGATATTTCTCGACGGCATGTATTACCAAGTCAGGGGCCCATGGGCCCTGCCGGGGTTGCGGGCCTGTTCGAAAGAGATACCGCGGCCCCGGAACGTATAGGCGAGGAAGGAACATGGATGGTTTTTAGTCAGTAAGAGTCTGACACTCCCTCCCGCTCCGCCCAGAGTGGGGGGGGTCATTAGATGATTTCCCATCCTTAAAAAAAAAATGGGTGACTTAGGGCCTTATCACACTAGGAAGTTGGGAACACGCCGCGAAGAAAAAAATATCCCTTAATAATGGTACAAAATTCGGATGAACTCGCTGCCAACCTGTAGCGTCTTCGCCGCGCACACGTTGCGAACTCGCTAGTGTTATAAGGTTCATATTCACTCTGAGGCCAGGTTAGGCACTAACCACACGATAAAGAAAGTTGAAGAAAAGAAGAATCGTGGAAGCGCAAGGGCAGCGCACGAAATTAGTTTTTTTGCATTTTGTAGGTAAAATACTGATTTAACTGAATGCGATTGCGTATCTCCAAAACCCAGTAACTACTAGACGTAGTTACTGGGTTTTGGAGATACTGGAGTTACTGGGTCTTTCAGACGCTCGGACGTCGTCAGAATTTTGGTCTAGAAATGGATATTGGCTACTTTAATTCAACTCTTTTTCCTATAACGTAAGTAAAACAATGTCCGTACCTGGTATTTCTTTGAGAGCCAATCTGGCAAACAGCAAGTCGATCTCAATTCCGTCGAAGTTCATCTTGATGACAGGTACAAACGCGTCTTCCACTGCCCTCAAGTCTTTAACCTGCGCAGAAAAAAAAGAGTAAGGTATGTAAGTGTTTTGTCTAACGGTGTGGACAGAAGTCTATGACCAGTGTGTTGCCAGTAATTACATACGAGAGCAAAGCCTCGCTCACACGAGGCCTCATCAGAAAGAAAGAAGAAAGAAAGAAAAAATGTTTATTCGTCGCAGTCATGTCAGAAAACTCAAAGTCGATGGAGAGGGCTCAGAGTTTCCTTGCGCGAATCATTGTTGCCTGTTAAGAACGCAAAAGCGGTCATTGACTCACTTAAATTGATTAAAGTTCTTAACTTCGAAATTTAAAAATAAGCGTGCCCAAGTCTTAAATCGTCAGCTATCGTGATCTTCAACATTTTTGCTAATGTCAAACGATACATGGTTCATTTGTTTTGGTTCGTACGAAGAGATATTAGGGAAAGGGCAATGATCGCAATTGCGATTTCAACTGGCAGTAACTATAGCCAGATTATGGGTGCATTCCGAGATAGGAAATAATCACTCACAGCGCTCACATGAATATTTTGCGTTCCGATTTAGTTTTCACGATTATGACAGCTAAGATCTGTCATTAGGTAATTTGACAGCGCTCACGGTGATATTTATTTGGGGCATGGTCGGTGTAATCGCAAGATGGCGCGTGTCATGACGTCATCTATGACGATTCAAGGAACATCGATATCGCGCTCACAATAATTCGGAACAGGTTTAAGGACGCTCAAAGCGTTTACAGCCTATCTCGGAACGCGGTCTATATCTACAGAGGCCAACCTGAGCTGGGCAGTTACACTAACCTGTGGCTGCAATTTCAGCAGATCATAGAAAGAGGCGAAGTAGTCAATCCGGTCGATGTGACGCGGCGCCACGCATAACGCGTCTATGTCAGCACCTCGGTGGTGTACCTGCAAGACAAAGATACAAAGTTAACAAAGCTTAGTAATGGGCCATGTGTTCCCCCTACTGGGTGTAAAAGTACCCTTTACAAACCGAAAGGCACTTGTACTCCCTACGATTGCAATCATTTTTTTGTTCTAGACCATACTCTAAGAACCTTCTACTTCGGAGATATTGGGGTTCAAAAGTTCCAACATTTTCACAATAATTTTCTTCAATACAATTTTTTGATGGTTTAAACTTTATTTTAAACACCCCACGACTCCCGTATTATTAAATGCATTCATTAGCTCAATGTTTTGAGTCCGGTACATTAAGTCCTACCATATAATTAGTCTAGAATAGCAAATAAGATACTTTTTTTCTCACCCAGATCAAAATTTCCATGCCTAGGAAGTTGCAGGCAACAGCTTGTAATAAATAAACATGGCGACTGTTCCGTTTTAAACTAAACATACTAGGTAATAAAACGTCACGGAAAATAGTATTGATTTTTCGTTCTTCGATCGTTTGAGGCTCGGCTCCAAAACTGTACTATAAAAATGTATTGATTTGGTCTCCCCTCACATAATAATAATAGGATGCTCCAATAAATATCAATTGTTTTAATATCCCGTCCCTACACCAGAGTCAATTTAGCATGTTTTAGTGATGCAATAAGTCCTCCAACATTGAATGCGCATAAGTTTTAAAAGACACCGTCAGTTATATTGTAGTGGGCAGTATGAGTTTATATTTGTATCTTTTGTAGTTTATTCTTACCAATTGATGAGATAATTATGATAAACTTTGACTCGTAACAAACAAAATTAAATTGAAATGCATCCATTTTAGTCTGTTAGGGGTCAATTCACACCGAAACGCGCCGCTGCGCGCACATTTTAATAGTGATTCAAAATATAACATTATTTACTACATAAAAAGATACACATTTCATTACTGCGCGGCCTGAAATCACTTCCAGTAACGTCGCGCCGCGCCGCGTCTGGCCGCGTCTCGGTGTGAACTGACGCTAAATACCATAATAAAACAGTTCTATGTTTATTTATTCATCATTATATTATTTTGGGGCAACCCAATATATTGATATGCATTAAAATACAAACGCAAATCTTTTTTACGCGAACGGAGTCGCGAAACAACACGTACTTTTGTCGAAAACTTGGTTTCTACAAAATTTACGCATAAAAACATTAATATTTAATTTTACGAATATTGGTATCATATTAGAATCGTAAACTTCTGAAGCGGTAAACAATAGAAAAGACTAACGACTTGATGTTATTGCAATTTAATATCTTTTTGTCATAGTAAAAATCTCTTTAATGATACGATTCTCTTCTGGATTCTTACTAGATAATAAAGTATTTATTACATTTTCAATCTTATTTCTTAACATACAAAGCCTTTTTTATTACTCAATTCACTATCAGTTCTTTTTTCAGCAAACACTGCAGAAAATACCTCACAACATGGTAAGACAATAAGGGCTCGCCCAGACTAGAGACAAGACTGACTGACAGCCTTCTCATACTAGCGGATTGCCAGCGGATTCAAAGCGGAGCGGAGGCCCAGCGGATTCAAAGCGGAGCGGAGGCCCAGCGGATTCAAAGCGGAGCGGAGGCGCAGCGAATTCGCCGCGGAGGCGCAACGAATTCGTCGCGAATTGACAACGTACAATACACTCGGTAACAAAATGGATTCCGAAGAGGAAACACTGCTGTTGGGTTTTTTACTTCGAAGACGAAAGTGAAAGCATTGAAGAATTTGGGAAGATCCATTAACAATCAATCGAATGGAAGAGAGCGACGACTTTGTGTTGTTTTGCAAACGTATAAAGAATAATCCACAACAATTTCGATCCTACCTACGAATGTCAAGCCCTATATTTTATGAGATGTTGTATCTGATACAAACTGACGAAGACGCGAAGACACACATTTGAGATTATCAGTGTCACCTGAAGAGAGGCTCGTAATTTCAATAAGGTTGAAAAATTTGAATTATAAATTTGTTTATAAAAGTAAATATTAGTTTTAAATAATCATGTTTACATAAGATATTGAATTTATAAGCACAATTTGAATATTTGCTTAAATTTGCTTAAAATTAATGTTCTTCGAACTTTTGACTGGCGATTGGCGTTTGTACGAAACAGTACAAATGGAGTCCACGCTGCTATTCGCGACGAATCCGTTGCGCCACCGCGGCGAATTCGCTGCGCCACCGCTCCGCTTTGAATCCGCTAGTGTGATAACTAAGGCCCTTAAGGTTGATGTTCCAGGGTAGCCCGCGATATTAAAATCTTCTTACGTTTTTTGCAATTTGCAGGCCAGTGCAAGTGCAGGTTGTTTGCTGATGCAAAGATCGCGATGTATGTAGTTACAGAATTATAATCATCAAAATCATCAATGCAACCCTCTAAGTTCACAAAGGTCGAGAAACGACTTTTTCAAGGTCAAAATTGTTTCTCGATCTTTATTAGGGTAGCGAAATTAAATTTTTCTTACATTTTCTGCAATTTGCATCAAGCTTAATGAAACACTTACCCCCAATCTGTAAGATCCGAATGTGTAAATATTCCCCCCAACAGTCTCAGCAACGCTAGGTGGCATGTTCTTCCGTGCAGACTCTTCTCTGATCCACTGCCTCACAAGCCGATGCAGTGCCCCCAAGACTTCCATACGATGATGCATTTCTTGTTCCGATTCAAATACCCCATATGGGACTAGGGATTCTTTTAGTTCTGTGGTTTTCTCAATGTCAATGGGCTTTGGACCTAAGGAAAAGTAACAATAATTAGAATTCCCTTTTTTAAATTAGAAACCCTGAATAATAAATTTTATTAATTGATGAAGATTCTGTTACACCTTACCTGCCATAGAAATAGCAGAGGTCATGCCCAAAGTCTTCAAATTCTGCTGATTCTGATGGTCATTACCCTTGGTGGCATTTATGGGTGCTATTGGAGCATTGCTGTGCGAGTATTGCGACGCGGGCCACATCTTGGACATGCAATGCTAACTCCTCTACAATGAATATGAGCTAGCTATAACTAGCTTAGAAAATTAAATGGGGCTCATTTATATAAAAATGCTCTCCTTTTAGACAACTGCTGGGTTTCTTATGAAGTGGTGCAATAATCTGAAACAACGATTGTTTGTTGTAGAGATGGTAACATTGTGAAATGTGTTATTTGCAACAAAATAAGAACGAATGATTAGTCAGAATTCAGTTACAACAATATACAGTGCAAAATAGTTGGTCCAGGGCCAGATTTGATCCGGGGTTGTGGGACTGTTCGAAAGAGATATTGTGGCCCGGAACATAAAGGGCGAGGAAGGAAGATGGATGGGTTTTAGTCAGTAAAAGTCTGACACTCCCTCCCGCTCCGCCGGAGTGGGAGAAGTTATTTGATGATTTCCCAACCGAAAAAAAAAAAACAAAAATAAGGGGCAGATTTGATACGTTGGCTGCCTTTTTTTCCCTAGGCCTACGAAAGATTGCCGGCCCCATAAAGCATGAAAAATTAAATAAAAGAAATTAAATTAACCTTGATGAGCAACACTTCTAATAATCGTAATTGCCATACGTGGATTTCTTTTTAGCGGGATGCTATATGGACACATTTTTGAGTTTTTACTCATAGGGGTGTGGGCAACTACTCAAAAAAACTACCAAATTTTGCCACCCCAGGCCCGGGCCTACTCGGCCCATAGGGAAATCCGCCCCTGTGTGGGTCCTGTATTATAAAAACCATTTGTAAACAGTTTTCCCACAAGTTAGACAGAGTTGTGGCTTAGTATATAATTATCACTTTCCTAGTTTAGTTTGAAATATTTTAATGTTTGATGTCTAAATTTTCATTTTTAAGCTGTGCTTGATGCAGGTTTTATTATAGACTACCTTTTGCTAGTGGCTTTGCCCCATTATGTATGGAAATTAACCCACAGGAATGTTTTAAATGTAGCCTAAGACACTTGTGGATGATGTAGCTCCCTGTCAATGATAGATTTTTCTGAATCAGATCAGTAGTTCTGAAGATTAACCCATACATACAAAAAAGAAATCTATTGATGTTATCCTTGAAAGAGTGATAATATGTGGGTCAAACACTAGTTCCCAATAATTATGTTATAGACTGTTGAAGGTCTTTTTTTCGCAGACAGTAAATTCTAAACATTTGATAAGTATACATGGAAATATTCTAATTTTAATAGCCAGAAAAAAACAGGAATAATGACCGCTGGAGAAAATCTTGTGGTTGATTAGAAAAACATGAGTGCAAAGATAACAATGGAGACATTCAAATAATAAAGGTATATTGACATTTTAATGACTAATCAAGTAATATAATGTTAGCACAAAACTAATCAATAATTAACTGTAATCTCAAGAAACTGTTGTGTCATTGATGAAATATTTCATTGAACCTAGCACAAGTCAATATTTTGATTGTAAATAAATAATGACGTAAATCACACGAAACTTAACTGAGAATAGCTGTGCGATGTTATAGGTAGACTCAGTTCGAAGAAGCGGTAGTGATGCGTAAGCAAAAATCGAACTTAGAGAAAGCACTATACTATTTGTGGACTCAAAATGGGGTTCGTTCACCTACTTTTTACACCGTCTTTAAATAGCGACAGCGCAAGCACGTAACATATTCCAACACGTTTAGCACTTGAAAAGAATGCACAACCGCTAATAAATACGAAAAAACATCAAGAACATTACCTACTTGCGAACAACAGATCCGTGTCTTTTGTTGTCTGTATGAACTAAGGTCACAACTTATGTAAATATGACCCTCACGGGTATCTGAACCTTGAATCTCAATGCGAATGCGCAAAGAAAACATTAGGATACATAATCATAACACATAACATGAAAAACTTCAAGAAAACCGAATACGCATTAGAAAAGCTCACGTTGCCCCGAGGAGATTGTTATTACGTTACCGAGCACTTTATTGTGCTCTATCATGGTTGGAACAGCGTACACTCACCAATTTATTATATCATCCGGCCTAAGCTGCAATATTTTACACATGCAGTTATTTGAAATCATAATAAAATGAAAGAAACAAACATTAATTTCCAAACAAGCACCCAACAGTCGCCAACAACAAGGCAGCCATTTTTATAAAGATGGCGCTAACAGTTCTTGCCCGCAGAAAATACAAACAATGACGGTGTTTTCATCACTAAAAACCATCAAGCTAATGAATGACAAAAATTCTCAAAAATGTTTTATTTTTCATTACTTGTACGTCATTATTGATTTCTAGACAGCAGGTGTTTTGAAAATCAAGTGATGGGATACAAGAATAATTTAGAAAATTATTTTGAAACTAACAAGCATTCTACGTCTCATCCATTTGCAATATCGAAACGTCTACGGATGCGTTCAAAGTTTCAAATATTCGCTACTTTTGCGCATGCTCCATTGGCAGTTTTTGCAGTGACGTATCACAAAACTCCGTTGAACTCGTTCACATATCACTATCTCTTTTTATGTGCTACCAAAAGAAAGGGATTGATAGAGAGCCGGTTGATGTTTTCGTGTCAGCCTTGTGCCCATTTACGAGGAGTAGGTAAAATCCGCCATCTTGAGAGTGAATTCAAGAATGTGAGGACTTTTAGCGGAGTTAAGTGAATTTCTTTAGTAATTTTATTATTAAATGGATTTATATTTGTCCACCACGCGATTTCGTACCCTTTATACGAGCCGGTGCCATTAACGGAAACACTTTGCGCGTCGTTATAGAGCTTAAACGCCGAATTCCTTGATAGTGTTTATGTGACAGGAGAAGACACCGTAAGCTTTCTAATAGTTTTTTGCGTGTCTATTTCCGTTTTCCATCTCGACGATCGTTAACATATACGTGAAAGTGAAATAGGTATCGCGTATCGTTACACAGTTTTCGTTATAGGGCTTCGCGATGTTTTTTTCTGGTCGAAAATGCGGTTAGATGGGCGTTGTTGGTCGGCGATCGGTGGAGTTAAGTCGGGGCCTGTGTCGGCGTCCTGGTGAGGGCCTGGGCCGGTCGGGCGGGCTGAGCGCGCGGCCGCCGCAGAGGATGCGAAGCGCGAGGGTGGTCTAGCAAGGTGTTAAAGTGTTTGAACTAGTGTTATTGTGAAAATGTCGACGACTATGAGGCCTACTCTTCAGACTGTCCCGGAGTCGTTGCCGGCTGACCACGTGACGAGCCCAGCGCCGGCTCCCGCGACGACCACGGCCACAGCAGCGCCCTCGGCGCCCAGGCATCCCAGACCTATGTTCAAGGTAAGTGCCCCCATCTGTTTTGATTCCCCAGTCATACTTTTAAACTGATAAACAAATGTGATAACAAACACATCAAGTGCCTTACATAACTATTTAATCAGACTGAAAACTCATTTGTGTATTTATTGTTTGGATAGCTTATACTAAGAGCTGGACCTTTGTTTTTTTTTAATTATACATACAAGTGTTGCTACATTCTTATCAGAGGTTCAATATTGAAGGAGATAAGGTTGGATTAATTTATGGTAGTACACAGGTAATCTGTAGATTGTGTTTGTACAGCACACATGAATTAATATTTGTGTAAACTAGCAATGGTAGCCTAGATAGGCTAGAAAGTGTGGTCAGCGAAGCATGGCATCTAAACTATAAAATATTACATGAGAAAATCATATTTTCGATGTTCCATTCTTAATTAATTGCTCTGTTAGCATGCATCAATATGGATAGCTGAATGAATGTGAAGTTTTTCAATTAAATATAACTAGAAAGGTGACTGCTGACAATTGCACAACTACACAGCTTACAACAACATCTAGTTTTTATTACTTTATTCTAATTAATTAAGAAACCACTCAAAAATATGTAAGCACAAGCCCCCTTACTGATTGACCTTAACATATTCCATACATTCCTTGAAGATTCATGTTGGCGATCCTTTTTCTACTATTAATAATTAGGTGGTATTAGTAACGACAGCTGACTGAAATTGCAAAATCCTATCCAAGTTCTATGACATTTTGAAACAGGTCCTTTGGTCCACATTAAAACCTTGTTTCAATTATACAACAACAACATTACATAATAACCTGAATAAAAAATAAAATGGCACTCAAGAACCAACAAGTTGCAATCGTAAAAAGAATATAAAAGTAGGCAGTGCTTGCACAAACCAGCAACATTGTACAAAGATTACTCATTCATCCTTTTATCTCTTTGCATTGTGATGTTATTTTAAAACCAAGGCTTTTGTTTGATTTCAAACTGCTCTAGACAATACATTGACTCACTGTTAAACTGTTAATTAAGTTCCAAGTTAGATATTAAATGTATCTGTGGTGAGTGGTCCCTGAAAACCAAATGCAAAACAAATATTACTGTTAAGTTACATTTTCCTACTGCTGGGTAAAGACCTCTCCCCATCACCTATAGTTTATATGATCCTGGACCTAAATGGGCCATTGTGTGTTGGTTTAGTCCAGATGGTCCTACCATCTTTTATCAAGTTTAGCCTGAGTCTACTGGCTGTTTCTGAGCGCCGCATAGTAGTTATTTTGGCTATCTAATTGTTGCTGTATTTCTTGACTCTATCCACTGCTGGGGAAACACTTTTTATATTATCATCATCATGACAGCCTTGTTCCACCAACTGCTGAGTGTATGTAAACGGAGACACAATACTAGAGAATTTCCTAAAACAGGGCAAAGTAAAAAAAAAACATAATTTATGTCAATTTTCCCTGGTTTGTGACTCTCAACCAGGTCTTACCCAAAGTACCAACAACAATTCAGTAAAAGTTGTTTTAAAAGTTCTACTGTTGAAGAAGATTCCCATAGAAATTGTTGAAAAGAAAAGAGTTTTAAAGCAAGACCTCTTTTGATCTGTTATTATTGATATTCTCACCCTGCGCCTAGTAAAATCACACACAGTCATAGTCTCAATAGATAATAACTCCTTTTTAAATAATTACTGTCACTCTATTTTGGTTTGTTACAATTTTATTCTTTCAATATTGTATGACTGATAACTTGTTATTTTTAGTTAAATAATAGAACATATCCTTGCTTCGAAGACGGCTATAATAAAACAACCTTACAATTGTTATTGTAAATATAATTAGAAAAACAAAAATAGTACTAGAAAATGAAGTAAACAAAATATTTTTCATTGAATAGTTGATAAGAATGGTTTACTCAATCTTATTGAGATTACTTTGAAATAACTTATCTCATTCTATGCAATAAAATGATAATAAATAATTCAAATATCAGCCAGTGTTGTACAGTCTAAGAACTAGATAGATACTAGAAATTTAAGGATGAATAAGACTGAGAACTGTCAGTTTCTGAATGCTTGTATCTGAAGACAAATGAATAGGTCAGACAGACATACTTTTGAATGAAACTTGCCTTTTACGCTCACAAGCTTCTAATTTATTTGTAAACAGAACAATAACAATCACAACATTAAGTTTTGTACAAAAACACACAAAAATTAAGTAAGACATTTTAAATTAATCTTGTAAATTATTGAAACCACATGTTTTGGGCACACATTGTCACCACTACAGAAATAATATTTAATTTGTGTGCAACTGTAATTTAACTAGTTAGTAACAGTGGTAGTTATGAGTCATTTTTAATTAACATACTTTACTGTTCATTTTGAATTCTAAAGTACCTACATGCAAATTGTATTCTTTGTTCTATTTACTTTTTAGTTTACTAGCTATAATTATGCAGAGAATACGATAGAATAATAGTACATGATTAAACTTCAATCATATTTGGCTATTATAACACTTCTTCATGACTTTTAGCAATGTAATGTACTTAAAATTATATTTCATTCAATTTAATTAACTAAAATTGAATAAAAAAAATTAATAGAACCCTAAGACAACCCACTGACCGAAATAGGTACAGAGTTCCTTTCTGTCAGTGAATGTAAACAAAATATTGTTCTATTATACATTTGTATCTAAAAACACACCTGTTATCAGTTACACCTTGCTAGTATAATAATAAAAGTAGATTTACCTAATTTGTATATCTTCAAGTCATATTATTATCTTAATTGCATGAGCTGAGTAAATGTAGCAACAGTTTTGAAAGTCCTTGCATTCTCTGTTTATTTATATTGTACTACGTTATTCATTCATGATGACAACAGATTAAGCATCATTTGCATAATCCAGACCTGTTGAAGGCAAATATGGAAGTATGTTAAAATCTTACAAAAATAACATCACTTTGAATGTGATTATGGTGAATTTTTGTGTTAATTTATAAATTGATGTTTTGACATTTTACCTTTCTATTAGTATATTATCAACATAATTAGAACTTTATATGTTTTCAGTCTGCCCACATTCCTACAAGCACTTGATGTGTCAAAATATTGACATAATAATGTTGCCCGTTCATAATTTTAAATCCCGCATGTCCAATGACGTAACTTGTCACGTGCGCAAACAAATTGGTCTAATTAAATATTTCAGCAGTAAGACGCGATCAATGACTGGGGAATCGTAATTTATGCTCCATGTGAAGCTTAGAGCCTGTTTCGTCATACAAAGTGTTATAAAAATGTATTGTTTTGTGTTGCCATGTTGTTGAAAAATGTCTTCTAAAGCTTATAATGTTGTCTGCGTTTATTTATAAGCGGTGAAGAGGTATTACTTCATAACAGGATAATTCAGCGTGTTACTTAAATATTTTGACGTATTCTGCATTATATCGGTTTTATAATACCTACAACTTCATTTGTATAATGAATTTGAGATGGGTATATCAAATACGTATCTCAAATTCATCTTCATTCTCTGATCATTATAGCTAGGTAAAAAGGTTATTCTAAGAAAAGATTAACTGCGATGATTAGAATTTATTCTGTTTTACATCATAAAAATGCGTGTTCGAAGTTTGAAACATACCATAAACTTCGTCATAGAACTCAATGGAATCGTAAACAATCGCTCTAAGGAAAGCGAAAACTTAAGACATTTTTGTCTATGCTACTTCAAATGTATTATCTTGTTATTTAAGGGTAGGTATGTTATTATTGGAGTTGTTTACGCGTCGCCGGGTGTTTTCTCATGCATAAGCATCAGAACTAGGGTCTAAGGGAGGACTGGCCTTCTATCTGCCCCAGTTTTGAGGGTATACTACCTACCTACCTATATCGATACACGTGTGTAAGCTTCATGTAAAGGTACGCGTCATTGGATAATTTTACGGTTCGATAAAGCTTTTATTCACTGTTCAAGGGTTTTAAGCTTTGAAAGCCTGCGTGATTTAATTGTTCACTATATTAACGATGAAAATTCACGGTTTTAATGTTTTTATCTGTTTTTTTGACATAGGTAACACTGCATTAGATTTTGTGACGCGGACGTTGTTCACGTTTTGATTTTATCCTCCACTCCTCACTATCGAATACTGTGTCATTCGAGCTATTGTTATGTTTCACCATAAAAAAAAATGAAGTGTAATACGAATATAACAATTTTACGCTTTAATATGTTCGATATACATATTTTTGAATGAAATGTAAATCGAATTAATTTTGCTTGCAAAGAATAATAAAATTAAATGATAATATTAAACATTAACTGAACTAAACTTACCAGTTTTCCTGATGTTTAGTTGGTATTATCATAATTACCTACGCAATAATAGAGACCAAAGAAGCTACTTTTATGAGTCATCTCTCAAAATTCTCATCGGAAAATAAACACGAAAGCAATAATAAAGATCCAATTTATGTAACAAGCTTTTGAAACATGTAATGCAACATGTTGCAACGGTTAAGCGTGCTGTAACGACTAACCAAGCATTAGAAAGAGACGGTTACACATGTGAGACAGAGACGACGCTCTACTAAACCCAAACTTCTTTTAAACCCGTTGCAACACTCAAACTGCATTTCCCTAATCCACGATTATGTCACATAAGCTTCAAGATCTAAATATAAACTAACGGGGATCAACGCAGGCGCATTCACAACGAAAATATTTATACAATTCAGTGTAATCATTCCGTTTTCCTTCTCTACGCGTAAGTCTAGTTACAGATATATAAATAGATGATGAGAATTCATAGTACGGCGCTTGAAACAGCTGTTCAGCATTTTAGTTTTAGGATTTAACCTCATTTCTTAATTAGCTACTGAAACGTCCACCAATTGACAGACTTCTGCCAAGATTGATTTTGAACCATTTCAAAAGCTTTGTAGGTATTACAAAATTGGATACATTTTCAAGACTGATTAACATATTTCTAAGCTGATTATAAAATAGTCTACAACACTGGGGCCCTGAACCTCTTCCCTGTGAGACCCCCGGGTTGCGGTGTAGGTAGTAAATTATCAAGCGGTCCTAGTGCGGTTTGATCATTTCCAAGAGTATAAAGAAAAGAATCGTGATTTCCAAACTAAAAGCAAAATGCAACAAACAAAAAATCTTATATTCAAGCAGGTCATAATTTAGTTATGCTAAACAAGTCTTCAATTCTGGATTCTATAGAAAGATAAATAAAACAGATTCCTCTCTTATTTAAAATATTCACAAAGAAAGTGTCAGACTAGTAGAAGATGCATTTAAAAGTAAAATGTAAGCTCTGAAGAAAATCTCCGTCCTTCGCAAAGAAATTCCTTTTAATACGGTTGCAACGAGACAAGTTTTAAAACGAATAAATGCGATACAATTGCCTTGTAATCTGATAACAGGGAACCAGATTTTCTAGAATCCATTCAGTATTTAATTAAAAAGAAGTGGGTACTTTAAAAATATGTTTTTGCCAAACTGTTTTCTGAATAGCGAACGCGGTGGAAAATGTTTTGTTTGAACTCTCCAAAGTTAATGAAAGGATCCTTTTAATAGGCTATAGAAATGTATTTAATAAGCCTTTCGTTTTTGTTTTATAATTATAACGGTATAATTTTACCATAGCGCAGGTCTCGACGTAAAAGAAAATTTACATCGTTATAAGCGAGGAAATGATCGTAAGATCAGAGATTATCAGTGTGTTAGATACTGTTCTCAATCCCTGAGCAAATTCAGTCGAGTTACCAAAGTTTCCGTGTTTACCCAATACATTATAACCGCTTCCAATTCGTTTAAGTTTCTGTATACCAAATAAGTTTTGACAGTCTTCGTGAGTATTTTTTTATATTATTCGTCAGTGTATAACAAAGCATCAATTTATATCAACTCCACTTGACTGGGTTGACAAGTTAATGAATTTCCATGACATGCCTGTTGTACGTAGTGGCGGTACTTTCATACTAGCTTAAAAGCTTGGCTTGCCTTTATATCCTACTAGTGTGGGTGTGTGGGTATCCGAAGAGTCTGCTTGCCTTATGGGTTTGCTGAATAGTGGGCCCTTCTAGGCACGCCACTAGTTGTTCGTAATCGAGCATTAAATTATCTTTCTCTAAGACGCATGAAGCTCTTCTTCATTTTGGTGTGGTTAGTACCCAACTTGGTGTAAGTTTTTATGCCCCCCATGAGCCTCTGACTTGAGTTTACATGCCGTCGAGAAATATCTCTCAGACATGCTGGTTGTTTAACGATGTTTTCATGAAGCAGGGTTAAATGAACGATAATAAAGTTCTTTAACGTTAAAGATGTTTCGTGCTTATAAACTTTTCGATGATCAATTTATTTTGATTAGTCGTAATTTATGCGACTTCTTAACCTCAACCTAGGTTCTATTCTAGTCGTCTAACACCGTCACTGAGCTTATGAATCGATATTCCCACATTCGTAGGTATCTTCAAATTGACATTGATACCTATGATCTATATCTTATACTACTGAGTTACTACACCTACATGCTCGTTATTTTTAACACGTTCGCGTAAAATTACATATTTTCAACATTTTTATCGCTACTTTGGTCCTAGTGGTTGATAGCACGATTGCTGAGCTCGATTCCTGGATCGAGCAAACTGTTGTTCGGTTTGACATTGGGTAATTCTCAATAACAGCCTGAAATCTGGTTACTTCCAATAGGATCCTCCTATAGCATGGGATATAACTAGCGTAATCTAGGAGTACTTTTATCCTTACCTAGTTCCTACCTAAGAGATCAGGCAACCTGGACGCCGGAAACTTAAAGATGCTTCAGTAATATCGATCTTAAATGTAACTTTTAGGATAGAGAAAGAAGAATGCATGAAAAATTCGACACACGTACATTCAAAACTAGTCTAAATGATAATCCGCCGAATAGATTCCTTACACGATCCTGATTTACATGCTACCTTGTCAATCCAAGTCGTGACTTCGTCTAGACGTCCTATTTCTAAAACAATACCCAGACTTGCCTGATGCTTGCCTAGACTTGCGTTGTTCATAGGCTCAGAGGTTATAGTCAGCTTTCATGCTATTGTGCGGTTAAGGAAGGTGGAGTGTATTGATTGGCTGCGGGTTTTAAAGTAGTCAAGGACTAGCTTTAAGCTGTGTTGACGAAAGGGGACATACATCTAGAAGAGCTTAAGAGGTCAGGTGATGCGGATGAGTCAGGTGCATTATGTGAAAGATATGTTAGCTTTAAAGAAGTAAACTCTGAAACAACGGCTGATGGAACGACCCTTTTATATGACCATAAGATTAAATGCTATTGAACAATATCAGGAAAGCCATAATAACAGTACTTTCAAAAGGACGAATCTCCCATAAAACTTAACATCTCAAACTGCATAAGGTTTTCATTATTACCCGTTATAACTAAGGCTACGCAATAATGTAAGATCAGATTATAAGGGAACTTTGCAACGAAGGCAAACAAGCCGTGCATAGCTCGCAAGTAACTATGATTAAAAAAGTAAGGTCACGCAACGCTAATATTAAATATGGTGGAAACTGACGTTTAAGTTCGTATCGTATTACGCTTGTGTAGTAAAAAATGTTGAGTAATATGTAATTATATATTGCAGTTTTGCGTTTGTGGCTTCAAGTTCAATCACATTGAAATAACAACGTTCGTTGGATAAAAACACTTCTTCCAACCGTTTGCGCAGGTTGTTCCGTGGATTAGTGACCATTCATTACGTACTGAGGACCTTATTTGCTTTGGAAAGCACATTAATCTTACCAAGGACATCTAAGGCAGACATGCAGCCTTTCCATGGTATTCAGCTGCATCTGGTTAGACCAGAAGCCGACCGTCATAGCACATAGTCAGAAAACAACCTACGTACATATTGTACCTCCTTACAGTTTATATTGAGCAATCGGAAATACAAGGAGCCTTACGCAAGGAGGATGCTAGCACCTTCGCACTACGATGTAAAGGAAGTGATTTGATCGGAATCGCAGGTGCGATCTCCATAGGAAGTTTCGACTTGTTAAAGTACGTCTGAAATGGGGGCATCAAAGTACAAAGCCAAGTAGAGACATTACCATCCTTTGGTGAGATAAATTATTCTGCTTGGTCCAGTCAAGACCCAGGAGTACCACCTCCAATCTCCTGAAATCATCCCTTGAATACCTGCCTTTTGCTTTACTCAAGGGTGCACCTGCTAACATCGTTTCCCAAAAATGCCTTGTCTCCTGAGTCTTGGTTTCCATGATAATGATAATGATAATGAGGCAGAGATTTCATAATCTCTGCCTCAGCCCTGCGGTAAAACATGCGTGTTGTTATGCACAGAAGGAAATTAAAATTAGACAGCTCAAAAACATCATGTTTACTTATCATTCAAGTCAAATCACACGGCTATCCGTGTGATTTGACTTGAATGAATGATAAGTAAATCATATCTGTCTTTACAGATATGGTGTCTCCAGATGATTATTTTGAATATTGAAAATTCACAACCACAGTGAACCATGATTGTATTTCTACGGGAGTGGTTAATTCCGCAACGAACGTTTGCTGAATCAGTTTTATTGGCTATGTCGAAATGGTCTGTACAAGAAACTACGACTCAACCATTATTTGTAACATGGCAAATGTGTTTATTCCAATAATTCTAACCTAAATAATGTAAATATAAACGCGGACTTTGATGTTTTGGCGGTGGGTATAAGTGTACTGTAAAACCGTAACAGGTAGTCTCTAAACCTATCCTAGGGAATGTGATTATGTGACTTAGTATTTAAATACATCCTAATTTATATCTTTACTATCTAGTCAAAAATTTACCTCTAGAGGTCTCGGAAGTCTCGATATTAGTATACTTTTCGCTGAAATAAGTAAGACACGTGCAAATTGTACCTATTGTAATCGCTCGTCATGTAATAGCGAGCAAAATAAACAAATAAGGCTAACCTAATTAAAACTGCAATGATTCATAAATTCTCTTCTTCATCATATCTTTTTCCTGGCGTGGTGCCAGCGTCCGTTTTGTGAGGAACTTAGTGGTGCTGATGTTGGCAAGTGTCTCCCAGATCCTTCCTCTGTGATATGTCGAGTTCCAATTTGTCTATTTCGAATGCATTTTCCTGTTACGTCTTATTCATCATCATTTCAGCCGGAAGACGTCCACTGCTGGACATGGGCCTCCCACAAGTGTCGTCATATTGACCGGTCCCGTGCGACTCGCTTCCAGCGGATTCCCGCAACCTTCACCAGGTCATCGATCCACTTAGTGGAAGGTCTTCCAACGCAACGACTTCCGGTTCGCTGTCTCCAGAACTTTTTTTAACTCCAGAGACTAATCGATTGTTTTATTGAAATGTACTTGATATTATGACGACAACCAAAAACCCAACTTAATAATAATGTAAACCTTTTCCATTTGCGAGTTTGGTTTGTAGCTTTGTGTTAATTTAATAATGGTAATTTAAATACAGTATTTTATACCATAAAGTTGGAAAAGACTGAAGGATAATTTTAGTAATTCTAAAAGTTAAGGAGCTTCAATACTTCCGCACGCTAATTTGCGATTCTCGCAGCAAGGGATCCGAGACAAACTTGTGTCGTGTGACGCTTCTAATTCCACTAAACTTGTTAGGAGTACGGAGACTTTGGAAATTGTAATGATGTCTTCTTTAGAACTTGCACGATATACACTTTGTTTTAAAATGTTTCTACTTTCACGCTTCCCTTGAGACGGTGGAGCTTTTAGTGTTATAAAAAGATACCACTTAGTACTAAAATGAGGACATTTTAAACAAAATGTCAGGAGTTTAGGGACTCACAACCAACGCTTATAATGAGATATTATTTCAACGTTGAATTAACAAGGGTAGGTAAAGATAAAAAAAGCACGTGTACAAACATTATTTTCAGCAAACACGCTTCCGCAAATCCGACCTCAGCGAATTTCGTTCAAATTGTATAAAACTTTTAGTCGAAATTCGGAAAGGTCAGCTTTAAAATATTTTCGCTGAAACTGAAAACATTATACGGAGTAAAACTCCAACGGTTGACGTAACTGTTGAAACCATTTCCGGACTATGTTGGAGTCAGCTTCCAGTCCAAGCAGATGCAGATGAATACCAGGAGCTTAGGATCTTACATGGAGCGACTACTTATCAGGCCTTCAGAACCCAGTTTCTTGGTACCACGATACCTCTGAGTCAGGTCTTTAAGGCTGCTGACTACCCGTAAAGTCTGTCAAGAAAAATGGCACCCGGTCGGGACCCTTAAATGCTCGAGGACGACGCACCGAGAGTAGAGGACTGACCTGTATAGCTGTTACTATTAAGCCACAATTCTTCTGCTGGAAAAAATTAACATAATCCTACTACTAATAAAAATGCGAAAGTTCGTGAAGGTGTACGGATCTTTGTTACTCTTCTACGCAAAAACTACTGACCGGACTGGGATGAAAGTTGGCAAACAGATAGTTTATAACCTGGACACTAACATAGGATCCTTTTTTTTTATCCCGGTACTACGATCTCGTGGGACATTACAGAACTCCACGCGGGTATTAGTTAGTCAAATATACGGGCATGTATTCCGAAGCCGTTTTATCGATTCTTCGTTGACATAACGCTAAACATTCTCGGTTGTTCAACCTGACGGAAATAATCTTAATATAGAGACAGTTATTTTTAGCCACAACCTTTCTTTTTCTGTTTTCCGATGCGTATCCTCTTACGCTGTCGCTTTTTGGTCGTATTTCATTGAATACGATGTTTTTGGTTCACGAAAATAAGCTTAGGTTATTAACTTGGCTTCATAGGTTTTCGGCGCCACTATTTTAGTTACATGGACGCGTTGTTACAATAAAATGTTGTCGACGTTATCAATCTGTGCTTTTGCGTCAAAACATACATAAACTCACCTCACTTTCTTATAGGAGTAGAGAGAAACTGTAGAACTCCGCTTGATACAATCCTCATCACCAGCCTATTAATGTTCGCACTGCTGGGAGTGCTGGGACACAGGTCTCGTCTCTCTCAATGAGAGGGAAAAGACTGTATGTAATACACGACGCGGGCCCAGTGTGGATTGGTAGATGTCACATGTCTTAGATTCATTTTGATTCTAGGACATGCCGGTTTCCTCACGATGTATCCTTATACTCATCTGGTATACATTTAACTGGAATTATTGCTAAGACTATTGAAAGAAACTGGTTAGTAATACGGATGCGTTGTTGCATCTTTAAGTAGTATTTTTTTTCGTATTATGCTGGTGTGTGTAATATTTTACTATTTCTAGTGCTGATGTCATGTAATGCATTCTTAATTATTTCTGTCGTGAGCAAGTAACTCCTAACACTAATACTTATTTCTTGGTTTAGATATTTAACATCGTTTCTTGGACTGCTCACATTTTGAGTGTACTCCTCTCTGGACTAAAAGGAAACTGCTTTAATCACGATATCCGGCTGTAAAAACGTGTAACAAAGTATAGCCAAAAAGCTATTTTCTTTTTCCTCATAATATTACGAGTGTACAGAAAGTTAGATCAAATAACTAAGGAGCTTGCGTATATTTTCCTTCCGATTATTCAAGGGAGGTAAACACATCGAAGATGTCTTTATCATTTATAAGCCCAATTTTTTTTTTTTCGTGCCTTTATGTCAAATTAGCCCTAATAAATTGGTCTAACATGGAAGAATAAGTTTTCAAATCAAACTAATAATTCCAGAGATTAGTAGCGTTTATACAATCATGAACACACTTCAGTTTCATATTCGTATAGATATTATGCATTTAGAAAATACCTTTATAGTAGTGATTAATTGTGTATATCTATAGCTATGTATAGCATTTACTGAACACTCGTGCTGCACCTATTACTCGACGTTATGCTGAGCCATAAAAAATGTACACTCCGAAGTGTTATCTATGACAAAATATAGTTTTATAACCAGTGTGTTTGCGATAATATCATGTAGGTGAAGAATGTGACATTATCTTTGAAAGTTTAGTTCGAAATGGTACAGATTTTTTGGACAGATTTTTTTTGAGGGATCTTATAAGTCTTCTCGGTAAATAATTCGTGGGAAATAAGACAAAAATTAACTTAACGCCTAGTAGACAAACGCCAAAACTGCTGCGAAAGCTCAAGCTTACGACTATCTTTATCGACAAATATTACTCTCAGCACCAAATAAATGTTAGTACGGAATCAGCGAAACGTGACTCTTTGGGTCGTATTATATTCCCGTGGTACAGTCGAGCAAAAACTACTGTCAATGTGTCCAGTACTTATCCAGTAGCCATATAAGGGCCTGCCGAGAGAGTTGTGAAGTTTCTGCCTTATTAGTTACTCGCCACGACGTCATACGAGTTTTTACTCACTTTTATGTGCACAAGACTTTCTAAAGCATTAAAATTGTAGCACCCATCTGTAACTAGATTAAATACAGAAATATTTTAATTTTGACACACTAAAACTGAACTTTTCACAAAAAATATATTATAAAAGATCTAGTCGTGGCTACGCCTACGTCATGAATTTTAAACAAACTAATTTAATCAACGAGCTTAGATTGAATTTAGTGTTTAGGAGAGCAGACTAAATATTTCTGCGAACCACGTTTTTGGAATACGAATATGTAAGAAATTCTTATGCAAATTTTAAAACTGTCGATAGTTTTCAATATGAAAGGAAGTGTAGAACCCCGTAAAGATAATTGGAAGAAGAATTTCATCGATATTGCGCGGTAGTTCAACATCGTAGATCAAAGTGACACGTCTATTATCGGCCACCACCTGCGACCAACTAAGAGCGGTCCCTTCAGGTATTGCCAACGTAATAAAATTATGCAAATTTTAATACTACCCACCAAAGACAAATTGACAAAGGCTTATTGAGGTGACAGCTTATAAATCCGGCATCGTGTGGAATACGCGGGCATTTGGAAAATTGATTTAAATATTCTTTTAGATTTTCATGAATAAAGTATTTAGTCATTTGAATGGTATAATTGATTTAACTCGGAGAACAGTTGGCCGTAATGAAGTGAATAAATAATTACTGTTGGGGATTTTGGAGTAAGCTTAGCTCTAATTTACTTAGCTTCCATCTAGCATAAAACGGAGTGAAATTTCTCGAAAGCTTAGTAGGTTTATAATGTATTCAAGTAGACTTTAGGTAGCTTGTAATTCGTAGATTTCGCGGTAAAGCAACTCAAGTTTTCTAATTCACTGCAGCTGTATGTAAATAAGTCCTCATCATCATCATCATCAGCCTATTAATGTTCCCACTGCTGGGACAAAGGCCTCCTCTCTATGAGAGGGAAGTAAGTCCCAAGTTGAACCCCAATGCGTTCAAACGCTGGATTATTTGGCTGTCGTATCTCTTGCTTCTTCTTCGACTTCGGCGAAACAGAATCTAAACATTGCAAATAGGTATTGGGTAGGGAAACCTTTTCCAATTTTCTCAACAATACCTACCCGACTCACTGCCTTCTGCACCCATTCTAAAATATGAAGTACCTTCAGCGAAGTTCCAACAGGTTTATTGAACAATTTACGAATTGAAATCGTCATTCGGATGTTTAATTGCGATGTCTCTCGCAGATTACTTGTGGGAGTGAATGAGTTTACACTGTATTTAGTCCAGGAAATGAGGAAAAGGTTTCCGGGGTAAAAATATGGAATTGCTAAAGCACTTTACCTGTTGGTGCTGTCAAGTGTTTCGAAGAGCTTATTTTAAGAATTAAAAAAAAATTGGAGGATGAATGATGGCTGGGTGTTTGTTACTAATTTACGCTAAAACTGCTAACCGGATTTGGTTGAATTTTGGCATAAGTACAGACAGATTTTATTCTGATTTCGTTGCGGGACAAAAGACAGTTAAATTGTATCTGGGTCTTAGTCAAGCTTCATTGTCTCGGCGCTTTTTCTGGTTGTGGTTTGGGGACAGTGTGGCGCTGGCAGGTTTCCCTAATATTCTGCAAATAATTTCCCGTATTGTATTCATTCTAAAAATCTTGTTCACTCCAAACGTATTTGTCATAAACACACGTGATTATAAATTCCATCCATAATGCTTAAGTAATTGGTCCGCCCTACTGCCTTAAATAACTTCTTATTAAACTCCACAGCTATGGCACGAAACTTTAGTTAACGTAGTATAGTTAAACGGTCCTTTATGGTAACATTTGACAACGCTTTTATGCAGTAGCAGTAAGGTCGGTTTTGATATGTCAAGTGACGTGTTGATATTAGATGTTGTTAGGACATTGTATTGTTCAATCGCTATAATTAACACTTGTAAAGTTGCCCTTGGTCACCGGCTCTCGGCATTCCAAAAGCTACTATGGTCAAGCTTAGGGCATTAGTGTATTTTCTATAATATCTATTTAAACTAAAAATGTATATGTTTGTAACTAATAAGCTTGAATACTAGTGGACCGATTTCAAAAACTCTTTCGCCACTAGAATACTACATTATCCCTGAATAGCATAGGCACCCGAACGAAGCCGTTAGTATTCAATGCAAAGCCAAGCAAAATACAGAATGTTTTGTTTCAATGAGCATTCAATTTTCAAATCTATTGATTAAACATCGTTTCAATTTCGGAACGGTGACGTCATCCAACCCTACAGTTAAGCGTAGAACACACAGAATTCATTAAATTAATTTCGATTTTCAATTTCGTTCTCTAAACATTTCACTTTTTACAAAAGGGAAATGTTGGAGTATGTTTTTGCGTGCTATTTGACTGTTAAATAAAAAAGCAATTGGATGTACCTACTTTTGCTTTTAATTTATTACGCAGAATATGTATAAAATGTTATTAAACTGGGTTGTTGATATCCTCGGGGTTAATAACACTGCGTGGTGGCTTCGTTACGTCATCCAATATTGTCACCATAACAGAGAATTATTAACGTAAAACTTCATAACTGTATAGGTAAGTAGATACTTCATTTCAACACGTAATTTGCTCCTTAATAAATTAATTCACTTCAAGTCTTATGTCGTACTCGTAAGGCACTAGGAAATACTTGGAATTTACAAGGCCATCTTCAAAAGTTTAGGGATAAAAATTGAAACTTAGCACTCAAACGACCTGTAGCTTCAGTCTAAACTTGGGTATCATGAAACACGGAAGATGGGAATATTAAATTTGCTTTACGTGATCGTACACCTGATGTCCTGAGAGGTTCGCAGAGGTCTGAGAAGGATCTGTCAGTATCCGTACCACGGTTGGTTCGGCCTAATGGCTGTGGCTGCTTCGTTAGTAATTGGCGGGCTTTACCGTCCAAATGGTCATGTAATTGTTAAGCATGATCAAACAGCCAGTGCTGGGACATAGACCTCTTCTCTGTTAGGAGGAATATACTTTAATTTATCTCACATGCCCAGTGCGGGTTGGTAGATTGTCACTTGTCTTCGAAATTCGAATTGACGCGGACGTCCGATTGGTGACAGTTCGGTTGGTTTATGAATTAAACCCATATCTTTGCTTCTACAATTAAATTATCGAGACCATTAGTTCTCTACAACTTTAATAACGCGTAAGCTAACTCTGAGCACTTTGATCGAAAACCGGATGCCCTCAGGGACTAGTTTTATATCTTGCAACGAGATATTACCCACCTATTATCTGGATAAAGTGCGTTATAATTCCATTAGCGGACTTTTACTAAGGACAGGTCGGCCATTAGTCGATGGTAAGTAAATGTATCGCCTTTCTGCAGTACGTTGTCACTTGATATAAGTGATGGCAGAGATACAAGTACTTATAAGAGATAGATGGTGTAGGACAACCCTTATGGGCCAGTCTGACGCTTGTGAGGCCTGATTGCTATCGGGGTCGGTTTACACTAAACCGGAGCAGAGGAGACGTATGTTAATCAACCAATCAAATAGATTGAAATCCACATAACTTTGGTATTGGTCGAATCTTGCATGTCTCCGCAACGCTCAGCCCATCTTCATTTGGTAGGAACCGGGACTTAAAATAGATAATAAACCCTACTCCTTCCTTCGTCATCATCATCCACAGCCGGACTCCACCCACTGCTGGGTACAGGCCTCTTTTTGTTTGTGCCAAGCTCCACGCTCTTGTGACAACCTCATCCAGTGAGGTTGATCCAGGATATTCTCGCAACAACATCGTCTGCTCATCTTGCTGCTGGACGACCACACCTCTCCGTCCAGTCCTTAAGTCTATTAAAATATGAACCACGAGAACTCCATCGCTAGCTACAGCTACTGGGCAGTTAACTCCGGTACAACCTTGCTAACTGCCGGTACACAAAGAGATTGTTTCAGTAATTGTACTTATTGATAGGACATAGTGTTCTCATAGATAGCTTCAATGGGTAATTATGCTTACATGTAGGCCGAACCCAACCTGCCCGTCATAGTAAGTTGTTGTCAAATCACAGGACAAGAATAATGCTTGTGTCCCTGGTAAAGTGTATATGATGCAGTTTTGTTTTTACATGTCATGCTTGTACATTTTGCACTCGTGACGTCATTGAGTGACATTTTGACGTGGTCACTCGTTTTTCACAAAAATACAATCATACTTTTTTATATCTATACTAATCCATACATAATTATAAAATAAAGTCGTGTTAGTTACACTATTTATAACTCATGAATGACTGAGGTAGCTTAGAACCAGGAGACGGAAAGGGTTTCTTTTTAGTAAGTAGTGGGTAGATAGTAGTTAGGAAGTGAGTAGGTCAATTGGAATACAATGTTCATAGTTGACAGGACAACGTCTGTCGGGTCGGCTAGTATTAGAGGAAAGATTTGTATTTTTGTATGTAACGAATAAACTTAAAAACTATTGAACCGATTTGGAAAATTCTTTCAGCAATGGATAGCTACATTATCAGTGAGTAACATAGGCTATATTTTATCCCCCTACTCCCACGGGAACGGGAACTATGTGGATGAAACCGCGTGACGTCCGCTAGTACTGAATAATATGACAACACATGAAACGATTGCTTTTGGCTATAGGTACTAATATTTTTTACAAACATTAGAATGGAGCTGTAATATTTTTCCTTCATTACGTCTACATCCGCGGCATGAATCAGTAAAATTGTTATTACGTTTTTATTTTATCATTTGAGGAAAAAGGAAATTAAATTAAATTGAATTGTCGCTCGTGTGTTCTAGGCTCTATTTATTGTTGTAGTAAGTACGTCTTTAGCATTACAATTAGGCAGTAAAGGCTCATTGTTACCGGATTTAGATCTGTCGTATGAGCATATGAATGTTGCTATATTATAGAGAAAAAAAACAAAGAATTTGCATTAACCTACTACAAAAAGTGTTATTGAAAAAGCGTAATTTTGTCATGCTCCCGCCTGCCCTTATGCTAATTAATTTGCGGTCGGCACAACACGTCTTCTTAAATTCTTCTTTATTAGTGTCTTGAATCTCCAACTAAGATAATACGTCTGCATGAAATAACGTAGTTTTTTTCCCCGCTTAAAGAAACAGTTAATGTTTTATTCTCACAGTCCAGTTATGTAGCGTTCTAACTTAAATCTAGTCTAATCGAATTATAAAGCCTTTCACTGACTTGCATAAAATATACTAAACTCATTTTTAAAGATTACCAAGTCAGAGTGCGTTCTCAGAGCCCAATTTTGCTGACTGTCTAATGGTTCGACCACAACTTGACTTTGTTTAGAAGTAACTACGATAATATCGGTCGCGGTTTAGCCAAATTGACCTTTAAGATCATGCAATCACGACCAAAGAGCTGTGTTTCCATATTTATTGAGGGAACCGCCCGTCTATGAGTGTGCAATTCACTACGGGCACAGATAATATAATACTAGCGTACAGATACCCCATCCCATACAAAGAAACGTGACCGCCGTAACTACGTCATTTCTACGGGCTATTCGGGCAATGGTCTAAAGTGGCTGAGCCCGGCTTGTTTTACTAACCTCGGCTCTAGATGGAGCTACCAGCGTTGACTCACCAGCTTGTGGGCCGCGACCAGTTTATTTTACACAAATTTACACCAATAGATGGCGTTAAAACCATACTCTACTTTTGTACTACCTCTAAAACTAAGGTAGCCCCGTGACCTTGAAGCTTAAGTCGTTAGTCACTCGGCAATCGACAATAATAAATTCACGTTCTTTCATGCCTACTTAGCGCATGATTTCTTGTGCATGGTAATGGTACAGCTAGGTACATGTTTTTCGGCCGACTTAGTTATTTGTTATGTTCGGCGTCAAACGTCAACGCAAAATATTATAAATAACAAGTCGTTCAGTCAACTATAATCATTCATAATATCGAAATACGTAGCTCTTGTAATGATTATTTGTTTTTTTTTATTTGTATGTTTTTTTTAAAAATTAGATGACTTAAAGGGAGAGTTATTTTTTAACAGCGTCAGTTTCGAGTGTATAAAAAACATTTTTTAATTACAAGCTGTTATTACTTAACTAAGTAGCAATATTTGTAATTGTATGTTGTGTTGGTACCTACATAAGTAGGTAAGTATTAGGGAATGCAATCTCGCGAGTTTAACGAGATTGCACTCGAGCTTACGTCTTATTCGAAGCGCGGACTGACAGGGACGGAGTTGCGATCTCTCGGTTTAGTAGAAGACTGGTTGTTTCTTTCATTTGTTATTTTGATAGATACGCGTGTATGTCAAAGTTTACTACTTAGGTCCACGTTCACCGAAAAGATAACGGTCTGATTATCTAAAAACAGCTGTCACTGTGACATGTTCCTATACTAAAATGTCTGTTAAACATTAGATATTTTTAGATAATCAGAGCGTCATCTTTTTAGTGAACATGGACCTTGGAAGTTTGTTAAAAAAATATAGATAGAGACGTGAAACAATGCTTGATGCATATATTATGTCTACTAGCTGTTGCCAGCGGTTTCTCCCGCTAGAACTCGAAAATTGGAAAGGAACATAAAATCGGGATAAAACTATCCTATGTGTTAATCCAAGTTATACTCTATCTGTGCAACAAATTTCATCTAAATCCGTCCAGTAGTTTTTGAGTGACAGAGTAATAAACATCCATCCAAACTAACTTTCACGTTTGTAATATTTAGTAGGATTGTCTTATCTTATAATACTTATAATGTTTTTTTATTTATTTATTCAAACATTGTGATTATTTGCAAAAAAAACACACAAAACTGCCAATCTCGCGAGATCTCGCGGTATTGTTATTCATAAACGAGAGATTTTTCATTCTCTAGTAGGTAGATATACTTACCGGCTCGGATCTTGAGCGCTAGATGACCGAGTGGGGATGACCTTCCGCATTGCACGGACGGTACAGTACATAAACTTACCCCAATCTGTCAAATATTCCTAATCGAAAATGAACCATCTGCTTTTGTTATAAAGTTGAAAATCGATTAAATCAACTTTACAGTAATGATTACGTTTACTTGCTGGCGTCTGTACGCTCGCACTCATAGAAAAACACTTACGAAATCCAAAAATGTATCTACTGCGCATGTGGACGTAAGCAAGCGATCAAGATCCGTGCCGATTGATAGGTAAGTACCTAAAGCCTTTCCATTCTACTATTATCCAACTACTTGCTGGCGTTCGATTGAACTGAATGTTGGACTGAGACAACAACAATATTATGAGTAAGTAGGTACCTACCTAAGTTTCGAGTCGCTTAATTTACCTGCTTTTATCAGTTTCATTTGAATTGCGTTTTGTGCTACAAGAAGAAGCATCTAAGGCCGCGTTCCGAGATAGACTGTAATCGATTTGAGCGTCCATAAACCCGTTCCGTATTACCGTGAGCGCGATATCGATGTTCCTTGAATCGTCATAGGTGACGTCATGACACGCGCAGGGTCGGTGTAATCGCATGGTGGCGACCATGCGATTACACCGACCCTGCGCCAAATAAATATCACCATGAGCACTGTCAAATGACCTAATGACAGATCTTAGCTGTCGTGAAAACTAAATCGGAACGCAAAATATTAATGTGAGCGCTGAGTGATTATTTCGTATATCGGAATGCACCCTAACTTAGTCCAAGCTTAAACCATGGAACCAGTTTTTTTTTTATTATGAGCAATAATCCGATGACAATAGTCCTTAATACAAAATTGACCACCTCACCTCAGAGTCGGTTCAGTTGTGATTGTGTAAAATACATACAATAATCTGGATCGAAGATTTGCGTGCCGATTATAAATAATAATTATTAAAATATGTAATGAATATAATAGAATTTTTTTGGACGTGTACATTACACGCGTGTGCGCGGCTTGCAATGTATATGTCACCGTTGAATTGTCAAACACGTTAGATTGTAAAATAACTAGAGAGATTGTAAACTCTCGAAATATTGTCAAACGAACATACGACTATATCGACTCGGGATTCCAGTTTCATCAAGCGATGTGAAAAGATTTTATCGTTGACTAGTTGTACCCGGCCATGCGTTGCAATGCATTTTTTCCTACCTACCTACTACCTACCTACCTACCTGTCTACTTCTCACCGTTTAAACCTTCCCTGGACTACGACAAATATTTTAAAATCAAAATCAGCTCAATCGGCCCAGCCGTTCTCGAGTTTTAATCAGACTAACGAACAACAATTCATTTTTATTTTTATAGATAGATTTCATTTTAGATTTTCTTTTTATGTAAGTAATGTTTCTGGAATGGCTTCAAGGTTCAAAATTGTAATTTAAGAGCGCAGAATTGCAGATATTTTTTTACACGTCTAAATATATTTTGCTTTATATGATATATTTGCATTTCATAAATATTCCTAGATAAATGGTAATGTGTTAAGTACAGATATTGAGCTGTGTAGTAAAACAGAAAATGAAAACAGCGCCATCTATTGGTAGAAATAAACATAACAATCCACAACGTAGTACAAATTCGGTTCACCAGAGGCAACACAATAATTTTATTTTGTAAAATCATGGAATTGGGAACTAGGACCCCATTATTCCTTTTTTTGTGTTAAGGGGAATTTTTAAAACAAGTAAATACTTTTTCCACAGTCAAATTTAAACAGATAAACAAGCTCCAAAAACAAATCGATACACATAACGCCATCTATTGAGATTTTTTTGAACTATTTTTTCTTTCTTCGCAATGAGACCCCATGCTACGGGTCATTATAATCGGGATCTTTTCAAAGATCGACTGAATTTGTTTCTCCTAGGCAAACAGGCACCACTCTAGCCCGCATCGCTTCACATCAGGCGAGTTTCAGTCAAAGACAAGCCTATTTAGTATTAAAAAAACCGTTAAAAAAAAAGCGTCCTGACCGAATATAGTCGAATTACGTGTTTTTTTTTTAAATGCTACCTAGTGATACCTACCTTTCTTATTAAGAAATACTCGTACTATTGAGAAATAGTAGTAGTAAATGTGTACGCCGTTGACGACAAAATATAGCGATTTCTTTACTTCACATATTAAAATATTGACTTTGGATTTAACTGCATGGAGCTTTTTGTAAACATAAAAAAAGTGTGATCCAACTCTCATTTTCAACTCAATATATGAAAGTATAATATTCCTAATAAGAAATCATAAATAGAATCCACATATCCGAACATCAACAACAACCTAATCATTAAAACAAACACATTCTATTTAACACACACAAATCGCGATCTACTACAAATATGACGTCATTAATTAATCATGGCGGAACAAATAACTCCAATTATACTGCCGCTATACATATGCCAATTAATGCTTCGAACTATTATATTTATTTGGGTTTAGTGAAGATAAGTTTGAACTTCATTCCTCGTTATGACGATGTAGATAGGTGTAAGTGATTTATTTAAGTCTTCCTGGACTTAGTGACGGATGATATGGCACGAAAGGAGGTGTCTGATGAGATGACAAGTAATAGACATAGATGTATGGAAGAAGAAGAATGAAGAAGAAGAAATGAATTGGGATAGTGGCAAGAAGATAATGACGATGATTCCTCCAAATAAAATAAATAACAAATGCCCTTTTTTGGCTGGAGGTACTAGGGAAGCAGGAATGGCAGGACACGTTTTATAATCACCAACATAGTTTTAAACATGGAACAATCCATCATCATTTTCATTTCAGCCGAAAGACGTCCACTGCTGGACATAGGCCTCCCCCAAGTGTCGCCACATTGACCGGTCCCGTAAGACTTGCATCCAACGGATTCCCGCAACAATACATAGAACTAATGACGCCATTTTGTTTTTTCACTTTAATTTCCTATGTTTACCAACATCGCCCCTTTTTTTTTTTTTTTTTTTTTTAAGGATGGGAAATCATCAAATGACCCCCCCACTCTGGGCGGAGCGGGAGGGAGTGTCAGACTCTTACTGACTAAAAACCATCCATGTTCCTTCCTCGCCTTTTACGTTCCGGGGCCGCGGTATCTCTTTCGAACAGGCCCGCAACCCCGGCAGGCTTCGGCCCTTGCGGGCCCCTCTCCTTTTGCTGACATCTCTTTGAGGCGCGCGTGGAACACGAACGCGCCGTCGACACGGCCTGTCGTCGTCGTTAGACGGCCGGACGGCTAGCTAGCCCATAGCCAGCCGTCCACAGGCCCGCATCTACGGTGGCCGGTAGCCACCACGTGGCCCCCGACGCCCGTTGCGTCTCCCGCGGCGGCCGGGAAGAGAGGATCTCTCCCTCTCTCGTTCCGCCACCTCCTTCGCTAGCATGACTGCTTCGCAGAAGGAGGCGACGGCTTCCCATTCCGTCTCGCTCCGGACCATGGATTGAACCAGGGCCGGACGCGAGAGGTCGCCGCCGCCGATCGCCGCCACGATGACACGGCGGAGCTCCGCCCACGCAGGGCAGACTTCCACCGTGTGCTCCACCGTGTCCTCCGGTCGATCCTCGCAGTGGAGACACCCGGGCGATTCCTCCCGCCCGATTCGGTGCAGGTACCTCCCGAAACATCCGTGTCCGGTGAGGACCTGCGTCAGGCGGAAGGTGAGGACGCCGTGGCGCCTCTCCAGCCACTCCTCAAAGAGGGGACTTACCGCCACTATCGTGGCGTGCCCTACCAACATCGCCCCTCACATCATAGTAATTTAAGACTCAATATTGCAGCAATGCAAGAGTCTTGTGTATTATCTTGTGGGTGGGACACATGTCATGTTTCCATACACGCGTCTGTTATGAGAAATACGCATTTGACCTTTTTCTTGAGTTCATCAGCAATAAGGTCGGTTGTACTTGTTTCAGGCGACCCTTACCGCTATTTCTATTTGACGTAATCATACTATAACAGGATTGGAATATATTATTTAGGTCTGAGGCTAGTTTTTAGGGTTCCGTAGCCAAATGGAAAAAACGGAACCCTTATAGATTCGTCATGTCTGTCCGTCTGTCTGTCTTTCTGTCTGTCTGCTCTTTCGTAAAATCGTAACTATTATATTATGTTACTTGCTGCTACGGAAACTTTCATGGGCGAGTCCGACTCGCACTTGGCTTTTTTTAAACTAGTCTCAGACCTAAATACGATCTGGAATCCGTATTAATAAATTTTCGGCAAGTCTAGAAGTTTCGTTGAGCTATTTTATTATCCGAATCCTAAACCTCAGCCAAATCGCTTAAAGCTCCAACTTTAGAGATTTCGATAAAATGGTTAAAGAGGATAAAAAAGGTTGAGAATTTCAGGTACCTATAGATAAAGTAGAACTAATTTAATTTTACTATTGGCTGTTATTAGCCATATTTTTAAACCACTAGCGATATTTTTTTCCACTTATCATCATCATCATCAGCCCGAAAAAGCCTCAACTTCTGCCAAATTTCCCGGGTCTGTGCATCCATGATCCAGGTGTTTCTCGCGACATTGACGAAATCGATCGTCAACTCAACGAACTTTAACTTTGTTCCAATATTCATTCAGTTAAGGTGGAAGCGCAAGAAGAAGAAGAAAGGCACCGCGCGAGAATAAAAAAAGGAATAAAAAAAACAAAAATTAAAAGAAACAAATTTTCTTACGCGTCTTGCAATTTGCAGTTCCGTGTCAGGTTGTATGTAGATGAAAATATAATTCGCGGCTGTAAGACGTATGTAGTTACAGAATAGGCTAGTTTCCACCATCAATAAATTTCAAATCTATTTAGTCCGTCAGTTAGAGTATTGGAAAATAATGTACACGTATTTTTTGTTTTTGTAAATCAACGAATATTGACAAAGATAAAACACTCGGGAGTGGGGGCTCGTGACGTCAGTACTCACTAAAAATGATACCAAACAGTGACGTATTGAGAATTTTAAGAGCGTCGTATCTTCGTCAATTTTGGTTTTTATACCAAAAGAAAAAATACGGGTGATTTTTATTTTGATAATCTAAGTGACGGACTAATTAGATTTTTTCAGTTAACAAGCTTATTATTATCATGAAAATCATCAATACAACCCTCCAAGTTCATCAAGGTCTAAGAATGACTTTGACCTTGAAAAAGTGCGCCCCGCGAGCTACCCTGGAACATTTACCTTAAACTAAAATAGGCACCATATATACCAATAAAACACACTTCAGGCGATTCTATTACACTTATTCTACTCTATCAACATTTAAATCGATTGGTCAATTGGCATTGTACTGCCGACACGGGCCCCCAAATCGCTCTATTTGTTGGTATACCATTCAATTGAGTGAATTCCGTACGTAATTGCACGCGTCTGATACCGATTGAGGTATGCTGGACTGCAATTAGCGTTTCAGGATACCTTTGTAAACTGATTTTCAATTAATGTGAAGCGTTTTCTGTGTCGAAACTGTAAAAAACTGTTTTACTAAGCTTCGCGGTTTTAACGACTCGACGAAATTCTATATGTATATTATGGCGAACGTTGCATTAAAATCCATAGTTTCGAAAAAATACACGGTAACAGACAAGACACTAACTACTTAATTTTAAAATAATTGTAGATTTCAATAGGCTGTGTAGATTTTAATGGTCTATGTGTAGATTTAAAGAAATGCTAATCCGACAAAAATATTAATTTCTTCGTCTTCTTTAAAACAAGAGGAACAAGCACGTGTTTCCCACTAAATGTTAGTCATTTTCTGGAAATAATATCTAGGTTTCCATACGATGAGTATCTCAAAAAACTCTCTCAAGTATTATAAGCTAATGTAGCGAGACTATCAATATATCTCAAACAAAATTAAATAAATCGTCAGTAAAACTAATTAATTTATCAATTGTGGCGAAAACTTGGCACATGCGCCTGCGCAACGCCCGCTGTCCTAATGTCTGCCCACGAGACCTAGATAAATATAGACTGTTTGTATTTATGGAATATTTATCTTACTAGTCGGAGACAATTAGCAAAACATAGAAACAGCTGTTTACTGAATCGTGCCAGGTGGGTAGAGGAGGGTACTGTAATTATAATTTTGTTTCATCGGTTTGATGATTCATTAAGTACCTACTTACTAGTTTTCTCCTTACTCTGCCTCTCTGCAGGTTTTGCTTTGCTGCTAAGCATGATGTCCAAGGTTTGACCATTAGTGATTTCGGAGTAGCAGTTGAAAAATATTCATCTAGGAGACGTACTGCAGCGTACCTTTCGCACTTGGTAGATATTCCGACAAGTCGAACCAAGCGCTTCTCCTCAACACTTATTATGCGCCCTGCCAATGTGAGGAACTCTCTGCCTGCATCTGTGTTCTCACCTACATTTAAACCGTCTGCCTTCAAAGCAAGACAGGCATCTTCTGGGAACGCTCGTTCCATCATAGACCTCATCCATAGCTTCCCATCAGGCGTGATCAAGGCCCATTATGTAACAAAAAAAAAATACTCGGCTGATGACATGCTACCGAGCATGTCATCAGCCGAGTATTTTCCTCCTATTACATGGGACTCAAACCTAACTGCGAAGTGAACGTAGTATTATATCAACTTTGCATAACCGTTCAGGGAAGACTGCCGTGAAGTTATGTGTTTCTGCCTGTTTCTAGAAGACTAAGTCTCAAATCTCTTGATAGCTGCCATGATTCATCAGCAGCCTGCTGGACGTAAGCCTCTCTCTATCGCCACAGTGACCGTTAGGCTTCCCACACTTAGCAGATTCTCACGGTTTGTTTGCCAAAATCACAGCAAGCAAACAATATGATGTTGACTCAAGATTTTGATATCAGAATAATTTGCGTAAGCTTTCAAACACCAAGTGTTGACAGATAGATTGATTGAATTAATTGGTATTACTTACGTTATCGATGTCAACATTGTCAACCTTGAATGAGGTCGACGGGCTTAGATACTCAACGATTTATTTGTTTACATGAAAATATTAACTAAAAACGTAATGAAAAATCAGGACATATTTTCTACATCTCCGAGCAGAACAAAAACCGCTATTGCTTACTGTATATTTTAGTAAATATATACCTTCATTACCTCGTTTAATAAACCCGGGTTAAACGAAGGCAAAACACCGTGAAATTAAATTTGGTAGCAGGTTTAATATCATTACCTTACTTATGTACTGTACAAGTATACAGTATGGTATGAGTTGATTTACTCTGAGTGTGTTTATGACAAGGTATCTGTGGATATCAGGGTCAGGGTCAACGTCCCAGAAGTGAAGGAAAAATAATTGGTTTCATACATTTTGTGACACATAGCAGAATAGCTGAGAAAGTAAAAAAATGTGTCGTTTAAGACAAAATATAAGATAGATTGAGGTACGGCTTACCTGACAAGCTGGGGACAGCTACAGATGACATGTTAGGCACATGAATAACTTAAGTTTCGATTGCTATGGGAGCTCAATTTCTCGAGAGTAAGTATCGACGTTATCTAAGGGTCATGGCTTGGCAGAAGCAGCGTCGTTGACAATAAAAGTGCAAGTGCTTGTAAAAAGTTGATATTATGTCACTATCTTCGCACAAGCTTTTATCGTAGCGCTAATTTTGTCGTCGCCTTGACATTTTGCAAGTACTGCTTCCAGATATAACGTTGCATACTTAATTCGCCATTATTTTAAATGATTACCTGAAATTGCTACCGCGACTTTTACGGAAAAGCTACAAAATACTACCAATCCATTTGTTCACATTTGAGCTGACAGTTTATGGCTCTGTATGCTCACTTTTTACTTTATAGCCTCTCTCATTTATACTCTGAACGGCCACGCTTTTGATATTCATAATTCAGAGACTTCTTTGAAACCTTAAGTAGGACAGTCTCTTTTAAGTTGTGAAGCGTCTTGCCCTTTTTATACCTCGTCGATATAAACGTTTTTAAGATGGGTTTTTATTCGTAATAGCTTTCAAAGAAGTTATTGCCACGAAGGTTAATTGCTACGTTACCAATTGTAGATGATTTCTTCTTTTCCGAAACTTCCAACTAATATCGTAATATTTCAACCAATTTACACAAAACCTTGACAAATTATAATAAAATTATACCTAAACCTTCCTCATGAATCACTAGTATTATGAAACCGCTTGAAAATCTGTTCAGAAATTTTTGAGTTCATCACGAACACAGACAGATGCGGCGGAGTACTTTGACTTTGTTGTTTTATAATAATTATGTTTCGGTCAAGTGTGAATAAGAAAGAACCGGTTACAATATCTATTCGTTTCGTAATCTTCGCCTCTGCTTTTCAATATGCACCTAATGAAAACAACACATAACTTCACACAGAAATTAATGCAAACTCGTCATCGCTACCTCATTCTCGTATCTCCGATCTTCATGCATACGCGGAACGTAAGCAACCATTCCTAAGACTATTTCAACATAGGTGCGGCCATACATAACACTGGTAACGGTAGTGGAGACCTGAAAATTGCGTACTCGTCATCAGTCACTCAACATCGTTTCCAGTCTAACCTCATGCAACTGAATACCTGTATTTTACACTAGCTGATCCACGCAAATTCGTGTGCGTCACTTATGAGAGAAAAACGAAAGGAAAAATAATCCCCGTTTTTGCAACATTTTTCATTCCTGCTCCACTCCTAATGGCCATAGCTTATATAGCCTAAAGCCTTCTTCGATAAATGGACTATCCAACATAAAAATATTTTTTCAATTTGAACCAGTTCTTGAGATTAGCGCGTTCAACGTAACAAACAAAAAAACAAACTCTTCTGCTTTATAATATTAGTATAGAAGTATAGATGAAGCGACTGTCTATCTGTACAACACAGTAACTAGATTATATGATAAAAGACTGATTGTCATACCTTCGATCTCTCTGACTCAAAGATCTACAAATAACAGCCGGAATGAACTTAACGTACTTCATGAAATACGGATTCAACTGGGTATGTTTTGATGGTCACTTTTCTACGGCCCGAGCTCAGCAAGGACTGTATAACTTCGAAGATCGATCCGTGTGGCGGTTATTATTTAGCCACAAGTAAGAATCATTCAGAATATTGAATCAATTGAACAAAACCGGCGCGGTGACTCACCCGCTCGGTCAAGTTCGCGTCCCAGAGATCCACGATGGGATCGTGGGCGTAGGCCTTTGTATCTGACGTAGTGTTTGAACGCTAAAAGTATTACGTTAAAAGGTAATGGGCTTCATTGATGAAATTTTTGTTTGCACATCGTGTTTGTGAAGCGTTTCGTTTTAATTTTATTACTTGGCAGTGTTACGGAATGATATAATGGCTGGTTAATTTTATTACCAATTTTGACTGCTCAAGGCGAACAGAACCTGTCGTGTGTTGACTGCGTGTTCGTGTTCCACGCGCGCCTCAAAGAGATGAAACTAGCCGCAAGAGACGATGCCTGCCGTAGCTGGAGGACTGTTTAAATGAGATACCGCTGCCCTGGAACACAAAGGGCTAAGAAGGAACATGGGTGGTTTGTAGTCAGTACAAATCTGACACTACCTTCCGCTCCGCCCAGAGCGAGAGGGGTCATCATAATTTCGTATTCGAAAAAAAAGAAAAGGCAAACACACCGCGCATTTTCGACTCTCCGTTTAGTATTTCAAGTCTTTATATCTCTTTTTCAAGACATACTATGAATCACCAATCAATGATGGTCGTTTAATTGATGGATATGAACTCAAACTAAGAATTTATTTCAAATAGACGTGCACTTTTACACAGTCAAAAATAAGCTACGTAAACTCCAGCCAGGCACAAAAACTGTGAATTAACTTGTAATTAACCTATTCCAAAATCGTAGATCTCATAGAAAAGAATGGGCAAGAGGAGGATATGAGAATTCTCAATATTGTGACGGTTTTTATACAAATATCACAATACTGCCAAACGAAACTGCGTTTTATGAAAAGCTGAACACAAATTAACGAGCTTCTCCATTCAATACGTCAAAACTTGGACAGCGTCTTGGCAACACCGAAGAGGATCGATACACCATAGTGTAAGGAGCTACTGTCAGTAAGTGGGTGTCTGGGCGTATTTCCAGAGACACAACACATTTATTATGGCCAGACAGTTGAGGAATAATGAAACAAAAATCTAATATACCTCACTGTCATTATTGATTTGTAAATACATTGCATTCATGAATCATGGGGCCCAGCAGCTAATTAAACAGCTGTAGTAGCTTGCAGTACAATATTTATAACAGCATGTCAATGGTCCAGTCATTTCACCACGATATCTTTTTATCTATTTCCAGCGTTTTTTGTCCCACTGCTGGGCGAAAGCCTCTTCGTTTTCGCATTTCTGTTTTGCATAACATTTGACTCTTCTAAAAATAGCTAAAAAAGTACTCAAGTAATTCACTTGGCTTATATTATCATGAAAAGGCTACAAATATTATTAACTTTTCAAATATAATCAAGCTTGTTCGATGTTCACATTTTAATTGAACGTCAGTGCTCAATGTGCTAACAATTTTTCAATATTCGTTTTTCAATTTCTATGTCATAAAATGTTGCTTTTTTCACTATTACGTTCCAGCTGCGTTTTACCTCGCAAATTTATATTTTTTTAATGAAACTGCTGGGCTATTTTACGAAATGCACTTTACCTTTCATATTTGGTCTGTATGGGATTTAAGGCTTTTTTTTTTCAACACGTAGAGAGATATGTGATGGAAAATAAACATTTGTACCTATTGTTATTTTCTGACTCTGTTGTAACCCTAATTACGATTTCTACAGGCGAGTCGCAAGAAAAAGATAGTTTTGGAGACGAAGATTTAATTAGATAAAACTTTACATTAAAAATTAAAATTAAATTATACAAGTGACCATGATCGAGGTTTGATTCATAATAGGGATCACACAGGTGTTCCTAAATTCGGAGATGTGACCGTGAGAAGATGTCGCCGTGAAGAGCTGACGTTGCGTTGCCGGGTGGTCCATTTGCGCAACCGCGCTGGGTACAGTGCAAGCGATGCGATGCGATGCGATGCGATAGTTAGCTTAACGTAACACCTCCCCCCGTAGAACAGCGACTATTGAAGACAGAAGTCGTAAATTGAGCTGGAGGTTGATTTGTGTCTACTCTGGTAGCTGGTACAGGGAAGACTCTTTGAAGTTCCATCTGGTTGCTCGCAGGTTCAGCAGGTGTTATCATTGCTTTTCGTCGTAGAAAGTATTTTCGATAGAGCAGGACACTGACGATTGCACAGACGATGATCACTATCACGTACATCGGTATAGTGGTGTGATATACACTGGAGTTGCTGTCTTCAACCAGGGTTATTGGTGACTGCATGGACAATTTCCTACTAGTCTCGTGTAAATGGTCCAACTTAATAGAGTTTAACTTAAAGGTTAGGGCTGAAGATGTCGTCTGCTGCCAAAAAGTCAAATTATCGGCTGGGATATCGGTGATTTTCAACGCTTGTCCCTTGAGGCGGTCCTTGAAGTTGTAGATCTTGAAGAGGGGGGTTTCAAGAGAGCATCTTTGAGGTATTATAGCGAGGTAGCTGCCTTTTAAGGTGTCATACAGGTCACGTCCGCAGGATAGATGTACTTTCGTAGGCGTAGGAAAGCTGATACCGTAGTGTCTGTCATCGAGCTCTTCATATGCAGGTTTCTTCAGGGATACTGTCTTAGGACTGCATGAAGTTGTTCGTTGTTGAGTGGTGATCAAATTCTGGATACAATCTGGTGCTGTTTGATTGTGCATAGTTTTCAACTCGTTGCATAGATACCATTTGCTCGTCTTCGGACATTCTGTCTCTATATACTTGAAGTCTTTCTTATGTAAGGCAAGAAAAGGATGTGGGGGTGATAGGACTTGATTTAATTTATTAGGAATCATACATAATTTATAAAAATCATAGGTTAAGGGGATGAGGATCGGAATTTTATATACTATAACTATTTTATTTCCCAGATAGTAGGAGCCTAGTCTGATTATATCATATATTTCCCTTACATCTAAATCTACTATATTATCTTTGTTATATATTCTAGTTAAGTTTTTAATTATATCCTTAATAGTAATTAAATCTACAACTGCGTGATGAGCAGTAGATATTCTTATAAATGCAAGAACATTTTCTAATTTATTAAGTTCTTGCGATATATAATCTATGTTATCGCTAAGAATAGTAAAAACTTGAAAAAGATGAGCATATTTAATTAAATCATTTTCTCTGGTAGCTTCTGTTTCACTAATCTTTTTTACTAATAGTTCTATCTTGTTCTGATTATCTACTATATTATCCAAAATTTTTGAATGTTCAGTTATCCAGTCTTTTGATAAACTAACGTGTGCATTAAGTTCTGAAGCTATCCTATTTTCATTATCTTGCAGGGATTTAATAGCCTGATTATAGTGCAATGCGTCTGTGTAATCCAAATTTCCAGAAATACTTTTTATAACAGACCCGAGACCATCTACGAGTCCTCTTTTATTACGAGCTATCTCAAAAGTTTCTAACTGTCTTAGTACATTATTAAGCTTACTTTTCAGATAAGTCATATGGGGCTTGAATAAGAATCTCGTACGATTATTCAGTTCAGGGCTTACTGAATTTAACTGGTTATTAATAGATTTAACTATTTCGTGTATATCGCCAAAGTCAACATAACGTAGGAAAGAATGATAATGGGAAACGATTTTGGCAGGCCCGAGTTTAAAAGGTAAGATACCTGGTCCACTGTCCAGACTTTCAAGTTTTATCTCCTGCAGCATTGCTGGACTCAGTAGAAAGAGGAACATCAGGATCGTCCTGCAACAATTGTGCAGTTTTAGGGACTCTCTTAAGTCTAGTTTTGGCAACTGGACCTCTCTTTTTCTTCGTATAAATGTGAATAGGGAGGTTAGTCTCAACTACGTCGTGGGTATATCGGGAAGCTAACTTTTGCCTTAAAGCAATCGGATTTTTCACGAAAATCTGTTGTTCGGGTGGATAGTTTACCTCCGGTTCACGGGTTCTATTACGAGCATTCATCAGATCGGAACGAGAAGCGTTGCAAAGATCTTCGATAGTATTATACGCGAGGATCATCTTGTCTTTATGATTATGCATATACTGCTGTAATAAATGCGAAGTTAAATCTAAGTCAAAAGGATCTCTAGGGTCAAAGTGACCCGTAATTACATCTATGGGTTTGCATTTAGTAAAACTATGAATACTACTATTGTAAGCCATAAGGGCATACGGCATTAGGTTATAGACTGATTCAGATTTTTCAGATATTTTTAATATACGTAGGTGCTCTAGAATCGTTGAGTGGAACCGCTCAACAATACCATTTTCGTTAGGAGCATGAGGGGCTACTCTATGATGTTGGATTTTATGAATCCTTACAAATTCAGCTAGCAATTGGTTGGTGAATTCTGTACCATTGTCAGTTACGATAGTGATAGGCATGCCGTGATGAGTACAGAAATTTAATAAGGCTTGAATGACGCTAACTGCAGTTCCGTCACGTAAGTAATAAGCTTGACCATACTTGGAGAATGCATCAACTATGGTTAAGAATTTATCATTTTGTATAGTTAATAGATCTAAATGTACCAATTCAAAAGGTCTTGAAGCTGAAGGGACTACTTTTAGTTGTGGTCTCACAGGATTGCGGTCATACTTCGCCTGTCCGCAAATTACGCATTCATTTATAAATTTAGTTATTTGTTCGCGCATTTTTGGCCAAAAGTACTTATGCGATAGAGCAAGATAGCATTCATTGATGCCCCGATGGTTCGTTTTCCCATCATGATACTTGTTAATGATTTCCTGCTGTTTAAGATATTCCCTGACGTTCTCTAATTCTCTTTTTGTCACAAATAGGTTCATAGATGAATTCTTAAATGTTCTTTGTATTATAGGTACTATATTATACATTTCTAAATAAGGATTGATTAAAATTCCAGTTTTAATAATAGGTTGTACATATTCTTTAATAGCGTTAATAATTTCGTTTTCTAGGTTAGATTTAGAAATTTGTATCGATACACGTGTATGGTTATCAAATGGTTTGGTTATAACTGGTCTACTTTTGATATCACCTACAACATTAAATATAATTTGCTTAGAGAACTTATTTAAGGGTTCATCTGTGATAGGTATTTCTAAAATAGGATTTTCGTTATCAGTATGTACAGTAGCCGTATTAGAGTTACTATAATTATCTGAAGCGGTTAGGGTTCTTGAACTAGTGTCATCTATGGTAGGAGTCTTCTCCGATGCATTAGCAATAACGGATATGAGTTCTTCATTGTGCAACTCAATGCGAGAAAGGGCATCTGCATTGGTGTTAAACTTTCCCTGCTTATACACTACCGTAAAGTCATATTCACTGAGCTTAAGTCGCCATCGCGTGAGCCGGGAATTGGGCTCCTTAAGACTCATGACCCACTGTAGTGGCTTATGGTCGGTCAAAATTTTGAACTTTCTGCCAAAGATGTATGGTCTAAAATACTTGCATGCCCAAACTATAGCAAGAAGCTCTTTCTCGATTGTACTATAGTTAAGTTCACTAGAGTTCAAGGTTCGAGATGCATACGCAATGGGCTTGTCAGAACCAATTATACCCTGGGATAGTACTGCACCAATGGCCACGTTGGAGGCATCCGTGGTTAAATTGAACTCTTTACTGAAATCTGGATATTGAAGGATAGGATCGTTAGTAAGGAGGGTTTTGCAATGGTTAAAACAATTGGTATAATCTTGATCTATGGTTATTTTAGAACCCTTTTTGAGGCACTGTGTAAGTGGTTTGGTAAGATTTGCTAAATTGGGGATAAATTTACGATAGTAGCCTAGAAGACCAAGAAAACGTTTAATTTCAGTGGGAGTTTTGGGTATGGGGTAGTTTTCTATTGCATTAATTTTATTGGGATTAGGTTTCACGCCGTCCTTACAGATGACATGTCCCAAAAATTCGGTTTCTAACTTCAAGAATTCGGATTTATCCATTTGAATCTTGAAATTAGATTCCCGAAGTCTTTTGAAGACTTTTTCAAGATTAAGGATATGTTCCTGCAGGGAAGTACTGAATACTATAATATCGTCTAAATAGACGAGACAGATACTTTGTAGATCTTTAAGAAGGTTATCCATCACCCTCTGAAAGGTAGATGGGGAATTTTTAAGTCCCATGGGCATCCTTAGAAATTCATAATGACCGTTCTCAACATTGAAGGCGGTTTTATGAATATCTGCGCTGTCCATTTCGACTTGATAGAATCCAGATGCTAAATCTAGGGTGGTAAAATATTGGCACCTGCCAAGTTTATCTAAGACATCTGTAATATTAGGTAAAGGATATTTGTCGTCGATCGTTTTTTCATTAACCTTTCGGAAGTCTACAACGAGACGCCACTTAATTTTTCCTGAAGCATCAGATTTTTTGGGTACTATCCAAATGGGAGAACTCCATGCAGAGTCGGATGGTCTAACAATATTCTGTTCAAGCATCTTGTTAATTTGGTCCCTAACTTCCTGGCGATGAACGTACGGATATCGGTAGCTTTTGGTATGTACTGGAATTTCATCTGTAGTTCTTATCCTGTGTTTGATCTTGTTGGTGAAAGTAAGTGCTTCTCCATCAAGATAAAACACATCTGCATAATTTGCACAGAGCTGTTCTAAATTAATACGTTCTTCTTCATTTAAATGTTCGGTACGGAGACGCGATAAAACTTCAGCTGTACGATTCGATGAAATTTCAGTACTGTTACTATTAACTTCAAATATTACAGCTTCTACCGGCCTATCCATTGAAAATATGACATCATTAGATGAAGGATTGCTCAATTCAACCCAACCTCTATTGTTCTCTACTTTGGTAAAACAATCAGAAATAAAGCAATTACAGATTATCTGACTTTCAACAAATACCTCACCATCTTTTGCATTAACTGGTACTCTTATTAATTTCTTAGAATTTGCTGGTATAATATCCTCATACAAGTTGACATTACGAGAATCGTACATCTGAATAGGTACTGTACTATTTCGTGTAATAAGTATTTTGTTTTTTAGGTCAATTGTAGAATTCCATTCATCTAGTAAGTCTATTCCTAAAAGGCCATCAAAATAATCATGAAATTTATAGATGAAAAGCGTAATATCCTGAGTCTCATTAAACTCTGAGAAGCAAGGCAAAGATATAGAGTAATCATTTTTACTAGTTGCATGAACCGTAGTAATTTGAAAAGGTTCATAGTTAAGGGGTAGATGATTGAAGTATTTTTGCACGGCCTCAGGGCTTATGAAAGATTGATTAGCCCCGGTATCAATTAAAAGCTTAAGTGGAGGATTTCTTATCTGGACATAGCCTAATTGTCTTTGAATATGAAAATTTAGTTCTATTTTGGCTTGTCGCATTTCGAAACCTTCTGAAAATTTTCATCATTAGTAGAAGATGGCGTTTGAATAATTTCCTCAATCACAGGTACCTCTGAGCGATGGTCTATTTCATTTTCACAGTTATACTCATTGACATGTTCATAGTCATAGCACTCATAGTCCGGATAGTTATAATCATAGTCATAGAAATCAAATTCATTAAAATTAGTCTCACGCGATTTGAAATAATTGTTCGGTGGCGGATTTCCAAATCTACGCCAATCGTGTCCACTAGGCGGTAAAACTTTAGGAACATAATGGCTTACTCCACTCATTGGACGTGGGGTATTACCGGCACCATGTGGCTGATGAGCTTGTACTCTATTCGGCAATCTAAAGACATTGCTTTGAGGGTTGTAATTAGGAGGGTGTGTGCGCATGACTTGTTGAGTTCGTGTCAGACCCTGAGGGGGTAAAGTTTGTGAAGGAAAGTTAGGTCTCCAGCCTTGAGGAAGCTGTGGTCGGCTACCATATTGAGGAGCTGACCCAAAGTTGTTAAATCCATATGGCTTTGATGGTCCAGGCATACTAAACGGCATAGGTCTAGGTACAAAATTATTCAAGGGTAGATGCGTGCCATGTGGAGTAGGACGTAACAAATCTTTCCTATTAGAGCCACCATCAGTACGTTGTTGCATGTAAAGCGTGTTTAGTTCATCCTGAACATACTCGAGAGCTTTCTCAATACTATCAGGACGCATGCAACGGATCCTAGATCCTAGAGGATCCTTAAGTCCACGTAAATAGGCCTGAAGAGTAAGCTTTTTATAAAGAGAGCGCTTTGCCTCTATTGTAGTATTCACAGACTCATGTAAAGACACATAGGTCATAATCGTGCTGAATAAATTTAGACATCGCTCGTAAAATTCTTGCGGCGTGCTAGAGCCTTGTGTCTGCAATGATAGATCACTATATAACGCGGTCTCGTCACGATGGTCTGCGAAGTTGTTGATTAGCGCACTTCTAATTCCTTGCTAATTCTCTGGTATCCCATTAGAATTAATAAGCCTAGCTGCAGAACCCGAAATTTTATTTAAAATGCCATTAATTAGGGCTAGATTAGTTAATTCGTGCCCAGGCTCAGTTCTAAAATGCGCAAGTACCAATTGATCGCATAATTTTATGAAACGGGTTAATATATGTGAATTTCCATCAAAATCTGGAACAAGTCTAAGTGACTTATAGATTAAATCTAGTGGATTACTATTATTATTTTCCATATTTTCTTCCAAATTGGAGTCTAATTCACTATCCTCTAAAATATCTCCTAGATCCCTGCGTTGATCTATCGATCTATCTCTATTCCTATTCCTATCACTAGCTAACCTATTATTCCGTGATTCTCCCGGATGGAAAATCTTGACGGCTATACGTTAAACTAACACCAAAAAATCACTCGCGAAATATTAAAACGACACACTTAAAATAGATATATAATATACTAGGAAGGACTAATGTAGGAAAGCAAGGACTAAGAAAGATTCAAAGTACTTACTGCATAATGCTCCAGTATCTTTCTCCTGCACAATCAATGTTTAGATCACTCACTGCAGAAATCAATGTAGGTTCGGTGACTTGTCTATGATGGTCTAGTTTTTACAAGTGTCCTGTCGGCTGCGCCAATTACGATTTCTACAGGCGAGTCGCAAGAAAAAGATAGTTTTGGAGACGAAGATTTAATTAGATAAAACTTTACATTAAAAATTAAAATTAAATTATACAAGTGACCATGATCGAGGTTTGATTCATAATAGGGATCACACAGGTGTTCCTAAATTCGGAGATGTGACCGTGAGAAGATGTCGCCGTGAAGAGCTGACGTTGCGTTGCCGGGTGGTCCATTTGCGCAACCGCGCTGGGTACAGTGCAAGCGATGCGATGCGATGCGATGCGATAGTTAGCTTAACGTAACACCCTAGTTAGATGTTAATAGTGCTTTGTAGAAAAGTAAACATTTTCCCAATTGTAGAAGAAGACATTTTATGATATGCAAAAACTAAAGGCCAATTTCACCAACGAAAAAGCTCAACTTTGTTCAAGAGCTGTCTGTCATCATTTCTGCGGAATATTGCATTTCTACACCATAACCCTAATCGGGTCCAGTTTCATTAAAACTCACTTCTTTCGGGTTTAAACAGACTCTTCACGAAGCCTTTTGGCCAAGCATTCTGAACATCAAACTAAGTAACAAAATTTTTTTGCTGGGAATTAACTTTTTTTTGAGGTGATAAATGTACAGCCTAATTTAATTGCCACAATCTTAATCAATCATATTAGAAGACCGGTTCCTAATACATAGTGACTTATGAAAGAACCAACGTAACCAAATGTTGAGTAACCATTTAATATGTTGTGGTTCCCATAGAAGTTGCTCTTCCGCGAAACCCGTAAAAATCAACGAGGCGGGACGGATGATGATGCCAATAATTGTGACTCGCATCTGCTTCAAATAAACCTCGATCATGATGTCTTGCCAGTGTTACTATCTCAGGGTTAAGATGACGAGGTACTTTGACTGTCGAAGCCATAACCAACCATAACATAACCTCGGGACTTGCAAAATGATCATGTCTCCAATTTAGCAAGGTGCTATGCAATAGAGGCAAGTCATAAAAGAAACTAGCACTACCCGCTCAGGTAGATAAGTGATTTCCCAAATCTTGACACAGCAATTTCGTTATCTGCAAGCAATCATTACCGTAATGATACTCGCTTGAATAGTATGCAAAATTCAAATGTGTTGATCCCGATCCCTTCATATCTAAAGAGCATTGTATAGGGTATTTCCCCTACGATACTCCAAACGACACCCTTCAAGTACCCACACAGCACCCCATTACCGAAAGGGACTGGTAGACAATGGCAAGGAATATAATTACGAATAGCAAATATCCTTTCGACATACACATTCTGTCGCACTTCATACTATAAACAGGAAACAACGGACGGTGACTGACTGTTATAAATACATACTTCTATATGCATATGTAAAGGTATATACTAGTCTTATTAATGTGTGTTATTGTTTCGTCTTCACAATGCCGGCCTATACATACTTTGATTACATGCATGTGGTTCAATAGAAAAAACGTAGCAAGTGATCGAAGTTTTTGACGAAACCTTGAATGGTGTTATATAGGTCAGAATAAGGGGGTGTGGAAAGGACAGTGCCTGGCTTGCGACCCTGGAATGGAGCCAAAACATGGGTGATATGAATAGCTCGCAATTACACAACATGGGGTTTGGCAAATGATTTAAATAGAGCCTGTTTTCAAGAAGGGTGTGGTCTTGAGATCTTTTTGGTGCACTTATTAAAGCATGAGGGAACTTTCCGAGGTCTTGGCAAAATAAGAACAGCCGCTCGGGTCGATCTTTAGATTAAGCCGTGCTTGCCTAGATTGGTCTGTGGATGGGTGACCACCCTTACATACCTAGTTTTTCCGTACCTTGAAAAGCACGTTAAGCTGTTGGTCCCGGCTGTCATTTGTCCATCTTTGACAGTCGTAATAGGTAGTCAGTGGCCCAAAATGTCTGACAAGCAGTCTTACCAAGTGGTATCGTATTACTCAGTATCTACTGGGTTGTGGAGGTCAGAGCAGTCGCTCCATGTAAAATAATGATATTTAGCTGCATCTGGTCAGACTGAAAGCTTACCCAAAAATATTTGAAAAAAGCTTAGGCAGGCTAACTTTCCGAAAACTAAATTACACGAATAAACACCTTTCAAATGACGGAAAGAGGTCACTAACCCGTCAGAGCTCGTAAAAACTACTTACATTATCTACCGAAAAAAGCCGCGGGCGCATATTAGTATGGAGCGCACCATGCGACCGCAAAACGCAATAGGCGCACCGCATTACATAAAACATTGGTGTTGTTGCGACGCGTTTTTAATGGTAACTCTGTTATAATTACTGTTGTGGACTAGTTAGAAACTAATTCGTGGGGAAACGTATGAAAAAACAAATCGTGGTATAATATTAGCCGGATAACAACATGATATCGGGACTTGATGTCCATATTGATTTGGAAGTATTTGTTGATACTTAGATGAGGTTTTAATGTACTCATTGACGCAGTCATAGATGAAGATTCGTCCAAATCATTCTCCTGGCCTTTGAATCGATAAAAGTTCTAAAAAGAAAAAAGGAATCACAGAATTTTGAATCTTGGAATTTTTCTTCACGCAAACTTAGGTTGCAAATAAGCACCACGTAAGACCAATAAAACCGAAACAACAGGTGCAACTACACTTAATCGATAAAGACGAACAATTATAAAGAAAGTAATTGCCTGAACCACTTTATAGCTGTCTCAAAAGTTTAGGGAGAATTTCACGATCGACTAGCGGCATCCGATCGAGTAAACTTTAATAATATTTTTGCGGAGTTTGGAAAAAAAGACAGGGCCCACGTTAAGTCCCTGAAGCAAAATGTATCAAAAGTATGAAAAGAAAAACAATTAGTTTTAGATTATATTTTTGGAGTTTAGGTGTCCCAAGAGAATATTTCAAGACACACGCTTTTATAAGAGAATTAAGCAAAGGATAATCCAATAGGTCTAGTGGGAAATACTAATATTTTAGGCTCAAGGTAGTCTAATTTCAATATTTCGGGGTTGCTTTCATTAATATTTGTAAATGCTGCCAACGGCCTCGTGGGTCTAGTGGTCGCAATCGTCACTGCTGCAGTAGGTCCTGGTTTGCAGTCCCGGGCCGGTCAGTGTTATTGGGTTTTACAAGAGGATCTGTGCCCGGTGGCAATAGGCTCTAGACTTAAAAATAACTGGCAAAATGTGGGTGTACTATTAGATAGATAGATAGAAGATAATAATATGTACACCATAAAAAAATATAGATACAATTTTTAACATTTTACAAGGGGTGACACAATGAGCGGTCTTATCGCTAAAAGCAATCTTTTAAAGACAACCTTTTAGGTACACCTCTTCTTTACCCTTCGGTGATTACAATATGTTATGCTGTAAATGATATTTGATATGAACGAAATCACTTTTTCGCAAATTCTCTTTACCATTCGTCACCTTTTACGACAGCCATTGCCATTTCATTCACAGTAATAACAACTGTGAAACGTTATTCCAATCTTAAGAAGGCGTTTCAAAACGTAATTTATAGGGAAATAAATGACGCTTATAAAACTTTCTTTGACTACCCACAGCTGTCAGTTAACTTGCAAATGCCTTAGAAAGAAAGTTCCCGTCAACCGCCTGTATAATTGAGTAACTTTTCAAAGGACAGAGTCTGATTCATCACCGTAGTTGGTACTTGAACAGTCCTCTTAGGACTTGTAACTAGTTAGTTGGAAGTAATACAACTTTGACAAGGTTTAGTTATCTGTCTTGTTTGGTTCAGGCTATTGGGGTGGTATTAAGAAATGCTTCTGTTTTTAAACTGGCCTTATTGGTCTACTGCCGAGCATGAGTTTCTGAGTTTTTAGCCTTGGTGTCAAAAACAAAACTAAGGCTAGAGATACCAAGGAAATAAGTCTTGAATTTTTAACCTTACTGTATGAGGCATGCTTTCCAAAACAAGCTCTAAGAATTCAGTTCATTAGTTCAACACGTCTCAAACCTATGAAGCATCTATCTTAATGATAAACATAAACGGTTATTGTGTTGAACATTTAATGCCTTTATTCAGGTTGTAAGTTCACACGTTATGGCCATTTGTCTTGCAATACTGTTTGTGTTAACCAGTTCCAACCTGGTGTAATATGCCAATATTAATAACGCAGCAGTAAATAAATCTCATGTCTCGTTGTACCCGCTTTAAATCGGTTTATAACACAAACTTCATAATAACTGGAAATGATTCCGAGTTAACAAATTAATTGATTTGTTACGCACTTTGTGTCTTTGACAAGGCGTTTTGTCTTGTTGATTCAGATGTATGTCAGTAAAACTATCTTTTTGATGTTTCTTGTGTCCAACTGCTAGGGAAAGGCCTCCCATTATTCCTCCCATCATCATTATTATCCCAGTTTATTTGAGGTCGGTGTAGCTTGTCTTCTTATTCCATACCTACTTTTCTGTTACTGGTCATCTAAGCAGTCACTTGCTTTCTAGCCATATCATCCTTGACATACTTCTCCTACCAAATCTCTTTAATATTATCTTTTGTCGATTTTAGTATCATTACGATGGTCTTTGGCAGCCTTAACTATAACCACATACTTATCATCTATGAAGAAACATGAGCACAACAAATTAACAGGGCTCACTTTAAATTGCCGTAAACCCGTTTAATAGCTCCTCCATACACCCATATTTACGCCCATATCAAATCGTAGTTTGTCGTGTTTGTACCACGACGAACGATAAAAATCTCTTAACGATTGAGCCGGGCGTGTGTGGCAACTTGCCAATTTCAATGCTGGTGTCTTGCGAATACCGAGGGAGCCAATGTCATGATCTTCCGGACGTTGGTAAGCCGGTTGCCAGAATTGATCGATTCTTGACGGCCATTATGCATATTTTTAGCACTGTTTGCAAACTACTAGTTGTTGTTTTCGGCCTTTTAATTGCCTGTCAAGTTGTTTTCAATTGTTGTTTTATTGACAGTTTTTAATACAGTGAAAGTTAATGAGGTCTATCATTACAGGTGATTGTTTTTTTTTTGGACATTGATAATAATATTTGGTAGCACTGTCTGTTTTCCGATTGTGAATCCTTCGTGGCCAGATTATCCTTCTCTACAGTTCTTCCCTCGTTTGCTCTACCCTTGACAACCTTGTCAGAAACATAAAGCATAATTTCATTCACAATAATCATTGTTATTGAAATATCTTCACACCATCCTGCCAACAATAACTGGAACACGCGTAATTGAATGTTATTAATTCAACATTAGGTCCTAAACTAACAGAACTCTGCTTTAGTTGTGCGGTTTGCTTGTAGTTTAGCACTGTTCGGAACTTCTGCGGTTTCTTCTTAGTCTAGTTTGCGAACTGTAGAGTTTGTGCAAGCTTCGTTTGACATAATTTCATTAAAATACTACTCTGTGATAATTTTGTTCTTATGGAGCTATCTGAATTTGTTAAAATAGATTATGTAGATACTGATCAGATCTTCAGTAATAATGGAAACGCTTCCCAGAATATGAATGACGGTCGCTTTGGTCTACACATAAAGTTTGTCTGATATTGACAATTCAATTGATTGTTACAACACAAATTACGGACGGGAAAGCTTTGAAAGGTATGTCTAATAGATCAATAAGATTAAGCAAAGCAATGCCTTTCTCAATAAAGTATCTGTTGATAGTGCTATATCGGAAGACATGATTATCATCTTTAAAGATAAGATAATCATACATCCTTTCATTATATCTATTGTAAGCAACGAAGATACATACGTCACGCCCGTTGAATGCCTGACATTGGTCAACTATTTATAGGTGATTCGTAATTATTATGTCGATGGTGACTAATCTTTTGCTACGTTAGTAACACTGTTTTTAAAATATTTACCTTTTTATATGTCGTTGGGTTTCTGAAATAGAAGTGATTTTTCCAAACCTGATTTGTACGTTAGTTAAATTATTTCTAGATTCAAATCTATCAGTAGTCTCAATGTGATGTTCAGCATTAATGTGATCTGCAATTGTGTTGGGCGAATTTAAGAGCAGAAGGATGTTGATAATGAAACTTACTAGTCCCTTTACTTTAAGTATGAAACAATATTTCACACCTCACTAAGCTAGTTAGCCCATGTCCCAACCAATACCGGTAAACGTTCAAATATAGCAGCTCGTATGTAACGCAGCGACTACTGCCCACATGACAATAGTAAGGTTAGTCACCTGCGCGCGCACACGTCCTTAGCTTCCGCGGTGACGTCATTGTGTCGGAGCGGGAACGCCGCGGGCGCATCTTTTGAACGTCCTCTGTGACTGATGTTTTATTGTCGATCGTGCGATGTAGTCGATGTTCCTTTTTTAATGCTTTTTGTTTTTTGGCAGTTTTGTCATCGTGAGATATAACTACAGAGCTACAAGGATCTTTCGGCGTTTCCATGACATTTACAGGGAGGCGTTTTTGGTGAACTTCTGTTAAGTTCTTTTGAGGAATGGTATTTGCAAAACCAGATGGAGGTATCATTTTCTATTTCCTTGTACTGAACTTGTATTCAATCTGAAAGCTCAGTCTTGATGCAACTTTGAGCTTTGAGCTTTTAAGTTTTGTCATCGTCTCCTTTTCAACTATGTCAGGGTCGGTTCAAGACTAGATGAAAATTCTAAGTTAGAGAAATTAATAGTCCAAATGACATGAGTAGTTTTGGTTTTAAATTATTATAAATTTACTTTACTTTTCCTTATTAGAAGATTGTGTAGATACTAGTGGTAATAAAAGGTGTCAGGTAGATCGATAGATATTATTTTATTACCGTTTATAACGCAAAGCGGAAATCACTCGTTAGTTGTAATTAACTGTATTCGATATGGATCTGAAATATCGAATTACGAGGAAATTGCAATAAGCTTGCTAAGTGCACAATAATTTATAGACAGATCTAACTAGATACGCTGTTTATAAATTATTTGGTGGGTTCGCTTGTGTACCACCGTCACCATCATCATCTGCTCAGCCTTTCCCCAAGTATGTTCGAGTCGGATTCCAGTCTTACCGGATGCAGATTATTATCCATATAGCAGACTGACTGCCTATCTGACCTCCAGATATTATTTGTTATCCATTATCATTAAATGCATTACTGTGATCATGTTTTAAACTGACATGACCTACTTATTTACATATTTTTTCCTGTAACACACTAGCTTTCATGAAAATCGTTTTTTGAAAGGCATGCGTAACAGCGATTTATGTTCACAAGGAATTTTTTTTTAATTAGCAACACTGCTATATTATCGACATTTACCTCTTATAACCTTACTGCAATCGATTTACATTATTCTAATGGGTCTAATCTAACCTAATTTAAACCTCATTGTATTAAATTCATCTTCATCAGCCTATAATAACATTCCCACTGCTGGGATACATGTCTCCCTTTTGGAGATAGTCGGCTTTGATCCACCAGGCAGGCCTAGTTCGGTTATCTGAATGTTTGGTTCTAGGACATGTAGGTTTCCTCACGATGTTTTCCTTTAAAAACAAAACTAGCACTTCGACTGCGACTTCGTTCGCAAAAATCGTAATAACTCGGCTAATATACATGATTTTGGTATATTTTTTAGGCTATAACACCCACCAATGATGTAGTATTCTCCCATTTAAATATTTTTAAACAGTATCGTTCGTTCCGGAGATTTATCTCCCTACATACAAATTTACAAACAAATTATACCTTTTTATAATGTTAGTGTATTAGATAAAATTACGTACAATCCTTTTCGTAGTACCTTGTCTGTATTTAATTGATTTGTCATCCCATCTACAATCACTACTTCCGTCCTTCTGGTTGGTAATTTCATCAGCCATTCAAACTTGGGTCGAAACCTCGAATGGTTCAAAAATATCGGTCAGTCAATCACCTTTTTACGTAACAAGATTACTTAAACTCCCAACCCTCGTATTATATTTCCTTGAACTGAAAACTCAGCGGAATCGTAACGATACGATACGACCGGGCGACCCCTGCGTATCGTCTTGTGTTGTGTAATAGAATACGCGCGTATTAGCCATCCGTGGGGTTAATTGGAGATACATACCCGAGCCTCCATTTAGAAGGGATCAGGAAAGATTAAGGCATACGATCTGGGTAGAGAAATTTTGTTAGAAGAAAGAATATCGATAATTCTAGTCTATTGTCATCATTTCAGCCGAAAGACTTTCCATTGCTGGACATAGGCCTCTCCCAAGTGTCGCCACATTGACCGGTCCCGTGCGACTCGCATCCAGCGGATTCCTGCGACCTTCACCAGGTCATCGGTCCACCTACTGGTAGGCAACATCTTCCGGAACCATATTGCGTCTCAATGCGAACTAGGCAAGGATAACATGTCCATTCTTCTTTTATCTGCTCTCGTTCCATTTTTATTTGAAGCCAACGCAAAAAAAAACTCTCTCTATCATTTATTCGCACTCCTTTTGCCCTCCATCTTCCCTTCCAAAAGAAGAAATAGTAAAATTATAAACTCGGCCTACTGCCCAGTGAATAAAACATGAATGAGAAAATAATATTTCATATTCAAATGAACATGATTAAAGGTAAACTGTATGTAACAGACTAGATTGTAGGGGTCTACGCTTGAACCTATATTAGTCTTCATCAAAGGGTGCCTGCCTATATGGTTTTATTTTAAGCGTAGGAAGGGCGACTCGTTTGGTCTAAATATGGACGTAAATGTTACTCTACAGTGCCCTCGACAGGTCTACAGGCAGAATTTCACAGGTATGGCCTTGCTTCCATATGAATTACGGACGACCAAAAAACACGTTTCTTTTGTAAGCCCAAAGGCATTCGCAATAAACGGTATATCATGAGCAAAGAGACCTCTTAAATATGTATGTACTTTTTGAAATGATATGACCGTTTTTCGCATCCTATTACAAGGGACTTAAGGTGAAAGCGTCAGGGTAGCCCGAAAAATTCAAATAATCTTATGTTTTTGCAATTTGCAGACCAGTGCTAGGTTTTATCTTGATATGATCAAAAATATGGTTCGCGACTATAAGGGTCTCCCCACATTTATCGACGCGGAATCGGCTAACATCGGTCAAAACAGCCTTTATGTCTACGTTATAAGGGTGTTACTAATACCATTCGTATCGGCTCTGCTCGGACGACGCGTCGCGTTGCTGGCCGACGGCGAAACGAGCCGTTTGTCGATTGTAAGTCGAGTAGTGTGGTGATACGCGCCGATTCCGCGTCGATAAATGTGGGGAGACCCTAAGACGTATTTTGTTACAGAATTATATTCATCAATACAGTACAACCCTTCAAGTCGACAAAGGTCGAGGAACGACTTTTTCAAGGTCAAAGACATTCCTCGACTTTGATAAAAAACGTAAGAAATTTTGAATTTCGCGGGCTTCCAAGGAGTATCAGCATTAACTGGTAAAATTTGGGTGTACCCACGTTTCACGTCTTAAGAGTCATTACACCGAAGAGCTAGTTAGTAGTACTATGACGAACAATAGCGTAAACGATAAGGTGAATGATCCTAGTTGCTCCATTGTGAATATTACGAGCGTAGTGTCGCCTGTTTACAGCATAGAGGTTTTATCACTACCACGATCAGCTAATGATGGGCGTAGGCTACACCGCAAGATAAGTTAAGCGAAAACTAAGCTCCATGTTTCAAAATTACTGAAGGTAAGACCTATATGGGCGGACTAGTTCTTATAGCTTAGCTTCTACTGTTTCTGCTGCCTTTTCTGCTTTTGTTCATCACGGGCTTGAATAACTTTACAATTTGAACAGTCTGTACAAAATATATCGGTCGGACAAATTCCGAATGATGAAACAAAAAAACAAATAAATCTGGACGAATGGTGCTGGCATACGTTGCCTTCATTTTGTGCAGACCTCTTTACATTATACACGATTAGGTATGTTAGCTTAGTGAGCGTATCTTGGTGTATGACCTGAGTCTTATATTCCTTGCACGAGTACGTAATTTGATCGTTCAAACTACTAATTTGCGAGTGTGGCAAGTATGTGCGTGTTGTTGTCAATTGGCAAGCTTCATATTAATCGTTCTAATATAGGAAAGGAATTTTTGTAGGTGTGTCTGCCAATTCCGTGAGGGTGTGGCTTAAAGATCACATCAATAAAACGTCACATCGTGAATGTGATGAGGAAATATGAAATCAAATCGGCACTTAATATCTCAGTAGTCGCCCCGTAGCATGAATTTGTGCCTGGTTTAAGACAAAGTGCTATTAAATAAGACTTAAACGTAAATAGCGAAATGTGTGTGGATATTAAGTACACATCTACCTAAAGCGCAAGCCAGTCCGACAGCTAGCGAGCGAGCCGGGCGACCATCGTTTCACCTCTTTACATTCTTCGGCTCACACCGGGAACTACCGAAAGTGGCGAACCGAAGTATGAAAAGATGAGAAACGAGACTGGCTCGCTAAACCCTTCATATTACAGATTTACAGCCATGATTGGTGGTCATGGTAAATCAGCATCAGCACCTAAGTACCGCCTAAATTTGCTTAGGTCAGCCCCCAGAAAGCATACAATTCCAATCAATTTATAGTATTTGTGAAACTCAATGAGTAGGCGGTTCTGACGATAAAGATGACGTGAAACGGTTTCCATTAAGCCGATTAAGTTTCCGTAATCGCCAGCGAAGCCAGGCTTTTTGTGTAAACACACTTTCAATAAGTTTTTCCTCAGTTAAGTAAAAGGCAGCGAAAGAAATCCTGATGAAAATGTTTTGTTGGCCCATTCAAGGGTTCAATCTCCGTGGCCGGAAAAGTACTTTCGGTTATTTTCGTTACGGAGTCCCGATTTTTGACCTGCAAAAAAGCTTGCCTTGTACAACGGCACTCACTGACGGGCGACTTGTTTTCGACCTTAGACCTTGTTTTCGTGGAGATAAGGATGAACAATGGTTGACCGACAGAGAGCGCGGTAGTACATTCAGATGTGGCCTGTTGAAATGTTGGTGCACTTAATTGTAAACACTTCTTTCTACATATGACTTCAAGGAATGGGCTTATTGTAGCGCTAACTGCTACCCACCATCATCCTACTTCTGGTGTAAACCTACAGTATTAAATCCAGGGTACACTCAACGTATCTTAACCGCGTTTAAGAGCTTTCAGAGTCAATATTCCATAGCAATTACGATGTTGTGGCTGTATGTTTATCCTACTTCACGGCTATATTTTTTTCAGATTAATTTCGTAGCGGATTTCAAGACGGTTAAATTGTTACTTTGGGACTTAGTCGAGCTACATTGTCTCGTTGCTTTTCTGCTGGTCGTCACTGTTCAGGAGTTACAGTGGTTTTGGGAAAAGTGTGGCGGGATTGCCTCCAAAAAAATTACCGCTCTAAACTTAGGTGTTTACATACGCAAATTTTAGCTTTTATTTCTGAAAAATTCACCCTTCGTGTCTACTTTCTTCCTTTTCCTAAACACACTTGTATACCAACCGTACATGTAAGCAAGCATTCAACCAATCTTAGGTCGTGTTGCGATTACCTGCTTCAAACTAGTACTAGTCGTATCAGTTACATACGAGTATATGTACTAGATAGTACGATACTTGCTGTAATCAACTTTAAATGAAGCTGCAGGATTGCGCTAAGATATATTTTGCTTGCGAGGAGGCAACCAGATACATGTAGGGTGCTGATAGTGGAAGTTCTATAATGTTTTTTTTTGTAACGGTAGTAGTGGTGGTAGTGAAAATGCTGTAAGGAAAGTTTTGAGTGTAAATGTGGATGGGTGGAGTACAGGCAGACCAAAAAAGCTATGGATGGACTGTGAAAAGAATGATATGGCAAGGAAGGATGAGATGACGAGTAATAGAGAATTATGGAAGAAGCCGAATAGATGACCCCAAATGAATTGGGATTAAGGCAAGAGAATGATGAGGGGTGGTATAGTTGGCAAGCAGAGTTTACTTAACTGGATACTGTTATTGTTTCATGACTCTGTTACAATATTGTTAAATGTATGGTTACAATGGGAATTTTCAGGGGTAAGTGCCAGAGTATCCTGCGAAATTCAAATTTCCTAGTTTTTACTGCAATTTGCAGGTCAGTGCCAGGCTGTGTGTTAACTAAATATCAGTCGCGATAGTAGTAGTAGTATTTACAGAATTAAAACCATCAATACAAGCCTCTCAGTAAATTTAATTAATCCCATTGAATGACTATTTCATGAAGCCCTGGCGGTTCCTTTAAACGTCAAGGGATTGCTTACAATCCACCCTCTGGTATAAGCACAACCAATTTATATTGTATAGTTGTTAGCTTGTTACTAGTACATTTTTTTATTAATCTACACTATCCCACGGCTAGGCAAAGGCCTGCCCCAGAGCCTTCGACTCTTCTCTTCTTGCGGTTTTCTCTGGCCAATCTCTTATAAACGCATCTAGGTCTCCCTCGGTGACAACATTATGGCAACTTTCAATGCAATCTCGGATTGATTGTGGAATAATATTAGGGTCTTCGTACTAGACTAGTTTTACAAGGACTAACTTAACTAGATCCCACAAGAGTTGCCCCAGGGTCTAGCGAATTTCACCTCAATAGTCGTAAATAAAGTTACGAGGTTGCTTTAGCTCCAGAACCACACGTATTTTGGTCTATAATAGATCTATCTAACACTTTTATAACCCTAGGAAGTTGGGCCCTAAAGTGTGCCCAAACGTCTTGTTGTACAATATTCATAGTTATTGCCGGTTCAGAAACTAGCGACTATAGGAACATATCAGGTTTCTTCAATTACCTAGTCCTCAAAACCACATGCTTTCTCAGACAGCTTCTCTTGGTTATAATAATATGTAACCGAATGTAACCGAACTGAATTCCTCCTTAGCTGAATATCTGGATTATGTACATTATTGTAAAGGTACGGAATATTACGACGAATTACTATTATATGTATCATTAAGCGTTTGGTTTAAAAGCTTTTCCATGTTATCAGGTGTAAAAGCATAACAGAATAATGTCTCATAGTTTATTTAGAACAAGCCGGCATTGTAGCGCCATCTAGTGGGAAATAGCGGAACTTAAGTCTTGAGTAATATTATTTTGACGTTTTTTCTTTGAAATTTTGTTAGTATTATTAAATAGCCATTCCAAAAGTGCTTAATTTGTTAATGTGTGATGAAAAAAAAAAAAAAAAAAAAAAAAACTACCTATCTATAGCAAATAAATCTTTCATGCTAAAGTAATAAATCCACTTCTAGTTTTCCTGTTCAATGAGTTACAGTAGCTTAGTTTACTTTGAAACTTTTATGAACAAAGTTGAGCGATACACCATTTTAACATCGCTTCAATCTAAAACAAGTTAGGGTTCCCGAGTCCTAGGTCTTAAAACCGGTCTACAATATTGCCAATAAACCCATTCATTTCGCGTGGGATGGAACTGGTTCCAGTTTACTAATGCATCTGTACCACACTGAGAACCTCTGAATTTTTAAGCTACCGACACGACCCCTAACGGGTTGCGGCGCAGTCTAGCATTAAGGCTACGTAGTTCCGCTATTGCATAATAGATGGCGCTAGTAGTCGCGTTCGCGCTCAAAACGTTTCACGTTATTGATTCACCCGTATCTGGCCGCGTTCAAATCAAATATTGATTGTTTTGCGATATTAGTGTTTACTGAAAACCTTTATCTTGTAAGTTTAAGTTTATCAGATATGCGCTGTGTAATGTTTTCGTTTTGTTAGTTAGAATGTAACAGGTTTTGTATTTTTTTGTTATGATTTCGTCGGCGTAACGGGAGCCTCGTTGTTAAGGTTTACGTAAGCTGCTTTAATAATGCTTGGAATAACAATAATTGGACAAAACTTCATGAACAGTTGCCTACGAATTGGAAGGTTTTCTTTTTGTTTCCTACGGAGAGATGGAAGCTGTAGGCAATCAATTTAAATAATATAAATGAAGTCTACAGATTTTTTTAGAAGAGCAAAGTCGTTGACTGACGTATATTTAAAATAGTTTGTATTATTCAAACTTCAGATAACGTTCAAAGATTTGATCTCAAACTGAAACCTACTCGTAACTTACTGCAAGTATACCAAAACACGTGAGTTATTATTGTCATTAACCTGTTTAAACAATAACCGATTATTCATTTATATTGACACCGTATTGAAATCCTCCAGAAGACGTCACTGCACTTACATGCAACAAAACACTATTACAAAACGCAACGGCACTGGTTTGACGTCCACGGCGGCCATCTTGTCCGGTTTCCCGCCAATTGGATGATTGCGCGGGAGTGGCGAGTTGTGGCCGTGTCAAGGTGACAGGCTGACAGTATCGACGACCATTGTTTTTTAATAAACGATGAAAATTACGTCAATAATCAAATTAAATACTTACCTTACTATTTTGGTAAAATCATGTAAGTAGTTCTGTAAAATTGCTGGGCTCATTCGAACGGATATGCAACCAGCTCTCGTTGATCTAGTGATCACAAAACTCTGCTGAACATCAATTCTTGCGATACTGAATTGGTTTGCCCATCAATGATTTCCCAGTGTAACAGTCGTGTCCTGTTCAAGGCTCGGGGCCCCATTTAGAGCGTGAATTTATGTACACCTCTGCCTCACTCTTCGTAGATTCGAGTCACTGGTGTTATGTTATTGGATGAGTATAAATAAGGGTAGAGGAAGACCAAAGAAACCATAGATGGATTGTGTGAAGAAAGATATGGCAAGAAAGGAGATGTCTGATAAGTAATAAAGAAGTACCTATGGCATAAGATTACTCTGCGCCAACTCCAAATAAATTGGGATAACCGCAAGAGTATAATGATGTTGTTATCAATGTAAATAAATCTGTTTGTTTCTTCTCAATCACTAACGTTTTAGTCATCATCAGCTTCAATTTTTCTCACTAATGAAGCAATGAAACATTCGTTTTCAACACTAGCATTGTGCCATAAATCGTCACGTTCAGCACTAAATCGTACACGTTTATAAAATCTGAAAACGTGTGAAGAATTCTTGAAAATTTAATTCGTAATTTTGTCACGCGACACTAGCGCTTTTCTCTTTTCGCGTTCCCCGAATTCTTTGTAAATTGTGTCGTAAATTGTGTTTTTTTTTTTTGTTTTATTGTAGGGTAGTTTGCAATTCTGTGACAAATATTGAAGGTTGTTCCTAAATTATATAGAATTATGATTGCCTATGAAACTATAAACTAAAGTAATAGTAAACTGTACACCAAGTTTCGCCAGTTATATTTAAGTCTGAGCCTATTGTCATCCAGCCGGGAACTGATCCAGATTCTTTGGTTGCTACTGAGAAATTCTTGATGGAAAAACCCAATAACACATTACCCCCACCCGGGAATTGTACGCAGGACCTCATGATCAACAGTCGCTCTTTTGCGACCACTAGAGCAAAGAGGCTTTCAAGTTTAATTAAATAAACACCGTGTTAGGCTTTCACGGTTTAAAACTAAACTTATATTGTCACTTACGGGATATCTTCCGTGGTTATTTATTATGTTGAGCTCCCGATATTTCGACGCTGTTGCAAGCGCCATGATCGCGGGTTGACTTGACTGGAGTATGCGGGTGGACGGAAGACATCCCGTAAGTGACAATATAAGTTTAATTAAATATTTAAAAATATAAAAAAGGAAAAGATTTAAACGCTGAAAATAGAGTCCCTTATTGCTTTCTTAACACCTTTAACTATAGTAAAACAACCTCTAAGTTCCATGTAACATTTTCAAAAGTAAACTGCAATGTACCAAGTCTAAACAGAGCCCTAATATATGTGTGTGGACCTAAATACATATTTTACTTACCTAAACACATACAGCTAGTGTTAATATGTTTGTTACGACACCAAGCTTATTTACTCAAGTTTTACACCGTTCACCCCTTATGAACTAATTATATGTTCGTGGACTTCCATTTTGATATTGTGTACGTTGCTTTTGATAAAAGGGTTTTGGGGGTTTTGGACTGGGTTTGAGCTCAAGTTTGGGAAAAGGTTAGTGGATTTTTCCGTTTTATTTTCTAAGTAAGGACTGCCTCAGGCGAGACTGCTGAGCTTAGGGGATACGAAAAAAAAATATAATTAGTCCGTCAGATTATCAACAAATATTTAACCCGTATTTTTTCTTTTGTTATATAAACCAAAATTGACGAAGATACGACGCTTTTAAAATACTCAAAACGTCACACCTAGGTATAATTTTTAGCGAGTTCTGACATCGCGAAACGCATCAAAACTCGGGAGTAGGGTCTCCCGAGTTTTGATGCGTTTCATCTTTGTCAATATTCATTGATTTACAAAAACAAAAAATACGTGTCCATTATTTTCCTATATTTTAACTGACGGACTAAATAGATTTGCATTTTTTTTATACTGTCCTTATGCCTATTCTAGCTTCAATTCCCCGGTTCCCCGGGTCAGATGTATTGTAATTGACTTTCCCAGCAGAAAGTCTCAGTAGCAGACACGAAGTCTGGGTTGGTGCCCGGTTGAAGGCAACACACCCGCCCCCTATTACTGCTGAAATGTGTTTGTACTGTTTACCTCTGCTGGGGATATATCTGGTGTGATGATATTATGTTTGGTTGAGAATTTCTCATTACTAACTCGAGAGTCTCTATCCTGTTAATGACTTTTAAGTTCGTCCCCTATAACGGAAGGCCAAAACATAACATACTGTAGAATAGAATAGAATAATCATTTATTCGCTAATGAACAGCACAACACAAAGAGCAGCACATACGTATAGATTATAACAACAAACAGCGTAACAATTAATTAAACAGCTCAACTGCGCTGAACATAATAACGAAAGGGCAGACAACACACAGGGTACACAGACAGGTATACCTCTGTCTCATCATCATCTGCCTAGCCTTTTCTCAACTACATTGGAGTCGGCTTCCAGTCTAACCGAATGTAAAATACCAGTATTTTTTATGGAGCGATTGCCTATTATGACCTCCACAGCCCAGTTAGAACTGGGTAATACGATACTCCTCGATAAGACTTGTTAGATTTCGTGTATAATTCTGCTTACCCATAAGTAAAGGCTTTGATCTCATGTGCGACGTTCTTGTTAAATCACAGAAAATATGGCATGTTCAATCATTTGGTTCGCTTGTTTTTGTGTTGCGAAGAACAGTAGCGTACCTAATTGGATTAGACGACACGCTAGCATGGTTTAACAAAGGGTTTGTTACGGAAAAAAGCAATGTTATTTTACTTTGATTTAGAAACATAAAAGATTTTCCGATGCCTAATGAGAGTTCCATGTTTTGACAGCTGAAATAAAAAAAAATGTTTTTTATGGAATTAATCTAGAAGGGTATCGTTGAAAATAATTTATTTCTAATCGGTTCTTAAATTACAGAGTTATAACGAAACAAACATACAACCGAATTGAAACCTCTTTTTTTTTTAAGGTAGATTAATGTGATAATACTGATAGTCTTTCCCCATTGACGCATGGTATAAAAATTCTAATATTTACCTCCCGGAAATTCAAACGCAGCGTTATCAAACGACCAACCCTACTGATATCGTTAAATCTCGTTTCCAATTTAAAAGTTGAATCGGAACACGGAAATCGAACGGGAGCCCCTTTCCTTATCGATTTGTGAGTTAAAAACTCCAGTAACATCGATTACAGCGACCGAATACTGCGGATAATCTAATTAAAATGTAAGATTATCGGGTAGTTGAGTTTCTTATTGGATTAGACTGTTAAGGGTCAGCTACTACTGTCTTTGACGTCACATAACTTAGTATGTTATTAAAAGAAATTGAACTATCGAGGTAATCTCGCCCCCTATTTCACCGGACTTAGAGATAACTGGCGTAATGTGGGCGGGTGTACTAGTAGCTACGCCTCTGTCTAACGCTGATGATGTTATCTTATACACTATCAATGTCGATTAATAAATTTTAAAAGGGAAAGGTTTTATTGTATTTTATACACAATCTATACCATATTTATATTATTATACATGTAACCCACAACATTGTCCAAAATAAAATCCGGTATATTTTGATAAACAAACCATTTTACACCCAATACTAACTAATAATTCTGTTGTTATATCGTTTCAGGAAATAGTGGTTTAGCTAGGCTATTTATTTGCCCATAAAATGTTACAGTTGAATGGGCCACATTGGGATTGAAAACGGTGCAAGTATCACTAAACAATTTTATGATCCAAGAAATTGAACCAGCTCTTGAAATATGGAGGAAGAGATAGGAGTGAGACAAGAAAGCCTCGTATATTGAAAGGACAAAGAATTTCCAGTTACTAACGAAACTAAATTTTTATTTACTACGTTCACGAGTGACTTACTTCACTCAACTGATGGTAATGCATTGTTTACATGTACTAATACAGTGCCATGATAGGAGAAACAGTGCAGTTGATCGATTGCACCTCTCAAACAGTAGGCCGTGCTCTCAGTCTTTTCACTGACTTGATACAGAGGACAAGTAAGTGTAAGTCCAAGCGAGATGCAGGCAATGATAGTACATATAGAAGCTTGTGTTTCACTTGCAGACTTAGTTCAATGAACTGTGGATAAATTGATACTAACAACAACGTCAACAAAATACGAAATTGAAACGCCCCAGGAGTACTTCCGAATGTAGTCAACATTATATCAGATATAATGATAAATCGTTCGACGAAAGTGTCGACACAAACAGACGGTCATCAAGTTGTACTATTGATAGTATCAATACTAACATCCATCAACGTCGGTTATACACTTTGTACTTGCAGAATGAGGTATCTAGTTAAGAATCGATTTGTAGAAAACTAGAAATAACGGATTCGTCGATAAATGTCAGATTCTACAAATGCCAGACGAGTTTATAACGCCAGATTCTATGAATGCTAGATTCCTACATATGCCTAAACTCAACAAATGTCAGATTCTATAAACGCTAGATTCTAGTAATGCCATATTCTGTAAATGCCAGATTCTGTTGTCAGACTAGTCTTACTAGGAGCACAGAAGCTTTAAGAGAGCGCAGCTCGATCTTTACACAGGATACACCGTATTTGCCCTGAAATGGTCCTTCTGCTGAAATGGGACACTGACTTACCCTCGTTAAAAAACTTTTTTGCAAAAAATAAAACCGACTTCAAAAAAAAACAAAAAAGTGAAAAATAACTTTAGCTTCTGAAGTCGGTGACCTTTGTTTGATTGCTTTAGTTTTTTTGTCACCGACTTCAGAAGCTAAAGTTATTTTTCACTTTTTTGTTTTTTTTTGAAGTCGGTTTTATTTTTTGCAAAAAAGTTTTTATTTTTCACTTTTTAGTGGTTTACATGTGCTTGATATACATGGAAAGTGCATACCGTTACAATTACAACAAGCCCAAACACGACTAGGGTACATTGTCTCATTATGGAGTTCCGTGACTCTTGGCTTCATCATCAGATCTGATGGTAGAATGGTTCTTATCAAACGCAAATGCTACACTTGTTGTAGAAAATACCAAAATCGCAACACGTTTTCATATAAAATTTTAAGAGTTCCCTCGATTTCACCAAGATTCCATCATCAGATCCCGACTTGGTGGCTATGGGACCATTTGGAAAGAATACCCTTTCCAACAAAAAAATAATTTTCCAAATCGGTTGGCAAGCGACGGAGTTATGCCCGAACAAACATAAAAAAAAAAAAAAAAAAATAGAAACATCCGAATTGAGAACCTCCTCCTTTTTTAGAAGTCGGTTAAAAAGTGAGTGGGCTTGAACAGACCACGCGGGCTAGTGCAACTTTTAAAATGTCAGAGTTGTCTTTGAAGTTTTGGTCTCGTCTCATACATAAAAGACGAGAGTTTACGTAATGCCTTAACATCTCTAATTCAGCCTATAATGTTCCTAATGCTGGGACACAGACCTACTCTATGTAAAGAGTGCATGGGCTTTAGAACTCCCAGTGCGTGTTGGTGAATGTCCCATGTCTTCAAAGTTTTGGTTCTAGTACATGTAGGATTCTTCACGAAGTTTTCATTCACCGTTTTTGAAAGCGTAGGCAGTTTCTTGAGCTTTAAGATGATTTCTGGATTGTAAAATGGTGTTCATAGTATTTAGTTAATTTCGTCTGATAGTGGAGAATGAAAGATGAAACCATGTTGTGTCGACCCCAAGTACTCGTAGAATGGGACATATTCAGGAATATGATGAGGTTCGCAGTGAATTTCATCAATAGCCAATTTGCTCATCTTAAAAATCTTCAACTTCATTAGCAGATACTGAGTGATGTGAAAGTAGATAATTATTTACTACTGCAAGTATTGAAACAAATAAATGGAAAGGTTTTCATAAACCTATTAACAAACTAATGAAATATGTGGTGGTATATTTCATTACGATATAAACATATTAATGAGTGTTAAGAAATCATAATAGCACCGAGATAACATATCATATTGATAATTCACTCAATCAAGTGCATGAATGAAATAATATTAAAGAAGTTGATTAGAACTCTGAACTAAATTAAATGAGTCGTTTTTGAAGTGACAGGTTTTAATTAAATTCCAAGATTTAAAGCCGTTGTTTTCTATATGAGACCAAAAATTAGTATTGCAAGTTTTAAGATACGAGAATTCAATAAAATGTCGAGGCTTTAGAAGATTGAATGACTTTCTACCATTGTGTGGCCGTAAAATATTCATAGTTTGAAGAAATTTCATTAGTTTCCTTTCAACTACGAGTAATTTGCCTTCGTATATTTTTTCTCATATTTACGCATACTTTTGGATAGATTCAAAACAAACTCAAACGTGTAAAGATTACTTTTCATAATATTGTAATGTACAGAAAACCCAACAGTAAAATTCCATGTGTACGCTCCAAGCATAATTCAACAGACGAAACCCTTTTGTGGAGCAGTGGTGTAAGGCTAATTGACTGATACATTTATCACTCCAAGAGTCCCGAATGGACGGTGTTGATATCCCATCACAAACGAATTAATGGAGTCCGCAGATTTCTTTCTAACTGACAGTTAGCTTGATACGGGTGAAACGGGACATAGAAGTATTTTTGGACGAAGATTTTCTGAACAGGCCTTTTAAGATTACGACAAACTTTATGTCAAGTCCGATTTTGCGAAGCTAATCGCTTTTTTGATGATTTATGGAATGTTTTATGTCCTATTGGAGTAATTGAAGTTTTGTTATGAGTTCAAGTAAACGAAGTTTATGATACTTTCGTAGTAAGTAATTGTATTAAAATTCAATCAATTTCTGTCAACGAAAACTACGGAACATTCCTTCAAAAATATCAAGGTAGAATAGAAGAATACGGCCATGGAAATAAAATCCCCACGCGATGTATGTACTGCAGATTTTGGAAAAACCACGTACAATAATGCTTGTGTACTGAAATGCCTGCATAGGGATACCACCAAGTCTTCATATACAGGGAAATTTCCATACAAATGGAGTAGTAAATACGGTTATCTATTGTAAACACAGAACGCATAAGTCGACGACTGTCAACTACAGATATAAACAGATAGTGGCCGAGATAGGATAGCGTTACCTGACGTCAAATACCAAGAAAGGAAAACGATGGTCAGGAATCATTCGTTCATGAAGAAAGAAAAGAAGAAAGACATGACATTTTTAATAAGACGAAAAAATATCATACCAAAAACGTTGTCATCTAATTGAATTGGTATTACGAAAATGCAAAACGAAATTGATACTGTAAAAGAACATGCAAAAGAGAATCTAAAAGCGCCAACTCAGTAAAAGTTTGCAGGCGAAGTTAGCAACGAATTTTCTTTTGAAATCGACGGAGCTTAAAAAATTAAGATGTAACATTATTGAAACGCTGTCAGACATTTCAGAAACGGTGCAAATCTTTTATAAATGTTCCTTTGACTCTTCAGTCTGGGTGTGGAAAATTTGCGTGCTCACTCCGATTTAGGTTTCACAAATCACTGATTCAGAAGCGAGATTTTTATTCGTGCTACAATCGTTTTGGTGGTAACACACTGATTTGAATATTCCGATTCGTATCCTTTAAGTCCGGAAAACAAAGAGGGTGTATTGATTGAAGACTTTGTCAAATCAGGGTGTTGGTTCAATTCATCACCGGTTTCATCTAAGTGGTAAGAATTTCTGTTATATAATAAAGGATCAGACGCTCTTGATACATGTTCCCTGTCGTGTTACGTATCTACCGTCGCCCTAACGTCACTCTCAACTAACATATCAAGGTTAGGAGGGTCCCTCTCCAAGAATAGACACTCCTACGTATGTCTCTAAAGTGCGAAGTGTAGTCAGTTCACGAACAAATTAAATTGTTCGAATAAAATCTCGTTAGATGTGATTAATTTTTAATTTGATGAGAATTAGATTGGAGATGAAATTGAAAGACTTCTCCATTGGATAAAATATTTTATCTTTGAAGTTTCTCGATCGTAATGAGTATCGACAGGTGAATTTAAAAATCCACCTGTCTTTGTGACATTACCTCCAAAATAAGTTTTTCTGCGATTCACAGACAGTAGTTAGCCATGACTTACTCTCCAAATTATCCAACCTTACTCCGAATAAAAATGGCTGAACCGCGAATTTTGCTGTTACGTCACCACGCTCTCCCATCTTGTATTGTGGACGTTAAACTAGCTGCTGTCAAGGCCAGTAGCACCGGACAGGCTCAATTATCCACTGAAGAGGGCTCACGAGGCGGCTTCGTGATGACCGCGCCGTGTTCAGGATATACACATCTGCTCGATGAGCATATGGTAGGTATAGACCTACGTATAGACTTTGAAGATGATATATATATCGAAACTTATATTGTTACTTACGGGATATCTTCCGTGATTATTTGTTATTTTGAGCTCCCGATATTTCGACGCTGTTGCAAGCGCCAAACAACAAATAATCACGGAAGATATCCCGTAAGTGACGATATAAGTTCAGTTTTAAACCGTGAAAGCCTAAAACAGTGATATATATATCGGATAAGATTTGGTTTAGAGTAGTAAATGTAATATAGAAATCAGAGTATGTAGCTTTTAATCATGTAAATAAACTAAAACCTGTTCCAGAAAATCGTTTCACGTATTACTGAAGACCATTTAGAAACCACAGAGTAATTAGCCGTATTAACTCTGAAACAGGCTTGCGCAAAATGGAAGGCAAATGCTGTATAGTACTTGCCATTAGTTTTATGACAGCGACAACAGATTGCAATACTGATTCTGTACCTACTTTTGCATATCGAATTTTGGGCTCGTGGCTATATACAAAAGACTCACAGGTCGATTGAAGGTTAAGCTTAACGTTGGTCCTTCGATGGGTGACCATTTATTACATATCGTGGTAAACCATGGGCCTGCTGTAATTTTTACATCTTAAACAGTCGTTATAAATTCTCTGGTTATCATATTGCCCAGCAGTTACTGGGTTGTCGAGGTCGGATAGGCAGTCGCTCCATGTAAAAAACTGGTATTCAGCTGCCTCCGGTTAGGCTCGAAGCCGACCACAACGTATTTGGGATAGGATATAATATTTGGAATTCCCAGAATATCAATCAAATTAGGTGACGTGGATCCTTGAACAAATATTTCGGTGTATGTGGTATATCGCCACATATCACGTTCTCCCAAATTGAATGTTTCTTTCATATTACTTTTCATATGAGTATTTGTTATTTTTCATATTACTTCTCATAAGAGAATTTGTTATTCACGCACTGATAGGTAAGATAAAAGGATTCTTCATAAGTATTGTCCTTATCGTTATTTTCTGCGGTATCATGATTTTTTGCGTTTGTGAGCGTTGACACCTTTTCTTTGAATATTTTGAATCGTAGGGTGTGTGGCGTTTTCAAAATTCGTCGGTATTACAAGCATTCTCAATGGCTCCTTTCAATTCAGCGCTTAATATTAACCTGCTGATATGAGCCTCTTGATCATAAGATTCAGAATCTTATAAAATGCAGTGTATCAGATTAAATGAAAGAGAAAGGAAGAATACGTGACGATGACTGGAAGAAAAAAATAGCATTGCACTGACCTCAAGTAACATGGGATAAGGATAGGCAAAATTATGAGGTGTCATCATTTTGCAAAAGGTCAACTTGAATCTTCTCTCATTTTTTCTGAACAGTTTTTTGTTTTCAAGTCAAAAGATCATCTCGTGTTTCCACGAAAGCAATGAATGAATCAAGAGATGATGTAAGCATTTTCTCAATGGATTTTCCTTAGTATCTAATACCTTAAATCTACATAAGACGCCTTCTCCTCCTCTTCTAATAATAATGCCAAAAGAAGCCACATTATTGCATTATTGTTGATTCAGATTTTGTGATAGCTAAATCAAAAACATGACTACCGCCATTTCCTAATCAAATCACCTTCTATGTTCTCTAAACGGCTGTTCAATTAGTAAACCCTCGTTCGTAGCCACCGGTGCCGGTTCGATGCCCTGATCAAATTGAATCCCGCCATTTTTACTGGCCAATGCCTTTGGGAACATGGGGCGTAAATCTCCGCTAGCACACCAAGATTGCTTTGTAAGGTAAATGTGGAGAAAGTTAGATTAAGGGCTACCTGGAAATGGTGGAAAGGAATATCGAGTTCAATTAAGAATAAGCGTGACGGAAATGTTTTTTTTGTAAAGAGTAAGGTTTGTCTGTCTAGTTTTCTTTATAAAACGTTTTGTGTAAATCTGTATTCAAGTCAAGGTATGATGTCTTAACATACTCAATGTAACGTCTTTGATCTTTAACTTACTCAAAGCATTGAATTTCATATTGTTTAACATTATAGGCATAACAATCTATAATATCCATTATCAAATTGTTCTTCACTTACGCAATATTCTTCACCAAACCGTGATAATTTTATTACGAGTTAACACTTAATAGAAAACATTTCAGAAGCGTTAAAAAAATAAACGAAGGAATCGATTTGAATCGCCTCGCTCAGTTTACCGAACATTTCGGTTAAATTCTTCCGCTGTTTGTACGTACACGGAAAAAGCCGGTCAAGATTTTAATATGGATCGATTTGGTGTTCTATCGAGCGATAATCGAGACGTAATCTAATGTTGGAAAAAATTGGGCTCTTCACGCGATGGAGATAGGTGCTCGTTTTTTTTCGTGAAATAACGATTCTTTTTAACAAAATGAGGACTTTTGGGTTGCTAGCATTGGTAACGTTGTACAAAATAGATCAAATCTATAGAATTGGCGATTTTAGCAATTGGCTAAGGCAACTTTTATGTACTATATGATGATTTCTCCCCCATAGGGAAAAAGGCGTCAATTTATGTGTGTATGAACGTACTTTAAGTTGCTGACTTCAGTACATTAAGGCGACGACATCAGCTAAATAAGCAACTCTAATTGTGGTGGTTCAAACTTCGTTTGAAATTCTGTTAAAATAAAGTTCTAATTCGCTTGCACTACAAAGTGGTTGTTACTTCAGTCACTGCGGGCCGAATAGTGCGAAATGAGTATTTTCGATCGATTTAAAACTAGAACTTAACTATTTAATAATAATTAATCCATCAGTCGATGTAGTTTAGCATTTGAAATAGTATGTTATATTTTTAATTATAATTATCATTGTCAATAAATGCTAAAATGCTTTGAAAGAAAATTAAGAGGTATGTTTGAAGATTTTTTTGGTGCATTAAAGTTTGTCAAATTATGTTTTGAGTTCCATGAGTGTATGCAAAAAGGACTTCAAAATATAAAGATTTTTATTTTTGGAAATTATTTACAGTTTTAGAGATACACTGCTTTTAAAAACCGCCTTTTGGACCGTTTTCAAGAAACCTCCGCCTTAAGATTCATCTGTCAAATTTCTTTAATATATTTTCAACTTTATCGTTTAGACGTTACGTTCAACGTTGATTGGGATAAGTTGTCAGTTTTGGGCGTCTGCACACGTATTAAACGCCTTTAATATAACCGAAGAACCAGTTCAAACTACCAACATCAACTGTTGAACCAAAAGTTCGCATGACAGTGCTAAATATGGCACATTATAACAAAGCACACAGAACCGAATTAGGTCGCGGCACAGGTGCTAATGTGTATTAGTGTATGTGCATCACAGCAGACTTAACTGTGGTTTCATTACAAATGGCTGCTGTTTAACGTCATTAGTCGGTATTGGGGGACGGTAATGTGTGGCTTTAGACACCATTTGTATTGGTATCGGATGTTTGCTGATGTTGTCCCAATGTTTGTCGGGATTCTGATTCGTTGATGAAGTATTGACTAGAATGAAGGAAGACTCGCGAGTAACATGGGGCTAAGGCAGGAAGATTATGATGATAGTTTAAATCGTATCATCTGCGGAAGACATGGGCCAGACATCAACCAGCACTGGATTATGGCCCACTTTCACAGGGCGGAGCCCAGTGTCCCAGCACTAGGAATGTTAAGTCTGATAGCTTTAGATCTATTTCATATGCTCGGATAGAAGGTCTTCGATGCGTTATTCTACAAAATCGCAAAGAAGTATCTTTGCGCCAAAGTTCGTGCGACCATTTGCGCCCTGTGTGCAGAACGTTTGCGTCTCCTTAATAATATTCATCGGATTTTCCAGCAAAATGCAGAAGTTTTCCAAATTAGGTAGATAGATATACCAAAACCATCGATTCTCCATTTTACAACCGAATCCCACCAGGGATACTAAACCCTTTTCATCCGTGTACCGCAAGCACGTAACTGTTGCTTTACACCACAAATATATTCTTTACCCCTTCACATACAAAACACCGCTTTATAGTAGCCAGATGCCCTTGGGATATTAAATATTTATAAGAACAAAGTTTCAGAAACACTGGTCGAGAATATTGTGGAAGAACAAAAGGAGATACATAAGTTTCTTTGCAACTGTTTTCAGATATAACAGAAGTTGCTCTTCAGAATTGTTACTTGCATAAGTTTCTAGTATAGTGCTTTTGGAGAAGTGGATTACCATTTAATCTTGTTATAAATATTAATTTACTTCATTTTCTCATGGAGGTTACAGAACCTATAGAACGCCAATTGCTACGATCTCTAATATTCCTATCGAGGTAAATCTTATAGTACACAATGAAAGTGGTATTTTAAATGCCTTCCTTTTCGGCCAACTACATTAAAGACGACCTTTATCTGGATTTTGGAGGTCACATAGGCACTCGCTCCATGTAAATACTGATATTCAGCTGCTTCCAGTTAGACTGGAAGCTTAGCTAGGCAGGTAATGTTATAACGATCCTAAATATTGACAGTGTTTTACACGAAATAGCTGACTAAATATTGAGTTTCTGTGTAGGTACTATAATATCGTAAGGTTTCAGACATTCTGGGCTTATTGTTACAGTAACAAATAATGATCTACGTAATTCCCTCTCGTTTCGTGGTATAATTTGATTCAGGTGTGTTACACATTAGGGCGAGCGCAAATAATTGGGTGAGGCTTACAAATGCAATTAGGGGGACCTTATGGTCCTTATTTCGGTCGTTGTTCCATATAAAGTACATTTACGTTAGCGTGGTATTAATAGGAGCTCCCTAAGTGTAGCGTGGGTGTGTTGTACATGTTAAAATATTACTCTAAAGTTCGTAAAATGTGACGATGTTAAGCTAAAGTATGCGCTGAAATGGCAGGCAGACCTTCGGAAAATGTGTTGCGTTCATTCTTTGAAGAATTTCCTAGCTTTATGGATAGGGCGATTTTGATGCATTTTGTAAATTAGCTAAGGTATATATGCTTTACTTTGCAGAAATCCATCATCACCATCAATCACTCTCTTGCCCTTATTTAAATTCATTTGGAGACGGCACAGCATGTCTCCCTCTTCCATACTTGCACAAATCTAAACTAATATTATAAAGAGGAAAGTTTTTTTTTAAATATTTGATTAAAGGGCTTTGTCGCTTAGCGACCACATAGCCCAGTACAGAAAATCAAATTACTTACGATCTATTTAGCACTAACTTACAATCTACTTATTACTAGCTAATACACTTTTGCTTTCTCGGACACTGGAAAAAGCAAGGATGGAATTACAAATGCCAATATTATTATTTTTATATCGTCCAAAAACATTAATTCTACTATTTTCATTCCGGACATACTCCATCAGGATATGTAAAACATCATCAATTACTCCACAGTCATCACAATTTGGAGACAAAACTTTCTTCACTAAATGATAGAACTTATTCGAAGGAAGATTTGATTTTTTGTTTGTTAAGATTAAATAAAGAACTACTCAACCGATTTAAAAAAAATCTATAGCCATTAGAAAGCGATATAAGTACCTATAAATAATATTGATCACAATTTTTGCAGACGAAGTCGCGAGCGAATTGTTAGTTTAGTTATAAAGCAACAATACTGTAGCTGCTGCATTCCGCATCGGATCTAGTATTTGTTGAATAAGAACTGAAAATCCATTAATAACATTTTAACTTAAATCATGATGCATCCATTAGATAAGAGTAATCTCATTGAATGATTCTGATTCAGCGAACAACGAAAATTCTATGAATTAACTTAAATGCCATACAAAAGCCATACCCACACAGGCTGCCAACAATTTCCGTTATAAACACAGAATTAATTCAAATCGGCCATTCATTATTCAGTGTCATTACTCTTACTATCGCACCTGCTCACACGGTTTACATAAGTACCTGGTAAACATATATATATCTACCTATGTACATATGATGGTCAGTGAACGATATGTGATGATTATGTGTCCATAAGGTGTTTGTTGACAAATGTTTTGCTGGATTACATTATGGTTGTTATCTTGAAAAGGTATGTTACTGGGGTAATCGTATTTCTTAACCTCTAGTTGTCCAAGTTTTGTTTTCAGGGAATTCTTAAGCGATCCTTTGGAAAAATTTGAAGGTCTACTAGATGTCTTTAAAATTTTTGAAAACTTCTTTAGGCGCGTTGAGCACTTTTTGGGTGAAAATAATCATGGAACTCGTGTGACCGTCACCTAACGTTTTCTAGCACTCGTAGCCGATCCACTTCGGCGTAGCACCACTCAGGCGTGCGCGGGGCACAACCCGTAGCAGATATAGATTAAGTACTTAGTTTTCACTTCGGCAGTACCCATAGGCTGCCCTGCATGTACTTTTTTCACACTTCAATCGAAAAAAATATTGTTATTTTCTGAGTTGGAGAAATTGGTAGGAAACTATGTATTCAAGCTTTTAAAAAAGTTACGAGCAGTAACAAAATACGTTCGTAAAACGACCCCGGTCTGCGGACAAAATTCAAACGTGTTCACCTTTACGTCGTGTACGGCAATATTAGTCAGCCCTGTTCTACACCTGCAGATAACAAGCGTGCTTACATGCTTGTTTACAAATGCTTTACAGCATTACGTTGATACGAGGGTGGATTGAAAAGTTCGCGGCCTAACACATAAAAACTTAAACTATTTTAATGTAACTGACCTCATTCGATTAGTTTACTCTCTGGTTGTCAAATTGTAAAATTTTATCGCAATAGCATCAACTGTATTTAAATTAGACTGAATTTTGTGAGCCTTGGTGCAGCGATTTTAAAGAATGGAGAAAATTGAGCAACGTGCGGTCATCAAATACCTATTTAAAAAAAAACTTACTCCAAAAGAGATTCACGAAGATATGTCAACAACATTGGGAGAATCTGTTCCGTCGTATACGACTGTGAAAAAGTGGGTTGCTGAATTTAAACGCGGACGAGAGAGTATTGAAGATGACCCTCGCTCTGGCCGGCCTATGACGTCAACGACTGAAGAAAACATCGGGAAAATCTGTGATCTGATATTGACAGATCGGAGAGTGACCATCAGGGAGATTGCAGACACTATTGGCATCTCGTATGAACGAACACAAAACATCATTGTCAATGAACTTGGATTTTCTAAGGTTTCTGCGCGGTGGGTACCCAGATTGCTTTCAGTGGAACAAAAACGAATACGACTCACGATTTCTCGCGACTGTTTGGAAATGTTTGAGGCTGATCCACAAGATTTTTTGGCCAGATTTGTAACAATGGATGAAACTTGGGTACACCACTACACCCCAGAGTCAAAACAGCAATCCAAGCAGTTGAAAAAACCTGATGAACCGACTCCAAAAAAAGCCAAAACAATTTTGTCAGCTGGCAAGATGATGGCGTCAGTTTTTTGGGATGCTAAGGGTGTCATCATGGTGGACTACCTTGCAAAAGGTGAAACTATAAACTCGGCTTATTACTGCACCCTCTTACGTCGCTTGCGTGAAACAATCAAAGAGAAAAGGCCAGGATTACTCAGCAAGAAAGTGTTGTTCCATCAGGATAATGCACGCGTTCACACGTCTGTTGAGTCTATGGCTCAAATTCGTGATTGTGGCTTTGAATTACTGCCCCATCCCGCATATTCCCCTGATTTGGCACCGTCAGACTTTCATTTATTCCCTAACCTAAAAAAACACCTCGGAGGTCAAAAATTTTCATCAAATGAGGAGGTCGAAGCTGCGGTGGGTGACTTTTTTGAAGGCCTTGAAGAAACTTTTTTTATGACCGGCATACAGGCGTTGGAAACTAGATGGAAGAAGTGCATAGAGTTAATAGGAGATTACGTGGAAAAATAAAATTATTTTTGCTTATATTTTATATTGTTTTTTTGCTGAGGGCCGCGAACTTTTCAATCCACCCTCGTATCAGGCAATGCAGCATCAAAACATTTGGGCGTGGCTTCACAGATACATCGCGTGAATTAGTCGTAAGCCGGCCCGCTCGCCAGTCGCGATTCGGTCTTCCGTCGCGTTGAACGTCTGTGTCCACGCCACGGATTAAAAATTCACGTGCTCGTGAAGGATTCTTGTGCCAAATAAGGAACGAAACGAATTTTCGAGGAAGAAAATTGTGCAGTTTTCTGTGTTTTTTTTTTGTGCAGTGAAAATATCTCGGTCAATCTTTTGAGAAGATTGTTCCTGAGGGTAGTTTGTGTTGAGTGTCGCACGGATCACCGGTATTTTTGTTTGTATGTTATTTGTTTCTTCTGTTATTAAATATTCTGCTACCATCATGTCTTTGGCAAGGTCGGGCCGGTCTTTTGCAATTTTATTTTTATTTACATTTAAAATTAAAACGTCTGTTTTGGCTTGCAAGTGTTATTTTGAAGATATACGTTTACGTATCGACAAATTGATTCATGAATTCACTAATGAGATGGCGCCATACTGCATTTGCATTCACGAAATATGAAATATTCATTAAGTCGTGTTGTTGTGACTTGTGAACGTAGTTTGTTTATTAAGAGTAGCTTTATTATTAACTGTCATACGAGTTTTTGCATACCTATGAGACTACCAGTTACGTTGACCGTATGAAAGTCATTCATGCCAGCATTAACGGGACAAAATAAATTGTAAAACGCCATTTATTTCAACAATACCTTCTATTTCATATAAACGGTCGTAATCCAACGGTTTCACAGCCATTTCGCGAAATTAACTCAAGTCAGAGCGGAGTTCTAATTGTAAAATGGTAATATACAAATTATTTATTGTCGGAGATTTGAATCGTCGAGATTTCTCCCAAGTTGTGAAGTTGGAACGTGCTACGAATCGGCACAAGTTCCTGAAGTCTTACATTTTTCATTTCATTTCCCCTTTTCGTACTGCTATCGAATTCTCGGCTCTTAATTCCAAAAGTATTTGTTTTCTTCGGAATGCCCGGATCGTTGGTAATTCGTCTGTTTATAGGCACTAGCCTTTTGTATTTACGTTTTCGAACCGAGATATCGTACTGACGATAAAATGAGTGTATTTATCGCAAGACATTGACATAAAAATGATGGATGAATAAGATTATCTTTTGGACACAACTTGGTAATAACCCACCCAGTAAAATATTGATTTTCTGTCATCCTTTATTATATTGGAAAGATACACTCACTGTTGACAAATGCGATGTTATGCCCCAGGCTAACTTCTATAAATCTTCTTCTTCTTTTCTCTCCTTCTTTTACACACTATGTCTACATCTCTTTATTTAGTATCTCCTTTCGCAGGTATGCTGGAAGAGATTTCATTAGAAATAAGCATCACCTTTGTACTATTTTCTGTTCCTTTTCTATTTTCTGTAATAAGTGTGTACATAAATTGTTAAATAAATAAATAAATAAATAATCCATCCTGTATGTCCAATAAATACTTTTTGTTTCTTATTTAAGCGGTTTTACACGGGTAACAAAGATCCTTTAACGAATTACTCTAATCCAGACTGAACTTTCATTTTAGGCATTTCGAAATTGGCCGAGTCTTGGCCAACATCGGACATTTATAAAATAGTCCAGACATTAAACGTGAACCTGTCTTTTTTCCAAAATTCATTGAGCTTTTTTAACATCTTAAGAAATCCCCGACTACAACTCTAGAAAAAAATCAGAGAATGGTCCGTTCGGGGGGCTAAAAAAACGTATAAGTCTGGGCAAATCCAAACGAAAACTAACCCTCTTACCTCAGAACGTACAAATGTGTTCTGACCACCACGTAGGACTATATTCATATACTAGAAAGAAAAAGGGTTACGAATTCAGAACCCTGGTCACGTCAGAAGCCGTGTAAGCCTCGCATGTAAGCCGAATATTCGCCTTTGTATGAAATATTTATATTTCTAGCAATTTATGGTTCATACTTGTATGTTTTGAGTGGAGCGGAACGTGGGTTCAGTTTACTTAGTCGAAGGTTGTTTACTTGGATATGAGGTTTATGATATCAATCGTGTTTTATGACCATTTTGAAGTATTTGTGTCAATTTAGAGGTATCTCTTATGCATTAATATCTTCTACTGCTGCAATCCAGTCATTGTCTTCTTCTGTCTTTCGCCATTTTGTCTGAAATTGAATTACTAGACATCGCGTTTCTTGCTATTTTTTTTACTTGATTCACGACTCATCTACATCACCATGATTTATTTATTTATTTTAGTTTAGCGTAATTCGAAATACCTTTCAAACTTTAATACAACATACTTTCAACCCAAAATCAATACACAGTCAATCCAAATTACCAAGAAAAACTTAGCTTAATCTAACTTAATTTTTTTTTTTTTCAAAACCAGACTTAAATTATTGTACGAGTAGACCAGAAAGTTTTTGTTTGATTTAAAGATAAACCTTACTTCTTAGAGCATAAAGGTGAAAAGTTATAGTCTCTTAGTGAACTCGGTAGTACTTAAGATTAGCAGTTAACACCAAAGCATTTTAGACCGTCATTGTTCGTAGTAACGGCTTTAAATGATGAACCTACGATGCGCGGGCGCTGAATACAAATATGTACGGATGACCGAACTGTCTTCCGATTATGGTGGCTATGGGTATATGACATTGACGTGACTAAGTAACTATAGCGAATACGTAGTGATGTGTACGTTGATTGTGAATTCAATAATGTCTATGATAGCTAAGCAGGTCTTTGCTTAGACCAAGGAATGAAGGAAGACAAGACAAGACATACCAATACCTCCATAGACTATTTATATTTTGATTGTTTGGCCTGTGCGGGCAAATCAATTATTTTTCTTTCTTTTTTACTTTGAATCGATTATACTCGTAAGATACAAACTGTCACAATATATAATTTTTACTTACGAACAGTAAGTCGTGGGTTCGAACCCGAAGAAATTTAGATAAGGGCAAGACTAAGGTCCATGTTCACCAAGAACATAACAGTCTGATTATCTTAAAACAGCTGTCAATGTGACATGTTCCCATACAAAACTGTGTTTTAAACAGCTGTTTTGAGATAATCGTCCGTCATCTTTTTGGTGAACATGGACCTATGATGATGATAAATTCCTTGCTTTTTATAAAAAATACATTTCAGTACAGTTTTAAATATTGGACTCTAAATTTAACTACACTTCTAAAACAACAAAATATCCATCAGTGACGTATCCGATACGGTACCGTCTCGGACACACAAGGAATCCGCTTCCAACGCTATACGCCAACAGAATTAATATCAGGTGCTATGTACTCTGACTCGTGAATATTTGAGTAATGTGGTTACTGGAAGGCGGGGAGATTTAAAGATAGGTAGGAATATGATATAATCTTATTAGGTGCATTAAATATGGAAGTTCAAAGGGAAATAAGAGAATGAGTTGAAAATAACCTGGTGGTAAATAACCTTAATGATGAATGCAATGAGAAACTAGTAAAGGAACGCTTTTGTCATCAGGACAAACTAGCTATTGAATACATTTGGTTAACGAGGCTTTACAAATGCGGAGACATTAAAATATAGATAGGCATAAAATAATATTAGTCTTTGTAGTCTGTCTCAAGGTACAGATGAAATAAAAGAGCTAAACTGTTTAAAGGAGATGAAAATGTGAAAGAGGATATCAAATCCTACGAGTGAAAGGATGCCATTTCTAAGAACAATTTAACAATTGAATATGTGAGTAACGTATTTATAAGTAGAAGAGGATATTTTAAAAGGTTATCTAGATCGATAGAAATATGTTTACGATCGCGTTAAATAAATTGAATTAACCACTATGCACGACAAGATTTTGACACATGACACATCAGCTGAATCGGCGGGGTGATGCGAATCTGTCAAACAATTACAGAATTTTCGTGAACTTTCAGCATTCGATTTTTTAATGAAAAATATGTCAAGGAAGCTGTTCCATACGATAAGTTTGTCGTTAATATCACCAGTAACGTGTTTTGTTCGGTAAAACGGCGTTAGTGTATTGCCAACTATGTATAAAACACATATTACTGCACCCTTCCAAAAAGTAGGTAACGTAGATGCGCTGGAAATAATATACATAGGCAAGCTTGTCATTTGCAAAAAAAACTGGAAAACGCTAAATAAATACAGTAACCTTCTATCTGCGTTCTTATTTTTGCCATTATTCATACATTATTTCATAAAAAATGACGATCAAAGTCTTGACAAATATTACAAAAAAAAACAATGTTGCAACCAACTTATCACATGACATATCACTTCGTAGTGCTGACCGTAAACCCGAGTTTCATCATTACGATTAAAATGTAGCATTCAGCCTAATCGATACTCGCAATCAAATTAAGTTTGGAAAAAAAGTTTTGAGACGCAATGAAAACTCCTTGGTATAATTTCAAATAATAATTATATTTAAATTCTGAAATGAATCTTTTTATACTACTTTTTAAATAATATCATGTAGTAATTGTTCGTTGCTTTTGGTTGACTTATTAATAATAAATAAACACAGAACTCTCTGAACTTTAAACAAATAACATTTTTTTGATGATAATCTTTCCTTTAAAACTTACGGATTGGAGAATTTGGAGAAACGCCGTTGCCAAACTAGCACCGTATGGCAAAAAATAAAGTCTCACAGTTTAAGCAAAGACAACATCTGAAAATGAATTAAGTATTCATTTTCAACTGTACGAATGGTCAACCTTTGGCTAAATTCGCGTGGAATGTTTTGATTCAAAATTTAAATTAGGAATGTAATTGTGACTATACACATTCATTCACATTTATAAAGTATTTTTATTTACTTTAATCATATATTGTGAATTTTGTTCTGGAATGTCTGAAGGTTGGATATAGTGTGCCAAGGATCGGAAAAATTGAATGATAAATAAATATTAAGGATTCTAAAACCGTTGTTACTGAACAAAGCCTATCTAAGTATTCAAAACCAAACGAAAATTCATAATCTGCCTTATTTTTCCCAACTATAATGGGGTCGACTTCCAGTCTAACTGAATACCAGCATTTTACATGAAGCGATCGGACCTCCACACCCCAGTTGGTACTGGGTGGTAGGATATCCCTTGGTAAGACTGGTTGTCTAAGTTATTGGGTCGCTGACTAGCTATAACTACTGTCAAAGAACTACTAATGACAGCCTGGACCGACTGCTTAGCGTGCTTTCAGAGGCACGGAGGAAACTCGGTATGTAATGGGTGGTCACCCATCCACAGACCAACCTAGGCAAGCAAGGCTTAACCTAAACGTCGACGCGAGCGGCCGTTATTATCTAACAACGAGCTTTTCCCCTTGGCCTCTCTTTCATAATTAAATGAAAATTGACCATTAAAATTATTGTTCGGTAAAGGCGAGAATTAAACAAAATTAGATAGTCCCATTTGCCCACCAATGCAAATGGGACTTTGCAATGATAGAGTTAAAAAAAGTATTTGAAAATGAAATTTTAATGGTTTATCCCAATAACTAATCCCACCGAACACAGTAACCTAATCATACTATTCCCCATTTTGTTTACTAAATACAATTATCATGGGATTAGGAACTAAACCAATTTTACCACACCTAAAAGATCAGTACCAAGATCCCTGGCGCACTGACAACCAACGAAAAGAAATAATCACAATAAATTACCCAGTTTTAAGTACAATGTAATTTTGAACAGCGAGTGCATTCTTAATTTAAATTTTGATATGGAAAAAAATCGGCGCGAATTTAGCCTTTGATCGGTCTGTGCTGTTTGTTGTTGGGTTGGTACCATGTACGAAAAACTATTAAGATTACCTAACTAAAGCTTAAAACAATATTACGAGTAAATTAAATATAAACAAAATTGTTTTGCTTTTCATCAATCGATTTGTAAATGAAGTAATCGAATTTTACAACAAAAAATTAATCGATTTGAATAATCGCTTTCACACATCACAAATATAAAAAAAAAAAAACAAAAAAAAATGGTCGTCTATTTTCGATACAAAATTAAGTAGTGGTAATGAATATTACATGTTATTGGTCCTATATTAGTAAATTACGCTAAGACCTGGGTATTCTCATGTTGTTTATAATATTTGAAATGATATTTGTCATATCTGTTGTCGAATCTAAACGTGTCTGTGTGTTAAAATGTGAAAAATAAAATGTAAACAAACAAGATTGGCGCGAAACTTCGACTTTGGATATCAAAATATATCATTACCACTGCTTACTTAAATTGAACTATGGTTAAATTCGTCACATAATGAAATGACGAGTTATTAATTCTCAACATAGTGGAGCTTGGATGCCCGAAAACCCCAATTTTTATGATTTTTAGCGTCGGCTAGCACTGCCATCAAAGTGGCGATGAACGTATTTACGCATTTGGATTTTATTAGGGTAAATTAAGAATGTTGCGCGCTAAATACAGAACTTTGAATGGCTTTAACATATGTAGTTTTTCTCCAACTCTCTTAATTAACGCACACTCATAGTCTTTCTTATTCAGAACATTAAATATTTACATTAAAAATAAGGATGTCGTATGACTTAACCGCCGGCCCCATTCGGGGCCAGTACCTACCGAGCCAGCGTAGGTTTCAGTGCCCGGCCCCGAATGGGGCCCGTACCGAACTTTATGGTTAAAGTGGAAGCTGGTCGAAAGGTGTGGTATTGTATTATTTCTACCACGTCTAGAAAGTAAGTAACGATGTAGCCTTTATGGATAACCTTTTAGAAACGGATCTACCCTTCAACAAACATTTCAAGATCAAAATGAAAACACGCAAACTCTTTGAGATGTTTAAAGTTATGACAGATGAACTAGTGTTAGCACTTTATGAAGCCATTATGTAGCTAGCCTAAATCATAGTAACTTGCTGAAAATACGTGTCAAGTCACAAAGTATTTCAAATAAAATCTTAACATCTCAAGGGATCAATACGTCTTTTTTGAAGTTCTGGAACAGTTCCTCTTCTAAAATCTTTAACAGATTGAACGTGGAATAAATTACCTTATTAACACCGGTATACAAATAACACGAATTAAAAAAGAACCTGCTCTTAACAAATAAGTAAAAGACTTCTAATTAATCCCATGCGAATTGGTTCTCGGATCAAAGTTTTTGAATTTTCGCGTTGGGGAGGGTATTTTAAATAAACGTTGTTTATTCATGAGCGTAGGCAAATTACAAATCTGGGTGTCTCTTTAGCATATAGTAACTAAGCTTGCAAATATGTATCAAAGGAATGAGGAATATTCATTAAGTTTTTCTTAGTTTTGCGAGAGAATAAATGTTTACATAGGCGTTACTGATTTCATTTTTGTCGAGCCTAAATTAAATATTCTTGAAGGTTGAGTTAATATGGAAACCCATTGTAAAGGCTTGTTACTTACTTTGTTGACTGGTTAGTATTTTTATCATGGTTGCGGCTGTTTTTGAAATAACTGTCGACCCAAATAAAAGAGAATTGACAAATTCTTTTCCGATATTTTGAATTTATTTAATTGCATTCAACGAAAAACTTAGATAATTTGCTCAAATTACTTCGTCTTCTCAATCATAGAATAATTGTTGTACACAAGTACTTGGATTATAAGCTTATAAGAAAACAACTTTATAATTGTCGTAATTATTACATTGTGTTGGGTCTTTGGCCCCATCAATTGAGTTTTTGTGTATTCGGACAATGTTTGGTTGTAAGCTATTGTTGATATGAAATAAATTGTTGGTGAAACGGGCCTGCATCCTGTATCTTTGGACTTTAGTTTTATTGTGTGTTTTTACGTTATATTCCACCTTACTAAATTGTAATACATATTGTAATTATACACACTCTGTGATAATTTGGATATTGTAATTGTGGATATTGTAATTATACACACTCTGTGATAATTTGAAGTGTCTGCAAATTACGGTTCAAGAGATAAAATCTTGTGGCAGCTTAAGTGATAGACAGCGGTACTTTGGGGTCCCGTTGGCATCCTAAGGTGTGAAACCCAATAACGTAGGTTCCTACAACAAAATTCTACCGTCTGCAGAACAGTCTACAAGAAAGTCAGTCAGTAGTTTTTCTTTCAAAACTATGTAAGTACTTGGTCTTATTAACTTTTGAAACTGGACGTGAGGGTTTCAAAGTGTTGCCGTGACTCCGAAAGTATTATACGATTCAAAGTTTAGAGCTACGGTTAAGCTTGGTTTAACCCCGAAGACGTTGCGACCGAGTTGTTTTAATTATGTTAGATCACGTCTGGCTAAATGGCTATTGCGTTAGTCAATGTATCTTTATTGTAAATGAAACTTCTGTGTTACGGATGTAAAAGTACAATCTGTCAAATTTATTTGATTGATTTTTAACTTTATCGCTAATGCATTATGTTCAAGGTTGATTGGGAAAAGAAATCAGTTTCGGGGTAGCTTGTTAAGCTACGTTAAGCTGTCGTCGGCCGCTTAGCAGACAGATCTGTGTCAGTTTTCATACGGATAAGCTCAACAGGATTTGGTTATCGTTATTCGTTGCTGACCAGCTGGGTTACCACAACCTCTAAATGCGATTCAATTCAGGTCCTAAACTGAGTCGCAAGCTGTCAGTTTCATAGAAAAACTGTCAGAAAATGACAGCTCAAACCTAAATTGAATCGCATTTGGACGTTGTGGTAACCCCGCTGTACATACATTCGGGTGGCTTTTCATTTGTGCTCAAACTGATAAACCACTGCTGTTTTGACTAAGCTTTCCATGTGTCTATCCTAGTGTCTAGAGTTTTTATGACGTCATAGGCCTCTGACTTAGCTAAACATGCCGTTAAGAAATATCTCTTTCAAGCTTGCTGGTTTCCTCACGATGAATTAATTATATGACATTTGATTTTTACCTTTCGTCTTCAACATTAGAAGGTTCATCTTTCCTAGGCATGTTTGCCTCACCATCGATCACATTTTCGCTAGGGGAGATAGAAGAGAAATGAGATGGTCTTAAGCTTGCCTAGTTGGAGGCCTTACACTCACCCACACCCACCCACTGGATAGCCCAGTTAAGCATAAGCCAGCCTCATTGGTTGACCTGGGAGATGCCATTAAAAAAAACATGCGGGACTGTCGATAGAAGCGTTAGGTGACGGCCACGCGAATTCCATGATTTTTATTCACTCAAAAACAAAACAAGCCTGTTAATTTATTGTTTATTTATTTGATTTTAGATTCCACATTATCTCATATTACGAAGCAATAACATTCAATATGTATTAGTATGCATATAAACGATTAAACGATTTAATTATTATTACAGTTGTCCCACACAACTGGAATATTATTGTAATTGGTCTCAGATTGTGTTATATTACGTCGATGTGGCGGTAGCACGCGACTTCTGACGTCATTGTTACCTACGAGTACGTAGAAATGTAGATAGATAAAGAAGATTTTTCTTTCTTTCTATTCCCCAGCACTAACTGGGTTGTGAAGGTCAGATAGGCAGTCGCTCCATGTAAGATACTGGTATTCAGCTGTATTCGGTTAGACTGAACGCCGACCCAACACTGTTGGGAAAAGGCTAGACAGATGATGATGATTGCTTATGCATAATCGCTTTATTGTAGACTAGCTGACCCACGTAACTTCGTCTGCGTTACATAAGAGAGAAAACGAATGGATAAAAAAAACCCCGCTTTTGCAACATTTTTCATTCCTGTTCCGTTCCTAATGGTCGTAGCGTGATGAAATATAGCCTAAAGCTTTCCTCTAAGATAAGTGGACTATCCAACACCAAAAGAATTTTTCAATTTGAACCAGTAGTTCCTGAGATAAGCGCGTTCAACCAAACAAACAAACTCTTCTGCTTTATAATATTAGTATATATAAGATTTTTAGAGTTTATGCCAGTTTGCTGCACTACGACTTCATATTTTTTATCTTTTGTCCAGTATGAATGCAATACATACTTTTACTTTTTCACAGTTTTCCGGATATCATTCATAAAAGAACGATGGATTTACGTTTCCATAATTCAAACGTTACGTACCTTTGTAAGTTAAGTTCTCTCGCTTGATATTTCTTTTCCCTACTTTTCATTTCACTGCCCCAGTTCCAGGAGCATACATCAACGTCCAAAGTAATCCTATTTGGAAAACGTTTTAACAGTGAAATGTGGGGAAACCTTTCTTCTCCAAGTTACAATGCAAAAGAGACGAACATTCTTCGTTTTCGTCAACTGCAGCCATCGATCGTTACGTTTGTAATCCCATTTTTAGTTCGCCAAGACGAGGTGTAATAAACGAATTTCTATAGCAATAAACTTTTTTATGATCCTCTATAGGTGCAAAGGAGTACTCTAGTCTCGGAATACTCGTCTATGTCTTCAGAAGTATGTTTATGACGTCATATAAAGTACAGTGCCTGACCGTAGTAAATGGCGCATCGAGTTTGACTTTGTCATCGACGAACGAATATGACCCTTAAAACGAAGTATTGGGATGAATCTATTTAAATTATCTTCGATATGCTAAGTTCAAGAGGATGCAAGATTAATGCCATCAGGGCTGCGGGACTGTTCGAAAGAGATACCGTGGCCCCGGAACATAAAGGGCGAGGAAGGAACATGGACGGATTCCCTTTCTCTCCGCCTAGAGCAGGAGGAGTCATTCGACGATTTCTTATCCAAAAAATAAAGGATTAACGCCATAACCGGATACTATTTTAAATCATCATCATCATCATGTTAATGCCTTTATTTATTTAACACTTCAAGCACACAGTACAGAGGCGGACTTAATGCCATAGGCATTCTCTATCAGTCAACCTTTGGGTGATGCAGAGACAAGCAGTGGTAGGTGTACATCTGAAAATAATTCGATTAATACTCAGGTTAACTACAAAGATATATAAAATACTTTATCCTCATTCATTAAGGTCCATGTTCACCGAAAAGATTACCGTATGTTTATCTAAAAACAGCTGTCACAGTGACATGTTCCCATACAAAAATGCGTTTTAAACAGCTGTTTTAGGTAATCAGACTGTCATATTTTTGGTGAACATGGACCTTAGTCTTTGCCGTTTATCTTCCTTTTCATTGACGTATCATCATCATTTATCTCCTAAGTCTTTTCTCAACTTTGTTGGGGTTCGCTTCCAGTCTCACCCGATACAGCTGCATACCAGTATTTTCCATAGAGCAACTACCATCTGCACTTGAAAATCTGAAAACCTTTGGTTTAACTGGTTGTCAGATCAATGAGGCATTGATTGTTCAAAGATATACCTTAGATTCTTTTCAGATAATAAATTGAGCCGTTATTTATTTATTAAACACTTCAAGCACATAGTACAGAAGTAGACTTAGGTGAAAGTTAGGGTGGCCCGCGAAATTCAAATTTTCTTACGTTTTTTTTTGCAATTTGCTGGACAGCGCTAAGTTGTATGTTGATGAAAATATTTGTCGCAGCTGTAAGACATATGTAGTTACAGAATTATTATCATCAGAATCATCAATATAACCCACCAAGTACATAAGAGTCGAGGAACGAATTTATAACAGTCAAAGTCGTTCCTCGACTACGACGACCGCCGCGACCGACATTTTTATCAACATACAACTTAGCACTGCCTTGCAAATTGCAAAAAACGAAAGAAAATTTGAATTTCACGGTCTAGGTGGGAGCATCAGCCTTAATACCATAGGCATTTTCTAACAGTCAACCATTTCGTTTACATTAAATATATGCAGATTATATACAGGCGTAAATTATAAACACTCTGTTAATAATCCCCGGGTAAAGGAAGCTAAATAATTAACGGATTAGCTCACGGCTTTCTGTGGTCCCTTGTGGCCCAATTAGGAATATTTACAGCGCTGCTTTGTTTTAGATTCAGCGTAATTGAAAATGGGGTAAGATTCGGTCCCTTTGCTATATGGATCAATAATTTATTACTTACTTGCTTTCATAACTATTTGCTAGCGGACCTCACGCAGTTTCACCCGCGTGAGTTCCCGTTCCCGTGGGAGTACGGGGATAAAATGTAGCCTATGTTACTCAGGGTGAATATAGCTTTCCAATGGTGAAAGAATTTTTGGAATCGGCACATTAGTTTTTGAGTTTATTCATGACAAACATGCACAAAAAAAAATTATCTTAATAATATTAGTGTAGATTGACTACCTCGTCGGTCAAGATAGCTTTTCTGGGCAGCAGGAGAACACGAGCAAAGCGCTTGAGTTGTTCCATCAGAAACTTCTTAGTAACGGATTCAAGATTGATTTGTGCCTTGTTGATTGGCAATAAGCTCGCTGTCCCAGTTGTATTCACATTCTTAACTCGCGAAATGTGGGTGGTAATATCTCTGACTACTGACCCTTCGGGAATTAAGGCCTACCTTAATTGTTATCATTATCTCAGCCATGAATCATTCACTGCCTCTTTCCTTAATTTTTAACTTCAGAGGAATCAAAAATAAACTATATTCGTCTCTGTATTTTTGTACAGCTTTAGATAATCGAAATGAAAAGATATTAATAGGTAGTAGTTCATATCTCTTTATTAATTTCCTCTCAATAGCCTTAGGCACAATACGATCGAGCTCTAATCACTTAATCACAATGTCGTGTCTGTTAACCTTTCATAATCCATGGCCGGCCCACGTGCGGAGAAGCCATTCAATTAATAAGTACCTACCAACTATGTATCTAGTTGTCTGTGGTTTTATATAATATACGTACTTATTAGTAAACACTTGCATCAACCGGGAAGTTTCCATCTGATGTGTTTGTTTGTGTGTTTTTGTGTTGTGTGTGTAAATAAGTGTCTGGTTAAGTAGTTAACTAGTTATTGTTGACGTTCTTAATAATAATCAATGATGAAAATCAGAAGTAACAAAGATAACAGATATCTACAAACTTAACTTTTCATTTTTTTTTGTAAATGTTCAATTTACACATTTTATTCTATTCCAAAACTTACTGATTCGACTCAAACATCAGTTTCATTGGAAAACAATATACATACATGTATATTTTTATCTTTAAACTACTGAAAAGAACTTGGCTTAAAAGGTCCACTTCTGAACTTCAATCGCAAACGCAAATGGACGATTTTAGCGGCTATGGGCGTCTAAACAGATAACTATACAGGGTGTGTACGGTCGAACAAGCTATTTGGATTACAGGGTAACCTACAAATTACATTATAAAGTACTAGCTGACCCGCGCAACTTCGTCTGCGTCACATAAGAGAAAAACACAAAAATCCCCGTTTTTGCAACATTTTTCATTTATGTTCCGCTCCTATTGGTCATAGCGTGATGATATGTAGCCTATAACCTTCCCCGATAAATGGACTATCCAACACAAAAAGATTTTTTCAATTCCAACCAGCAGTTCCTGAGATTAGCGCGTTCAAACAAACAAACTCTTCAGCTTTATAATATTAGTATAGATATACGGGGTGTATTTCACCTCATCACAAAGCCGTTAACCAAGCATTCTGTACATCAAACTAAGTAACTTTACGCAAAAAATATTGCTGGGAAACACCTTTTTTTTTTGAGGTTATAATTCATGTTTTGTGGTATAACTCAATGTAACACACTCAAAACATTGTGCTGATGGATGGATTGAATAGTACGGGGGTTGTTAAGGTGTTAAAAGTTCAAATCTTACATAAAAAACTTGTATATAAGAAAAAACTTGTCAAAAAGTTGTAACTTTGACCCCCCATATCTCCGTAACTAGAAGGTTCCCAGGTATGGTGTAGAACAAAAAAATGATCGCAATGTTGGGGAGATCAAGTGCCTTTCGTATTCGTTAAGAGGTGTTTTACACCCTTTAGATAAACCAAATAGCTTGTTCGACCGTACGCCACGCAAAATGTAACCATAAATTCAGTATAAAAATTATATGAAAGTAGGTTTACATACATGACGATGCTAATAGAGAATTATGGAAGAACAGGGGCTGTGCAGACCCCAAATAAATAGGGATAAGGGCAAGAGAATGAACGAATAGATTAATATTGAGGTCGCAATACTGGGTATTAAAAGGGTAGGTACCTAGACCTTCTGCATCAAACTTGTCACATGTCATGCCTACGGAAGCGATCTTCCCTTTCGAGAGCGTCGATAACTTTTTATGTGTTGTCGGAATACGATACGGCAAATGTATCGTGCGATATCAGCATACACAAATGTCGTGTTTTGACACTGTCGCAAATGTTATGTGAGGGTTTTGCGTTCGGGCGGCTGACTAAAGAATATTGCGTAGTCTATGTTATGTATTCGACCCTGTCAAAGATAGGACGCCTGTGTCCCTTGGGAACATTATAGGCCATTTAGAATTAGAATAATGTCAAAGTCAAGTTAGGGAATTTGTACAATATAGCAGGTTTATAATTAGCAGATTATTCTGTCTCCTATAGTAGAATCGTTTTAATCTGGAAAAACACGCGTATCAAAATACACAGGGGTCCTGTAGACCCCTGTGTGTTTTGATACGCTTGCGATATTTTTGGTAACGACAGTTAGTACGCGTATCCTTAAGAATTGCGAGTTTTTGGTACAAGTTAACAATCACTCGTTTTACCAGCTTAAAACTGAGTGACGTTCTATCAACCATAACGATGATGGAAACAAAAAAGTGTAATGGAATTGACATAAACTATAGAGAAGCTGTAAGCGATGGCCACTTGTCTGTACCTGGTTTCTACCTCATCGCATCGTCGATGTTCCCGCGTGTGTTAGCATTCCCGCTCTGTTTCTCGCTCTAACAAATGACGATTCAGAGCGATAGAAAAGAATAGGAGCATAGAATAGTGCAATTCCGTGCTGCCAGATAAGGTTCAACCCAAAATCCACAAGTACCTTCGGCTATGTAGAGATTTCAAAATGATCTTGAATTTTTAAAATAAAACAAATCTGTCTATACAATGAGACACTCCATCATCTGTACTAACCCAAAAAAGAATCCATAATTTTTCTCTAACCTGAAACTTTTCCTCTGTTGGTCCTTTTAACTTTCTCGTCCCCCTCGGGGTAAATAACGGGGAAATCGCTCTCTTGTCGTGTAATGGGATTGTAAAAAAGTTTAGTTTAGGGCCCAAAGGCACGGTGGCTTTTATAATTTTATGCGTCGGACACTTGTACCTTTTGCCTTTGCTCTTCGGGTCAAATGGTTTAGTTAGGAAACGTTTGTTGGGTTAATGTGTTTTCGTAATGTTGCTTGAAGTTGTAATTATAAGCTTTGGGCTGTATTTGCATTTTAATCCGGTAACATTTTCACTTGAGTGTTCTTCTCTTATGACCACTTACATTCAGCGTGTCGAAAGGAGTGATGAATATGTCACCGTAAAATTGTGTAACACGTTATATTGTAATCTCTCTAGCGTTATTGTTAACTCTCGAATTATTGTCAAACGAACATGCTGCTTACAATAAAACGCATTATTTTTCGTGAAATGCATGCAATGGTAGTCAACTTACGCGGTGTGGAGAGAAGGAGGGGTCCCCCTTGCCAATTCGAGAGTTTACAATATCGCTAGAGAGAAACAAGTTATATTGTAATGTAACGTGTTTGACAATTTTACGGTGACAAATATAAATGTTGATGCACGGAGAAGAAGAGGAAGACCATGAAAACGATTGATGGATTGTGTGAGGAATGATTTGAAAGAAAAAGGAGTAAATGATAGCAAAGAGACTGCAGAGAAGAATGGAAGAAAAATTCGTGCTGCCGCGACTCCAAGTAACACGGGACAAGGGAAGAGAGATGACAAAACATAGCGCACCACCTAATTATGTAAACACCTATGTTTCACAAATAAACTGATTGATTGATGTCTTACAGTCTGCGCGACGATCTTAGTTCTAATGTCAGCGCTATTTCTAATCCAATACGGTGTATTTTCCTTTAACCATATTTTATGGTCGTGGCAACAGAGTATGGAAGAATCGAAGGTTTTATGTATTTGAATTTTAGGTTATCGAACAGATTATCGGTATAAGCAAGATATCCTTCTCCTTGTTATTTTTGTGTCTTTTAATACTAGGATATCACTGAAAACATGTTTCTTAATTAACTTAATAACGTGATCGTCACATACATTGTGTTGTCTTTTAATATGTACGTGTTTGAACTCATAACATTGCATGGAAACCTCCTTTATTACTTAATGAATGCCATGTTTTTCAGGAGCTTGAGGTCGCTTCTCAGAAATTAAATTCACGTATGTAATTTATGTGTGCTGAAACTGCTAAAGTACCTTCCTTAATGTTGCTCTTATTTACATAAGAGAAGCTTTTATCTTTCACCTTTAGAATATTAAAATCTTTTATAATATTTTTAGTTTTTCTTTGCGTGTAAGAGATCATCAGTTTTTTCCATCATTAAACGCCAAATAATACTTGTAATAGTGATTATTAATGATTTAAGACATTATTGACAGCCCTATTTAAAAATCTGTCCATCATTATAATTACTTCACATTTTGATCTTAAAGTTATAGCATGTTTGATTAGATCTTCACTTGTAACTTTGCCCACGGCAAAGTATATTGGTTTAAAATTTACAGTACACTTCGGTGACTGCTCAAAAGACTGCCTTGAGGCACCAACATTATATACGTGGGAAAACTCATTCAAAGTTAGTTTTTTGCGAGATAAAAAATGGCCTGATGGCTTTTCATCGCAAGTTTCTTAAGTGTGTAGGCAGTATACGATAAAAGTAATCTTCTCGTTGAAGCGATAAGTAACTTTAGAATAGGTGCTAACATAAGAAGTATCGTGGAAACCGTTCATTCATATTTTGAACCTTCATAACATTTGTGAGGATGCCACAAAACTTTTAAATGCGGGTAGGGTCATAACATCTCTTCTAAATTCTCTGGGGCAGAGGCAATGGTATGAGTAAACCCACATTTCATCAGTTATGTTTTTCAGTCCCATGAGCGAGCATTTTGCCATAAACTGAACATAAATTCAGCTAGCAGTGAGCATTACATAATGAAAAACCTCGATTATAACTTAGTGGAACTTAGGGATCGGCTGAGGACCGCTATGTCAAGAATTATATTTTTTTTTTCATTTTTTTTCTTTTTTTTTTTTAGGATGGGAAATCATCAAATGGCCGAGACGCTTTCTTTGGCCGATCTCCCAGTAACTTTTAAACCCCTGTCGAAAAAAAAAGACATCAAACTTGGTCCATTCGTTTGGGGGTTACGATGCCACATATACACGCGACCATAACACCCCATAGGCTTCGCTTGTCTTTTTCGTGGGTCGATTTAGATGTGTTATTTTTTTCTAATATCACCTTTTTCTTCTGACGGCTATATTCTTTAATTCAGTCAGATCATTGAATAACGTCATCAACCGACTGTCTGATTCGACTAGAGCTAAGTTCTTTTTTGTCGTTCATCCAAAGTTTTTATGACCACGCGTGACTTTTGACGTAAAACAAGCATTGTATATTGTATTCTTTTATTTATATTTGTTGTTACCTTAGAGGTCGTTATGTTTAATTTATATAAGTATCAAGATTGTGTTTTTATCAATCAGAATTAATATCTATGCTGATTGAAAATAATTTGAAATCTAAGGATAGCATTTCTATTTGTTGAAATTGATGAGATATTTTTTGTTATGTAAATTATGAAATGTCTGGGAATTCACATTTCGTTCCGAATTACTAATTCAATTAAGTATGTCTTTTTTATATTTTTAAGTTATAACCTCTTTTAATATGCCTCTAATATAGAAATAGTAGATGTATTTACTTGAATCTAATGATCTTCGCTATTCTTACCATCTAAAATTATTTCATAATTCCATGCGTGGACCCGGTAACTTATGTAGTGAAACCCTGTTAAGTAAATAAACGTTTTAACGGTGATTTCAAATGTCGTAAGAGGGACATCATCTTCTTCCTACCTTTTTTGAGGCTCCCAGTCTAACCGAAACCAGCTGAATACCAGCCAAATGTCGTAGCTGAATATCAGTATTTTACATGGAACGACTGCCTCTCTGACCTCTGTCGTAAGGATATTGGATTTATATATGCGACATTTGTAATTCCTACCATGCATAGATTTCCTTTCAATTTCTCTCTAAACAACACTCAAAAGGTAAAACTATCTAGTGAAAAACACCGTGAGTGCTCTCTCAAGTTCTCTCGTTCGAAACTAATTGTTGGCAGCATATTTAGTGCTGAAAGCTTTCGTTTTAATCCTAAAAGCTTGTTGAAAGCCCCTTGGTAGTGTCAAGTTGTAGCCGCTTGATCCATTTACCGAGTTTTCTGTGCATATACCAAGGCTTACAATGTGGGTCGCATATTTATGGCCGGTGTTATTAACTAGGTTCTTTATAAAAATATGGTTTTATGTCTCTACAAAATAAAACAAAGTCTCCCGCCGTGGGTTTGTCCCTATGTATGCTTAGATCTTTAAAACCACGCAACGGATTTTGATGCTGGTTTTTTTAATAGATAGAGTGATTCAAGAGGAAGGTTTTAGTAAATAATTTTACTTGGATGAAGCCGCGGGCATCGGCTAGTGAGTTATATGTATAGGCAATATACTCGCTCCTGGGGGATATAAACATGACTGACAAAATTTGGGTGTACTATTAGATACTCCTCTGTCTTACCCTTTTCTGGATTACAGGCGTGAAGTTATTTTATGAATTAGTTTTGTGGTTTCTTTAAATTGCAAAGTGTTATAAGACTGACGGATAAATCGCTTTTAGGCTATCGCTTCTGACTACTACTGGCTGCTACACTAGGCAGCGATTTGCGATGCGACTGGAAGAGCGAAACGAGACACATGGTATGGCTACATTACAAGCGTGATTCCGGCGTATTTTCTGATAAATTCGCTTCAATTTCGCTATGTTGATGTAGCCGATGCCGTGATTACAGTAATGTTGTTCCGATCGCATAAAGAAATCAAAGATCGCTAGTAATATTTGGTGTACAATGTAGGCATATACGTAAGCATTCATTTACTTGTTTTGATCGCTCATGTGTCGCAGGTCGTGTCGCGCCCTAATGTAGCCTCAGCCTAGGCCTCATTTATAGTATCTTCTTCATTGCTTTAAAGGAGTAGGTAATACCTATTTGATGTAGGTGTACGTTTGTATTTCCTTTTAACATGTTCTTTTATGTATTACTAGCGGGCGTCACGCGGTTTCACCCGCGTAGTTCCCGTTCCCGTGGGAGTACGGGGACAAAATATAGCCTATGTTACCGGGTGAATGTAGCTTTCCAATGGTGAAAGAATTTCTGAAATCGGCACAGTAGTTTTTGAGTATATTCATTACAAACATACACACACACAAACATACAAAGTTTTCTTCTTTATAATATTAGTGTAGATGTATTTCCCTTTGAAATGTTCCTAGCAACAAACAGTAATGTTACACAGTCTTTTATTGTTTTTGGAAACTTGTGGTTTCCATAAATATAGACGTGAAACCGTTCCAATATATTTCCTTCTAAGAACCAAATAACAGTGTATATTGGCAGGAAGGCAGTAATTTCTGAAATCCTGTCGTCACTAAAAATCGACTAAAGATGTCAAATGGAAGATATCAGAGACTTAATAGTTCAAGGACTTAAACGTAATTTATTTCCATTCTGCCTAGGACAGTTTTAAATTAATATAAATGGTCAGAATGTACTAGCACTCTGAACACGGACATCCTTTTATCTAAGTGCAAACTTTTCGAAAAGATCCTTCTTTATACTCATCCCCTATAACATGGGACTTGACTGGCGAAATATGGGTGTAATATTAGGTAGACCTCTGCCAAACCTTCGACGATTACAGGTGTGGTTTTATGTATTGAGTCTCATAATGCTGATAATCATGGCTCATTTTGTTGGTCTCCCGTCCTGGCTTGGCGCAGGATATGTCGGCCTGGGATTTTTCGCCTTGATGGCCTCAAGGACTGGAGATTCGGGGCAGATTATTGGCCCTGGTCTCTTTTCACTGCCTAAACTCTCTCCAGTTCATCATCTTCCTGTTTTTATCCCGTATTAGTTGAGGCCAGTCATGCTGTCAGTGACTCCTGTCTCTTCTTTCATATAACTTCTCATGACTCGCGACTTGTTGCTTCGTAATTTAAGTTTTTAACACTGTAAACAATGAGATAATAGCAATGATGCTCTCTTAACCAGTGACGCATGTTGTCAATGTGATTCATGACTTGACGCCCACGAGTTCGTGTCAAAAGTGACGGTAGACCACTTAGAGAAGGAGAAAGAAATGTAATCATGAATTAAGAGGGAAATGAGCCTGCAAGTGTAGCACTAGTGTACGATGTTTGTGTCTAAAAATATAATAACGATTTTATTTTTAATCCTGGCAAGCATCGGCTTGTAAATCTGCGCTGTCATTAGTGTTACTCTATTTTTACTCCTACTGATACATAATCAATAACAATAACATATATTTCGAGTTGTTATTCAGCTTCAAAGATTCACGGATGAGTCCCTAAACCATTCTCAAATATAAATACATCTGTTTTTTATCAAGCGCTCGTTACGTTACCACAGAATGATTCACGTACCCAAAGACCACCTTTTGAACCTCACAAAAAGAATTAATGGACCGAATAATCCTTTTAATAGTCCCTCGCCATCTGTAGGGCTTGCAAAAACTTTTCCAGTAAAAAGACGAGCATTCACAATACATCATACAACTCTGAAAAAGTCCAGCTACAATAACTGGCATCGGAAAACAATTCGTTTTGAAACGCGCAAATTAGTTTGGAACAAAACTTCCAACGTTGGACTGGAAAATGAAAATTTTAAAGCGAGATATTAATTTTGGTAGGACTTTTAAGCCTGCGCTTGGAATCATGATTAATGTTTTGTTCGTAAACGTTTTACTGGTCTCATTGAATATTACATAGTCGCTGTCTGTCTGCCTGTCACAGCAATTCTCGAAAGTCTTAAGCTTTATAGTATGTAGCGTACTACAAATATCATCTGTCACTTAGACCCTAGTTCGGAGAAGGCTTTTGTGTATTGATTCCACTTATCTGTGTGAATATGTTGACAGAGCTTGAGTAGGAGCTAAAATAGAGGCTAAACATAATTTTGTAGGCACCTTAAAAAGCTGTCCAAAGATAATATGAGAGAGATTTTGTAAATTAAGTGAAAATTGTAAACTGAAAAGGTATTGACGTGGACAACGGCGCAGAAAGCTTCTGGCCTTTTTACGTCTACCTCCAAATAGGTCTCCAATATTTATTATATTATCTGTCACCACATTTTGAATGTCAGATTCATTTTAAAAGCTTTTCGACTTAAGTTAGGAGCAAAAGGTATTCTCTGTGATTACTTTTGACAGATGGAGGTGACTTTGAAATTTTGGCTAGAATGTGTCATTTCATTTTAAGTCATTTTGTGGTAACGAATGTGGGTATTATGAAATAGGTTGACTTGAAACATTTCTCGTGTCAAAATTTAGGTTTTGTCAACTGAGTTTTATTTCACATCACTTATAGCCAGGTTCTACGTCTCTACGTTATTCTGAGCTCAGATTGAAGAAATGTAATGTAATATACAGGGTGTCTCATTCAAATCGGTCAGTATGGGAAAGTCTGAAACTATAAGACATACCAAGATCTGTTCTGAGGAACCATGTCATCGATTTTAATAACAAGAAAAACTGCATTCATACATTTTAAAAATCATCTGTACTCAGTTCGGGAATCGAACGTTGAATCGAAAGTTCAAGCACCTACTAAAATAAATTAAAGTATGTGGAAACAATGCATTTTATTCATTTCAGACAGTATCATGTTTCATACAGACATTTACTGCTTAAAACCTACACAATCGATATCTAAATAGAAATAGTGTAGGTTTTTTTTTCAAAATAACCGGGTTCGATTCCCGAACGGAGTACAGATGATTTTTTAAATGTATGAATGCAGTTTTTCTTGTTATTAAAATCGATGACATGGTTCCTCAGAACAGATCTTCGTATGTCTTATAGTTTCAGACTTTCCCATACTGACCGATTTGAATGAGACACCCTGTATAGCAATTATGAGCAATCTTGCTAAAATTTGTGTTAATTACATTAGGAGGCTTTTAAAGCTGACTCAATAGGAAGCGCCGGACCAATACAAACTTAAGCCGCCTTATTATAAAAACTTCCATAAGTACCAGGATTAAACCAGAACTAAAAGGTCTAGGTTTAGTACGGTACTAACGTTAGTTCGTTCATTCGTATTACAAATCGAAGACCAACAAAGGACTAACTAGTACCAAAGAAAGTCTCTGGTCTTAACATTTTCCACAGATTATAAGCAACATAATATTTAAACTATTCGTTCATTCGTTCAGAGTTCTATGCGCCGTTCCTTTTTTACAAAATGTTGTAAAGTAAATTAAAGAAAAAATATTTCATACGTTGACGTTTGACAATTTAGTACCATAGTTAAACTAGGGGTCACGATGGTCTAACTTTGGTACTATAGATAGTTCTAGGACTAGCGATAAACTTTGTTTTGTAATAACGTTTTTTCAAGTTCATGGTTTAAACCTAGTACTAAACCCGGTACTATTTTTAAGACCACGTTTTGTAATAAGACGGAAGGTGATTTATATAATAAATACTAGCAAACAAAATTTTGTATTTTGATAGAAAATCCATGTAGGTGGTAACGCAATTTTATGTACTAGAAACGTGCTTTAAACAAAAGACAGGATAAAACGAATCATATAGCGGTGACAAGTCTTAGTCAATGGCACAGAAATAACACTCAAATACACCATTTTCCTGCAATGTTTATATTCAACTAGCTGACCGGCGCAACTTCGTCTGCGTCTCATAAATTGAAATGTTAGCTATCCTATCTCTCAAGTTGGATCGAACTGCACATGGTGTGCGAATTTTATTATAATCGGTTAAGTGGTTTAGGAGTCCATTGAGGACAAACATTGTGACACGAGATTTATATATATTAAGATTAGTAATTAATGAATATTCATAGACACTATATCTTTAGTCTTATGATCACTAGATCTAGGTTTACTCAACTCACACAGATTGAACGGTCTCGTCTAGAAATTAGCTAAATGTTTGCCCAATATAAATATCTTAGGGATGTTATTTTGGCCCTCCAATATTAGATATTATGTCTCGATATGCTACTAAATAACAATAGATTTCATTGAAACATATTACGAGAGTACGAATAACATTTTTGTATTTCGTTTTGAAGGTCTGAAAAATGGTCGTAATCTATTTTTCATACCAATAAAGTTATTGTCTACAGCTCGAGTAATAAAATAGTTCTACGGCTTATATAAAATTGTATTTACATTTCATTTGAAGAAAATGTTTTCTTTACGTTACTGAAATTCAAAGCAGTATCGTAGACTGTCAGATGATAAAATAACACTAAGGGCTGTACAAATACAATGGAAAACCCTACGACTGTAAAAGGGAATAATATCACGAATTCATGAACAAATCAAGGAGAAAACTGGGCTAAACTAACTTTAAATAGAACATACCTAACAAGCTTTAAACAATTACGAATCAAAATTATTTTCATATGTAGCTCAGTTAAATGTCAGGGAGTATAAATACCGGTTTGGTGGCTCGCTCGACTCTGTTGATGCTCACACGAATAAAGGTCGTCATATCTCGAGAGCGAAACTGAATACTTTAGATGTTTTGTCCGAAACCATCCTTTTGTACACACTGAATTTTTGGAATAGTTTAGCATTTGATGTCAAAGCAGAAAAGCTTTAGAAATTTGCGTGAAATAACAATTTGTTTGGACTAAGTAGTCAAAGTTGAGGACCTAACATTCTATGTAAAACCAAATGTTACTTACGGCACAATAAATACTGAACAGAGTTAATGATCGGCGGAAAAAAGAAACCATTTGTATTATTCAACGTTATATTGATGACGTTGGTAATTAAATCAGGCACAATTCCATTCCACATAGGAGTGACAGAGCGTATTTAGATATTAATAAAGGCCACTAATTCCAACTGACATGTGAACAATTTAGCTGTCCTCAGCGAAGCGTGGAAATGGCAACAGATTCATTAATTTTCATTCTGAACTTAATCAGCATATAGATGATTTTGTGAGGAATTTCGACGCATATTGTCCAATTTCGGAGGATCATTAACATCAGCTGGCAAAATGTTCAACTAAAGGGCGACGGCCTCTCGTGAACTGTCATTATCATTATCAAAGTTGGCAACGCGTGATGCATGAAATATTCCTTTTGATAAAACTTTAGACTCGATTTTGAAGATATCATCATCATCGTCTAAGGATCTTATTGACCAGATGCTGAAATTGATACTATTTTCATTCTTACTGACCTTTTCCGTCCCTTCTCTTATTAGACCAAGTAAATCGAAGGAAGGACCAGCAATTTCCTTTATGTCGTCAACCCATCTTTGTCTTCAGTCATACTACACCCCCATATTTCTTATAAGTAAACATATTATCCTTATAAATTAGGGTTCTTCTGATGAATTTGAACTCGTTACGTCAGCAGTCTCGAGTTTCACGTGAGGAGTGGAGTAGGAGCAAGGCCGGTCGTCCGCCGCCCTTGTGGAAACCTGTTCTGTGTCTTGATATTATTGCCTTGCTCTGCTAAGTATGTCGGTTTGTGGACTATTTTCGGATGTAACGTGTATTGTGTTATTAGAATGCTGTGGTTGACGTGGAATGTTGATAATATTAGCTTTGTTATCATAACATTTCTGACTAATTTCCCGTTCAATCTCCAGATTGATTGATGGTGTAACGGCTGTAACGGGTTGTGGATTAATTTTCTAAATGGTAATGCTGACAAACTTAGCTAGCTATAAATAAACGTTTGGTTCTAAGGGATTTGGTTATTCTGACAGCTGTAGGTAGGCTCGTATAAATGTAAATCGGTTTTCATTAAGAAAGTGCTCTCTAAATGGAGTTTATTGAAATTATTTAATAAGTTAAGTTGAAGCATTTTGGAAAGGCGTCCTCCTTGTCACAAACCTTTGTCCTCGTTGTGTAAATGACGTATCCTGTACAATTAACTTTACCATGTCATGTTATGGACATACGTGTTAATAAATCACTAAAAGAAATACTAATGTTCTTGCTATATAAAGGCTACAAATACAAAATATTTTGATGACATAGCGAAAAATACAGCAGCAACTAATTCCGTTGCGAGTGTTGCGACTGTTACTTTTTCGTTCCCATTTTTCTTGCTAGCATTAGTTTCTTTGTCAATAAGTGATTTATACTGTTTACGAAGTCCAGCTTTAACCTAAATAGCTACGAATTTGGTGGTACTGTTACATGAGATCAAAGATTACCTATGAAATTCCGAAACTGATCATTGAATATCTTGAACATATGGCCGCAAAATATAAACGTGTTCGTTCTTTAGACATGTTTAAAGAATCGAGTGCATATGTGTACAGAGATAATTTTGCCGGATAAGACTTTGTAAGTGTTCTCTGAGGCAATATAGCTCAGGTGCGCGTAAATAATACGGTCGCAAGCATTTATTACTTCACTGTGTACTTATTGCGTGTATGAGACCATTGGATTTAATAGCCCGAGGTGCAATGCGTTGAGGAAATTTTCCTCGAGATCCAAGATTTGCATCATTCCGACGATAAATGAGTAAACTATCATTTACTCATTTATCGATTTACGATGGTTGACTGAAGAAAATGAAAAGGAATAAAAACAACCAATGCGATTCCAAGTGATACACCACAAAGACAAGTACCTAAATCCAAGATTAACATCAACTTTTAAAGATCAAAGTAAGCAAGCACGAGCGTATTCTATAAAAATAAAGAAAGCGACAAAAAAGGGACAACACAATAAACAATTTCTGCCAATTTGGATAAAGAAACGAAATTAAATAACAAGACTGACGATAAGAACAAGGAGGCTCATAACACAAAATGTCTACCGTTGTCAAATCGGGTTGTGGGTAGAAACATATACCCCATTTATAACAAAAAAGACTACTAATGTACAATGTAATTATCAAGCAATTAGGACGCTTTTTGGCAACATACCCACCCTAAATAATTCACAAAGTTGCGCTATTGTTAGTATGGTAAAGTAAGAGAGTATTTTAACATCATGCTTCATGCGTTCATGCTCTTGATCCTAATGTGATGGGAAGGCGTAAAATTAGCGCTTTTAACCAGATAGTTGATACTAAGTTTGACGTTAACGCTGAAGTGACAGCTTGTCAGGTCTTCGCGTGTTATAATCTTGTAATGTAACATGGTCCATTGGTGTGATATTTCTGAAGGATTATTATCCTTCCTGACTGATTCCTTGAAACGGAACAGCACCTGTTAAGATTCTCACATATTTCTTTTGCTTCTTCTACGTTCATACACGCAAGCCTGTTGACAATTATTACTAGAAGCAAAATCAATCGCCAAAAATCCATCATCTTCATCAACATCATTTTCCTGATCATACCTCAATTATATAGGGTGCAGCATGTCTGCATCCATACTTTTTCTATTACTCGTCATGTCATCTGAGACCTTCATTCCTGTCATTTCATCCTTCACAGTCCAGCTATCGTTTCTTTGGTCTTCCTCTACTCATATACCCATTCACATTCATACTCATAACTTTCCTCACGGCATTTTGCTCATTACTCCGCATGCCTACACCAAGTCAGCCGGTTACCACACAACTTTTCAGTCAATAGTCGATATGGTTAATATAATCGTTGCAAATTAATACTATATGATATAATTTTTAAACCAATTTGTGTATAGCCAGAACTGATTCACCGTAAAATGCATGATTCACGCTCTAACAATAATCTTAACTCCAAAGTTGAAGCTCCCTATAAGTTCCTCGATTCCGTAGACTTTTCAACTTCGACCTTTAATCTTTTTCCGACCTCTTTTAGTAATTTAAGATTTATCAATCGCTAGCTATTTTTGGTCCCACCTTTTGTTGCCCAGAACTAATTTATTTTAGAATCGTAAGTAGCTTCCCAAGAACTTTCTTTGTTAGATAAATATGGCATTGATTGTTTTATTTGGTTTTGGATGGACTACTTTGTTCTAAAGTAAACAAGAAATGTTTTTTTTTTTACTTTTTGGTTAACAATACTGAATTACTGACATTGGTCTACTTCGACGGTTAGTGATTTGAACGTGATCGGACTGTCAGTGTGCTTTTATTATTCGCTGAATTAAACTGTTTCGTTCTTGAACTTGAACACTTATTTTCAATGTATGTTTATTGTCCATTGCAATTTTTCTTTGTGGCATACAAATACGTAACATGCTGTATAATGTAGGCTTCAAGAATAATATAGCCTTTCAAAACATTGGAACTTAAGGAAAACCTTGTCTAGTAATTACTTAAATGCAAATCTATTGATCTCAGTAATCTTCAGACTAAATGTACAGGAAAATGTACGAGACGACCTAAAAACCGTACGTTTCTCGGTAACGTGTTGGGAGTATCAATTATAGTAATTACTAGCAACATGGATAGCCTAAATACCCGTGCCGGGGCTGCCTAATGAATGGACGGTTTTGTCATCAGGTAAGTGCAGTTCGTTCGTAGTTTCGTACTTATACATTTATTTATTTATTTATTTATTTATTTATTTATTTATTTAAACAGCTTAAACTATCATTACAGGGTTCACCCTAATGCGACAGCTAAGAACTTATATTATTAACCTAAACTATATACCTACTTATATCCAAATTACAAAAAAAAAAAAACACATTATGAAACTAACAACATTATTAAAATTAAAAACACAAAAACATTATACAATTTTTAACAAAAACGTAGTACAAAAATTTAGATAAATTATTATTATTTTATTTATAAATTTATTTATTTATTTCAAATCTTCCTTAAAACTATTATTACAGATAAACCTAATGCGATAGCGCGGTCTCAAAATTAACTTATATTAAAAAAAACTAGTACCTACTACTAACATACCATACCATATTAATAATAAACATAAATCATAAACATAAGATAACTTATATAAAATAAAATAAAAAATCAAATAAAAAGAACATTTTTAACCTACTCTAATCTACACTATAACATAAAATAAACAACAGTACTTTTGCGAATTCACTCAAATGGCATGTAAATATATCGATTTTGACGTGAAGATCGTTAATAACTTGAATTGCGCGGGTCACAGGTGTTTTAGCGAGAAGTTTGGTCCTGGCAACCGGCACGGCCAGCAGCGGCGAGCGGCGCCGCCTCCACACGTAGCGGTCCGGTACACATAAACTCAGACGCTGCAGCACTCCTGGGTTATGTTCAATGCCACGAAGTAACCTAACTAAATAGGAAACGAGCGCGAATTCCCGTCGCACCCTCAGTTGGTTGTAGCCAACCATACCTAGCACAAACAGAGTGGGGTACATCAACGGGTAAAACGGATATACCCCATATAGCTTCCTGTATAAGTGACGAGTGAACTTATTCTGTACGCGTTCCAGCATCACCATGTACTTGGCCTCATGTGGAGCCCATATAGCAGCACTATGCTCTAAATGACTCCTTACCAGTGCATCATATAAGACTCTTACTGAAGCGATGTTGGTAAAGTGCCTTGTCTGCCTTAGAACAAATCCCAGGTTTCTAAACGCTCTTTTGCAGATCCTCGTAATATGATCGCGAAACGACAGTTCACGAGTGACAGTGACCCCCAAATCCCTCACCTCAGAGACACGTTTCATAGGCTCGGCACCCACTATGTAGTCGTGTACTAGAGGGGCACGCGCGCGCGTAATACTCATCACCGAGCACTTTAGCACGTTGAAAAAAAGCTTATTGTCCTGACTCCATTCGACTACCCTATCTATATCCTCCTGCAGCCTTTCGCAATCGGTTTTACTATTAACCTCGAGCAGCAACTTAAGGTCATCCGCAAATAACAAACAAGAGCCATGCTTAACAACTTTTGGCAAATCGTTTATCATTATGATGAATTCGAGAGGCCCAAAATTGCTGCCTTGGCTCACCCCAGACCAGGTGTAATATGGGTCGGACTCACACCCATTATAGTCTACGTACTGCTGTCTATCCTGCATATAACTGGCAAAGAAGTGCAATAGATGTGGTGTGCAGCCAACTTCTGCGAGCTTCGTTAGTAGGATGTCATTGTCGACGGTGTCGAAAGCTTTTTTAAAATCAAAATAAGCTGCATCAACCTGCCCACCAGCATCTACTGCCGGCACCACCTGCGCCATAAAGTTCAGCAGATTGGTTGCTGTGCTGCGCGCCGGGCGGAACCCATGCTGCTCGTCAGCCAATTGTCCACCCACCTGCTCCTGCATGCTTCGCTGTATAGCAGACTCGAACACCTTGGCGGGTGTCGACAGCACGGCTACCGGCCTATAACCAGTTATATCTGACCCCGCCTTGCCTTTAGGTACAGGAATGACCCGCGTGATCTTCCATTGAGCAGGGAACGTCATCGACTGAAGACACATATTAAAAATATAAAGTAGCGGTTCTGCGAGTACCCTACCACAATCTCTAAAAAGAAATGCCGGTATACCGTCCGGGCCCGCTGACCGCTTCGGTTTCAGGCGCTCGAGTGCACATCTGACGTCCTTCAGACTAAGCGCGCCTAGCTGTACCCGCGCACTGCTCGCCACTCCCGCCGCCGCCGCCGCTTGAGCGTCTAACCGCGGCGGCTGATCGCTGTAAATTGATTTGAAAAAGTTGGCGAACTGTTTAGCAGACTCGTCATCCGATAAATGCTCCCCATCTTTTATAATAGTTTTCTTACTTACCGCGCTTTTCTTTGATCTTATGTGTTGCCAGAAAGACTTAGGATCTTTAGCAAACTGACACTGGATTTTATTTTGATACAGTTTGTGAGCAGTTTCTATCGATTTCTTAATCAGCGCTCGGTATTTAGAATATTCTACATAATCGCTACTAAGTTTACTTGATTTAAATTTCTTATGAAGTCTTGCTTTAGTTCTTAAGTCTCTTATTATTTCGCTCGTGTACCATTCCGGATAAATGTACCGCGACTTGGGTCTAGGCTTTTTCCTGGGAACACAGTCATCCAAAATATTATTAAGAGTACTGTAAAATAAATCCATAATTGCTTCCAAATCGGTCATCTCATACATGTTTTTCCAATCAACCGACCCTAACTTTGAATACAGCAATTGATAGTCCGCCTTATAAAAGTTCCACTGCGGTCTAATATTACGTGCACATGAACCGGGCGCGTCAGAGGGGGAAGCGGCGGGGTCGGGGGCGGCGGCGGACCCAAGCACGTTCGCGGGCGGCACGCGGACCGCGAGCGGCGGGTGATACGCGTCGATCGGCACAAGCGGCTCGTCCGCCGCTACTACCAATACCTCACCGCAAAAACCAGAACTTAAAACCAAATCTAGCTGCCTATTCAAACAATTGGACACATTATTACTTTGAGTGAATTATTACATGTCATGTACTATTGTATGCTGACGCAACAAAAACGTGAAACAATTTTCAAAGAAGTAGCGGGTCGTCATGACATTAATAAAGTACTGTCATTTTCATTTTCACTGGACTTTGAACAGACAGAAAATACATTATATGCCTGATTCCCGAAGGATGAGGCAGAGGAGTACGTAAAAGTACATTTCGCCAGTTATGTTGAAGGACTATGACTATGGATACTAGGGGGCGAGTATATTGTCAACAACGGACCAAAGATTCGGACTCCGTGGCTGCCACTGAGAACTTCCTAATTGGACCTAATAACGCTTAGCCCGATCTGGAGATAAAACTCACGACCTCTTGCTCAGCAGTCGCGCTTGCTATTACTAGACCAACGTGATAGTGAGACAGATACTACTGCGGGACTGTTCGAAAGAGATACTGTGGCCCCGGAACATAAAGGGTGAGGATGCATGGGTTTTAGTCAGTAAAGTCTGACACTCCCTCCCGCTTCGCCCAGAGTGGGAGAAGCTATTTGATGATTTACCATCCGAAAAGAAAATAGACAGAAATACTAAAATATCTTCCAAAGTTCCGGACTCTGATCAGGTCTTTAAATGTTTGTATCATTTTGTTTCCTTGACTGATCTAACGAGACACTATTAATTTAGAAGAATCTTACTACACGACACGTCCCTTGAGGTTTTCGCTCAATCAAAACGTCTAGTAAAGTTTACTATTACAAATATCCATTGGGGACCTCATTAGTTTCTGATTGGCTGTTGACAGGACTATGTGACATGGGTCTATAGAAAGTATGGTTTTGTTTAGTGATTGTAAATAAACTTTTAGATATTTATAATTAAGCTTCCATTTCAATCAGCTTTGTTCAAAGTGTTATTGCGGTATTTCATAAGGAATTTCTGGATAGCAGCTTCGGAGATAGGATCTCTGCCGGGCTGGTGGCTTTAGGCTCGCCTTCTATTCCTTCGAGGAGCACAGGCGTAAAGTTACGTTTTGTTTAATCAGTTTCAAACCTAGTTTTAGAATAGGGTTAACTTTCAAACGCGTCCTAAATATGTATCGAAGTATTTCAATATGTCCCGTCGCCAGCGTAAAATCTCATTCTGAAATTCTCATCTCTCGTATTTTGAAATTAACCTTTAATAGTTTTAAAATAATTTGGAAATACATACTCTCGAAAAACATAACCCTCCTTCTGGCGCAGTAAGGGTAAAAATTAGACAGTTTGTGAGAACTTTATGCACATAAATACTTTAACCATTTAATCATTTCACGTAGCATTCTGCCCACATGCGTGCCTTACAAAATATTATCATTGCTCGTACACGCTTTGATGTGCATTTTTAGGATTCTAAAATGAGAGAGCCGTGTTTCTGTTCGCTTTTATGATTTTGTGTTTTATTTTAATGTTTTTGTTTATTAAAAGATGAAAGGTCAAGGAGATTTCATAATTTTAAATATAAAACTTGTTTAATCATTATATTTTAAATGGTTTTGGGGCCAGATGGGATTGTCTTAACTTTAAAGCAAATCAAAACTTTAGTCATTTAAAATATGTATTGTAGTTGAAAGATTACAAGTAAATATAATTGGTTTTAAAGTCACAAACACTCCCATAGTTAATTTAGAATAATTTATGAAACTATAACCTAGAAAATAACAGCTCAACATAATGACATAACGCCTTGTCTGTCCTATCGATTAACAACGCATTTGTGAACACCAGACCAGTGGTTTAAACCACAGGGAGGGTGCATAATATATATACGTTGACTTGCCATTTCCCTTTTGGACATATTTTGTACTTTGCAACGGGAAAATAGATCATCAAATCGATTAACTGATGATAAACAGTATAATAGTACCTAACTGCATAAATAATCACAATATCATCATGTATAGCCTCTTTTTTGCGCTAAAATACCCATAAAAAACATGAAATATAAGTGAAACTCTTCGTAGTTTCATAAAATACATACTGAAAGTACGTGGTATAGAATAGAGCCCCTTAAAAAGCCTCTGACACTGCACTATGCTAATCTCTACATCCACACCCCTTTGCAAAAACCTGCATTCTTCTCCATGTATATTCATGTCCCACGAATTTACACCGTCACCCTACATCGTTAGCGAAACTAAAGCGTGCTTCGAGTGCTCAGACTATTTGCATAGTCTATCATCCAACCTCCTTGTCTGAGTTACTTGGAATGAGCGGGATAGATGACAATCCAACTTCATCTGAAAGACGCACGCTTGTGGAGGCGGGTCTAAACCTAGACGTAGTTAAAAAGTATAGTTAACACTAAGCTCTTTGATAGTGTGAAGGTTTGATAGGGAATGCCTAATGATAAAGGACAATTTGAAGTATCGAGACGGGAGCAATGATCAAAATTTATTAAATTTTGCGTGGTAACGAGAATGTGCGCAAATACGCAAAGGATTTGTTAGGGGTCTTACGCAACCCAATTAGTAAGAGATTAGACTGGTTGTTAATTGGTAGACTTCGGTTCGGTTTATAGGTCGGTATTAATAGGTAGGTATTTAGTAAGGAGACCCTTAATAGTAATTGGTACCTGCTGATGCTTTTGAAAGGTCACGGGAATTGCTGTATGCGGGTAACGCTCGACCTATACTTAGGCATTTCTTGAGAGAGGACTAATTCCAGCAATGCTTGTGTATCAGCAGACAGGATGATCGTATGTGTAATTAATTTAGAATATACCATTAATGCACTCCGAAATAATTCCTATACTCTTTTTTCTACTTCTCAGTATATGTAGAATAGATTAGTGGTCTAACTTCTAGCATTAAATGAGCCGTTTCAAATTAATTCCTCTCTTTTTTCTTAAGGGTGTTGCGACATTTTCCTGATTACAAATGGCGTCGCATCTTAAGCTGAAACACAATTCCGCACCCCAAGTCTTATTATAAATATCTGACCGCTTTGTCGTGAGGTCTTTAGAATTTTCCTACATTTTTTACTGGTTGTGTTTGCAAATGACGGCTAAAAGACCATCTTTGAGAAGTGCCGTTAAAGAAATTAATTTGTGGTTCGTTTAAGTGTAAATTATGTTTTATTTCTAGTTAATCTAGGTTTGTTTTAAACTGCCTAAAGCTCTTTTAAATTGATTTTCGTTACGTTTTGCTGCATGAAATTATTTTTAAGCTCTAAAGTAATGATTGCTTTTCAAAATTAAGAATTGTTAGTTCACGTATTTTCTTGTAACTTGAAACACAATATTTCTTGAATATAACAACGAGCTAATGTTATGGGTATAGTTAACCCAAAAACATACCTATGTTTTCAGAAACATCCTCTTTTGTTCTTATAATTGAGATCACAAGAACAAAAGATGCTAAAAGGCCCCGATTGCGGTTTCCGTATTTTTGGTCCTTCGAGCCGGATTCTGTCGGCCTTCAGAACTGCTGCTATAAACGGACCATATTTATGAGCCCTCTTCACCCCAGAGTATACCGATACCGTATTTATAGGTCTGCCCACAACCCTATTATATAAAACTTGATCCTCTTACTTTGTACGAATATCGGAGATTATTTAAATCTTGAAGCATTTTGATTTAGATATAATTTTCTGCGATGGAAGTGAGGTTGTAGATTATTGTGATTTATTCCACGGTTAAAAAAAAAACAGTCCTTATTCTATCAACTGTATAAAACTGACTGATAAAAACGGGGCAGATTATTTTAAACAGGTTTTAAAAAAATCTTACATATTTAGGTAACCACAGAAAACAATGTAGATTGCTAAAAAGTAGAGTCACATAATTATGACTTTGCTTTTGATTTGTCTACCTGCCTAAATTCAATTGCAACAAACAGGCTCATATCTACGATATTGTCTTAAAACAAACTGTGGATTGTTATACCGTCACTGTCTTCTCTAGCCGCATTTAATCTTCAGTTATTAATGGACAGGAACTCAGTCGAAATCTTTTAGAGAAATTGAAAATAGCGACGCTCTAGTGTATTGCTTTAATCCATTTGGTGGAGGCGCCTGTCTATAGGAATTGGTTGTGAATAAAGCGGAAACCGTCTGTACGAATCTGAATTTAGTTTCAACATCCTCACACGATATCGACCTATAATCAACAAACTAGTAACATCAATCAATTAAAGAAACAATAAATCTTGTGTTAAGAGAGGATTTTAAAAACCACGAAAATTATACTCCTTATTTGCTTGTTCTGAAATGTGTACATACACTCGTTCGTAATGTAATTTCCCGGGAGATACAAGTGTTTGTTATTTAATTATCTCACTGAATTCTGTACACGTTGGATAAAGTAGGTTATAAAGCAAAAATATTTGACAACGTGCTGTCGTGTGAAAATGTTAGTATCAACTGAAAATCGTAACTCATTGTTCAAACGAAAGTGAGTTTGTTTATTACACTTTCATTGTTCAACTACACTACTATAAGATAAATCCTCAGATAGATATTGTGAATATAGTCTTAGCTTCACCACTGTTTAGTTGGGTGGTGGTCACTAACCCCTTTACCTACTACACTAACCCTACTTTTCTGACATAGAATACCTTTTTTGTTAGGTGTTCAACTATTCACACCAAATATACTTCGTCACTGTAATTTTTTAAGTTTCCTCTAAATCTATTTTTCTTGTTCCACCTGCCAAGTGTTGCCAGTGCAGCATCGTTATGCTGACTAAGTCCACCTTTGTACAGTATTTTGTGTTAATAACGTTTTAATAAATAGGTCTTGAACAGGGCTACATCAAGACCATTCGGCTTATTCATTATGATTTATCACTAATAGATCTAACATTGCAAAGTCTTCAGACGAAGATGATGTCACTAAATTAGCCTAACAACGGTAGTACTCTATTAACGCAGTATAATTAACTACGCACCTACCATACTGATCTATTCTTTCCTTGACAGTACGCAAACGTAATTTATTAGCTCCTAGTTCTATTGTAAGACAATGCAGGCTATTTATAAGGTTTTGTCGTAGAGGCGAATGTGTTTGTTGAAGTTGAATTTTGGCTCCAAAGACGATCTTTGGCAACGTCTAAAGTTTTCTTGGGAAAACGTCTTGGCTGAGAGTCAGTGAACTAAACAAAACCTCCATGTATGTGTATGGTTTAGTTTTGTATTTGAACTTCAGACGATGATGTATAATACACGAAGGAAACAAGTCTGAACGACCAACGGTAACAGAACTTAAATTACGAGATAAAAATTGCAGCAGATTGCACGGAAAGTTTCAAGCCGCATCAACCATTCAAAAACACATCAAAATGCTTCTAGATAATCAAAATGTAATGAACAATATAGCGGTCATGAGAAAATCGTTCCGACCGGACGCATAAATATGAATTTAGCAAGTTGACCAACGCATCCTGTTGTGGTCCCCCCTACGGGGTAATTCGCGTAATGTTACTGCCGAAAATTGTTCTTTTATCCCGTGACTTGACATCAGAGACCTCAATAATGAAAAAAGCAAATGAAGCGGAATTAGGGGATATACAGGCCGTTCTATTGTCATCAGTGGTAATGGTAGGATTACTTATATTTTCTTTTTTGTTATAAAGGAAATAGTTAATGAAGATGTGACGGCTTCCATCAGTTAAGTGGTGTTGCTTAGTCTTTGTTTATGATGAACACATTCCTATTAAATGTATCCTCATAATCTTTCCATAGAATTGCCGTGGTGTTGTAGAATCTTTTAGAATATTATCACCGCTGAATGGCGTTTTATTTGCGCCTTTGCAATGTTCCGCATTTACGTAACAGCATTTCCTATCCGAAATTCCTAACCCCCGTTCGTATTTTGTAGATTTAAACACGCCTACCACATATTTTTCGGATTTCATTCCGCTAACTTCAACTCTGTTTTCCTGTTTACGTTCCTTTAAACGTGTTTGTTTTGGGTTCCATCTATCTGGCAGAATCTTGTTGCTCCGAAATTCATTTAGCATAACACACTTGGCATAATTTTCTTTAAACGAATATATTAAAGGCATATTTTTTTTTTAATATACTTATTGTTTGGGTGAATGTGTGTATGACCGAATTTCGAATGGCATACTTTTAGATAGCAGTTTTTTATTTGGCATAATTACCTTTGGCATTGTTCAAATTTCGCATAATTTCGTTTAGAATAATGTTTATTTAGACTATTTTATATTTTACGATTATTTGATATAATTTCACTTGGCATACTATGAAGATTGCAGAATTTCATTTGGAATAATTTTATTTGGCAGTATTGCCATTTTTTAATGCCACAAAATAGCATTTTAACCTTAATTTAAAATTAAAATATTATCTCAAAAAGTCAATATGTTGTGCTAGAAAAGTTAGTGACAGAAACGAATCGCTCCAAAACCGACTCCACGTAGTCTTGTCTGCCCTACCCCTAGAGTGTAATTTAAAATCGCGTAGGCGCGGAGGGGCGAGGCGGGCCGCGAGCTGAGGAGCAGGTGGTTTCAATACTCGCCGCCGCGGCTGAGGCTGGCCGGCTTAGCCGGCCAGCAAGCCGAAGCCGCGGTGGTGAGCGTTGAAACACATCTGCGACGAGAAGCTCGCGTGGGACCGCCGGGGCCCCGCAGCGCCGGAGCCGTGACAGAAACCATGCCTGCTGCATGTTGCATTCTCGTTTGCTGCATGCTTGCTGCATGCTTGCTGCATGCTTACTGCATGCTTACTGCATGCTTGCTGCATGCTTGCTGCATGCTTACTGCATGCTCATTGCATGCTCATTGCATGCATGGTATATGCGGGTTTGCATGTTTGCTGCATGCTTGCTGCACGTTTGATGCATGCTTGCTGCAGGCTTGCTGCATGCTTGCTGTATGCTTACTGCATGCATGGTGTATGCAGGTTTGCATGTTTGCTGCATGCTTGCTGCATGCATGGTGTATGTTTGTTTGCATGTCTGCCTGCTTCTTACAGGAAAATAAAAACCACAAGATCTCAATCTACTGTTTCAATAAAAGAAAGAAAGAAAATTATGTTTATTTAGCCGTTAAACCCAAAATATTATGATTTTCACCTGCAGGCCACGAGTGCCATACGCTCGAAAAACATAAAGAAACACATAATATCGTCGAAAGATTTTGCACTAGTACCAACTGAGATGTGATAGTTCTGCCATTCAATGACTATTGATATGAAATTTATGCCAATAGATGATTCTAACCCTAAACTTTCTGCGATAGGATGGTTCAACGTTTAATGTTTATGCATATGAAATTTATGCAAAACGATGATACTGACCTCCAACTATCTGCGACAAGATGGTTCGACTTTTAATTTTTATGCATATGAAATTTATGCCTTTAGATGATTCTGACTTACAAAATTATGAGTTTGAATGTATGATAAATGCGTGTCTGCCAAACGATTTTCTGCGAAATGAAGTTTATGCTATCCGCTGTTATGCAAAGTAATAATATGGCATAAAAAGTTCTGCTATAAAGGGTGGACCCGTTTGTTTTATTATCAATCTCGATGTCCAATTACTTACTTATTTTATTGTCTAAGTGAAAGTGTTCATCGTTAAATTCATCGATCTCACGATTTCGTAATTCTCAAAACTGTGAAAAGACAATTATAGACTTCAATTAAAACTCTTTGTGACTCTAGCGAGCGTTATATTATTATGCTTGATGTTGTCTTACTTTTTAGTATCTCTTTCGAATTGAAAAATAAAAAAAAAAATCGAAAAAAAAAAAAAAAAAAAAAAAAACAAAAAAAAAAAATTTCGTTTCACCTATATTAAAGCAGCTGGTTGAAATTTTCCAAGAAACTGTCTATAAGCTTGCATCCACCAATAACTTCGTTAATCTCTCAATGTCAACTCCCAAGTAGCGATATTATCACAAGGATATAATAATACGCATTCTATTACCCCGGTATATCTTCGTCATGACAATGGAATAGCCGACGACGGCAATGGACGGGCAACAATAGCCAATGTTAGAGATATAATGCTTAGATACGCTGACGATGATCACGTGGCTTGCTGAATATGATAGTTCTTGAAGAATTGAGCGAATAAGTAGAAGATACGGTCGTTGTAAAGTTACTGAAGGTTCCAAGGATTGTCGAGAAATAATGAGAGTACATATAGACAATTCCTAAGGAGTGGACTGACTAGATCAAGATTACCCATAAAATGGCTAGACTATCACTTTTCCTCAAGATAAGATCAATGCCTTGAATACTCTTCACATACAAACACAATTAGTGAATTCGCGTCTGATCGTATAATATCGACTAAATGAATTTCCAACGGGGAATGGTAAGTGAGACCCTCTAATCGCGTTCAGGATCGTTCGTTCCAAGTTAATTCAATGAAATTTCCTAGTTACCGGCGTCGGCAATTTCCTCCAAGACGAGTAAATAACTAAAGGGTTAGGGGAAATGTATGCGTATTTTACTACTTACGGAAATTTATGTCTATGGTAGTATGGAGAGCTTATGTTGCTAACCCTTAAAACTTTGGTAAGACTTTATTGTTTTGTTACTTCGTGAGCTTTAAGGATTTTGCGCAGTAAATCCGACTTGATAGTAGCTATATGAAAGAACAATCATTTAAAAACGCTAGCCATGACTGAAAATGAACTTAAAATAAAAAATAACTTAACATTTTTAGCATTGATGGTTAAGTTATTCAAATAACATTGATCAATGTCAAACCTATAAGGTGTCTAATAAAACAACTGTACCTATGGTTTAAAATTTCAACCCAAGTTTACTCAAATATCGCGATAATTACCAAGCACGAGGGGGTGTAGTAATTGAATACCGTACTCCGCAATCTAAAGCCTCTGTTAACGATCATGTTTATAGTTATGTCGCAGACGACCTTTAGTCAAAGTCACGTTTGTCTAGTTTGTTAATAGTTTTGGTTATTCACCTCCCTTTTTTAACGTCAGATTATAAATGTGCTTAAAATAATCAAGAATGGTTGAATTTTTCAGGATTGATAACTTAAGTTACGACGTTTTATTATTTTGAAGACGACCTTAGGATAAAGTCGTGTTGGGTGATCTGATCTTATTGTGATATTAAATGCAGATGGTTATGAAGACCATGGTGAGGAATATTTGATCACGATGTAAGATTAGGGGAAGATAAACGAAGCAATGGAAGATTTGTGAGAAAGATAGGTAATATGACCAAAAGTAAACACTGAAATGACGTATAGTGGAGATGTTACATATGAAAGAAGATATGCTTTAAATCCAAATTAAATGAATGATAATGATAGTGAATCTAATGATTGCCATGTTGACGATGTTAGATCGGTCGATTTCAAGTTTATTACACTACACTCATTACATATAGTTGAAACCTGATCGAAGAATTTTTACCACACATTGTTTCTAAATACCAGTCTGCTAAAATATAAACAAAGCTGCTTCGTAACCCAGGTATCTTCTTACAGCAGTATGCCGTAGAATGTTTGCTCGTAAAATACTAATCTCCGTGCAATTTAAGCTCAAAGACAAAGGCGTACGCCGCATGTGTGTGTTCCGTCTCGAAAGCGTCCTTTATCTTACTGGCAAGTGGCAGCATACTAGACACAATACCGCCTCCCTTATTCTCGCCGTAAAAGTTTAAATTGGCTCAGCTTTTAACTTTCATTTTGCATTCAAAATTCTCTCCTCTATGAAACTCATTACCTTTTTATGGTTATTTGTAGAAACAAATTTTGTTGTTTACTGGACTAATAAAATTTGGGTTTTAGTGCTGTTTTACTATGTAAACTGAATAAAGATTCTAATGTTTTTGCATGTTTAGAATTAAGTGTTTCTCGTTAAATACAATAAATATATACTCGTTAAGCGTGTAATGAATTGCAGTGTACTTCTACAAGTAAATAAACGTTGCATTCAAATCTGCACGCTTAATCATGCAAGCTATATCCCAATTATTATTAAAAACAGTAAACCACGTTCACACACTTAGTTTTGCATAAGCAAAAATGAGGAAAACCTCAAGCGCTATCTTGCCCAATACTACCAAAGCTTGTGCGCAAGCGTTTACTGTATGTGTACTTTCATTTCCTTCTACACCTTGTTCAACTGTGCCATTGGTATGGATATCAGAAATAGTTTTCAGACTTGTCAGGAATTTTCACCGTCAGGAATTAATTAGGCCAGAATTTCTTAATGCGAGGAAATGAAAGATGAAGAACGACGAAAATCCGACATTGCGTAAGTCAAGAGACATTTGTTTCGTTGCTTTTGGTTACTAAATCTCCTACTGTAATAGCCCTTTTATTTTCGCTTTCATAAAATAGTAATTTGCTGTATTGTATGTAATGTAATTTGCTGTGTTGCTATCTCATCGTTGTAGAATATTTATCACCAGTCTATATTCTATGATCTATTACGTCAAGATTGGGATTTATTGGTGATAGGCATACTTATACGTACATGTTTGCCCTTAACCCTTAAGGGAAAAACACACGTGATACCATGTCTTGTTAGCTTGAGATTTTCCCCGTATCTTGACCTTTTGATGACCCAGTACCTACGGGGCAACATGGAAGAAATCTCCCATTTATATGAATTGTTTACCGGAACATATGGGGTTTGTTTTATTACTTTTGCGAATGGCTGCCGGATTCTATTAAGCATGTTTGGGAGTATTTTGCTCTTGTATGGGATCTGTTTGTGTGAGTTGTTTTGGTATCATAGTAAATGGGAATTTGAAACTTCAAACATCTGTCTTTAGATGTTGTTGTATAATAATTCGCACTCAAATGAACTTGTGTTCTAATATGGTGATCCATAAATGTTACCGTATTTCTCCTACTCATTGGTTTTCAAAACCTATATTTGGCACAACTAACATTAATTTATACTTTCTACAGTTCGTAGTAAAATCAATATTGATTCAACGACAAATCAGCAAACTGTTGCAAGTTAATCAAAATTGTTACTGTTTGTAGTTCCAATCTATCCAGACTATTCCAGATTGACGTCTTATTTAGTTAGTCACAAATTTGACGAGTTTCAGTAAACTTCGGAATCTCGTTAAGGCCAGTCAAACAAACAAAAGTGTAAGCTGTTTGATCCAAATTTAGTAAAAAAGTATGGTGCTGACCTCATGTACCTTAGGTATTTTCAATTACATTACACTTGGCTTAAAATAGTAAGTTAAAAAAAACTTAATGCAAAAGGAGCAATGTAAGGAATCTGATACAAATATTACAACAAAACACCGAAGCTACAGTCCAGTTTCCTAGTCGCGATAATAAAGCGATTAAAATAAGGAAAATCGTAGCAACTTCATATTAGTCACTGCACAACCGTAGATGACGAGCGCGAAATTAAAAATAGAGCAAAATGTCGCGAAATTACCCAATGACCTTGCCTCATAATTCTGGTGCAAAAACATACTCGTATTTACTAACACCCACGTCCTTCACCAGTAGAGGAAAGGATTATATTTAGATTTTATTACTTTGCCCTAAGAACGAATGTCCTGAGAATTGTAGACTCAACGGTCGGTTAGGATTGGCTTAATGAGACCATTCACCAAGATGACTAAGACATTTACGCAATTTGCGGCAACGAATCATTGCTAAAGGCAACTAGTCTTAACTACACAATCAGAAGTTCTCAAGTTGTTAACTCTTAGGAAAGGACAACTTTCCAGAAAATTCTCGCAATCAAAATGCTAAAGATCCATTAGGACCAAATCGATGGTCTAAGCCCACTCCCAATAATGCAAAGGAAGTGAGTGAAGTGACAAGCGGTCACGTCATCAAGGAAACGACCGTAGATTGGCCTCGTCGGGCCTTAGAGGACGCCAGTCAAGCGTATACGTTGAAAAAGTGCCACCACAATGTGCGAATTTTATGTGAGCTGTTAGAAGACTTTCAGTTTTGTTCGTTGTATATGATAGTAAATGGATTTCTAAGTATCTCCAACTTGCTTTTGAAATTTAAACTGCTAAGAGGGCTAAGTATTTTGCTTCTGTTATAGTCGCTAAGTTTTTGCTGACATTGAAAAAGAATGCAAGCAAAAATATTTACTGTAAAAACTGCCTGGAAAATCAAGGCACATTCGCAGACAGGCGAAAAAATTAGGAAGTAGGAAATTGACCAAATTATCAAGGAAGTGTTACATAGTTCCGGTGTTTAAAGTACAGTCACCAAAATGTCACATTAATTGGAGAAAATGGCGTCTCTAACAGTAAAACAGTTGTCGGCAAAGAGTGATTAGGGTCTCGTTCATAATTCCCATCGCCTGTTCGAAGGACAGACCTAATTCGTGTTCATTTCGGACAATGGTACCAGAAACGAATTAAATGGTTAGGAATATTCTACGAATGCTCAAGACTGAGAATTCATTGAAGGGACAAAGGTCTTGAATAATTCCCGAATCAATTTGCGTACAATGAGGTTTCATCTGTTTTCCACGTACCCTTTTGGAGATTTCAAAGGAATACAGTTTCTGAATTCTTGCGCTTGTAGGAGAAACAAATAAATATACTATGCACTGATAAAGTACAGCTAGTTTATGAAAGAACAATATTGATGTTTATGTTGCAAAATAAAAACATAAACAAGAATTCGTTTGCACACATCAATTAGACGCTAGAACAACTGTGTTTCAAAGACAAAACCACTGACGGAACAAATGTACGATAGTTTGTCTGCGACCGCAAAACAGACGGTGCACCAAATAAACTTGGAAATACAAAATGGAGTAATTGGTTTTGCAGCTCGCTCGTATTTTTACACGACTGACGATTGTTAGCGCTAAAGACCAGTGAAAAAGTGGTTCTGTTTCAATTTGTTATACCGTTTGCTGAATTCAACCAAATGAATGCAAACGATGGATGATATGCAAAATTGTTAACACGATTTGATGTAAGAAAATATTTCTGGATGTTGTCATTTCAACTTTGCGAAATGAGGATCAAGAATGTCACGAAAATTGTGTCTTATAAAATATGAAAATAGCTTCCATTTTCATGCGAAGAAGTACGTCGGAATATACATGAATTATTAAAATTGTATAGCTTTAGGTATTAGAACCTATAGCACCTTTTATACGTATCATGTGATGTGCATATTATAGTAAATTCATCTCAAATATTCGTAGCGATTTATTCAAGCGAAACTGTCTGGTGATATACGAACGGGATAAATTCATATCAAGTTTCGGGTTATTGTCATCTAAAGAACCTACTTGATCAAATATTTCGAGTAAAAGGAATGGCGAGGCGTGTAATGTGTTTTAAAGTACTTGGTATTCAATTACTCCGTAAGATATATGCGAATTGGATATACGAAGCAATTTATAAGGGATCTTAGTTTTAGAATTACTTATTAGCGTTTCATAAGACCCTCAAATGATTTACAGAACAGTTCGAACATAATCTAGGCTTTCCTTAAAGAGAAATTGAGCTAATTTATCATTGTTTTCAACTAGTTCTGACACAGATTTGAATTTCAAATTGGAGTCCTCCCTTGTATTTAATAGCTCTTGAGGAACGGAGCTTTGATTGTGGATAAAATTCCTTTCCTACAGTAAAATTGTCTTTAGTAAGTTAATCACAATTTGTGGCAGTATTTATAAAGTCATGAAAGACTTACTACTTCTTGTTTAGTTTTATCCTACATCTCGTTAAAGATTGTCATCACTGTGACATTTACATCAAATCTTTATTTGCCTTCTACTTTATTTAAAACCCACCTCGTTACTAAGCTTGCAGAACCCAGAACGCGGCCAGTACCAAAAGTATCTGATGACAATACGCGATCGGACGTGCGGCCGTTAACGCTCTGTTTGGCATCCATGTCGCATCGAACGTGGATATCGAAGCTATACGACTGTGGCAAAAACTATAGCACGTTTCGAGAATAAAGTTCAACTTAAAGCATTTATTGCAAAAACAAGCAGATGAAGCTACAGTTCAGCCATAAGGAATAACTGTGAAAGAACTGTAGTTTTGGAATGGTCGCTATCTGAAATAGAACATGGCGAAAACTCAAAGAGCCAGTGAGATACCCTAACTACAGACGCACGGTTGGAACTTAGAACTATTATTAGATTCTTTGAGCTTTGAAAGGAAGATATAAAACAACTGTTACGTTTATTTTATTCTTTCTTATAAAGGCTGAAAAAGAAAAGATATTTTCGGTAAAGTAAATGCTAACTACCAATCCCAGACAATTAGGAAAAGTGAAAAAACTTTACAAAGTGATTCACAAAATTGGGACGGCTTTCATAACAGTTACATCTTTTTAATTAAAATCTTTAGTTGGATGAAAATGATTTCATTATGAAGTTTTTTGCTACAACACGGTAACTTGAATTGTGTTTTTACAAGCCTTTTTTGTGTATAGTCTGACCTAGTAATGAGAAAAACAAGTATATCGGCCACTTAATCATTTGTGTTGGGAGTCGAAAGACTGGTTTTGAGTGGACGACGATGGTCATGCATTGTCGGCATTTCTTGTATACTTTTTTTACTTGTATATTTAAACGGCACGCCTGCAATCTTGCTATGAATTCATTAATTTCTGTGTTGACAATTTGTATAGTTTGTCTTTTCTTCTTTTACTACAAATATTAGCTTGACGGCTTTCCTTTTTGTATTGATCAAATTTAATTTTCCATCATCGCTTCTATCAGCCACAATGTTTGTTCACCTTTTTGTCACACCCACGTTTTTTGATAACAACAATGGACGTTTATTCTTAACAGACTACGCATAATGTAAACAAGAAATAAAAGGTTTAATTCAAATGGACAAGCAAGCTTTGTATCGCGTACATATGCATTCATTTGAAACGATACGATGCCGCTGCGCAAAAACGTGTGCATTTTATTGACAGCCAGTGACATTGCGTTGGGAGAACGAATGGAATTGAAGCTTTTGAAGGTTTATTTACGTTGAATATTCGATTCGAATTACGTTTAAATGAACGGTCGGCTATGTGAGATTAACTATTAACTAGCTTATTACTATCTAGTTCCAGTAATTACGCCTTTACTCTTTACTGTGGAAAGGGCTAGGAAGGAGATGACTCCTTAGATGACTAGTATATAGAGAAATACGGAAGAAGAAGACATGCTTCGCCTACCCCTAATAAGTTAGAATAAGAGGACAGGAGAAAACTGATGACATTTGATACTTATTTAGGTATTCAATGACATGATTCACTATAAAGTCTAGACATTCAGTTGCAAAACTGCATATTTATCTGAGTCACACATAACAGTCCCGTCCGTCACTTTTATCAGTACGCCTTCCGAATTACTTTGACACAATAAACAGTCTCACATTCCAAGAATTGCTCCTAAGACTGCCGTATTAGGTTACTTGTGTTTATCATCATTCCAAGTGTCCGGGACATGATGTCATGGTCATGGATCTTCACGGGGTTCATCATAATCAACCACTTATTTCCATGGGGGGAAGTGAATCCGCAAATTATGGTACTAAGTAGGTAATAAGGGTACTAGGAACGTAGTAACGGACCTTGTTCTGCGTCAAACCGTCTTCCAAGGCGGAACAAGATGTCATGGTCACGGATCTCCATTTGCTTCATCATAATCAACCATTCTATCAAGTGCGGTAATGAATTCGCAAGTTAATGTACTAGGTAGGTAATGAAGGTACTAGAAACGTAGTAACATACAGGAGATATAGAGCGATGTTCTGCGTCAAACAGTCTTCCGCCTCCCAAATCCACAAAGGCAACTAGGTAGGACTAAATCAAAACATTATTAAGACAAATTTATATGTAGATGTCAGTGGAAACGCCCTGAAGGGACACTATACGTCCTTTGGAAAGGTCAGGTATTCACTACAAGCTCGCACATGTATGACAAGAAATATACACGTGGACGAGGTAACTGGGGTAGCAGGTGTCGTAGCTTAAAGGAATATTCTGCCTACGCTTATGAAAAACGACGTCAGTTTACATAATGTTCTTCAGAAAGGTCACCTGGTGTGTAATACTCGCAGCCGGCGGTCGTGTATGACCAGGTGTATGCAGGTAGCGTTCTGTGATTTCTGCCTTTCCATCATCATCATCATTCTCCTGGCCTTATTCATTGGGGTCAGAACAAGAGAATGATTGAAGAAGCCGCTTTTTCTTATTTTCTATTGCCATCCATCCATCTTAGCAGTCACCTGCTTTCCTATCATTTCATTTAGTTTCTGCCTAACCTCATGGGTAAACGGCGTGAGTTTATGTATCTATGAATCTGTGTGACGTGTTAGATGTTGATCCATTTGTAGCCAACGGTCAACCGTGTTACCGTCACATGATTCCTCGCATTATTCAATTAGACTCGCAAATTGTCCAAAATCGCAACTGACGGATCGCCTTTGTAGTGGATAAACGGCTCAGTAGCTATTATTATGATCACGGATGTTTTTATTCATGTTCTCTTCGTATGTGAGAGGACTATTGATATTATTCTTGAAGAATAAAATATCTTTGAGACAAAATGTTTCATTATAGTTACAAAAGGAGAATGTTTTATTTCTGATGAAATTGTACAGAGCAGATTTCAAGCGACTAATCATCCAAACCTATATCAGCGCAAAAAAACAAGTGAAAAAAATGTCTTAACAATGAAATACTGCTTCTTTTCTGACAGACGTATCGTCGTATCGTTCGGCTGGTGCAATCCGGTCGAAACGTTGGGATAAATTAAAGGTAAATTCGCGATAAATACCTGTGTTCTATAACGAGACGTAACACGTCTGTATAGGACATTATAAACAATATTACTAAAACTTGCTGATAACTTCGAATGACAAATATACTACAGTACTATTGCTGCTATAACTCCTGATATATTCAATTACAGCTCGTAATCCGTAACGCCAACATATTCGATAACAATGAATGAACGTCTCGTACCGTCGTAGTAGTACTGTAGTACATCGATACCGCGCCCATTGGCGTTCTGCCAGCACACGTTTGACGTTTTATGCTTCCCTGGTACTTTATATTTTATTGCTGTACAACTTTCTACTACAAGGACTTGTTTGGTGTTCGACTTATATGGCTTCATTTGCGGAGAAAACTTCTAATTTTTCTTTGGATTTCGAAAAATTCTGATGAAAATTTAGATCCCCGAAAATTCCCAGAATCTTCCCTTCATGACTATTGTCATCTCATGTTTCTTCTTCTTTGTACCTTTAATTTCACATGATCGTTAGATCAGGTTCTTCGTTTGTTTTATCTTACCACACTTCGTTTTGTTTCTCACATTTAAATTCTCTCTCTCTCTAATAACCTGCCACGCCTATACATTTTACACACATTTACTTGATATTCCTTCATAGTAAACCTTGGAATAAGATCCATACGATTCATTTCACGCTTTTGTCTGAAACTAAGTTTAACTTCACGTAGAATGGTTCCTTTATGTTCCTTTTATCTACAAATAAACTCATTGTGTTCCATCTTGACGTATGAGGTAAATAGGTGAGTCTTTTTTCTGATTATAACATGAATTATAAAAAAAAAATACAGACGAATTGAGAACCTCCTCTTTATGGAAGTCGGTTGAAAATGTAAGAACATTGTAAAATCTTTAAAACTTAATAGCAATACTTTCTGTCCTTCCAAAGTTCAACGATAGGTTTACGATATTTTGTCCTTTGTCATCAGTATCTTCCATATACGCACACAGCTTAAGTTTTCATTAAACGCTTGAAAGGCGAGAGTTCATTGCAGACGTCCATTGTCCAGCAATAATCCCTCGATTTAGCAACTTCGATAACATCATGGACTTGCAATTTTACTACAATGAGGTTTCAATTGAAATTAAACTGTATTTAAGCTCCAACAAAGTTGAATTCACTGTATAAAGTAATATCATAAAGGCATTAGGAAGTCCGTTTGTAATATTATGGCTCAAGTAATAAACGTAATGTAGTTATGTTTGCAATACTGGCTGTATGCCAATATCTGTGTGATTATGTTGCCTTGGTAGTTGTGGACACGTGGTTGCATTTTAAATGGCCATACGCTGTTTATAGAAAATAATAATTGATCGTTAATTGTTGATTGTCAATAAGGTCTAACATCGGTTGTTTAAGATGGGTTCGTTAGGTCGAATCTTTATTACGTTTTTCGTTGTAAGTCAGCAAGGACGTAATGAAGTATATGTAGTAGTAACTTGCATTCCTTTAATATCGTGGTATGTCGTGTAAATTTTAAATGCATGAAGTGCACAATTTGCTTGACAAAATCCACATTAACTGTTGTTTCACCGAAAAAGACAGTTTCTCCGTAAGACAACAAAGAATTGAATCAATCGATTGCGTAGACTCTTTAATTGATCTCACTACTGATATGTCGCCCACAACTAATTTGGTATAATCCAAGACCTCGAAAAGGAAAAAACTATGTGCAATGGAATTTTCTTCGTTCAGTATCATGCTAGTCCAATTATCATTGCACTAAGTGCATTATTTTGTTCTGAATCATAGGATTCTGTTCCACAAAGAGATTGACCAGTCATGATGCATCCGTTATTTATACCAGTAGTTAGAAACCAACAGTTGTTCAAAACAAAGGCTTTTGAGACATTTCTTGGAATAACGGGGTGTTTTATGAACGTTGAGCTGTGTTAATCAGAACCGTTGGAAGGCTTGTCATGATGATACTTGAGACAGAATTTGAAGCAATTAATTTATCAGCAGTTTCCATGGAGTTGATGGCAATAAGCTTGCCCCCTATTACATGAGACTTCGAACTTGACTGGCGAAATCTAGGAGTACATTTAAAAAAAATCTGAAGTGTTTACATATTATTAGACGTGACTGTACCTACATCTCTGTCTAACCTTTCGGGACTGGCAGGCGTGACGCTATTCTGTATGTGTAATTATAAAGTTTACAAGTAAGTAGACTTGAAGCCATGATTGTTTTGTGACCATAACGCAATCACTGCCCAAACAAATATTACTCTTTTATTTCTTCTCAGTCGCTCCGTAGTAACCACTCGAAATAATTACAAGGAAATCCTGTTTCTACGCAACATTTGGTTTACATTTGTTTCAAGTCAGGTCCATGACAAACCAATGTGGCGGAAAAGAGCCGACCTTCACAGAAACAAAAAGTTGTCTAAATACGGCCAAACATTCACAGTGGCATGGCTTTGATCACTCCATTCGATTGGAAACGTGGCTGAGGAGGGGTTCGTACACAATCCCATATTTGAGGGTAGTTTCTTTTTCCCAAACGGATAAGAAAATCGAATTTTGCGTCCATTCTCAGTCCTGTCAGTGGTCAAGACAGTTTTTCACGAACAAATAAGTAGGAAATAATTCAGTATTTAATCAAGATGAAAAGCTTTTATTTCAATTCACAGTTCGACTAAAGGTCAAACAAAAACCTCTCTCAAAAAGAACCTTTTAGATATTTTTACAATTTACCGAGCGAGGAAAATTGCTGCTATTTCAAGGAGATTTGAAACGTGATTTCGCATTGACGAAATGTGAATGGAATCTCCCTATCGAATGATTATTACAAGGCCTTTTTGCCGATTTACTAGTTTATAATAAAATACGTAAATATTAAACGAGAATTTCTAAAACAAACACAATAACTTTACAATGGTTTACCGGTTGGGTGCCTTATCCAAAGCTCCAAAGCTGTCATAGTATATTCCGCTTACTTGGCTCCTGTTCCTGCCAAGAAAACTAGTCTTTGTTTTCTCATCCATGAAAATGCTGTCGACAAAGGTTAGTAAAATATAGCAAAGATGCTATGCACCGAATTTTACGGCTTTGTGAACGCCAAAGAGGTATTAGGTGTAAAAGACATTCACCAGAGGTCAATAAACTGTCTACAAAGATCCTTAGGACCAATTTTTTAGATTGAACCTCAACGCGGAACAAAGGACCAAATAGCTTAGCTAACGACTAACCACGCCCTCCAGACGTATACTTTATTTCATATTCTGTACGATCATATACAGCCAAGCCATAACTCCCGTCCATTTTAATCTCCAAGCGCCCTAGAAAAAGTCTGAACTTTAAACTCAAATCTAGGACGGACCAGCGGAAATTTATGCGCTCTTAACTACCATTTTGGCAACGCTCCGGACACTTGCATATGAGACTGTGTTCTGTATTTTATCTACCAAGTACCTGGTAGTAAAATAGGTTCCTTTAAGTCTTGTTTGGACGGTCTCCATGGTTTCGGAGCTAGTGAATAGTTTCAGAAAGGCAAACTAAGCGTAAGAGGTTGAAACGTCAGATTTTCTCAATTTTGAGAAACTGTTGTCTTAGGATTTAACCTAGCTTGTTTATTCATGCAAAAGTGAAGGATGAATATTAACGGTAATTGGTAAATTAAAATATCCTTCTATAATTTGATGAACGCCTACTCAAATTCTTCTCTAGTATCTATTCAAAATTAATCTTTATCTCTTAGTAATCTCAAGGAAGAATATCAAATACGACCTTAATTAAATGCCGCCTACGTGGCTTGAGGCTTGACGTTAAATTATTAGTTATACGGGTGTGTAATGTTAATACAATAGATTCTAACCATTTTCCGCCAATGTTATCTTCCAATGACAAATGCAATGGCACTAACTACTCTTGCAGTGAGAAAAACGTTTAAATTGTACAACGGAAAATATTTGTGTCTTTGGAAACATGAGACGTCATGTTTCCTGCATGTTCCTTACATATTCTTTTCCATATTTGTTCAATTTTCCTTGTTTTACACCTAGTGTCCTCTTACATTATTCCGCAATATCATCTCAAAAACAAGCACTGAATAAACTAGAAAATCTACATCGGTCACCGACAAATCTTCCAACACGCGCGTGAATACTGAATGAGGTGTGGATTCTTGTTCACCTACCGTCGACATTGCTGTGTATGTTAGATCTTAGACGTACGATTTGAAGGGAAATAAGAAATGGATACGGCAAAAAAAAAAGATCCTTTTGTCATAATTATAGATCGTCTTATTGCCTAATTCTTGAGAGTAGATTTAAAAAGAAATAAATAATATCGCTGAACATTACACACAGCGCCATCTAGTGCCACTTTAAGCAACGAGGCTTGTGTCCTGAAACCCAGATTTTAAGGAAAATGATCCTTTTGACAGGTTGTTGAACTGTCATGCCTAGAGGAAAGTACAAAGGGCTTGTGTTATTTCGAGATACATTGCTTTTGTTTTGTACAAGGTAATTTAATAAAGAAGGTAATGAAAAGGTCGTTTTTCTAGTCACAATCACATTTTGCGCCACATAGCCAGCAAGTTACTTTTGTTAAACACTTAATGTGGCATACAGAACCTCAATTTCACTCAAAGGTTCCATTATTCCTTAATAAGTGGCAAATGAAATTACAAGGCGCAAACTCACTAACACCAATGTGGAACAATTTTGTTGTTGTAGTTGAATTGTTCTCGTATTCTCGTACCGAAGGGAAACGTGTGGAATAGTAATTTGGCCCTTGTTCCTAATGGACTTAAGTAGGTTTGAGTAGAGCAGATTTGTTCTCAATGAAGTAAGCTGTTAACACGTTTTCTACTAATTCTTTTTGTAGTCCCTTTGTGGGGTTCTTAATCATATCTCAGATGTGGTGGTTTGGTTAAAATAAAGGCCTTTTGGGCTGTGTTGCTGTGTTCGTCTTCTTCTTAATCGTAACAAATTACTTAGGCCCAGTAAATGGCTATATGGTATTTAACTCCTCCAGGTGTAGCGACAATTTGGACATTCGAGCAAGTGGAATTTGGTCTGGGTGCACCACCGCATCAACACTAAGTGTCTTAAGATTTTAATGAATCCCTTTCTGCCAGATCACTACAGTGTTATACTATATTAATGTGGGTGACTACAAGAATAGAGGAAGACCAATTAAACTATAGATGGATTGTTTAAGGCGACGACATCAGCTAAATAAGCAACTCTATTTGTGGTGGTTCAAACTTCGTTTGAAATACTGTTAGAATATAAGTTCTAATTAGCTTGCACTACAAAGTGGTTGTTACTTCAGTCACTGCGGGCCGAATATTGCGAAATGAGTATTTTCGATCGATTTAAAACTAGAACTTAACTAGTTAATAATAATTAATCCATCAGTCGATGTAGTTTAGCATTTGAAATTTTATGTTATAGTTTTATTTATAATTATCATTGTCAATAAATGGCTAAACTGCTTTGAAAGAAAATTAAGAGGTATGTTTGAAGATTTTTTTGGTGCATTAAAGTTTGTCAAATTATGTTTTGAGTTTCATCAGTGTATGCAAAAAGGACTTCAAAATATAAGGTTTTTTTATTTGTCGAAATTATTTACAGTTTTAGAGATACACTGCTTTTAAAAACCGCCTTTTGGACCGTTTTCAAGAAACCTCCGCCTTAAATAATGAAATATTTAGAATGAAGGTGACTACTGCGATGACGTCTAATACAGAAGTATGGAAGAAGACACACTGTACCATCCCCTAATGATTTTTGATAAGGGCAGGAGAGATGATAAAATGCCACCTCCATTCACCATATAACATTCATGAATCTAAACAAACTCAACGCTTTGCAACACTAATCAGATGCAAATACCTTAAACGTGTGTACCGCAGGTGCGCGTGCGATCCTCGTGAATGACAAGCTTATATCGAATGATGTACCTTCCTCTCTCTTTCTAGCATGCCAAGTTAGAGTGAGAAGGACATACGCTTTAGTTGTACCATCTAATTTATCGACTGCAACGCGAACAACGACTTTTATAGTAACGTGTCCTTTTTTTTTCTTGTACATAATTGAGTGTGACTTGATTTCTCGTGAGTTGACATTACATAACACCACGCAATGTAATCTTCGAGGGGTTAGACAGACATTAGCCAGTTATGTTTAAGTCCCCAGCGTACAAATGCACTCGCTGTAGCTCCTACGGAGAAATTCGTGATTGAAAACACAATAACACTGCCCTACAAGGAAATCGAACACAGGACCTAAAACTTGGCAGTCGAGCTTGCGACCAGTGGACTAACGACTAAAAAATCATTTGCTCTCTCATTTATTTGATAGAAGATAATTAAGTAAAACCTGCATTATCTAACATACTGAAAAATGCAGAGCAACCCTTATGGTGGTTAATAACTACTTGTGAATGAATACACGAGCAAAAAACTTAATTCTACATTTTATGAGAGTTTGTTAATTCTACTGGAGCCTTAAACAAATGCTTTAGGTCTGGCAAGCCAAGAAAGGCCATTTTATTTACCTCCAGAATTAAATATCCTCTTAGGCGTTTCAGGGATAAACTATTTATCAGCATAATTTCATGCAAATTAATTTTCCTCGTACAGTTCTACAATATAGTGCTGCTACAAATTCTGGTTGGAAATTTCAATAAAATTCAATTTCTACCTAGATTACTAAGTATGGTGCGAACTGAAGCATCGTTATGTCGGTTCCTTTGTTTCTTGAAATGAGTTTTATTTTGGTCCTTTCGTTCGAGACAAAAAAATATCAGTGCGTTGTTTCATTTTGCTCTCATTAAATCAGAAGAAAGAGCCTGCGATTCTTTCCTTGTATCCTTGTGATTTTGTTCCTGTTTTACTCGTTGAACCGTAGAGCGGGCCCAAGGCATGTAAACAACAAATTGCGGAACCATTATCTCAACAAAAAGCAAATAAAACTCCGTAATTATCCTAGCTGTTGTCGCTAGTATTGTGATGATACATCCTCATAGTCACAACTACCATTTTCCATTCCTCCCATTATTCTTTTCATTTTTCCTCCCCTCTATTTATTTTTAGCCGCGACTACACGTGAACTCTGTCCGTGATATCTTTTTTTAATCTCCCCGCATTCATTTTGAATTACAGAGGGTTCGGGAGGTATGAGGGCTGCTTTTGAAGTACTTTCGCTGCCAGTTGTTTGTGTTTTGTTATCTAAATTGTGAGCCATTCTACTCAGATTAGACATCGGACGAAAAGTTGGTCCTGCTGTACGACTTTGGTGTTTTACCTAATGTTTGCGTTTAAACACTCCGCCCTGTTAATTACTTGGTTTAAAATTTTATTCCCAACCCCTTTTTTCGTTGAAAAGCGCTTTTGCAAGCTGTTTCTCGAAATTCTGTACCGTGGTTTATTTTTCGGACCGTACTGTTTTACAGAGGAAATTTGATGTTTATCTTTTGATTCGAATTATTCACGTTGAATTTTCACCTTTTGTTGCTAAACCGTGTTCTATTATACATAACATACGTTGTATCTCAGGATATTAACTCAGTACGGTATTGATGTTTTGATTACAATGCTGGCCTCAAAGACCATTGTGTCCAATTTGAGCATCTTTACGTTTGAATGGAGACGTGTTTCAACAAACACCTTTCTTGAAAGACATCTGAGACCCCTTGGGTCCGGAAAGTGTCATCACAACAGACCACAGTCCGACATTATCAGTTTACCAGTCTGTATCTGTCTTCGGGGACCTTGGAATGTGTCGGGCGAAGCACAATGGAGTGAAATGTAACGCCTATGCCTCGTTTGCTTTGATAAATTTACTTGAATAGGCGTCTTGTGTGTTTAGGGAGCTTAGGTCTAGTTGAAACTTATGAGGCCATATGATTTTATGCTAGACGTAGGTTTTGGGGCGTGGTAGTAAATACATTTAAAGCTACTTTTTGGGAATGTTTTATGTTATAGCTTAGTGTCAGAGATTTGTAAATATCATAAGTCTTAAACATATTTGGGGTTTTCTTTTTGCCACATTTAAGCCAGAAAAACACGTTGGCTTGTACGGCAGCAATTGCGGATTAACACGAAGTGTTTTCAAAACTTCCTTTGAAGAAACCCAGTATACGTACTATCGCGTAAATAAAGACATCACAAGAAATAGTAAATCCTTTGATTTGTTTACGTTACGATAACTCTTTTAGCTGCGAAGTTTCCTGGGGAAAGTTTACATTAATGCAGCCAGTACTGGCTGAGAGTGATTGAAAACAGATGGTTTTTACGAAATTATAGGATAAAATGTGTGGTTGGTGTTGAAATAGAATATAGCTTTCTGTAGGTAATTTGTTGACACATAGATGTATTTTGTTGCATTCGATCACCTAGTTGAGAAGCGCATACTTCATACTGTCGGAATCGAGTTTGTTTTCACAATTACCACGTAAAAAACTAATCGTTTCACGCCAATCACATTTAAATGGACCATTTTACTCGATTATATGACTCTTTCATAACTACCGCATAACACTTACACAATTACATTTTATGAAATAACATCAATATTTATTGCGAAATATGAAATAAAAATTCAGTTTATACAGTAAAGTGTGAAGTTGTGAACACAGCACGAGTATGGTGTGTCGAGGCGTTTGATAGATGTACAAAAGGCATCCTATTGTGGAGTCGGATGCTGAGCGGGATTCTGACGTTGCCTGTCGATATTCTGTTCGTGAAATGACAAGGAAGTTCTGGTCGTGTGTGGAAATGTGTGATTTGTAGGGTATAAAGTTCGGATGCTGTAGTACATACACACCCATTTGAAGGGAAGTCTTGGTCCTTCCATGTTGAAAGAGGAAATATAAGATGTCAAGTTTTGCGGAGCAATGAGGAAACTTTCGTGAGGACTTTGTTGACGATGAATGTGGGTGGCTCGCAAAGGAATACATAAGATATGGTGTAAAAGATGATATTGCTACAAAGGGAAGGGTATGGAAGAAGAAGACAACACGCCGCGCCTTCTCTAAATGTCCTCTATCCAAACAGAGTACTAAATTTTGACGCTCTGGTCCTAAGCCTCGTTTACGTCGCATTACCATTACAGCAGCTCTTAACTAGATAAGCCATTATTAACTCTTCGCTTGTCAGTCCACTTGATCATGGTAAAACCATTTCCCGTTCTCACTGATAAGCTACTGATAAAAAAATGTGCAGCTCTTTCATAAACGTTAACAAATATTTTGTTATTAATTTGGCATGAGAACAATATTGGTCCTATCGGAACTTTTTAATAAAAACAATACAAGGGTGGCGGGTAATGAAAATGGAAGTTTATATGGGGTGCTTGCAATGAGTTTTTTGAATATAGGGTGTTTAATTAAATACCTGATCCATTGGTTGTTACCACGGGACAAAGGTTCATACTATTGATTGGTCACATACGAGTATAGTTTGCTAACGATGATATTCCTCTGAAAATTTAAGAAAGGACCTCCATTTATTGTAATAGATTTTCGATCTATTATTAAACACTCTTCAAAAACTCTAGATCTTTTCCATCTTTCCATAACGAAAATACTTAAAATAGGATGATATTACTCTGAAAATACTCCTACCTAAAAAAACATGTTTACGGAACCATTTCTGTCCAAACACACGGCTGAAAGAAAAACCAGCGTTCATTTGTTTACACATTGCACTTGTGATAATTTTAGTTAATGAGTTTGGTGCATTAGTTGGGAAAATAAACTTTAGTTCAAGATAGGAAGGTGGATACGTAAAGGAAGTGTTGAAAATGCGTAAAGGAAGTGTTGAAAATGTTAAGCAACATTTTCAACACTTCCTTCCTTTGCTGGAAGCATTTTTGGTCTTTTGGTACCTTAATTTATTGAATGAGAAACAGGGAAGTCTTGGCGGCCGCTGCTTGCCTTTTTATACCAAACGTGTCACCGCTGTCTTGCTCGCTCTGCGACACAAGTGACGCAAAGAATATGACAGCTGTGATGGTGGTACGTGGCGATCAACCCTCATTACGGATTTTGTTAGTTAACAGGAGTAAGGAATTTTGACTCCAGCGGGAGTCAAAATTCCTTACTCCTGCTTCACATCTGTGAAGTGAATAGTAGTTTTTCACTTATCAAGGTGTTTTGTCTCCTGAACTTTATGTTTTCTTCTTAATATTTCTTGACTATTACATAATTTTACCATTTCCTTATTAATTCCTAAAGAAAGTTATTATCTAACACAAATAGAACCGGTAAAGCAAGTAAACATAAAATAAAAGTCAGAAGCCAGTTTTACATGATAACAAATCGTTAAAGTTGGAAATGACATTGACGAATGGACTGAGTCAATAAAACCGGTAGATTCACTTTGCTTACAGTTGAATCCTATAGTTCAGTCCGTATGAACAAGGATTTGTAACTACATCTACAACCACCACGTAACATGATATAATTGTTGATAGAAGGTTATGGAGTCTCAATACAAATAGGTAAACTTCATCAAACTTGCTAACATCAAACGTATTGTTTTTGTTTTAAACAGCAGAAGAATCTTTTGCGTTTTTTGTATCGAATGCTGTGAAACTGTTACAAAATAACTGGAGCAATATAGCAATGCGCACTTTTCTATGATCCTATCCCACAGTATGTACTAAAGCACATTCACAGTAGTAACGTTACAAAATCCAAGCGTAACAGCGTACACTACGTGTATTGCGTTTGTGCATCAGCTCTGCTTTATGATTAACATTACTCACTCATATGTTGCAATTGTAAACACGCTAGGAATGAGGGCTTCGTTTGTTTTTGAAATTCTTCATTGATGGTTTCGGTTGATGATGTCTGCTGTTGCAATGAAGGTGGATCTTCATCGTCACCTCTGCTTTTCGTAATGTTAATATGTCTATCAATGAAGTTATAACTGTAGGCCCTAGTTTGGGGATTTTATTGTTTAGATTTAACGTTACAACATCTAATCGTAACCGCCAGAGTACGGCCTGCTGATTGACATTACTCACTTTACGTGTTGCAACAGTATAAACATGGTGGCAATGAGGGCTTTGCTGAGAAGTAGTTTGTTTTTCAAATTCTTCATTGATAGCTTCGGTAGATGAAGTGGGCTGTTGCAATGAAGGTGGATCAACATCGTCTCCTCTAATTTTCGTAAAGTTGATGATATCGGCTTCTAGTTTAGCAGTAGATGAATCATTGTACTTCTCTGGAGTTATAAATGTAGGTAGTTTTTTGGGAATTTTGTTTTGTGGATTTTAACGCTATTTAATTCGGGGTTTTTCTTTCCTTCCATTCTGTGTTGTTATCATCATTATATTAATACTGAGTGACTCAATTTTAATTATTCGTCATCCGCATAAAGTGCAGTTATTTGATACTTAAATCATTTTGGTATCACTTGATTGTCCTCATTCTCTTATTCTGATACTAATTTTGGGGATAGGATTATTAATGTTTATGTCTCATCGATGGTATTCCCCTGTTGGTTTTACGCCCATCTTTGTGTCTTTCGCTCTCTATCCTTCATTTTAAATCATGTTTTCCTGTCCACGGCCACTTGCAATTAGAAACTTCTAATTTAGTATTACTAGGTGCCTGAAGCATTCTAAAGCAAACCTAAAAATAGATTTTCAAGTACCTTATGAAAGAAGAAATTGTACTTACTCTTAACCTTACTTCATAGTTCCACTTGGGTGGGGTCTTAGTATCAATCAACAAAGGTGCGTCATAGACTTTCACTCGCTCTCACAATATTGGCTGTTGTTAACTTGAACTAGTGACTCATATACCCCATAGAATAGTACAGAAGGCCGACTGCATTATTTACCTAATGTTAGAGGAACACAAGTCTTCTCCTTCTCCCATCACCGTATACCGACGATAATCTGCGGAAGATGGTAAAGTAGGTTCGGCCAAAATTGCTCAATATACAAACATTTTATTTTATGTGGTTATGTTATTCATAACCATCATCATCATCCACACCCACTGCTGGGTATAGGCCTCTCTTTGTTTGTGCCAAGCTCCACGCTCTTGTGCCAACCTCATCCAGGATATTCCCGCAATAGCAACAGTATCGTCTGCTCATCTCGCCGCTGGACGACCGACACTTTTCTTTCCATTCTTAGGACGCCATTCGGTCACAGCTTTACTCCACCTGCCATCATTGCGACTTGCTAGGTGTCCTGCCCAACTATAATTCCAATATCGAAGATCTTCATAACCACGAACTTATTGTTTCCCTATCTAAAATCTCAACAACACTATTCGTATCCGACCTCAAAATTGAATCATTATCTAGCACTGCGCAGCTGCGACCAATGAAGCATATCACACAAACGTAGTAATACTAAGGCTTACCTTCACAATCACCACGTACATATTCAATGATTTTATAACGAACTAGCGGTTCACCCACGACTTCGTCCGCGAAAATTGTGATAGCTTTGCAAATTTTCATGATATTAATATAATTTATTGCTTTTGTTACTCAGTAAAGATGTAGCTTTCTAATGGTAAAAGAATTTAAAAAATCGGTTTAGTAGTTCTTGAGTTAAATCGTAACAAAAATACACTACTCTTTTGCCTCTGTGCCTCTGGAGTATTCTTGCATTCTCCTTCTGATAGAATGGTACAAGTCAATCGCCTAGTTCTTGTAGTAAACTCAAGTGGTACACAATAAGCATATTTCTATAACAAATAACAATTCAGCTCTGAGGTCACAGTCACAGTAGTACAATCACTCAACGTTTATATCCATTGACTGTATTTCGCAAGCTGCTGATTGAGATCAGATTCAGGGCTAGCTTAAAAATACTCCTTGGTTATGATTGCACAATCTTACTTTAGCCTTATTGTATTGTTCTTTGCCACTATGATTTATTTGGTGTATACCTTACGTATAAAGCAATATCTGTATTATTCAGAAGGACAACTGCCTGGTTTGCAGTGACAATTTTCTTCTCGTATTAAAAATTCTACCTGTAATTTGTTTTTTTTTTTTATATGAAATACTGAAGGTGCGGATTATTGCCTATAAAAGTGTCGAAGGTGTGCCGTAAAATCCCTCCTCCAAGACACAAGGAGTCTTTCATATACTTGCAGTTAGACAGTGACAGGAATAACGCTGAGCTACGTTAAACATAAAAACAATATATTAAAAAAATCCCTGCCGTCGATATCTAATCTCCCAGTTCATTACAAACTCAAAACACTAACTACCATAAAATTAAACCAAAGTAATTATTGTAAAGCTACTTTGCAGTTAAGAAATACAGTTCAAAGCGGGCTCTTATCTCACAAAGGAAATTCCATAGCTTAAGTACCTGTAACGAGGTATTCGTTTAGCGCCTGAGGACCAGAGGAGGACTCAAAATCCTTTGGCTGTCCAACAAGCAATTATGTTATTTTAAATTTATAAATGACTGTTTCGTAACATGAAAATGGTGGTCGGAAAATCTTTTTTGTAATTGCACTTAGTTGTTTTAGCAGTGAAGCGAACCGAATATAAAACACTAGCTTATGGGGTTCGGTTTTGTCCCAAGGGATCGTACTACTGGGATAAAAAGTATCCTATGTGTTAATCCAGGTTATAAACTATCTGTGTGCCAAATTACATCCAAATCCGGTCAGAACTTTTTGCGTGAAAGAGTGGCAAATATTCATTCAGCCATCCATCCAATGCTTAAGTAGGTATAATTTAGGTTTTCCTGGAATCATTTGGTTACTTATTTAATTTGTAGAATATTTTTTCACATCAAAATTCAATTCCAAAATGGCGACATTTCAAAACATAACTGTCAAACTATCATAGATAAACGCAACGTTTAAGCGGCAATCGTTCCATTTTTAAACAAAAGCCAATGTCAATTCTACCCACGTCTCCGTTTCCGGTCTCGTATACGTGTTGCAGATATTCAGGCCAGTCCAACTTGGAGTGGAATGAGCGAAATAGTTTTGAATTCAATAAAACTGGCAACACTGTCCGTTGCGGTTTTAGGAGTATGGCAACACGTTGGAACTTTGTTGACCTAAATATTTTGAGTGTATTAGGCTGGAACTTTTGTTTTAAATATTACCAGTGTTACAACACAATAACAATAACATGAAAGGCAGTCTTATTGTTTGTAACTTATGTAAATACCGTCCAAACTTCAGTATCGCGTTCTAATCTTTTCTGCCAAAACAAATTCAACTTTGTTTGACAAACACTCCTGAATAATTCACATTTATGCACAGAAATACAATACAACGACGAACTCAAAAGGGCGTTGTATCCCGCTGTATTTCGTCAAGCACACACATTATCCAATTCACGTTACATTATCCGCCAATTACAGCAATTGCCGCTGACTTCATCGAAACATTGACCTTTTCGCGGATTATAGGGACCTCGCCGACACAACGCATCATTCGTTATCACTATCGTACGGCCTCTGCCGCGCGCCCGTGCGTGCTTGCTCGCTGCTCAGTTGGTCGGCGACTCGCGCGCGGTTAAGACGTATCTGCGTCACTCCGCCCAATTAATAAACTCGGTTCACGCGAAAATTCTTCACAACCGGTCCGACCTGTTAAAGTTATTTTCCTTCGAACACGTGCGAGTGCGACACTCATAACGAACACTCTTTCAAATGTAAGCAGCGAACTCATCGAAGTTACCAATTCCGTGTAAAGTGCGTGTTATACGATGCTTTGTCGGAAAGCGTAAACTGTATAGTACAAAAGGATTGCAGTGTCATAGGATAAGTTGATAAAACATGGTCGTGTAAGTGGAAGTGACAGGGAGAGCCGCCGGGAACGGTAGTGTCGGAATGTACGAGGTATCGTGCGTGGCCGGAAACAAAGTTGATGCTGCGTACGCAGTCAAGAGCCTGTCGAACGTGATTCCACCAGGCATGGGGCACACGGTGTCCGTGCAGCGCCATCATGCGCACTCACAGTCATACAAACACAAGCAACCAGAACTACCACCTCCTGTCAGCAAGCCTGACGCTCTCAAATCTCATGTCATGAGACTCCTCAAACGCTCCAAAAGCCACACACCAGCTACCAGGGCCGCAGAAAACCAAAGCGATCCACGAAACTTTGATCGTAGAACGGTGTTCGCTAGACCCGTGGTCGATGAACAGCGTCGCAGGAGGAATTCCGCTGAGCGACGACGCAGTGGCGACAAGAGAGTGATGGTGACCATCGTGGACGGTCTCCCGGTTGTCGTAACCGGACAGAACCAGGTGCCACAACCGCCTTCACATCCACCGCCGGTGACTCCACACCACCGGCATTCACACAAGGTGAGTTTTAGAATCGATGTTAAAATAATCGAAAGCAGTGGTTTTATTAATCGTTTTCCTGATGTATTCTTAATTAGTTACACGAAAATGATTTAATCTTTGATATCTCTGCAACGATATGCGCAATTGCGTTTTATATCATTCATTTATTCGATTTATCTCAGCCGTAACTGTAAACACAGGAAATATTAACTTATTACTTACAAAATACGTACATATTAACAGTTTATCTACTCCGATTTTCGAACAAATTTACTCCTAAATATGCGTTAATGGCGAAGATAGTGCGAAACATTATTGAACTACAAGACTTCTGCATATTTGTTCAACACAGGGGGCTTACGTCAGACATGCGTTATCTTAATTACTCTACCGCTTTAAGTGGAGAACAGATCTTGTTACAGAAAAACAAAGCTACAACTAGTATTGCTCAATATGAACCAAGTACCATTGACATTACACAAAATGCCCGGGCATTAAAAAAATGCCAATCAGTTTAGGTTATAATTAATCTCTTCACACAATTTGACTTGTCTAAGTTATAATTAATCTCTTCAACACGATTTGACTTGTCATTTTTCATAATTACAAAAACGAGTAACTTCTGTTCCAGGAATTATGATGTAAATATTGCGGTTGAGTTTGTTCAGTAACTTGTGGTAGGGATAGGGAAAAAGGTAAATAAAATTCATAAATTGTGATTATAAGTTCAATAATTTTACAAATTAATATGGAAATAACAACAATGATGCACGTGGCCTTTTTTCATTGTTAGGCTGCATGTAGACTTCAGTAAGCTTTTAAAAACAAACCATCGCTCACTCGCAAACGAATCTGACTCGTAATCAAAGTTTTCAAAAACCTACTAACTAAGAAAACTGATATTTCATAAGAATAAACTATTCTGCATTCTACAGCACACAAATTGGTATACTCTCGTCTGTGTAATCTCTGTTTTTATATTAAAATGGAAATGATGCTTAATTATGTCAATCAACTTTCGAAAACAAAAATTTTTGGAGTAAAAAGTATGCTGCCGGGCGACCTAATTGTAAGACTGGTAGTACACTATCGTGTGGCATTTAGGCACGCATCGTTAGCGTTTAACAAAAAATAGCCTTTTTAATAGCCACGCTTTTTCACTAGTGTCCGTTTTAGAATTCGATATAGTTATTAATTGATACCACTGCTACATTTATTCAGAAAACAGTTATCTAAAAAACAAAATGAAGAAAAGTGTGTTTGACGTCGTGTTTCCCGCTAGAGATCAACGAAACGACATCTTACTTTTTTCATGTGATGTTTTCTTATTTTTAACAAAAAATGTTTCCTTCGTTTTGAATTGATTGACCTTAAAGGTAAACCAGCAACCTAATTGTCTAAACACCCGCAATACGTTACCCAATCATCGCGTGCCTATGCTATTATGTATCAATAACACCTACATTTAAAACTAAAATTTCGATGTAATCTTTTCACTTCTCTATCCAACTGTACGCAAGACGCGTGCGCCGGTCGTTAGCACACTTCGAAAAAGGCGATCGGGAGTTTTTTACCGCGACACAAATACCCAGTTACTGAATGCATGCTAGATGCATTACGAAATCTGACTAATGCATTTAAAAGTGATAGTTTGTGACTAATCCGTTTAGTGTCAGAACGGATTTCAATATTTTTTTAATACCATTGCCCTCGAATCTCAATTAGCAGGGATACTCAATTCTTTATATATAGTCAGTGGTAAACATTTGTCCAAAAGAAACAATCGTGTACTGTCGGACACGGCAAAAGAAAGATATGTGTAGATGAGAATGTGTGAAAAAAGGACTGTGTTATTGATCTAGTGGTGGTAAGAGTGATTGCTGGCCATGATGGTTCAATTTCCACTTTTGGCAAAGGGTTTCTCCAACAGTAATTTCTCTGCCAGCCATGGAGTATGGATATTATACATCACATGTTTATATTTGCTCGTTTATACTTTGTTAATACTTTATTTATTTTCTGACCCCACGGCATCACTTTGGGCCCTATCAGAATATCAGCGGTGTGACGTTTTACACGTTGTGCACCTTAAAAGGCGTGATTGTCTGACATAGATTTTCTTAATACCATTCAGAAAATCGACAAGCAAAACCAATCGAACCTTAATTCGTAGGGATATGAAAGAAAAAGTGATCAAATTTCCATTTCTGACTGGTATATGCAAATGAGCTGTTTAATATGCAGTTATTAATGATCTGCGTTCCGTACCGCGGATGAGCGAAAGTAATTAAGCGCTGATTTAAACCGGTTGATTTCCGATGTAGTTTAATATGCTAATTAGAAATTGAAAGAGATCGGTTTTCGCTCAGTACTTAAAACTTTAAGGCTTGTATTTACATTTGGAATGGACTAATGGAGAGGAAACGAGAAAGAAAACTCATCCTGTTATAAAATGAAACCTTAACTTTGTGTACTATCGGACGTAATAAAATAATATGTAATGCCTGTAATCGTTGAAGAGTTACTCTGAGTGTACCTAAACTATAGTTGCTTTCAGTTGAGATGACAAAGCGGTCATTGCCCACCTACATTTGTTAAAATTCATAACTTAGATTGCTTCTTCGTTGATGGTCAAGAAGAGGCGCAACACCGAGAAAAGTGGAAGGAATGGTGGTCCTTTGCTCAGGCCAACCAAAAAAAAAACTTTGAAAACCAAAAATAAGCCTGTTCAAGTCAAATCGTCATCTATCGTGATCTTCAACATTTTTACCCAACGACGCGCGACGCAAAAACGACGGGGTGTTATAAGTTTCAAATGAAAGGGCTTGACTAGTAGAATACTATACACTATGATAAACTAAAAATCCAAGATGGCTGCCACCACAAAATGGCGAATTAACGGATTATTTTCTATTTAACTTTTAGTTTCTAATGTAAAACGATACATCGTTCATTGGTTTTGGTTCATACGAAGAGATATTAGGGCAAGGTCAATGACCGTATTTGTCATTTAAACTGGCAGCAACTATAATTCATTATCGTGTTTGATCTGAAATAACATACCTATCGACATAGTTAGAGGAAAACATGAATTGATTCTACTTACCGCTCGTATGTCTTTAACAACAAAGTCTTTATTTCTACCACTTTAAACTCCAAGAACTACATACCCTCCTTGACACGCCGTCATTACGATGCGGTTACACAATCAGCCGGTTCGTAAACAAATATCGCGGGTTCCTTGAACGCGACCGCGCTATATTTACCCGCACGTGTGTTCCGCCCATTATATTTAGCTTTATACGGAGTATGGAGAGATTTGTTGCCGTATCGCTTTTTTGTAATGCAATTTGTTGTGGCAGAGAAGTTGTGACACAGTTACTTTTGTTGGTAGATTGGGATAATCTAATATGCGATGGATAGCAGGAGAGTAATTATGTCTTGTACATATATCAAGCACCAATAACCCGTTCGGATCTGATAATCAAGCGAATCTTGAAGTTAATTCTTGACTTTTACTGGTCAATGAAAACAACCCGACTGATAATTACTTTTATAATATTTATTAAATAAATAATAACTGGAAGGCGTAAATCACTGAAAAAACTTCCGCCTTTTGAAAGTTTCGACTACGAGTCTCGTAGATTTCAAGTGGAGTTCAAGTTTCACTAAACATGCTATGGCATACATTAAGGTACAAAAAAAAATAACAAAAGAGACGGTTAACCGATTTGACCCAAGAGCTCACCACAAAAACGTAGATAAGAAAATTGGAAATTCAGTTTTCACTTTGCAAACGTTAACGCTTTCGAAATTGACTTTGTCGACGAGGTCTCTTATGGTTAGTGTATTAAAAAGGTATATGGGTAAATGGGTCTTGGAAAGGGTTTTCGTTGAGTGGAGACCTGATTTAAAATGCCAGCGTTTTAGGGTCAAACCGCTACATAGGAAAATAGCCTTTCAACGGATGAAAAGGGCTTTCAAATTGGGTAAATTGTTGGTTAGGGTGGTGGTCAGATAATGGAGTTATCCTGTACCATTTTATTTATTTTAGAAAGGGAAATAATATATACCCTTTTGTTGAAGTTAAATGAAATGACTGAAGCATTCATGAAATTAGAACAGGCAATACCTACACAGGATAAAGAATAATAAATAATAGGAAAGCTTTATGTAACACTAGCGGACGTGACGCATAGTTCCCGTTCCCGTGGGAGTACGGGGATAAATTATACCCTATGTTACTCGCTGAAAATGTAGCTATCCATTGCTGAATGAATTTTCCAAATCGGTCCAGTAGTTTTTAAGTTTATTCGTTACAAACATTAATACAAATCTTTCCTTTTTGTATTAATATAAGTGTAGATTGGCCAAAAGTGGGCCTAAATAATATTGTATAGTATCTAGAAACATAGGATATGTAATTTAAAACACTTAGTTGACACACTAACTTGTGTGTTTGCGACATTACTCAACAAATTGTGGGAAGTCGTTGATTACAAATACGCCCATGGTATTCATAAGATAACTACTTGTCACAAAGAATCTTTTGACATAGCATAATAATTGGCTGAAACTACAATGAAATAGGAATTATGGCGAAATATAGGCATGGCGTGAGTCCAAAAGGTCCTTGGGAATGCTGGATTGTCTTACCAAGTTATTTTTATGGTTTGGTTATGTCGTGACGAAACTAGACCTGACCTTACCTTATAGATTCTATCTTATAAACTTTGAGAACCTTTAATCATATCTCCGTAACTAGAAGGTTCGGTATGATGTAGAACAAAAAAAATGATCGCAATGATAAAATTAATCAATGAATTAATTGATGATGTTAATTTTATGTGATTTATGTTTTAATTCTTACTTTATGATTTTAGTAGTGTTTTTATGTAACGTTACAAGCACGTTTTATGGATTTTAGTGATCTGAAATAAATGAATTATTATTATTAATGATGGGGAGAACAAGTGCCTTTCGGCTTCGTGAAGAGGTGTTTTACACCCTATATACTTGATTACGTTCTGTAAGGTTACGTAACCAATTGGAAATCTTCAGCATGAAAACGTTTCGGTGAAATCAGCATAAGATGTTAGGGTTCTTCTTTGGTAGGTCGTTGGTGGAGTACACTTACTGGCTGTACTTTCAAACAAGCTTAAAAGCTTGGTATACCCTTTTAACCCACTACTCTGCTTGGGTTTTTGACAGTCTGCTTAACTTATGGGCTTGCCGTATTGTAAATAATGAATTAATAGTATAATAATAAGTGATAGCACGTTCTAAACTGTCATCTTATAACTTCTTGACACTAATACATCAGTGCTTGTATCACAGTTTTGCATGTTTGCTAAACTTAAACGTAATTAGTTTGTTTCTGTCTCTGTTGTCTGGTTCCCACAGCCAATTTCAAATTATACAGTTATTTAACATAATTTGTAAGCAAACTGCTAAATTATACGTCCCACATTAATATGACGGAAAAGGATAATGTTTAATAATGTGTTTGGAACACATTTTCTGTGTATTTTCCAGAATGTTTTTTGTTTTTAAATAAGGTACAGGGTTTTTTGGGGGCGTTGAAGTGAATGAATGAAACGTTCATTTAGGTTACTGTTTGAAGTCATGGATAGAGCTAGTGGCGTGCCTATGAATGAATGAATGAATGATTTATTTACATAAAAAATCTTAAAACTAAATACATTGCCCCACAAAACTGCTTACGCAGTTTAACTGTGAGATCACTGAACTAAACTTACTTATAAAATGTACTCAAGTACCAACATGACGAACTTGAACTAACTTGCGCTGCTCGCAACTGTAAATAGAAACAGAACTGGTAAATTCAGTAAGAAATTAGTGCATTGATTGCTTAGCTAATGTATCTGTACCACATTTTGTGTTTCGTCAGAAAATATGTCCTTGATCAAACTACAAATTACGTATTGCAAGACTCCTAAATACCGGTGAAACTATTAGGAATAAACAATATTTCCACTATGCAAAGTTTTGCCTGCATAGTTATAGAAATATCGTTTATTTCAATAATGTATTCGCAGTTTCCTAGAAGACAAGATGTTAATCACAGTTATGTTTAATGTAAAAACCTTTTCTCTTCCTGAATATTTCATTCAACATCAGCAATTCTAAGGCTGACCCCACATTTGGCGTGCGCGATCCTCGGGCGTGCGCGTAGCGCGAGCGCCGCGCGCGCGCTGCGTGAGCGTCGGGTGTTGCCGCCGTGTGACGTGCATGCAGCGTGCGCGCAACGCGCGCGCGGCGCGCTCGCGACGCTCGAGTCGCGTTCTTACCCCTTCGCCCGCTATCCCCGCCGCCGTCTGTCTCGAGCGTCGCGAGCGCGCCGCGCGCGCGTTGCGCGCACGCTGCATGCACGTCACACGGCGGCAACACCCGACGCTCACGCAGCGCGCGCGCGGCGCTCGCGCTACTCGCACGCCCGAGGATCGCGCACGCCAAATGTGGGGTCAGCCTTACGCCATCGGGAAGTATTTCGTATTCACAGCACAAGACTTTGTTTCCATACAGAAACTGTAAAACAAATAACACTGGCGTCTAAAAGTAAATATGTAAGTAAATACTGAATATAAAAATAGACGGCATTTGTGAACGTACGAGTTTTCAAGTTTATCACACGTTTTGATAACACGTTTATCTTTGACACTGACGAGTTTGAGAATATGAGATCGGGGGCTGTACCACCACCTCTTGTAGCCGTATTACTAGCTTATTCCGCAGCTTCACGCGCGTAATTATACCAGGGATTATGCTACCTTTGTGCCAAACAGTTTGAACAGTTTGAACTAAAATCGTTAAACATTGAATGAGACATATTATATCATTCGAAGGCCATAAGCCTTCGAATGACATAATATGTAAAGAGATACCGCGGCCCCGGAACATAAAGGGCGAGGAAGGAACATGGATGAGTTTTAGTCAGTAAAAGTCTGACACTCCCTCCCGCTCCGCCCAGAGTGGGAGAAGTCATTTGATGATATCACATCTAAAAAAAAAAAAAAGGCTTATGAGGTCTCTTCATTCTTTGTGGTTTATTAAATTTAGTCGTCCGTTCAAGAGCTTTTTGCGTGAAAGAGTAACAAACATCCATCCACCGCACAAACTATTAACTTTCATCCATCCTTAAAAACGAAGTAGGAAGTCACTATACATGACTTCTTGCTTCAACTCTTGCCTATAGTGAAGATTTAAATAATAAGAGGTGATTTTCATAAAAGGGAGACCTGTGTGTCAGAAGGAACATTTTATGCTGATTATGCTATATTTATATAGTATAATGTGATGGTAGGACCCCAGTTTAGTTTCCCACTTCAGATGATACACGCGGCTAGATACTCGTGACTGACATTTATGACCCCTTGTATCATTTTATTTGCGTTGTTTTACTTATACGTGACGTTTTATCTAATGTTGATGATGAGGATGACCAATAATTTGTTACAATATGATGTAAGTTGACGTATGATTTGCTAGCGTTTGACTTATTATGTAAACGTTGAGTATTGCGTCGAATAAATGTAACTAGCATTTCGGCCGTGACTTCGTCTGCGTAAATTGTGATAGGTCGGCTAATTTTAATGATATCAATACCATATGTTACTGGGTAAAGATGTAGCTTTCTAATAGTGAAATAATTGTTTAAATCGGTTGAGTAATTCTTGAGTTAAATAGTAACAAACTAAAAATCAAATCTTCCCTATTTAATGATGTAGATCAGATACGATACTAGGAATTTGTCATATACTTTACAGAAACTTCACAGGTGTGTGTGCTTCGAAAGAAGATGAATTTCAACCTTACGTAACATTTTCGCAGAACATGTTCCTAAAAATAATGAAGATAAATGGGTAAAGTTTTTCGTCTTTGAGAGTCTTGTTAGTGTCCTTATTATTAAAAGGAAAGGGGACACTAATGGCTTACTTTCCTTTAAGTTTTTGTAATCTCAGGTATCGTAAAATCTGCCTGTCTGTAATCATTCTACTGAAGGGCAAAAGTATCTTCATGTCCTAAGAAAAAAATTATTATAATATTGAGTATTGATAAGAGCAACACCCTTGCTTAATTCTTCTATAAGATTTCTACGGCCATGTTTTCTCACCTGTTAGATTTTTTTTTTGTCCAATGAACCAAAAAATTACGCAAATGATGTAGACTTCAATAGCTCTTCAAGCTTCACATAATCGATTTACATCAGTAATGTCTCCTAATGTTAGTTTATCACGACAATCATAAAATCAGTAACGCTTTCACAAATATTCAACCAAAATGTTTGAGTAATCAGTTCCAAATCATGTCAAGACGAAACCTCTGCCATTTGAAGGTAATCTCCAAGATTTATTCACGAAATTGTGGAAAAATCAGACCTATGGTTTTACTAAATCCAGCTTCTAGGTAAGGCAGTTTCCTTGTCGAGGATATGAGCTTTTCTCTTCTAATATGACATGGTTTCATGAACGTCTTTTGATGCATTTATAGTGGTAATCTGAATCTATCTTGGGTAGATTAAATATGGGGCAGAAGTTCGTCTTATGTTAAAGAAAAAATAAATCTTTTGTCGATAACCTGGGCTTTTTACATAAACGCCGATTACTTATGAAAGGTATCAGCAACCTTGTCAGTTGGAGACTTGAGAGCTGTTTGCTAACGGGCCCTGTCTTTCCAACCCTGCAGTATTAGTAGAAGGGGAGTACGTGCTTCGGGGCATAAGCCCTCCCCAAAGTATTCTACAGCTTCCGATTTCGTAATCCTAACTTCCCGATACAATTTACCTTCGTTACCCTCCTAACTCTCGTAATCTTCAATCTTGATCTAACTTGGAACCTTAACTTTGTGCAAAAGTTATGGCCGAAGATGCAAAAGTAATAAATTATAGAAATTTATTCATATGCTAGTAAGTATGTGTGCTTGTTTTGCTAATGGAGGTGGTTCCGAATTTATGCGCAAACTTGAACTTAGTTCAACTGAACATGCCTAAGTTAGGCCATCAGTCAGTCGATTGAGGGTAATGTTTATATGCAATTTAGCACTCTTGATTGTCGTTTCTTCCCATTTTTCGTCCATTACTCACAGATATTGGCTTAGCTGAAAATAAAGATAGATAGATCCACAGATGGAGAATTATGTGTTGTTTTATTGTACTTGTATATTGCATATATAGTTCAGCATAGGCAATGTCAGCTCAGCGTCACATTGCAAAAACCGTTAGATTGTAATATAACTGGCGAGATTGTAAACTCTCTAAAGATTGTCAAACGAACATACTGCTTACATTGTAAGCGTGCATTTCACAATATTACGGTTTCACTTTGATAAATTATAATGTACCGAAAAATAATGAGTTAATTATATTGAAAACAGTATGTTCGTTTGACAATCTTTCGAGTTTACAATCTCGCTATTAGATCACAATCTTTTTTAGGTTTTACAATTTTACGTTGACAGCAACATAAAATACAATCCTTAAATGTATAGTCAAAAGTCGTCAATTTGACTTTATTTATGATTCCAAACGTAAAACGATTCTAATCGTTTTGCATGCGAATATTGCATGCATAGCCATCGTTGACTATAACCATGCTTACGGATTAGCACACTATTTCTCAGTCAAATATTTACAAAATTGTTGCCCAGCCCAGTACTAGCTAAACAGTGTCAATTGCTATACCTCCATGCGACCTATTCTGTTATAAATGTTTGCACGCGATGACACCCACCTGATTTTATAATTAGCTTGTAGTAGGCTAGATTTGTTCTGGGTCATCGTCCTTTTGATTAAGCCTCTTTGGCACCCTCGATTTCACTGGGAGCAATATTTCGCACAATCTGGCTTATTATGATCTGTCGCTTAATTCAGGGGCGGATTTGATACGTTGGCTGCCCTAGGTCTACGAAAGATTGCCGCCCCCTCTTTGTGTATATGCTTAAGCATGAAGAATTAAATAAACTATAGAAATTAAATTAGCCTTGGAATAAACTAGTAAGCAAGGATTACGGTAAATGAGGAACACTTCTAATGAATCGCAATACATTTTTTTTTGCGGGATGCTATATATGGACAAATTTTTGAGTTTTTACACGTAGGTGCATGGGCAACTAATAAAATAAAAAACTACCAAATCTTGCCGCCTTTAGTCCCGGGCCTACTCGCCCTGTAGGGAAAACCGCCCCTGGCTTAATTAAACATCTTCATTAGTTTAACACGCAGCTGAGGGTATCAATAAATTACTCGTAAATCAATCCGTAGGTCAGGAATGTCATCAACCACTTTAAAGATTTTTCCCAACTATGTTGATGTCGGGTGTGTTCGTATTCATACGCAAATACAGTGCAATCATTTGGTCAGATAAAACGTTGTTATCTGACTATCAAGAATGTAAAAGACCAGCCAAATCAAATTCTAGGTGACATTCACTCACGACCATTAGACCTCTTTAGACACATCGATTGCTTAAAAACATAAGTACAAGAATGTGGACTTAAAACGCTGCCCTCACTCAGTTCCATCCTACGCCAGTTTTATCTAATGTATATATTTTTTACAGTTTTATCTACCGCTGAAACACGACAGACGTCGACTGTCATAGCCGCACGACAGCACTTAGTAATGAGAATGATGCACGCGAACGCCCACCAGAGCTGTTCCAAAGAGACGACGGAGTTAGCAGTTGATTTAGTATGAGAATTAGGACGTATTAGCCTGTTTCGTTTTAGGAGCTTTGAATGAATATTGGAGATGTTGAGAAGACGGGATTCGTTTGATTTTTATTCAAGAGACTAACCAATATTTTCACCAAAATAGGATTATTCTGAAAAGGGAAAAAGGTGTGAGTTTGTATAAAAGACCAGCATTGACCTTCAAACTCCAAGCATTTATATCAATTGAACCATTTACAGGCACTTTTGAACTTCCGGTTAGTTAGGCCGAAAGTTGAGCTAGTTCCAGAACCTTAAATCTCGAACGATCTAGAACGTAGATCTTCTTTGGGAGATACAGGTTGAAAGTATTACCTAATATCTCGACGATAATGTTTCTTTGTTCTGATGGTATGCCTAAGAAGCCGATAAGTGCTACTAATATTGGTAGGATTAATATTAATTGCCCTTGTAAACACGTCCTTGCTTCACACCCCAGTTGCAGGGGTGATTTGTTAACGGGCTGCGTTTGTAGGTCAGTTCAGTCTGATTGATTGCCTGATTTAACGCCTCACAGGTTACCTGAAAAATGGTTTTGTGAGACGGGGCGTATTGCAGCCACAAACGCTTTGAAATCTTGAAGCGATCTTATCATATTATACTTGCAAATATCATCACATCAAGATTGTGATCTGTGATCCAAACATGAGTCAAATTCTTTCTCAAAGCCTGTAATGGCGTTTCGTCAAACTGCACGAAAATTACATAAAACGCTTGACTGACCATATTTTCACCTCGTTTGTTGTTCGCAATCTCAGACGATTTTTATTCTTATTGCACATAGATCACAATTGATTAGAAAGTGACGGATGACGAAAAAACGTTCAGAAAATGTTTCGTGGTTCAGGAGAGTCGACGAAGCGGCTAACGACAACCGACGCTGAAAAAAGAAAAAAAAAATGCGTTTCGAATTTTCACGGCATGTCTGTCTCATTATTCCTCGTTCGATATTCTAAAATACATTGTTTTTGTTGATATCTCAATTCTCAATACAGATTAAGCTATAAAAACTTACGATTATGATAGTAACTGAAGTTTAGCTTCTAGTTTCATTCATGCACGAACACGTAGCGACACCTAGTGACGAATAGCTAAACTAATGTCTTTGTTGTTGTGAAGAAAATACTGAAATTGTATGAATTTGTATTTTTAAATAATCTTTTTCATATCATAAAAATTTACTAGGTATATATATTTTTTCTCCGAAAATATTTATTTACATGATGTTAGACGTTTTATGAAACATTCGAGAGGGCGCTGTACACTGTCGCTACTACATACTAGATGGCGCTGCCGGTAGCTACTTAGCTAACTTGTAAACAGCGACTCCGGGTATTGTGGCGTCGTTTCGCTGTGTATTGATTTACATTGTTAAAGCAGTACTCACTGTCGTCGATTTATAATTACAGTTGATTGGTTGATTCATGAATTAGAAATAAGGAATGGAGTAATTATGAGGCAACGTAATATTATAAAGCTACAATATTCTCAATCAATCGGCTTTTAGCCGTATTATTATTATGTCAAACTTGATTGCTTGAACCGTTTTGTCACTGATTGACACATTGGTGTCGATTCTGTAGGGCGCCGAGTTGACTGAATTTGAATATTGTTGTCTTTACTAACGAGAATGAAGAAATACGGAGTTATAGGCGAAAACGTTATTATAATTTTCATCATGGTTCGTTCTATGTCAAATAAGGACCTACTGGTAATCAGCTCCACTCAGTTACACTACCAGATGGCTGATAATTCAGTTGTACATTGTAGTTTTAATATTATAAGTTTAATCAACCAAAAAGTGAACAATAAGTGAAATAAATTTAATCTATTCTAAATCATTCATCTTTTCCGTGTCTTACCACTTCGGGCGTCTTACAAATGTCAGCCCCGCAAGTGATTCACTTAGTCCTTCCGAAACCTATTATTACAGTAATACCGTATGACGTAATGCCGACTCGATTGGCCATCGACCTCGGCACAGTCACTACAAGTCATTACCAACAAGTTACAATGGACTTATTAAAAAACCTTCTTGTCGTAACGACTTTGGGAGGTTCAATTATGTCAGTGTCAGGTTTTTTCATGAACGTCGGAGGCTCTCAACTGGTGGAAGTGAGAGCGCTGAAAGTTATGGCATGGTTATATTTTCAAGTGTTTTGTGTACTACTGAATCTAATATTTAAAGTTTTTCAAAAGACTTTCATGAAGAAGTTGAAAAGGCTGGAAAGGTTTTAGATGGTTTTTGTTGAAGGAAGAAGCAAAAAATGAGGAAAACGTCGTGAGGGATGTTTTGAGTGTAAATGTTTAATAGCTATAAGAGTAGAGAAAGGAAATGATGGATGGACTATGTGATGATATGGCTAGACAAGAGGTGTCTGACGAGTGTAATAGAGAATTAGTATGGACGACGGAAGACATGCTGCGCGCCGACCTTAAACCAATAGGCTACTTTCCACCATCAAAAAATTGCAAATCTATTTAGTCCGTCAGTTAGAGTATTGGAAAATAGTGGACACGTATTTTTTGTTTTTGTAAATCAACGAATATTGACAAAGATAAAACGCATCAAAACTCGGGAGTGGGGGCTCGTGGCGTCAGAACTCACTAAGAATGATACCAAACAGTGACGTATTGGGAATTTTAAAAGCGTCGTATCTTCGTAAATTTTGGTTTATGTGACAAAAGAAAAAATACGGGTCAAATATTTCTTGATAATCTAAGTGACGGACTAATTAGATTTTTTCAGTTAACAAGCCTATTGGGACTAGAGCAGGAGATTGATTAAGCAAGGTTCGAACTCTCTTTTTCTCTCTTCTATGTATTGAAAATTTAGTATTAAGTTAAATAAATTGTAGTAGCTTTTTTCGTTGTCCATCCAAGTAGAAATAATTTCAGAACAGGTCAAGCCAGTTTCCTGATTTTCCATTCGAATATTCCTGCCTTATATATTTTTCTTACGAGAATTGGATTATGAGTTATGACTTAACGTACCTGTGTTTTATTGAGTAAATTCATCGTATGCTTTTTGTGATTGTAATAATATGTTGGATTACATTTGAAAGCTCTAATGATCATTGTTAGTAGTAACCCAAATTACTTGTATAGACAAATATGGATAATACGTCCATTTGTAGGCGAGCTTGTTTATCTAGTTTTTGTACTAGTCCTATATAGACAACCCACGTACCTAAGAGGTTATTGACCTTCATTATGAAGTCTAAATTGTGAAACATCTGGGTCTTATGAATATGAGTTTAAAGTTGATATTTGTTTGAAAGTTTCAAGCCAAGGAAGCGTCTATATGTCTGACCCGAATGTACATAAATAATTAATCAGAAAATAATGTAATACATTATGTGGTGTGGTGACCTTTATATTTCAACTTGAAATTATATTTAGTAGAGGTAATGGTGGCCTTTCGCTGTGTTCCATTTAATGCGAAGGAAACCATAACAGTATTATTTACTTTGGTCAATGCATTCGATTGAACCCGTGCGGTGATAAAATTTTACAAATTTTAATGCATAAGTTACCTGCCAATAATTATTACTTGCTTCTGTGAAGGAAATCATCGTGAGGAAACCATGCGCCTGAAAGGTATTTCTCGACGGCATACTAAAACCAAATTAAAGGCCCTAATAACTCCAACACCAGGTTAGGCACTAACCACACGGTAAAGAGAGGACCCGCCAATGCTGAAGACCACACTAGTAGTAAAGTACTCCCGAGTTGACTGATGAACTGCCTCTTTGCACTCTTATGCTCTGTAATAAGGTAGGAAAGCGTTCGACTATCATGCGTCTGTGAACTCGGTGCCTAATGATAATTTTGCGATGCGGCTTCATTAAGGGCCTGCGTAGACGACGGACTTATTGCGCGTGACGGACAAAAAGTCTGCGACAAATTTTGCGTGATTAATGTATTTGACTACTTCTTTGATCGACAAAAAGGTGATAAGTAGGCCTTTCCATCAGTAGATCCTTGTAGTGGACAAAAACGTAGTGAAACACAATTAAACACGCAAAATTTGTCGCCGACTTTTGTCCGTCACGCACAATAAGTCCGTCGTCTGCGCAGGCCCTTATGAGTGTTATTATAGGTACCTCACCGAAGGGTAAATTTTTGTAACAGGTAAAATTTAAAATACTTGAATTATGTTTGAAAAAACCATAAATCGATTCATTTTTAGTTGGTCACATGAATTACCTACATTGTTTTACTTTTAGCAATAGTAGGCACCAATACAGTGGTTATTCCGAAGGAAAGCCGGTAGGTTTCGACTTGTATGGACCCCTCGCCGCTGTACCTCATATTCGTAGGAAGAAATAAATAATTATGTTGGAATTAAAATAGGACAATATGGCTTAGGATCCACTGAGGCGGAGCGGAGACGAGCTGTGCCGCAATTCACCAATCAAATGGCTTTAAATATGGCTTGATGGTGAATTGGTGAATTGCTCCGCTCCGCCTCAGTAGAACCGCAGCCTATATCAAAACCGTCACAGTATCCGCTATGGTTGTCTACTAAATTAGTAAATGGTACGTCATATTAGCAAGAACCATATGTATGAGGTCAACTGCTTTAAAACTGCTCTATAAACCAGTACCAATTAATTAAGATTCCTTGTTTGATAACTTGAACGCCTTTGCGCCTTATTAGATTATGATTGACATACTTTTTTTGGAGATCCAGTTCTGCCAATTAGTATTAATTTTGACAAAATTAATATTTGATTATTCCAAAGCACGGTTGAAATGGAATAGTAGAAAAGTTGAATTTTAAACAGGAGCATTTTAGAAAAACAACGATTTATATGGTATGTACTTACAGAGGACAACGTTAGGTATGCTATTGAAGGTTTTACAGTACATGCGTTTGATAGATCACAATTATGATGCAAGGCAACGTTAATATTGTCTTCTAATCTTCCCTAAATTCTTAGCTTTGATAGCGGCTTTGGTAGCCGCCGGCAATCTTCGTCTGCGCGAAATTATTTTTTTTTTAGTTTTAAGTGAAACTTCTTATGCGACTTCCAACAAGGTTGTGTTAAACGTTTAACGCTGCATGGAGCTCCCCCCCCCTACTCCTTCCTATTTTCATTTCCTCATTACGAAGTTTCACTTGTTCCGCCCAGAGGGACACCACGTGGAAGTTTTAGTATTTTCTATTTGAATCCGATTTTGTTAAAATTTTCAAGGGTTTTTATTTGGTTTGCCTGAAGTGGTGAATGTTTTTCTTAAATAAAAGTTTATTAACTTTCTTCTTATAAAATTTGCTATCTACCAGTAAAGGCCTCGTCGTTTCTCAGCAATATTTTTTGTGTAGTTATTTTATTTGACGTAGAGGATAATTTGTTAACGGCTTCGTTAAGGGGCCGTTCTATATATTTCTGCTCCCAACTTTTCCATTCAACGCTGGGACCTCAACTCGTAAAAGGCGCGGGGAAAAGATAGTCTGTATTAAAAAGTGAAAATCAACAAAATCGCGTTACCACTATTGGTAAGTGTAGTCGTACATGCAATGGTACAAACATGCGAGTGCGGTCTCCGCGCGGAAATGAACCGTTTTTCAATTATGGCGGGCGTTCGTTTGACGTTCATCGTTCGTTTGCGTGTCTTCCGTAGACTGTGCTGTTGGTGATTTAGTCCTATGGATGTGACTATTGAGCTCTTATTATTATAACTCAATAATATCAGCCTGAAATTAACTGCAAGGTCTAAGGTTTCTTGCACTTAGGGCCAGTTTCACCGGTTGCGGATAAAGTGTCGGATAGCCTATTAGGAACATATCATATACTATAAACTAACACTTTTGGTTTCACAGGTGTCGGATAGCGATATCTGGTAGATATAGTATTAGTTATAACCAGCCTTTAAGTGGTAGATAGTATTAACTATCAGATAACTAACCGACACTTTATCCGGAACCGGTGAAACTGGCCCTTAGAGTCGAAGGCGTTTTCAGCTTCCACATCACACATGCTAACCGCAGCGTAGGTGCTTTAGTTCTACAGACAAATAACAAACTTATTATCAGCCTGTTGTTATCCTACTGGAAGGCAAAGGCCTCTATAGGAGCAGAAGTCTTCTTTAAGTTTTTGTTAGATCTATGAAGTCCTTCTTAACTTTCTGTCAACGCTTGAACTGCCAAGACGTTGAGTTAATCCCAGTTTTACATCTGTCTGTCCATAACCATATATCTCCATGGTGTTACTATGTACACACTGTTGCTAGTCTTAACGTTTGTTTAAAAATTCACAAGTCGAAACTCAACATAGACACTTTGTACCTTTCCCAAACAGTTGTTTGGTACCGATGCTCAACAAATCGGTAACAATAAACTCGGCTAGTTTGTTGGACGCCGCTGCCGGTGACTCATAGCTACTAGAGCGTGCAGCCATTAGCTCGGTTGTGGAAACCCGTGCTCTGCCGCTATTGTGAGAAAGATACAGTTCTGTACACCAAACGGTTGCTGCGAAGCTGGGTTAACTATGTATCTGACCATCTGGTCACTGGAATTGGTAGAGAAAACATTTCGTTGTAGTGTGCTGTAATTTAAATTCGATTGCCTCGGATTCGACTAGTCTAGCGTCCATTAAACACCAACACAGCATGAGAGAGAAAGCAAAGATGAGACTATAAGGTAATGCACTATTCTGAGACACGCTCTCCGTCATAAACAGAACAGGAGGTCTGAGTCCCAACATTGGGAATATAAGGCTGATCATGTAATCGTGTAAATTAGCTAATGCATTAAGCTATAGCATTTGTAGAACCGTCTACCGTGTATTGAATCAAAGAAAAACACAACACTTTTCATGAGTATCCAAACAAACTTCTAAATAGGTTCTAAAGGAAACCTCACTTTCCATGAATATCCAAACAAACTTCTAACGAGATTCTATAAACACTTATTCTTACCAATGAGGAGGCTACACCAGCCAGTCGGTACCTACAGATTTCTACGGCACCACTGGAGCAGACCGCTAGCAATTATACGCTCTACCGGAGGTGACTCACTGATTCACAGACTGCGACTAACTTGATGGTTACTGCCAACTTGGTACAAGACAGTTCACTTCTGAAGCTGTGAGGTAAAAAAATGTTCATAAAAAGAAAACTATTGGGCCAACCTATGTAAAATTTTTATGGGACCAAATGGCCACTATTCCGCACCAAACTAAAGAAGAATCACGTTAATCGCTTCATACATCTCGGCGTAATCGTATCATACATCTCAGCGTAATCGGTGCTCATGAATAAAAAAAAAATACCAATCGAATTAAGGACCTCCTCTTCTATGTCTAAATGTCTAACTGTTTGTCATAGCAATAATTTTTGGGCATGCATTAAAATTTTCGCTTATTGTGTGAGTGAAAACTCATACGTTTCTGCCTACATCTTTAAAGAATACATGAAACATGTATCAAAAGATCCATCTCCAAATTAATGTTGTAAGTAAGATTATCTAAATCCAATAAACTGTTCACGCTATATGCCACCAGATCACTTACGGCTCTATAACCATTCTAATTTGACGTATATAGTTGGCGCTTAAAATGCAAATGAACGCATGTGCCAGCGCAGCGGTGAATCATTCGTTTGCAGTGCGCATGACCGAACTAGTTTGGTTTCGCTTTTCGAAATGAATTTGTTTAAATTATTGGAATCAGCAGTCTCGTCTATTACAAGGCCAAAGAAAAGATGAAGGAGTAAATGATAACGTGACGCATTACAAGGGAGATTTGAAAAAAACTGAGCTGCGCCGACACCAAGTAAAGTAATAAGCGTAGGAAGATGATGATTATAATGATGGCTGACCTTCACCCCTTCACATCATCAATATAGGTCTTGTCATACTTACGGACCCCTGTGACATAATTGTTTTACAGGCGCTGATCATCATCAGTCTACAAAAGTTCACTGAGGCCTCTCCAATGGAAAAATAAAGTAGCTCATTTATTGAACGTTCCTACCATATAATAGTATTTTAAAGCAAACGAATGTGCACTATTGAAATTCAAGTCCAGTCGAGCTTGAAAATAGCAAAATGCAGAAACTAATACGAACCTGCAATAACTTAGCAACTATGTTTGAGGAAACTTCTGAAGTATTTTCATCTATTCTGCAGGTTGAGTTTTACCTGTTGAAACTGCTATAAATCGTGCTGTTCAACTATTTACGAGTACCTGAAAACTACAGTTTAGCTAACTAATTAATCTGTTGCATTGAGAAAGAAAGTTGGATGAAAGCACGTTGTAGGAATTCTTTTCAGTATACAATCAATAAAATGGCTTCCATTGGTTCAGCTTGACGTCTATATTTTGTATTGTTTCATGGGTAACTGAAAAAATCTAATTAGTCCGTCACTTAGATTATTAAAAAATATTTGTCCCGTTTTTCTTTTGTCACATAAACCAAAATTGACGAAGATACGACGCTTTTAAAATTCCTAATACATCACTGTTTGGTATCATTCTTAGTGAGTTCTGACGTCATGAGCCCCCACTCCCGAGTTTTGATGCGTTTTATCTTTGTCAATATTCATTGATTTACAGAAACAAAAAATACGTGTCCATTATTTTCCAATACTCTAACTGACGGACTAAATAAATTTGCAATTTATTGATGGTGGAAACTAGCCTATTGGGAAAGACTTCTAGAAAAAAGACTCTTTTGTAATGAGAGATTTAACTGCCTTGTTCTAGTAATCGCAAACGCGACTGCTGAGCAAGAGGTCCTGCTTCGATACCCGGGTCGGGGAAAGTGTTATTGGGTTTTTGGATCAGTAATTTTCTCAGTAGCTGTCACAGATTGTACTTAGTTGTTGGCAATAGGTTCGCCCCCTATTACATGGGACTTAAACATAACTTGCGGAATGTGGGTGTACTCAAATTAGATACACCTCTGCCTAACTCTTCGTGGATCACTGGCGTGATGATAATATGAGAAATAGAAAAATAAATCTTACGTACGATAACCTCACCTAATACTTCGTTACAACAGGAAACACGGGCCTAATTAATTGAAAATTTCAATTAAAATGTGCTATAACGAACCATTTCGCCAAATAAAAGTAAATACACAGATAGAACAGGTAACCTTCATTATTATCAATTTCACGAAACCTGATTATATAATCTAAGCGCCAAACTCACATTTGCTATCGTAACTACATAAACTGCGTGAAACACACGTCTTGGGCAAACGTGACCGTATTTAATGTCAAATGACACATAAATGTGTTTGTTTACTCTCAACTTGACACGAGGACGGTTATATGTCAGTCTATATGTTTTTTTTTCTTCTTATTTGTATCTTCTTTTCCTTTGTTTTATCTCTTGTTGAAGATGTCCCATAGAGATTTGATGGTCTTCATCTATATCTTTCGGGTTTTCTCAATTAATCTTGAGCTTTCCCAGCGTGGAAACGACGCCGATACCTCTCTATATTTTGTATCTTTGGATAAAGAACACTACATGTGGAAACTTGTAATTGGCCATATTTTGTTTAAACTATTACTCGCTGTCTGTTTTAGCTGTAAGTTTTCCTAAAATTGAAATAAATAAATAAATAAATGTTTACTCAAATTGTTCTATCTTTGTTTGAGAAGTTCTACAGTTATTTCTTAGTAGGAAATCAGCTTTTCTTCATGTATATCTTCCCGAGTCTTCAATGTTAATCTTAGGCTTTTCCAGTGCTTCGTTTACCGGTACAATGGATGACATTAAGTAGGATAACGATGATGGAAGTACCAACGCTTCAGAGTACGTCTATAGGTGGAAGAAATGTATTACCTACTATTGAGATATTAGATCATCACTGATGTTTACTTATCATCACGATTAAAGTATATCTCTTGCGGAACAATAATATACGAGTACACTCACTGACACTGACCTTTGAAACCAACGACCATATGGTCGTTGTTTGAAACAATAACCAAGTATGAAATACGATCAGCTAAAACTCGCAATACTCTTACCTCTTAAATACTACAATAAATAAGTTAAACTCAAATACATGGAACGTAAAAAGGAACCTAAAAAAACAACGGAAACTATTCCCAAAAAGCCGGTTTTGAAGCCTCGCCAGACACCATCTGCCGATACAATAAAAAATAAAAATCTGCAGCGATTTTGTGAGTGCCTCTCTAAGCAATATTGTTTAACAAAATGTCCAACTGTTTGAAAAAGTTAACTTGTTTAAAAATGAGAGATTTTCTCAAATATTTTACCGCTGTCATGAAAGTGAGTGGTCGCGAAGTATTACATATCTGAAAAAACTAAAACAAACAGTGCACAATTTGAAACGTCTTATCTTTTGTATCACGTGCGGACTTTTCTTTCTTGCACCCCCTTTGCCCCACCGAAGGCTGATAACCAAGCGAAGCGGCGCAGGCGCAGCGCTGCCACCTCAGTCTCCTCTCGGCAGCCGCGCGGAGCGGACGTATCGCACCACATTGTTTTCGAAAAATTTTAAAATCTCAGTGATGTGACATATGAACGTGGAATGTGTTTGTGATAGTGATTTATTATTTCAAACTGATAACAGTTTCAGTTTGGCTAATGTGATATAAGGTGGTGTTTTTATCTGTGCCCGGATCGAGCCGATACCGTTGCGTCGCGCTTCGGTGATTCGGTTAATAACTCGTGGATCTACAGTGCCTGTGTTATAGTGGCTTTGCTAAGATTTAACGCCGTGAAAAGGTCACTTACCTTGATCGGACATTGAAAAAGTTCTCATATTTCTAGGTCCAGACATCAATCTTATTCACTGGTCGTTTTGCTTTGGACTTTGTTTCCCAACAGCTCGTCAAATGTCGAGTTGTTTTTTCTTTCGTTGTTTTTTCATAGTTTTCGTTTTGTCACTTAAAAACTAGTTTTGGCCAAGTCTGTCGTAGTGAGTCACTACTCTCAAAGTGAAGGTTTCTACAAGAATCTTAACTTAGGCAATTATTTCTACCATTTAATACCTTTTAAGCACGATTGGCACAGATTAAAGCCTTTTGTTTCGACTAAAACTTAGATGTGAAAGGATAGAAGAAGCGAGACACTGTTCCAGTTTTAAAAATTAATAAACTTTCATTTGTGTGATAAAGACGATAGGTTCTTTCTCTCATTATTTTTACGCTTCATAGACGGCTGGTCGGTTGGAGCGGGTTTTTGTTTCGTCGGAGTGAAACGGCAGCAATTGGACCTTGATATCCGGAGTTGCAACAGAACACAATTGGTTTGTACGGCTTTGGTGTACGGCGCAAGTTGGGGACTTGTGGGTTATATATTGTAATCACAGCGGTCTGAACTTATTTGCTTCAATACTGAGTTTTAAGACACGACTTTGAGACACAATACAATATTAATATCAGTATTCTCCCTGGAAAAACTGAATAGATCTTATAGTTTCATGCTAAGTAAGCCTTTCGTCTAAAGCATGGATTAACTGTAAGCTAACATCGGATCTAGTTCACTTAGCACTAGGACATCGAAATTTTAAGTCACGGACGTGGTTTCAAAGTCGTTTACATTCTATTCCAAAGCTGACTAGACTGAACTTGACTGGTTGACTGGTTGTTTAGACTGAAGCTTTACGCTTCAGTCTAAACAACGACCTCTCAAACGACCACATTTCTTCTGACATATTTTGAGCTCAACCATTGTTTGAAGTGCACATGCATTGTGTAGTATTGAATGCAATCATTAACATGAAACTTAGTATCCACGAGGAAGACATACATAATTCAAGCCTCGCGTGACATTTTAATCTGTTCACATGCAAACGCAAACTAGTAACCAACAAACCAATCAGGAAAGAGCCTTAAACTAGAGCAGTGTTTGTTCAAAAACTCGACTATTTTGAAATGTCCAAGACTGTAGACGTAAACTCGGTAGTCACGGTTGCTACATTTGTGAAATTACAGCGACCTAGATTTTAGGCTAACCACTTACTAATGACACCAAAAGTGAATGATTTTGGAAGTCCTAATGATTGGGGTCGATGTCCGCCTTTTGTGTTTTCAAGGCTAATCGTCATGGTTGGGTTCTTTATGGGGTAAATGGCAGGCGAGTGAATAGATTTGTTTGCAACTATGTGCCTACAATGAAGGGGACTTTAATGTGTTCGGTAAGTAGGCTGTGGATTGTTGTTTACAAACATTTCGGATGTCATAGAATATGAATTGTAATTCGACCTATATTGACGTATTATCTTAAATGCACTCTAGTTAAGTCGGCTATTATCTTATGCTTCTTACTTTGTTAACGAACAATATTCATTTGTTACAATACTTAACGCTGATGCAGTCATTTAGTTGTTTTTCTCACGTAGCAGCAGTTTCCAATGATATTGTAAGTCATATCTTGTATGTTAATTCACAATGTTTTACATTCGTTTGTTGCATTATTAGTAATTTATGTAGTGATGTTATTTATTGCATCTTGAAGTTTATTTATAATTGTATTAATAAGGTGCGGCTTGTTTGCTGTGTAATTAATGCATTGATTAGCAGGTTTAAAATTAGAAGTACTTTTAGTACGTTAAGTGCTTTGATTATGAGTAATATTATATGACATGGAGTTTATAATTAACCGAGGATTTGTACTAAAATAGTGTTGACTCGGAAACGCAACCAAGCGATTTCATGTAATCTTGTACTACTTTTTTAATTAAAGTCTCCGTTCTTCTGTTATATGACAACTGGCTGAAATGAAGGTTCATAACCTGATTAATTTGCAAAATTAGCGCCTCGACCTGATACATTTCGTTCACTTATAGTCTAGTTATTTATCAAGCCAACCATTTCGCACCAACTATCATTGGGTGTGAAAACACCGCCGGTTATCACACAGTTAAGGAACACGTTATCAGATTAGTAGTGATAAGTGGAGATAATGACTTGGAAATGTGTTGGGGTGATGTCATTGTGTTTTATTGTGGATAGTTTTATGAAAACGTGTGCCCTCACACACGGGAATGCCTGAACTTTCTCCTAGGTAGAGATTTATTGGGAACGTATTGCCCTGCTTACCAAAATGGCAATACTGGTTATTATTAGTAAGGTGTATTCCCATATTGGGCAGAAAATTCAGTTCTATATGGGAAAGCGTCTGATACAAGGCATACAATTGTAGTTAGAAGTGTCTGTTCCTTTTATGGTTAAAAAAAAGAAAGTGATAGAGAACATGTTGAGAAACGAAGGAAATGTTGTAGGGAATGGAATAGCTTTTGTTGAAGTAAATTAAAGAGATAATGATGAGACGTTTAAAAGTAGAGAAGTCACTTAAAATGTAAAAGTACATTTTAAAGTAGAAAACCATAGGTCAAGAAATCGTCATAGAATACAACTACACGATGAGAACTATAATCCTTCAGATACTAAGACAGTATTTACAACAGATTAACTTGTAATAATCTGCCTTAACTGTGTTAACACAAGCCATCAATCACGTGTCAATAATATTCTAGTTAGCTTCGATTACCGCCATTGTTTCGGAGCTAGATAAGACAAACGTGACTTCACATTGACGTACTGTATCTATATTAATAGATAATAGGGTTCTTGTACTATGGATGGATTATTGTAGGCTAGTGGTTTAGAGCGATTGTAGTTCGGAGAAATCTGGGGATGGTGGTGGTATCGATGGACGATGATAATAATTTACCTTTTTGTTTAGAATTGGCTTGTTGTTACAGTGACTGTATAATGTTATAGAGATAATAATTATAATAAGAAAGATTTTACAAAGAATCTAGCTCTCTCACGAAACACGCAGTAGACTTTTTGGCTGTCTTATGTCTTCGTCTTCTATTTAGTTGGGATTGGTGAAGTTTTTTTTTTCAAAACCACCAATAATAAGAATGTAACTTTGGTTGGATTCTTTTTTTTGGACTCCCAAATCTTGAAGAGATCTAAATGTCCTGTAGATTTTCGTTTTAAAAATTGTTAAATTTAATGGTATGATTAAATTTAACATTTTTTACCGCATGACGAATAAGTAACAAACATTGCAAGCAATCTACTTATAGCTCACGGCAATTTGAAATGGTGCAATGCAGTTGTGTCATTGACTGTTTTTTGCTCCACGGCCGTGTATCGATCGGTAATCTTACCTTCATAATGCATATTATTGTCTGTTATTTTACAATATTATTCATATTGGCTTTCAGTTGCTGTTTATACTTCTTTATAATCATCCTTATTATTAGTAATCTCCCAATTTTTATTCCGTCGTAAAAGAGTAAGTGGAAGTTTCTTGCCGGTCCGTCTTATAGGAAACGAGCAATAGGATCCCATGTGCTTAGCTTTTGACGTCTCATAACTGTCCGTGTAGGTTTATTATTTGACCGCAAACTTTTTTCTTTAAATTCTATCTTGATGCCTGATTACGTATGTTTGCCTATAACTTGGATTCTCCCAATAGTAAGTAGGTACTTGAATTTACCTTCCAAACTCCACATATCCGGCATCACACGACAATCACGTTCACCTACTCGTGAACAAGTATATTTTAATAAGTTAAATATAATTAAAAGACAGTGTATTGACAAGCTCGCGACCTCAGAGGCAGGTCGCGGCGACCTTAGCACCGATAACTATGCTATTTGACCAGTAGACCTGTAAATAACTTAGTACCTAATCATTCTTCGGCTTGTTTCTTTTTTAAGGTGAGCTAGTATTAGCTAGAGCACATCATCGTTTTACTACCTAATGTATTTGCAAACGGCGCACCGCATGCCTTCTTCGTCCATATTTCTGTATCAACCTCATGACTCTCCTCCTTTGTAGCCATGTCATCTTTGTAATTCCTGCCTACCCCGTGTATGTATTATTTCATTATTTCTCTCTTTACCGGAACTTTAAACCATTGTCATATTGTTATTAATGTAAGATTCAAGGTTTTAAATGTCATTAAGGTCTTGCTTAATGTACAAATAATGCACAGTGATACAGGCTTTAGCAACTGAGTTGATAAGTTTTGGCAAAACTTCCTTGATTATGTTAATTTTGCTAATGACAGTACCGTCATTTGCATTCGAGTAGCTTTCAAGCCATTGCATAGTTTTTGTGTAAAGCCTTAAAAATAAGTTTAGTTTAGGTTAGTCAAGATACTAAAAGGATCAGTCGTGGAACTCAACAAACGTACTTATTAGTACTTTCTTCTATCTAACAAAAAACAAAGTTTAAATACCAGAAATTCCACCCACAACCAAAAGGCACTCCCTATCCCAAAATGAATGTCATAACATGGAATATACTCTCGTACGTCATTAGGGTCAAAGCTAAACTTATGGCAGAACTTTTGAGGGATTGACCTTTTATCTCGAGCACGTGTATGTTATCGTTCAAATGTTTTGAAAGTGTGTCTGCGTTGCTGGTCTGAACGTGGTGTGATGTGTGTGAACAGCTGATGTTGCAGTGATTTTGATTATGAAGACGATGATTGTTCTTAAAACTGCTATGGGTGCAAAGAGGCAGTGATGAAGTTGCTAAGTCAGTATGAGTGATTGTAGAATTGTGTTTTTTTAGTGTTAGCATTGGTAATCCAAAACAGCGTAAGTACATATCATGACGAAACAGACAATACCCTAACGCAATACCAACATAACTCAAAAAACACGGAAACCGACATAATTCCTTAATTAATATTACAACATTTACACTAGCAAAAACGGAGTAATACGCCGAAGCACATTAGTATGCTTCTCGCGTCCGTACGATATTAATTAAACAGACAGACACACAGACATACATACATACGTACCGGTCGCTCTTGTGCCAGTTTGTCTTTACGTATTAACATCTGACTGACTATTGTTATTTGCTTACTCAGGTAGTTATGCAGATATTCGGTGCCTTTGAGCGATTCTGCGTTGGCCCTGATTAGTTTATTGTTAGCATTAATTTGATTTAAGATTGGCGGTTTACCTCTGGATGTCTGAGACAAACGACCCGGAGCTTCTCTCGTATCAACGCAAACGTATTCAAGTTCAAGCTGTGGAAATGTGCGGGTAGCGGAAAGTGTTGAGATTCGCGATCTGCAGGGTCAATATTCTTACTAAATATTGTGGAAAAGGCGAAATAAAAAAAACTGGTAAGCGTTGTATGATGGTTGCTATTCAAACACAAAAGTCACAAGCATGGTACAATAATTTGAACCTCGAATATCTTTTTTATCGACATTACATAAGACATTTAAAACCTAACAAACAGTATTTAGAAAGTAGGTTTTACAACATCCGCCCTTAATGGAAATAAAAAGATAAAGTAGTAATGCTAAACACAATAAAAATAATAAAACATTACTACCGAACTAAACAGTAATACAAAAACACAAGCCGACAAAAAATAAAGAAATAGAAAATTATTCTACCTATTTATCGTTAAACCCATATTAACAACGCACCTAAGATGAGCTATGCGCCTTAAGGGCTTGGTTAAAACATCGGCTGTCATTTTATCCGTAGGTATAAACTTTATATCTATCAGACCCTCAGTAACCTTTTCACGAATAAAATGATATCTCGTATCAATGTGTTTGGTTCTATTGTGGTGGATTGGATTTAGCACAAGTTTCTGTGCACTTTGACTATCGTTGTGCAACAACACCCTATCAGCAAAATCAGTAATGTCACACACTAACCGTCTGAGGAAAATAGCCTCCTTTGCAGCACTGGTCAAGGACATATACTCAGCTTCTGTAGACGATAAGGCTACCGTCGGCTGCTTCTTACACTCCCAGCTAATAGGTCCATCTGCTAGCGTGAAGTAGTAACCAGTGTACGACCGACGGTCATGTACACAGTTCGCCCAGTCAGCATCCGTGTATCCACACAAACGTCTACCGACTTTCCTGTAAGTAATACAGTAATCCATAGTACCTTTTAAATACTGTAACACTCTTTTCGCGGCCAACCAATGTCTTTTATCATGACAGTTATTAAACTGACTTAAATAGCTTGTGGCATAAGCTATATCGGGCCTCGTGTTCACAGCTAGGTACATGAGACATCCTATCAAGTTTTGGTAAGGATATTCACAAAGAGATGATGGATTACCTTTCTCCAACTTGTTATCCTCTAAAGGTGTAGACATCTCCTTGCAATCTTGCATATTAAACCGCTGCAATACTGCCTGAATATAGGTTTTCTGACTGACCACGATTTTATCGGCAACACGGTTAATATTTAAACCTAAACAATACGACAATTCACCCAAATCTTTTAGCGAGAAAAATTTTTCCAAGTCATTTTTGACATTGTCAAACGAACTTTTTTCTTTGTAAAAGACAATTAGATCGTCAACATAGACTGCAAGTATTAAGGTTTCACTACCAAACTTTTTCAAGTAAACACATGATTCCGCAGATGTTCGTGCAAAGCCAATTTTTGATAGGATTTGATGCAATTTTATATTCCAGGCTCGAGCTGCCTGCTTCAAACCATAAATGGATTTTCTGAGCAAACAGACTTTACCTTCTGCCCCGCGCTCAGTAAATCCCTCAGGCTGTTGCATGTACACCTCCTCCTCTAAGTCCCCATTGAGGAATGCGGTATCCACATCCATGTGCTGGATCTTTAAATCCATTTCTGCCGCCAACGCTATAAGGGTACGCAGAGATGAATTTCGAACCACAGGGGCAAAAGTCTCATTATAGTCAGTTCCCCAAACTTGACTAAAACCTTTCGCAACTAGTCGCGCCTTATGCTTGACTATTGCACCGTTCGCGTTTCTCTTTACCTTGAACACCCATTTACATGGAATAACCTTTTTATTTGGTTTATCCACTAATGTCCAAGTCTGCTTATTCAATAGGGCAGTGTACTCATCCCTCATTGCGGACATCCAGTTATCTTTATCATCGCTATTTATAGCTTCACGGTAACTTTTCGGATCGTCACACAACAAATCAACATCGTGAGTGCCATATGAATAATAATTTGGAGGTTTACGTACTCTTTCAGGATACCTTCTTACAGGACATTCGACGCTGGGTTCATCTGAAGGAACCAGGGACAGATCATGTTGTTCACCTGAATGTAGAGACTCCATGTCACCAAATCCACCAGCTTCATCAGTAGCGTCCACAAAATCGTCAACTTGCTCTACCTGCATGTGCACACCTTCTGAAGTAGGTGAAGAAGCAGAAGTAGATGAGATAGAAATCTCATGTGGCGATGTGGTATCTGAAGAAGTTTGTGAAAAAAGATTAACGACATTAGGGCTCACAACAACTTCAGGCAGAACAGATTTATCCTTCAATCCTGAAAAATTATTTTCAAAGAACGTAATATCCCGTGACTTAATCAACCTCCGAGGGTTTTCCACGCTACGGAAATAATAACTCCTTGGATCGTCTGAATATCCAACGAAGATATGTTCAGAAGCTTTCATATCTAGCTTAGTTCTCTGGCATGACGGCACGTGAATTAAAGCTCGGCAACCAAACACCCTTAAATGAGACAGGTCAGGCTTACTACCACACCACATTTCAAATGGCGTCTTACCATCAAGTGCACGATGAGGTGACCTATTCTTTAAATAAACACTAGTCTCTACAGCATCCTGCCAATAAACTTTCGACAGAGAGCTGTGTGCCAGCAAGGAACGGGCCTTCTCCACAATACTACGATTGCAACGTTCACTTACCCCATTTTGTTGAGGGCTGTATGGTACAGACGTTTCATGTCGAATCCCTTGAGCCTGTAAATAGTCTGTCAGCTCCTTGTTGACATACTCAGTACCATTGTCTGACCGAAGGGTTCGAATCTTAGTGCCAGTCTGTCTCTCAACAAGTGCTTGGAAAGCACAAAAATACTTCTGAACTTCTGTCTTAGATGACATACAATAAAGGGATATAAAACGTGTATAATCATCTACAAAAATGATAAAATATTTATTACCTTTAAAAGATTCAGTGGTCAGGGGACCACAAACGTCCGTATGGACCAATTCTAATGGTGACGACGCCTTCTTATACTTTATCCCTTTGAAAGGCTTCCGGGCCTGCTTACCTTCTACACAAGGTACGCATGGTTCTTTGTCAACCTCAGTATACTCCACACCAACAGCAAGACCTTTTCTGAGTAGATCCATACCAATACGGCAGAGATGTCCTAGACGCTTATGCCAAAGCTGAAACTGGGACAAATTAGTGTGAACATTATAAGCTGAAACACCTTGCGGTTTTACTGTACAATCTAAAGTGTACAATCCACCATAAATAGAACCATGTAAAACAGGATCATTTCTAAAAGAAACATCATTAGAATTATAAAAATTACAGCCATTCGTATCAAAAACAATCGAGAAACCTTTCTCTACTGCCTTTTTGACTGATAATAAATTACAATCTAGGCCAGGAACATGTACCACATTAGAAATCTTCTTGTAATCGGTTTTTGTGTCAATAGTAACATCTCCTAAACCCACAGCCGGCAAACTTTTACCAGATGCTACAGTTATCTTCCCATCACAGGGTCGGTAACTATAAAACCAATCAGCATGTGGAGTCATATGAGTAGACGCACCAGAGTCGATAATCCACTTCTCAGACATCTGAACACTCGGTGCAGACATAGCCAGTTCCGTGACACCATCCAAAACCAATTTCGTGACACATGCATCCATATTCCCTGAACTAGAAGCAGTCAGTCCCTTATCTTCAGAACAACTTCCTGTAGAGCAACTCGCCTTTGCCTTTTTCTCCTTCTTTTTGAGAGGACAATTAGGACTTTTGTGCCCTGGCTTCTTACAACGAAAGCAAATAATCTGCTTGCTAGTATGCAGCGCAGCCACACCATCATTAGTCTCCTTCGTCATTTCGCTCAACAACTTAGCTCTCACCAAATCTGTTGTGACTTCAACGCTCCCATTTTCAAGCGCCATTATCATGGGCTCGTAGCGAGATGTTAGACCTCCCAATATAATAGTGAACTGTTTGCTAGGCCCAACAATAAAACTACGTGTTGTCGGTACAAGGTTTAATCGTAGACTGCCACACAGAAATAATTATGCAGATACCTACATTACACCTCCACCACTAAATTTAAGCTATATTACTTGGTAAACATCGATCTTAATTTCTAACAAATAGTAGGCACTTGGCCAGATAAAAACATTAATAATTGGATAACTTAATCCTACAGATAAAAAACAACTTAATTAATTACTTAATACTAAACAAACTCGGACCCATATCTAATCACGGGTTTTCTTTCCCGTTTAGAACGCGATTGTGACAGTTCTGGAAGTGGTAAACCAAGAGTAGGGTTGTTGCTTGGTAATGGTATATCAGCTCGTACGACGGGCGAGTCCAAGTCCTGAATTGGTAAATTAACCCTTGATTGTGATTCAACCGTTCCTTCATGTTGTGAGTCTTTCTCACTACTCTCATTCCCCACTTCCTTCCCCGGCGAAACGGCATTCTCACCCCTGATCGTCGAAGAGTCATCCGTATCTACCTTAGGACAGGCAACATCTGATAAGCGCGATCTACGACGCATTTGATCTACATGACGTTTTATTATTTGACCGTTATCACTTTCCACTATATACCTACGAGAGCCATCTTTACTCCGTATCTGCCCTTTTACCCATTTATCGTGTTGACCATAGCCCCTCGCCCAAACCGGTTCGCCATGCACAAAATCGCGATTGACCCCGCCAGCATACTGTGCTTGGCTGTCTTGTGCCGATCGTACTTTGTCCATTAAGGTTTGGTCGTTCCTTAATAGATCCAGACGTGAGCGTAATCTACGTTTTTGTAGCAACATAGCTGGAGTTTCGCCTGTAGTGCTGTGTATAGTGTTTCTATAGGTTAATAAAAAGTTCTGGAGGGCTAGATCTACATCAACGGTATCCCTGTACGCTTTTTTGATCGCACGCTTACACAACTTGACGGCATTCTCCGCAGCCCCATTCGAAGAAGGATGGTAGACTGGTGAGAATGACTGCTTTATTCCATTGTTTTTTAAAAATTCAGAAAATTCCCTACTTGTAAACGGTGGACCCTGATCCGAAACAAGTTCCTTCGGAAGCCCGAATCGCGCGAATGTATCTCTCAGAATTCTTATAATTACTGTTGCATTGGTTTGTTTCGTTTCAACGGCCTCGATCCACTTCGTTGTCGAATCTACCAATATTAAATATGTTTTACCCTTGAACGGTCCCAAAAAATCAATGTGTAAGCGTGTCCACGGTTGGAGTGCGTACGGCCAATGCTGTGGTGTCGCACGAGGTGGCGCGTCTGACTCGAGCGCGCACGTCTCGCAAGTGCGGCACAGCGCCTCCACATCGTCGTCGATACGCGGCCACCACACGTAACTTCTAGCCCAACTCTTCGTTTTGACTATGCCCATGTGGCTACAATGTAACTGTTTCAGTACAGTCTGCCTCAAAGATGCTGGTATAATCATTCGGTAACCCCACATAATACAGCCTCCTTCAATGTAAATCTCATTTCGCCTATTGAAAAATGGTTTTAACTCATCTTCGCTACAAAAATGCGGCCAGCCTGATTCTACGTAAACTTTAATTTTAGTTAGTAGCACATCCCTAGCCGTAGCCTTACTAACCTCCGTGTTAGTTATAGGTAAAAAGTTTTCCACAAAATTGACATACGTTGTCTCTTTAACATTTCGCTCGTTAGCAACTGTAGACGGTAATCGCGATAAAGCGTCGGCGCAATTATTTTTTGAAGAAACATATTCAATATCATAACTATACCCGGATAAAAGCACAGCCCAACGTTGCAACCGTGACGCCGACATAACCGGAATACCTACCTTGTTACCGAATATATAGGTCAAGGGTTTGTGATCTGTTCTTATGGTAAATTTCCTTCCATACAGATACTGATGGTATTTGCGTATTGCGTAAATTATTGCTAATGCCTCTCTGTCTATCTGCGCGTAGTTACGTTCAGCAGGTATAAGCGAGCGTGAAGCGTATGCGACCGGCCGTTCGCCGGCTGGTGTCAGCTGTGACAATACCGCGCCCACCCCGACACTGCTGGCGTCCGCCGTTAATATCAGCGGTAATTCAGCAGAATAATGCATAAGGACTTCACTACTTGTTAGCGTATTTTTCACTTTTCTGAATGCCCTTTGACACTTATCATTCCAGTCGTATTTCGACCCTGACTTTAGTAACTCGTATAAAGGTGCTAGCAATGTACTTAAATTTTGAATGAACTTTGAGTAATACATAATCATGCCTATAAACGACCGGAGTTCTCCTACGTTCGCGGGTGCCGGTGTATCGACAATTGCCTTTACCTTATCGGGACATGTATGTACGCCTTCTGCACTAATTATGTACCCTAGATAGTTAATCGACTTTGCAAACAGGTCACACTTCTCTTTTTTAACTCTTAAACCACACTTTTCCAAGCGCTGGAAAACCTTGTGTAAGTTTTCCATATGTTCACTTGTTGTTAAACCAGTAATTATAACGTCATCTAAGAATACCCCTACTCGGGGTAAATCTGCAAATAATTCCTCCAGGCGTCTCTGGAAAATTCCCGGACTGGACGACAGTCCGTAAACAAGGCGATTGTACATAAATAAGCCCTTATGGGTGTTAATAACAGTATATTTTTTTGACTCATCCAAGTAAAACTGTGCATAAGCCTGTGACAGATCAATTTTACTGAATCTTTGGCCCCCGTGCAAGCGAACCAGTAAGTCTTCTACACGTGGTAGTGGATAACGGTCAACCTCTAAAACTTTATTTAACGTCAACTTGTAGTCTGCGCAAATTCTTATGTTACCGTCCTTCTTCACTACTGGCACGATCGGCGTAGCCCAGTCGGAACGCTCGACAGGAGTAAGTATGCCGTCCCGCACGTGCTGCTGCAGAGCTCGCTCCACCGGCTCGCGCAGCGCATACGCCAAAGGCCGCGCGCGCATGAACACTGGCCGCGCTCCTTCCCGCAAGTGAATGCTCACTGGCGGGCCGGTGAAGCCGCCCAGTCCGTCCGCGAACACGTTACAATATCTGGAACTGAATTCCTCTATATTAAACTCCTGACCCGATAATATATTTACGGACGTTAACTTTACAGTAGGTAGTTGAATACCTAATTCTAGCATCCATTGCCTACCGAGTAAGGCCATTTTACCCTTTCTTATGATGTATAACTCGAGCTCTTTAACTTTATCATCATACATAACTGACGGTGTGATTACCCCCACCGGATATACTAACTCGCCCGTATAATATCTTAAAACAATGTTACATGGATTAATTGTTAAATCACTGAACTGTTGCTGGTACATTTTATAACTAATGCACGACACCGCACTACCTGTGTCGCATTCCATACTTAAAACTGTATTATGTACCTTTAATGACATCATAAAAGGTTTGCACTGACTTAACGTTAAAAGATTTAAATTAATGTCAATTACCTCCTCGCTGTGATCACTTTCACATTCTACACTGCCATCTTTTGTTTTAGAATCTATGTAAGATTGGTTCGATATTATGTTCGGACACACACGCCGCAGATGACCTGTCTTGTTACACACACGGCATACGTAACGGCCGAATCGACAAATGGACGTTTCATGTGTTCCGCCACAAGCTTGACATTGATGTCGGCGCTCCGATTGCGCCCCCGATGACGTCGACGGATTCGTCGCGCCACCTTGACGGCGCTCGCGCGGCCGGTGCCCGCTGCGCGGGCCGGTGTCACGTGTCGTACCTCTTGCGTACCGCGTAGCTGTCTTCTCGCCGCTCCCACTCGCTGTGTCCCTCCGTTGCCACCTTGTGCCTTCCATTGCTAAACAATCGGTCGCTGTCGTCTCGCCGTTTGCCCTTTTCTGACCTTGAACTACGGCCGCTGCATCTTTTTCCGCTGATTCCAAGCTAATCGCTAAGCTATAGGCTCTTGAAAAATCTAGCTTAGGTTCAGCGAATAACCGTTGGCGAATCGTCTCACAGCTGATACCACATACCAGCTGGTCCCGTAGACTTTCTTCAAGCCACGCCCCGAACTCGCACGTTTTGGACATTTTCTTGAGTACAGCGATGTACTCAGCTATTGATTCGCCACCTTGTTGAGTCCTCTTCCTAAACTTGTACCTCTCAGCTAGCTCACTTGGCTTGGGTTGCAGATGTTTTCCCATGATATCCACTATTTGCGTGAAAGTCTTTGACTTTGGTTTATCTGGTGTGCACAAACTCACTAATAGTTCATAACTTTCCGCGCCCATAATCGTAATTAGTGTCGGTACAAATAGCTCACTTTTCACCTCGTTCACTACGAAATACTGTTCTAAACGTTCGATATATAGCCGCCAATCGTCTTTATGCACATCAAACTCTGCTATTTTACCGATCGTCATTATTATGATTGATACAGATAATCGCACGCTGAATTTATATTTTTGTCCTCGTCGCCACTGAACTGTTTGCTAGGCCCAACAATAAAACTACGTGTTGTCGGTACAAGGTTTAATCGTAGACTGCCACACAGAAATAATTATGCAGATACCTACATTACAAATAGCTGCTAAAGAACTATCTTCTATGGTTTTGCCAATATCGGCCAGGTCTAGTGCAGTTGTAGTTATTGCTGTTAAGTAGCCTTCTAAATCAGAAAAGTCAGATAAGGAGTACCTGTACAGCTTTCTTTCCAGTGACAGTTTACGACCCAAACTTCGATCCTCGTAGGATTTCATAAGAGCATCCCACGCTTCTTTTGCGGTCTTAGCTGGTCGAACAATAGAAATAGCAGCGCCATCGCCATCCACAGAAAGGCATATTTTTGAAAGAGCCTTTTCATCTTTCCGTACATCGTCGGGCGTCTTATTCCCTTCGAGAACTCCTCCGCTTACCGTTTCCCATAATCCTTCATGGATTAGCAACATCCGCATTTTAAATTTCCATATAGTGTATCCTAGTCTATTATGTAGTATAGGAATACTATTTAGCGATGAAATAGACACTGCAGAGGACATGTTCACTTACTAATAATTCAACAATCTCCTTTTAAGTTTGATTGTGAATAAATTATATAGAGCTTCGTGCTGATAACGTGTTGAGATTCGCGATCTGCAGGGTCAATATTCTTACTAAATATTGTGGAAAAGGCGAAATAAAAAAAACTGGTAAGCGTTGTATGATGGTTGCTATTCAAACACAAAAGTCACAAGCATGGTACAATAATTTGAACCTCGAATATCTTTTTTATCGACATTACATAAGACATTTAAAACCTAACAAACAGTATTTAGAAAGTAGGTTTTACAACAGAAAGCATAGGTGAAACATATCAGATTTGTTTCTCCGAAGAGAGAGGCGCACTCACATTACTTTTTAAACTAACATGATCACCAACGCTAATAAAGGGATAAAACCCACCCGAAATAACTTTTTTCCGTAGGTTGCAACAGCGCCGAAATATGGGTAACCCTAAATAAATAGTAAACACGCTAAATATCCCGTTTTAAGTGTTAATGACAGTCTTTAAGCTTTATTTATATTATCAAAAGTGATAATTTACGTCCTTGGCGGGCACTGATATGCGTAATTCCGTGACGCGGTCACAGATATTAATCATCATGTTACTGTGTTATATTGTACTGAAATTCAGCTGAACCAAAACGTGCACGAGCGTTCTAAGGCGCATATGGTGTGCTTGTCAAGCATGCATGGACCAACATATTGTGTGTGTGCATCATGCATGCAGTTATGTCTGTCGCTGCCTTAACCATTATAATAGAAATAGATAGGTTTTGTGGTCGCAAACGATACTGCTCCATTAGAACCTAAGTTCAATTTACAAGTCGTGCAAAGCGGTAATTGGGGTTTCCATCAGGAATTTCTCAGATTTAAGCCCGGTTGATGGCAATAGGTAGTCCCTAATACATAGGACTTAAACAAAACTGGGGCACCTCTGTTTAACCCTTCGGGGATAACAGGCGTGATGTTATGTTGTTGAAATAAAAAGGGAGAGCTCAGGATATATTGTCCATAACTCTTTCGTGTGTTGGTTTTACAGTAACGACCTTGTTAGTATTTAGATTGTTTCAGGCTTGCCGGAACATATCACGGGCTGTTTGCTATTATTGACTGACATGTGTTGGTATCTTATAAAAGGAAATTTAATTGATGTCCATGTATTTGGAAGCTGCATTGTCTTTTGAAGTAGTATTTTTGAAATATTGATACACTAAAGTAGTCCAAGAGATCTATTTCAAGATTTGGTAATCATACTGAAATAATTAATTAAACTGGCAAGTGGCTTTGTTTCAAAACATCTTGTTTAGTTTAAAAAGAAACCGGTAATATCAAATAGAAAGCCTACCATAATCGCAAGTAAAGCTAACATTGTAAAATCATTAAAAAAAAACACAAAATCAACACACAATTTTCGCACAAATTCATACCAAATAACAGTAATGCAAGCAACGATCTCATTTGCGAAATGAACGTAGGTAGGTAGGTTAGAATCTCATCAGGTAATGCATCAAATTAATGCCGGTCGGCCAAGGCAACTAGCATTGTAAGCCGTGACGGTGCACTTACTTATAATTGTGTAAGTTTCGCAGATTTTGCAGATATGAGAGGTTCTTTGTTATTTTTTATGTGGATGAAGTAAAGGTAAACACTGTTTTAAGTCATTGCACTGATTTAAAACAGCTCTCTAGTGTTAAAATATAAGAAGTAAGACTGTTTGCCTGATCTTTGTGCCTATGATTTTTTGCTTGTGCAGTTTGCTCTTCTAATAACTTTTCATCTTACTAAATGTTGTTCTGACTTCTTTTTAGGCCTTCAATTTGCAGTCATAACAGCCGAAGCTATAAAGGTAAACTCCAATTAGCGAAGAATGTTTTTTTTTCTCAAATAAGACTTTTTTGAAAAATAGGCTCGGAGCCCGACTTGCCAGACATTCCGTTTTCACAAGTGTTTTTGCTTGACAGCTGTTAGGTTTGACTGCATCTATTCCTTTGTTCCGTTCTTGTTAAAGAGTTATGTTATGAATAATTATGAATATTTTAAGTATGATGTTTTTCTGCGAATTTGCATAACAGGCTACTTGTAGTAGGTAAGTAAATATTAAAATAAGTCAATAACGCTTATTGTTTCGTAAGAAGTTAGTTTTAACACCTATTTATTAGTTATTTTATTTGCATCTTATACGCAGCATTGACTTTTAGACAGGAAATTTTAACCTGTTTCTTTATGAGTAACATTTTAGATAAGAGAAATTAATTTTATTTGATCACTCTTCATACACTTAGATGTCAAATACTGTGTTTTTACAAATAGCTGCAAGCTTTGATCGTCACGTTTATGCTTTACACATTTCGCATATGATTACTCAGTTAGTTTATTGTTATAAACACTCAAAGTATCAGATGTTACCTTACATGTGCGGTCTAGGTCTCCGCAGACAGATAGGCGTTCATTTGTAACCTTGATTCACGTTACAATTGATCGTCCACACACGACACAAAGCCGTGTATCAATTGTGTATTGTTTATTGTTTGTCTGCTACTTGCTTAAGCAGGATTAAATGAACAATGATCGGATAAAATACTGCAATTTTTTCATCAGTAATTGGTTCTGTATCATTCTTGTCCAATGATCATATGACAAATGCTTATCAGTAAAATCGCGAGAAAACCGGTCTTCTAACAAAAAACTTGTGACATAACCAACCCGTATTGGGCTCGTGTAGTGGATACAGCCCCTCCACTCTCTCTCGCAAAGATGAGACCTGCGACCGCCCAGTAGTAGGAACATTATTGGCTGGTAATGCTTATCTTTTTTGTGTGTTCTATTGTCATATGTTTAGAGAACACACTTTATATGGCACTGATATAAAAACAATAGACTTTTTTCTCAGTAAGGACATGATTTATTACAAGCAAAAGGTTAAATGTCAAAAATGTAATCGGAGCACGACATTATCGTATATCTAAATTGTTTTGTCTTTATTATGGTTAGCGTGCCAAAATTTATAGTTTTTGGCTTTTTAATATCTTCATAATGGGATCATATTTCACTTAAATTAATTAGTTTGGACACTGGCTCTTGGACTAGAAATATAATATTTTAAACAATGTGGATTAATAAATTAACAAGTTTAATATTGTTATTTTAATATTATTATCATAACTGTCAAATAAAACAGATTGTGGAACTATTTTAATTAGATCTCGCCCACTGGACATATTGACGACCCTTATTGGGAACATTCCTAATATTTTAATGTGTTTCCTTAAATTTTTGAAATACCGAACCCATTATGATATCGATTGACATTTAATTATATTATGCTTATAGGAAATAAGATTCAAGTTGCATGGCAAATGTAGTACCTGTCTAAACGTTTTCCAACTATGTTTGGGGTCGGCTTCCAGTCTAACCGGATGCAACTGACTATCAGTATTGTACAAATGGCAAATGTACTATTAACTATGCGATCAGCAAAATTACAAGTTAAAAACATTTTATGTTATACTTGTTTTAAATAGCAAGCTGTCCTAATATCAATCAATAAAATTGTTTTAATCGAGGTGATGTCATACCTTTGCACTCATTACCATATTTCTGATTAAAAACTGAAATTAGTTGTAGTATCATACATTATATTTATAAAGTACATAGGTAGTCGTGCCTCTATGTATACATTAGCTGATAATAGCTATAGATAGTTCATAAGATAAACAGGCCCAGTGCTTATTGGCCTCTTATCTTGGGTGATAACCGCTCGTCTGATATTGTGATAACAGGCAAATTGATTTCTGTATAATTATGCGAGGTTTTTATACTATACCAGTATATTAATGTATGGTGTTAATTATCTTATAAATGAGTTCAGATTTTACTAAAAATTCTGTCTATTCTTAAGTCAGACCTTTTTGGAACCATGAGCGTTGTAAAGCGGTACTGCTGGAATTGTGTAATTTATACAAGGGACATTTGTGCTTATGCTCCTTTGCCAAACAAGCAATTTGCTAGGATTCACCTGATACTAAATTCAAACTCAGTTGGTCCAGGAAATTATTGCAGCATTCTCAATAAACCAAACTTTTCTAGAAATTCGCCATTAGTCGTAAAGTTAAAAATACAAGAAATGGAACAAACAACTATTAATTTAAAACTTGCTCGAGGGTAAAAATGTTACCAGTTGTGAAAGCAACTATTTGTTTAAAAACATATGAAGTAACACGAACACACCTCACTCCTATTTCCAAGTTTATCCTGAGTCAAAGCCATTATCTTTGTTGACTTGTTGACTCAAGAAATAGTGTCGCGAATTATCTCTACAAGGAAATTCTGCAACTGTTATCTGATAAAACGCACGTAGTTACTTATACGGAATATGTTAAAGATAGTTTAGAAATGGTGTGGAAGGTTTTAATGATTTCGGCTTTAGGTGGGCTTGTGATTGACCAATTCGAAAGCCTTTGATAAATCTATGAATTTAATAAGGATGAACTTCGTGCTCTAGACTAGGAGGTGTCTTGTGAGATGACTTCAGATGACAAGTAATAGAGTAGTATGGAAATTATTACATTTCGAGTCTTCTCACTGACTCTGCCCACTGTTTTACCAATAGTGTGGTAGAATTAAAAACAGGTAAAATTTCAAAAACATTTTCCGTAGTGGCATGTCTTCTAAGAGGACTACGCTTTTACAATTCCCAGTTCAATATGTTTACAAAACACCAAAGGCCATTCCCGTCCCATGAAACGTCAATCGTTATTCAATTGAATCGGCACCCGGATGGTTGGCAAGCTTAGTGGCAGCATTCTTCAGTAAGGCCGTGACTTTGACTGAGACCAAAGAGCGTACATTGTCCTTTCCGTGTGTATTTGATCTTCCGTTAAGATCTTTTTCATAATTATCCTGCTCTTATACGAATTTATTTGGGGTCTTCTTCTTCCATGCTTTTTATACTCATCATATCAGCAGGTCACATTTAGTCATATCAGTTGTAACTACATTATTTACAGGTCTATTTGTTCAAATGAATTTTAATTCATACTGAACACATTTTGCCACTATTTTCTCTTCTTAAATTATCTTGATATTAAGGGTCCTGTATTCAAAGTGCTATTCTTTAATTTTTACGTTTCTTTGGCTAAAAGTAACTAGTATTTTTATTTTTTATTCAAATATGCTGAAGCGCTGACCCTCCCACTGATCCACTGGTCCAACCGTCTTGCAGAAACAATGAGTCATGAACAAAAGTGGTACACGAAGATTATTAGTGTTTCTCTATTGTTATACGTGTTTATGATGGAAAGCGTCTGCGTGATTTATTATATCTGTGATTATCTTATACATATTATTATGTAGCTATGTACATTGATTGTTCGGATGTGGCACAGATTTGTGTGAATTTGCATGTTGTGGGATACTTAATTATAGACGGTCGGCAGTGAGCAGTGAGCGACCAACTATAGATACATGATGTATCTGATTTAATAGTAGGGTCCTTAATTGAGTTAAGCTTTAAGCCTTTTGTGACACCATACTCATTCATTACACGGGGTCGGGTGCCGACTGACGGTATGTTGATACTAATACGCCTCTGTTATCGTTTCAATATCAATCGGATGTTCTGGAAATAAATACGTGATGTTAGGCGTCGATGTTCTTGGGGAAATTGTACTTGAACTACATCCAAGATTTTGATTTAAACAAAAAGCTGTATCAAAAATGCTGTATCCGTTTTCGGAGATACTTTATCATGTTAGATTTGTCCCTTCCACCACTTAAGTTCCAATCTTCCACATACCAACCACGTGCCATCAAAATACCTGAGCAAACCCTCTCGTATCTCGTCAACCGCAGCATCAACCGTCCGTTAACGGTACCCGTAACGGTATGCTCTCGAGGCCGGCACGGATTAATTGTGGCCGAAATAAGATGGATAGTATCACTTTGTCGCGAGATTTACGAGTACATTTTGATCTCAGGGAGATTTGTACCACAAAATATGCTTGATTATTTCATTTTCACTGCTCTCAAAACTGTGAAGGAGCAATTTGAAGACTTAAGACATCTACCACCTCGCACTAGACCTGCGTGGTGGACCTTAGAGATAGAAGAGGGGAATACAAGTCTTCCTATCTATGGTTACAGTAAAAAACGTGTATGACCGGATATATGATCGTGGACATAACTAGAGTAGTATGTAAGAATCGTAGCACGCGACCTCCATTTGTATGCTTCGATACCTTTTTGGGTATAGGCTTGTGTTTGTGTAAGTGTTTAAGAAGTTTTTGTGAGGCTAAAGTGGGGTTTATTGCTCTAACTAATTTAATAGATGAACCATAATTTTACATTATTGCCAACCATACTTCTATTCCCTCTACTCGTCTAGTGACGATTTTGATTCTCCTGCCGTTGTCTCCATTTATTTGTAGTCAGTGCGGTATGTCTTTTCTTACTTCTCTATTTGTCGTCGTCTCAGTACCCCTCATTCCAGCTATATCAACTTTTAAACAGCCTACACATCGGTTCTTTCTCCTTTGTTATAAGGATTCGTTTTCAAAACTGTCTTTATTCCTCCGCATCAAATTACTCATACCTGGTTTATTGTATATACGAATAGTGGCAAATTCTAGTTCATCATTAAACTGATCTACTTCAGATTAACTGTTCAGTAGGTGATTACCATCACTAGAAATGGACAGCATGTTTATTCTATTGCCGTATACACTATAATATTCGACATTCACACACGTAGTCGTACAACGACAAGTAGACATATAATTACCACATGATCTCGTTGACGGATAAGGCAATTAAACTAGATATGATATACTATTCAATCTAGAATTGTACAGAGAGCTTGTAACAGAATATATTAAGATAGGTCGGTCGCACTAGTTACTGTGAAGGTCGCAGACTATTGCTTACTGAGCTTGTTGAGTATCGGAAATATTCCACATCTCTTTAGCCAATATCTGTACACTTTAACCAACTTTAGCTGTGCAGGCGGGAAACACAGAACTAAAATAAATGTACCAAGTTTGACATATCGATGCATTTTTGCTAGACAAGCAGTGCTTCCTTGAACTGCACACAAAAGTGGTCACTCTATACTGCCTTGCAGTTTCTGAATGTGAGTCGCGGTTTGATTGAACGAACGTAGTGGATGCCTTTTGTGGTTTGCCTGGATACAGCGTTTCTTTAGTAGCTTATGATAGTGTGATCTTCTTCATTATATTTGTGCTTTGTTCCGAATTGCCATAAAGGCTTTCAGTCTTACCAGATCGACCACTTCGTGTATCATATAACATTCATACAAGTCCGTGGTTGATCACTCAGCATCATCGATCATACAGCGAATGTTGCTTCTTATAGTAACTCCATCATTATTCTATAACACCATAAAATTATATTAATTATTGTAACAGTAAACTGATTACCAAACTAGGCTTATTCAGTTATAAAGTTTAATGATCTTATGTTCTCAATTAATGCTTAATTGCTGTACGGAACCGTACAATTAAAACGTTTCACGGTTCATTTCGCCGATGCCGGTCGTTGTAAAGTACTTTCATCCTAGAAAGGTAGGAAGTATTTTACATATAAATTACCTTCTTTTCTTTGCGGAAAAGCATAACGATCTTAGAAATGAAAGTAGTTTTAGAAGAAGAAAAAGATCTCGATAAACTTAAGAAAGTTTTAAGGCAATTTTTTCGTCCTACATATGGTTTTCTAATTTCTGTCACGGAACCCTAAACAAGTATTAAGTCGTGTCGCGCCCACAGGTGATCTAAAAGCATTAATGAGAGGTTCCGTAGGTGTCGACCAAGTGAATTGAGCGTTTTGGTGGAGCATTGAGCAATCGACTGTGTTAGACGGGTATTTGCTCAAAACTCGACAGTAGTCCAAAGGCGGGGGCAGTATGCATTATGGAAGGTCAGGTTTTAGTGTTTGAACTAGTCATAACACTTGCCGAATACATACTTCATTTGTAGAGTGAACGAAGCATAGCAGGAACATTATGATTATGCAGAAACTGGGTTCCATTTGTTTCGTATCAAACTTTTGACTTGTAAGGTTCTAATAAATCAACGAGCTATGGGATATCGCCATATTTACACTATCATTAATATTAAAAGCGAGATTTTATAATGGTTACTATTTATTTTGAGTTTCCGATATTTTGGCACTGTTGTAAGCGCCATAATCACGGATCGTTTTTACACTCATCATCATCATTTCAGCCGAAATATGGCCACTGCTGGGCATAGGGCTTCACATTGACCGGTCCCGGTCTATTTTACACTCATTGTCGGCCAATTCTCCATCATCTGCCTAGCCTTTTCCTGTATATTCGAATTGGCTTCCAGTCTAACCGGATGAAGCTTAATACCAGTATTTTAAATGGAGGGACTGCCTGTTGAATCAGGAGTTAACATTTATATTAGTACTACTCGAATCTCCTAAAAAACCAACGGAATTTCAAAATAGTTCGTGTAAATTAAGTCAGAAATAAAGTAGTATCCATAGAACTACAAAAGTGTAGTATACTACAAGCCATTGTCTTACTTAGATGTTATCACAAACTTCAAGGTACAGTTTTAAAACTATTTACATAATTTTACATAGATTCACCGAAACTTGTTTGGTGTAAATCTTTTTTTGGATTCACTGTGAACCAGTTACGGAGTTTCTATTTATACCTATGTTTATTTTTAACAGCTCGTGTCGTTTTGTACTTTAGTTAATCAACTATTAAACTGTGATGTTAATGTTTATTAGTTGAATTTGAATAAACTTTCACTTCAAACGTGTTATTTAATGATTTTAATTTCTCAACTTGACGAATTGATGATCGAGCAAAACTGGAGACAAATCAGCTGATCAATTGTGATCAGCTGATTTTTTTTCGCGATTTCAGGGTTGGTCCCATAGTATATCGTGTGTTATCATGAACACAATCACGTGTTTAAGTATTCTACATTAATTACCAGTCACCCAGTCAGTTTGATTTTGTTTGAATTATTTTTTTTACCTTCTTATTAGTAACGTCGTTTCTTTTCTTATTAAAACAATGCATAATGTAGGATGCAGTATGCATATTCATGGAAATTATCATTAAAACTCGATTAGACAGCCTAGCATGCATGCTCAAGACATTAGCTAGATTTGCACGAGCACTAAAAAATACACCACACGTCCTTCCATTAGACATAGTGATGACAGGATGTATGAGCCTGGATGAAGGAAAAGGGAAGGAAGGATGGGTTCGGAGGATTGTAGATAGGATCCTGGAGTTTTTATATGTAAGCCATTCTCGTGATGTAATTTTGTTCTGCAATTAACCTCATATCTCCTGAACGTAGATGGCAATAAGAGTAGAGGAAGATCGATGTGTAAAAGATTGGTAGAAACGAAATGAGGTGGCTGCTACTATTGCAAGTAATGGAGAAGTAGGTATGGAAGAAGAAGACATGCTGTGCCGATTCTAAATACTGGGATAAGGACAAGATAATGATGAGGTTCATTTGTACCTTATATCTCTTGACGAATTCCCTCATCTCGATAACATAAGCATCTTTGTAGTATATCAACTATCTGGTTTCTACGAAACAAGCCTCGTTGCTCAGTGTGGCACTAGATGGCGCTGTGTGTAATATCCAGCGATATTTATTTATTTATTTATTAGCAATGTTTTACATTATCTGTTTATCATCTAGTACATTTAAATGTGGATTTACCTCAACATTAAATAAAACTGGTACACAGTAATGTCAGGTCTAGCCTAGCTTTCTAACTGACGTTAGTTTAGTCCCATTTGTCTCTCAGTTTCCAGGAAATTGCTTTTTATAATTGCCTAGTTTAGTCTGAAGAGACTTTTTAATCCGGTCTGGCTGTTCGATCGAGTGAATTTGTGAGATTTTATTTACATAGCGGCTGTTATTTAACTTAATTAATTGATTAGCTGTAGTATTTGGTTTTGGTTCTGGAGGTATCAATCATTCCCTTGGATTTCTAACTGAATTGAGGAAATAGAGGATATTATACTATATGCATGTTAAGAGTTCTAATTTAACATTAGTAGATGGTTTCATGATCATGGCATCAGCGTCACCATCAGCCTATTAATGTACCCACTGATGGGACACAAACCTCTTCTTTATAAGTGGGAAGTAAACTATTTTTTTGTTAAATAACTCATTAAAAAAAATAAAAACAAATGGCAATATCGATATGATAACGGCATTCTGATTTTCTCTTTTCAAGTTTAACTGCTAATAGACTCTTTATTAAGATCCAGTAAATATTAATATCTTTCCAAGGCCATTTACTATTAAATGTTACGAAAAAAACCTCATTTAATTTACTATAAATAAAACAACTATACCCATATTGGTAAATAATATCCCAATTAACTCAAAAATCCTTTGTAAGTGAGTATATAAAAGTCGTCAGATTTTAATACGATAACATTCTCAGTTCCTTTTATGGTTTCATGATTCACTTTATTTTTTAACCTCTTATAGCCAAATTAGGTGACGGAATTCGACCATATGTGTCATCTAAATATATGTAGCTTTGTTGTAAGTATGATATTATGTCCTTTTATCGACAGCTAAAATCGACAAGATTTGATATTGATGACTTGATTAAAATAGCCTACCATTGTTAGACAGATAGATTACTTTACTCTAAACAAAAGTTATAATCTAGCAAGCGTAGATTTTTATTTTTAGTACAAATAAACCACTCATATTCTTTTCTTAAGCAAATCATAGAAGATTATGACCTTTAATTTTCGCAGCTTCTTCTCTTGCTAGGACAAAAGCTCCTCTCCGCGTCTGGTTCCAGATCACAGGAAGATGTTTTCTATTGGAATTCTCTGTATTTCATTTCACATACCTTTAGGTTTAAAATAAATTTAGTGGTTAGATAAAGATGATGATGATTCGTCTCAAAACTAGGTTTTTGTCGTTTTTCTTATCTCTCTTAACTTTATATATTTTGCTATATGTATGATGTATTTATTTTATTCTAATATATTTGAGTTATAAATAATTTCTAGTCTTTTTTTCTATTATTGCACCTACTGTGTTTTATCTCTGCATCACCCTAAGGTAGACTGGTAGAAAATGCCTTAGGCATTAAGTCCGCCTTTGTACAGTTTTAATTGTGCATAAAGTTTTAATAAATAAATAAATAAAGAGCTGAAACCAACTCAACATAACAGTGGTCACAATTTCACAAACCCATTCAATGCCCAGCTATCTTTTCTTACTTTTTTTTTTCAAATTAGTTTCTGCCTTTCTGGTAGCCGCAGCTAGGCTTACTAGTTCATCAGGTCGGCCTGCTTTAGATATACGGACGTGACGTAGGTATCTAGGTAGGAACGCTGCCTTCCTAAGTTCACAAGGAAACAAGTTATTACGGTACCTCGCAATACCTAGTTTCACTACTAACATTTGTGCTATTGCTGATTCTTCATAGTGAAATTTGTAGGACTATATTTCCTCCTGTTTAGATTAAACCATTCGATTTTATTTGTCCTAGTTTTTTCTGCGGTTTGACTCGTATCGTAGAGAAACCAATTCATGTGTTTGGATTAAAATTATTGTTATATATTGTTTTAATTCTTTCATTGGTTTCTGTTGATGTTAATCAATTTATTATCATTTTTGTAAATTTACAAAATTGATCGATCTTTCTTAAACAGATTTGGATGCAATTATGTAAATTTACAAAATTGCATCCAAGTCTGTTTAAGAATGATCGAGTAAGGAACATACAAACTGATCGGCATCAACTTTGCATTCGTAGGAGAATGTTTGTATCGGATCAGGTTTATTTATTTATTTTTAAGTTTAATTATTTTTTGGTTAGGTTTTTAGGCTCTATGTAAATATATGTATAAGAAATACATAAAAAACGGTAGGAGAACTAATATATATTTAAACCTCATACTGAAATCACTAATTGTTTTGATCCGTATAGGGTTATCGTATATCTTAATACACATTCGTTGACATTAAGAAAAATATCAATGGAGCTATTTCTGAGAAAAAAATTGCTCATTGGACTTGTGGTTGAAAATAATGATATTACGCAGATATGTCAGTTGATTTTGAACTCTATTTCCTGTGCTTTAGAAATGCTGGCTTCGTTACATGTAGATGAATATGTGCCCACGCTTTTAGCACACCTACACCATCTCGTTACGTTTCAAAAGGTGGAAGGTTCCGATATGTTTCTAAAATAAACGTGTATGAAGTTTCATACCATTTTCAATCATATGAAAAAAAAACTGGTCTAATTACCTACCTATAATGTTTTCAAGTATCTTGTACTAAGAATTGTACATTAAATATTGCGATTACGCCTACCAAGGACTATCGATCGTTTTCTTTTTCTAGGTATGTATACCAAAGTATTTGTGACGTACATTTCTCGAGAAAAACCTGCCTTTTCAAGTGGATTTAATCACAGCAATTAAAGTAATAACAGCTGTCTCGGTAATGAGAGGAAATCATTTTAATAGTCGACGAAACTTTGTACGCGACATTTCAGTCTACACAGTGTTTCACTTAGAAGAAAAGTTGGCCAAAATGGTAATTTTTATTCTCAAAAAAGTAATAAGCCAAAATAAAAGAAACTAATAGTTATATTTCGGGGTTTACGTAACAGCGATCCAGCATCTCATCACATATTATGAAGATCAACACTTAAAACTAATTGTCTTTTGTATTTAACTTGAATGCTTAAATCTCAAAAAACAATGTCGTCAAACTTTCACCGCTCGTCCCACATTAAGTTACATCACAATTCTATTCAAAATGTACATTTTTTCTTCATACAAACCGTTTTCACCGTTTTGACCGCTTTCTTTATGGAGACAGGCGGTCTCACGAATCATTACTTCTCGTTTTTACGAGCGACAAAATGTCCATTTACACTCCGATAAAGCACCCTTAACCTTACAATAAAACCTTGCATGAAGACCTCACAAGAAGTATCGCAAATGCGTGTTTTATAGGACTTATTTTTGTTGTTTATCTAGTACATTTAACCCTGAACGAATTACACGACCTTTGTTGTTATATAAACTATAAGCTATAATAATCACATGTGACATGCTAAACAAAACGTTTTGAATACTCCAGTCAGTTCGTTGCTCTTTTTGCAAGATATGACATTCAAATATAACAACGAAACGCAATTACGTGACAAAATTTACACGAGCATCATAAAATTGATGCATTTTTTTCTACCGATGACGTTAAATTGTTCATGGAATACACAATGCAGTACGTGATAGGAATTGCGAGAAACGCATCGTGTTAGGTCCCCGATTTATTCGTCGGGAGTATTTCCAAAAACCGTATCATTTAATGCCGGGGCTCGTGTTTAGGGGAAATTATGCTCAGTCATGGGGGAAATTGAGTGCATAACAGAATAACAAGGCTATCTGCACGGAACAGCCATGATGGGTACTTTTGGCGCTTTCTATTACATCTGTTATGGAATGAGTTGCGTTTTTCGTCGGAAACGGAAATGTGCGTCGGCTGTGTAACAACAAACATTTCAAACGAAGAGATTTTGTATTGACGAATGTTTGGAATGTTGCAAGTCATTTGTTTTGGTTTATCAATATATTGTGAAGCGCCCAGAACACCACAAATATCATCTTCTCCGTTTGCTTGTGAGATGTCAATCTAAATTATTTTATCAAATCCATGTTCATGATACTCGTATATTACTTCTGCAAACCTGCACAACTATACCCAATCCTGTATTACTTAAACAATATTTTAATTAGCTAAATCTACATCCAAAATTAGTTCTTCATGAAAGTGAAACCGAATGCGCTGGGAATAATGTTGTCTCCGGCACAATCCAATTAGCCCACAGCTCGCAGTAGGGTCAAACGCATTGTCGTCAATGTAGGCTAAATACGTTTAATTAGGGGATGTACGCTGTATATAATTTCCTGTCATTATCATAGTTTTGGACCTTTTTCGCTTACAATTGAGGTAAAACAGATTATAACTCCGTAGCTGTACAAAGGAAAACTTCATCTATGCTGAATTCATGTTATCATTAAGATTTTACTTAATGCGTACGTTTTCTTTCTCAACTACAACTTTTAGATTTCATGATCAGTGTATTTTACATTATTCTCCACCTTTGACCTTTTCAAACAATTTATCATGTTTACTAGAAACTGTATTTCCTATCCGCAGAGCTATCTACAAACAACCAAAGATAACTTCCTTATAAAGTATTACCGTATTTACCTTCAATATTACAATTTTATTGTTCCACCATTCAATTCCTTATACGTTAAAATCGTTGAAATAGCCATCGATAAACCTGCAAACTAGTTTTATCTAATCGACCAAATTCACGTATTGCTTGACGAGGCTTTTGTAGTGTCTGAGAGAGATGGGGATAGTAAAATACAGGTTTAGAAAGAGAGGGAAAACGACTCTCGGTTCGACGTTCGTGAGTCATGCTCGGGCGCATACACCGACTGGTGTTGTGGTCTATAATCATAGAATATAGCGGTTTCGTTTATTCATGTAATTACGGACGATTTCTTTTTTTATTGAGCTTAAATTGGGGTTAAATCATGTTATTGAATAGTTGTGTATTTCTATAATTGGTCTGGTAGCACTTTGAAAATCTAGACACTCAAATTATCACGCTATAATCAATTATCTTCATTTTTTATTTATCAATAGCAATCTTATGAGTGCAAAAAATAATACAAAAATCCTCTACCACCGACAATCATTTTTTTAAAATCAGTCACATGCATCATTGACACCTAATGAATCAAGTAGACTTTTCATATCTTCCAATTCATCTCGTACCTTGTTCCACTGCTGCCACGAAAGCATCGTCCGCTGTGACGGGGTCGTCATCGTCAAGCGACTTGATGTATCGCCTTCAACGTCGTCGTCATTGGCCAACTGGCCAGGTGTAAAAACATCTGTCGATACGCCATCATCAATACTTGTGCCAAATTCAGAAGTGGTCATAATATTGTGTATCTCGTTCAACATTGTCTGTTACATGTGGTTGATAATTTATCCCGTATTTTATTGAGTCTTTAATGTATCTTAGTTTTTTGTATGGTTACATCTGCTAGCTGTAAGATTACGTAGTTGTTGTTTCAACATCTGCTTCATATGTGTCTTTTTTCTACATATTTTCAACTATAAATGAGGTTTTATCAAATTAAAACAAGGTTTGATTCAACTAGCTAGTCCTATAGTTTGTAAAACCAGTACTGAACTCTGAAATCAATCCGCGAAAGCCATTGTAGTAACAAATGTGACAGTTTAAAACTACATCCTTATGGGAATGGGACCGAACTCCTTGTTCGTACAAATTGTTCGTGTAGTTACATGAGTTTCAAAACTTCGTCCAAATAAGTATGGAACATGTTCTGCTGGCAGATCGTCTCGCAAATTTGCTTCGCGATGACTCACCGACGCTCGACTATTTAGTTTAAACGCTACAGACCGGTTTCTACTCGTTTTTGTTACACCGTGATGGTTTTTTCAACCTTTTTTTCCAAGCATACTAACCGTATTAAGATCCTGTTGACAATATTTTATATTGTTGAGATTTAATCATCCGTTTAAGCCATCAAGATTGTCTTCCTCAAATGGATGAAGTGTAGTGTGCAAAATTTTTTTTGTACCAAAAGTATTTACGCTTGTTTTTGATGCATGCAAAAAATCTTCAAATTCTTATTCCAAGTTCATTTTATCAATTTTTTTACTGAAGCAGTTTCTAGTATAAATGGAGGTTCTGACTTTGTCACGACTTTTCATTGTTACAGTATCATTATGGGAACCGTTAATGTAATTCAATCATTGCTAACTTTGGTTTCATGCACACGCAATACGTTTTTTCCATCGTTATGTTCAATTACGTTCGTGGGAGCTAGGATAAAACAATCTTTGCATGATTCATCGCCGATTGGTTCGGCTGACATGCAAATTCTTTTATTTGTTTAAGCTTTTAACGAAACACGCTTTGAGCCTTTTGTAAAGTTTAGTATGACGATCAAAAACTGCCATGCCATTAATAATGCCTCAAGAAAGTCGTCCGAGAATTTATCGTTTGTGTGCGAGTGAAGAATTTTATCTAGTTTCCTCTGTCGATTTTATTATCAGTTTATCATTGATAATAAAGTGTCTACTGTCTATGAGAAAGCCTTGGTATGTGTACATATTGTTTGGAACTGTACGTTATGTTTATGTATGACGTGAATGTTCGGAAGGCTATAACGTGCAGGCTAGAGTGATTTATTTCATCTTACTTAGCTTCTTGGAAATACAGGCTCCATTATTTTTACTACTATAGAAACCATGGGCATCGTTCTTTATAGTTTTATTACATACCGTCTTACTTAATAAAAGAAACTTTAGTATTATTAGGAGAAAAGTGTAGATGAATAGGTATTGTTCGACTTGAGAAAAAGAAGCTGAAACTTTTTTCTAAAATGGCCGCCTTAAACGGCGCCTAATTTGCGTAGGTTAGATTTACAACTTTAATCTTAGTTTTAGAACTTAGTATGGTTAGGCTCGGTGGTTAATGCGTGTTTTACTAATAGTTTCGGTTTAGTGCCGTTTTTACGACTTAATCTGGATTAGAGCTGACGGATTACGACAGTTTTATTGATTATGTGGGTAATTCAATATGCCTTATCATTAGATCAGGAACTATTTAGCATAGAAAACTAATATTAAATCAACTTGACTCAATATTGTCACAAGAATATATTATGAACTGACCTAATTCTGAAAGCACACAAAGGAGTGTGACATGTCTACTAGAATATTCATTCCTACAAACATTTAAAAGCATAAAAAACGCGCAAAATAACGTCGTCCCAACTCGGAACAGAATAAAAAGCAACTTCACCAGCTCGCAACTGTCTGCCAACTGCCATAACTTTGTCCCGATGTTTTTGCCTCTTCTCACAATGCATTCATTAGCATATGCCATTTGTGACCATGCCTTCGGTATACCCACCAGTTAGCTTTCTGAGAGGCTCCGTGGTATAATTTAAGGACCTTGTTGGGTTATTACACTTGGTTTAGTTTAAATAGTGAGGTTTTTTGTTATAATGTTTATGTTTGACTCAATATTGGTGTGGGAAATGTGGATGGTTTGAGTTAGCGGGTTGGAATGAAGAGGTTTGTTTTGGAAGGTAAAGTTAACATAAATGAAAATGAGAAGGTTTGAGGAGATGACAAATGTTGACACAGGACTCCACATCAAATAGCAGAACTTGAAAGTGTAAAACGAATGTTTATGCTTATTTTCCTAGTGGAATTCAATTCGTGCCCCAACAAAATGCTTTCACAGACCCTAGAAAAAGAACCCCGACAATCTAATGCGAAAAATCAAAACAACCAAGCTGCAATTGTTCAACCCCACACATAAGAATAGAATCCTACAGTTCCATGCAAGCAGATACGAGCACAATGGCGGAAGCTTGCGGTCCATGCAAACAAAGATAAAAACACCAATGCAGCAGCTAAAACAGCTCTTAAAAACAACAATATAGAAGCTAAACATATTGCAGATGTTAATTTTGCTTCAGCTCACAAAGAGTTGTATTACGTACAGTTATTTCAAGCTAGGGAACCTGAGATGGTCGGACTTGAAGTACTAAGGTGATATGTATTGGTTGCTTAGTTTTAAACTTGAATTAAGAATATTTTATTAAAAATCTTTTGAGTATTTCTATAAAGCATTTTAATGTAAAATGATTTAAGTGTACTGAAGATCTTATATTGATCGTATATTTGGGAAGTCTAGATTTTAGTCGGTTCTGGTATTCAAGACATGTTGATTTTGTTAGAGACGTTGCGGCGCACTCGAAGCACTAATTACATAATAAAGTTTATGAAATGTTCAGAGTTGAGGAAATACTTAAGGAATTTCATACGTTATTACTTGAAGAAGTCATTATTCCTAGAACTCTTCGAGTTGCAAAGTCTTTGAATACGGAGGAATGGATTAAGTAAGTATTTAAGAACTTATTAAGCTGGGTGTCTATCTTTGGAGTTCGGATTATTCATACGTACTTATTATGTGAAGAATAAACTTTTCCTCTTAGACAAGCCAAGTGTACAGCTCATTACCTTCAGTAAGACATTTGAGTTTGAAATAGAAAAGGTGCAAAATACGAGTACTTTAATTATTAACATCATGTTAGCCATGAAACTAAACGTCAGCTCACAGCTGATGGTACCATCTTTAACCTTATTTGCGAAGACGAAAATACTCCTTAAGGTCAACGAGCCAAGCCCAAAACTCCCATATTACATAACAGTGCCTCAGTGACCAAGTTCAACACAGCTTTATAAATAGATTAAGATTCATACTCGACTATTTTTAGCAACGATTGAACTATTTTAGGTTTCAGCGATAAATATACAACTTACAAACATATTATTATTGGCTGAATGGAATGTTTGCGAATTATTTGCAGTTCATGCGTGGTATAGAGAATTAAATCATTTGTTCGTATTTGTTCGTTCTCGTCAAGCGATTTCTGGTAGCATTATGTTTTCTTGCCCATTGACTCTTGAATTATATCACTCTCATTCTTAAAGATTTAACACGTGTTACGTGTTTAATTCTTTGGAATAGCACTGATCAATATCCCTGATACCAGTCACAAACGGCCTAGTATCCTTCCTTGTAGTATCCCATAGGAGTAAGAAGCTAAATTGAAATCGAAGACAATGTTACCGACTATGACAACAATGCACCTGTATAAGATATTAAATAAAATATATTTGACGGAAATTTCAATTGGAATGTCGGTAAACATTGTATTAGTCACAAATTCACAATAGTCACGCTCTTCACATAAATCTACAGATTATTTAGCGAATACAAGTTTGCCGCGAGTAACTGCACTTAGTTGAATCATTGCGTTGCAAAAAATTATATCATAACATCGTCATGTTTTATCATTTTTTTGTTTGTATTTATACGTAAGATTCAACTAACGACTGAGTCACAAGGAGCTCACTAAATAGACATAAACACTACAATTATATTCACATCTAAAGCAATACGGGAGTGTATAAAAAGATATGATTCACTAACTGTTCTGTTGGCGGTTGCATAAACGTGGAACTCCTCTGTTTTGTACGAACACGCGGTTTTATTGTTAACAAAGTGTTGGAAATCTTGCGTTGTTATATTGCGTTTTGTAATCATTGTAAAATGTTGTGATTGTGGAATTAAAGTGCGATTAAGAACGTTTCGAATGGTGGCTCTAACCTTAATCACTTTAAAAAGAGGAACTACTGTTACAGGAGTTGTGACTTTGATCTAAACAATAACAAAGTATCTAAGCATTTTCTGAAAATAACTGAAAGGCGATACAAATTTTCTTTGCCGTATTTAAACTACTCTAAGTCCTATCGCATTCTATACGTTGACTAATACAATAGTCTCCCGTATCTGTTTATCCGTATCTTAGTATCAAAATTATCTGGAATTTATTTTCCTTTTCCTCATCGACTGACACGTTCGGTTTTCCTGTTAAATTATCAATTTTATTACAATTATTTCATAACGTGTAATATTTGACACAGATTTCTCTGTATTATTTAACTCTGTATGATAACATTGAGTCATAGGTGCTTCGGTCGCCATATGTTCCATGTCGTGACTTTGTACTATAGCCTCGGCTGTATTGAATAGCATTCCTAACATCACGTTGTCTTTTAAGAAACATTCTTTAGCAATTGTTGACGTACCTGATTGCTTAGAAGAATTAAAACCAGCTAATAGAAATATCGTTCCTAGTCAAATATCGTGAGAAAAATATATCTTTTAGTATCGTATGTTACCTGTAAAGTGACGTCAGCGTAGGTATGTATAAACGTGAACGTACGTTCTTTCAATAATTTGATCTTTACTTTATAAGTGAACCCGTGTAAGCCAACATATTTAACCCTCAAGGCCCTACAACTTCCGTGCGTACCAAAATCCAATTGCAACCATAGAATTTATCATCGAAGTTGAACGTCCTTTTATTAGTACCGATATTCGTAATGTGTCGTCTTTCGCTTCATGTTATATGTTGACTCAAGTGTCCAGGTGATGGTATTCCCTCTCTTTCAGACGCCGCCGCAGCTTTGTGTCGCTACAAGGGTTTATGGTGAACGGTTCTCCGTGTTCCTTTAACTAACAATGTTTCGTCTCTCTCTTTTCAGATGGACTTTGCTGCTGTCTCGCTCCTGCCATACAACGGAATGTTTCTATCATAGAAGTGTTTTGCATTCCTCTTGCTTCTCGGAAACTGTTTCTATGTTGTAAATGGAAATGGGATCAGTAATGTTATTTGCATTGGAGATATAATTTCTGCTAACTATGAGTTATGGCGCGTTGTAAACTCGTTACAGTGAAGCAAACAGTAGGAATTTCTCGATATGTTGTATAAATACCAATTTTCTATGGTAGCTTTACACCTTTAATAATTTAGTAGGTCTTGAAATATTAAATATTCTGTACCTTGGCTCGTGGTGGATAATTAATTACTAGAAAACTCCTCCTATAGTCCTTGAAAAGAAAAGGTGGTTGTATTATAGAACACTTGACCTCTACCAAAGCCATTTTCTGTAAATACAGATGTTTTATGAGATTAATGTTATGATGAATCTATATTCATACAAAGTCATACAAATGGTTCTCATTGCGTGATAATGCAAAACATGAAAATATGTGTGTAAACGGAGTCATAATTAGTATTCTATCAAACTGTCAATGCAACAAGAAATGTAGGTCTGGATTTGCAATTGTGATTATTTGGTCTCATTAGTTTCTTGGTTTCCCACTCGGCAGATCATTTTATTTTTGTTTATCGATTTGCGCTTACATAACTCTGATTAGCTTGCTGATATCTCTGACTCTCGTGGGTTTGGAATAGGGTTCAGATTAGTATCAATTTATAGTGTTTGTATGGTACCTATAATGTTTTTTGGTGCCATACTTATCAAGTTACGGCTCGTAAAGATCGTTCAGGGATTTGTCTATTTTCCTATTATTACATCACGAAAAGTTCTTTTTCTATTCCCTTTGTTTCCTTATGTTCGGCTAGATTCTGGTTCTTTCTATGGTTTAAGCTTTCAAGAGCTTCAAGTGAGCCTAGGCTTTGTTCGTCAGTTTTCTTTTTATTTTCGGATAACGAATGGTCTGGAAAATTCTATGATAGGTCCTAGAAATTTCTATTCTATTTGTTTTTCCACACAATTACGTTGTTTAGCGGGTCTTGTTTTCTTTCGGCCTTTTCTGTCAATACAATTAAGTATTCTATCGATTGCGTGTCTTGAATCTTCTACGTCAGTATGGTATGCGTAAGTTACTGAATTTTATATGCGGTTGTTTAATTGACGTCAGAGCTGGATTATCGATCGTTTTTCACTCATTCCATAACCTCTGTTTGTATCTACATATCGTCATCTATCGGTAGCGTTCAATGCTGGTATTTAGGCCGAATTCAGATGTCATGTCTCGCTCCACGTCATTGATGAAATTTCGTACGGCTGTTATCTAATCTAAATTGATATACTAGAGGCGTCTATATTCAGGTGGCAATCGTACTTTATTTTCTCCTTTCATTACAGATATTTTTACACACCTACAAAATTATAAATAGTACTTAAAGTGATACAGTAACTGTGATACACATAAAATTTAGCATGCACTAAAACCTAGTGATAAATTCAGTGAAATGTCCTCTTTCTAAAATGGAAAGGAAGTTAACACGCGAAGATTTCATGAGGAAAAGTTTTCGTGCACCGAGGGTTTCGCCCGCCCCAGAAGGTCAAGAGCCGACTGTAAACGGAGCGCCACCACCATCGCCGGTGTCCTTAGCCATGCTGGAGAGAAACCCGCCGCCAGTTCGAACCCAGTACGAGGTTACATCCTCGGGGATAGCTCCTAAACGACTCGAAATTAACAGAGCTCATCCCATCCACCTAAAATCATTCCAAGCCCCTGAACCACCCGATGATGCCGCACCAATGCCACCGTCAGACGATGTCTTACGTAAACTCGAACGGCAAATCGGAGAAATGGAAAGGGGGCTCGAAAGAGCACAGAACGGCACCGCAGCTGTCGATGAAAGAGTGAGATACGCCGAACACGAAAACCTTTTACGTACAGGCGTATCCTCAGTCGGCGGTGGAGGGTACCTCCCAGCTGATTCTGATACAGAACACGACGTAGTACCTTTCAATAGAAACGAGAGTACACGAAGCAGTACTGGCGGTGCTACTCCAGTGCCAAGGCCAGCCACTCGACTAGCCAGAACGAACTCTGATACCCAACAATCAGTCGCAGCGACTGCGAGGTTGATGAGGAAGCTAGCTGATGGTAACAAGGAGGAAAAGACTAAGGTTATATCTCGAAAGGCCATTCAGGCGAGAATGGAGAGGGTGAAAAACTCTGTCACAGGGAAGAATGAGCACAGGGTCTTGGCTGAGCATAGGGTGGACCCACCATCTCCGAGGACACCGACTTCTCCTATCACTACGAGGTCGTCTCAGGTAAAGGTAAAATTCTTTTGACTATTGTGGATGTCCATTTTAAACAGTCTTACGGTAAAGAAGTAATCGGAACTTGTAACAAAAGATAAATTAAAGTCACACTTGACGCACTGAAGTGAGTAAAGATCTTGTAAGATATTTATTAAGTACGAGTACTTGGTAAGTTATGATTAAAATTTATGAAGAGCGTAATAAGGAAACTTAGTCGCCTTCAACTTGCGTTTTCTCTAAACTATCAGTATGTTTAAATTTACCTCTCTCACCACAGCTTAGTTTCGTCTGGTTTCATTTTAAGTAACGAACTTACCTTACCGGGAAAAGCATTGTAACCCATAACAGTTTACTTAAAAGCCTTTCGATCTATCACCCGAACTTATAATAATTTTATGATACAAACAAATCACTGCTTCACCTTTTGATACATTTTATGTGACGTTAAGTGTGCTTCGCTGCCCACGCGCATATTCCTAAATAGTATATATTAAGTATTGGCTAACATAAGTTACCAAGTTACTTAATATCATTCATACTTGCTTGCGTTATGTATACAGAAGGTAGGGGACCGTAATCCTACGTAATTATTTGTTGAGATTGATTAACAATATGGTTATAAAAATTTTGACATATACTATAGCCTGTAATGTTACCGCTGCCGCGACACGGGCCTCATCTCTTTGTAATTTTAATGTTTAATCAAATGTAAAATTTATATTATTTATGTAAAATTATTGTAAAGTGATTTTTAAAATGGCGTCCAGTAATGCTAATGATGTGTCATTTAAAAGTCGACAAAGTTTAATTTATGTCCTCTCGTAGTCAATACACAATATAAGTTTTATAGTGCTTTAGTGCAGTAATAGTTATGTTATTCAGGTGAACATCGGGTTCAAAATTTTATTGAACAAACAAGATGACCTAAACCGAAAAACAACCATGCAGTACTTTTTATAACATAGTGTAACAATGTTCAATTTAATGACAATATGTATATGTTCCGTCCCCATAAAATAATCTCGCAGATTTTACCTGTGTCCATAATTATATTCACACATAAACAAACTTATTCCGTTTTACCTGCTGCGAAAAAGTTCATTTGTAGCACATGGCGCGTGGCCGTGACGGCCGGCCGCATATGACGTCATCTGACACGATATCACGACCAGCCGGGTTAGTGCTGGAAATGTAAAAATACGGTGTTTAATGTTATATTTACGTACGTGTTATATGATTTATAAACTTGCTATATTACGATAAGTGATGTATGTTCAATACAGGCGTTAACTGTGAGAGTCAATTTTGTTAGACGTAACCGTGTTATTCAATAATAAATAAGATATTTTCTTTTCAACAACTGGCTACACGAAATATGTACTTACAGGTTTATACCAAATTACATAGCGAAACTCCATTGACGAGGTGGATATAACAAAAATACAATGTCAAAGACTTTTTAGGACTTGTATACGGAGTTTCTCTAGCCAAGTTAGTTTGTTCATGATAATATTTTTAAATCATCGAGTAAAAACTATCTTTGTTTTCCTCTTTTATTCTTCAGAACCGCGTACTAAATATTCTTTTTTTATTTTTTTCACAGGTAAGCACAAAGTAAACACACAAAATGGCCTAGTTGTCTGCGTACAGCGCTAAAGGTTTTATAAGGTAAAGTATGCACTTTGTTTCCTCTTGATTAATTTTCGCCATTAACGTTGAGAGCGAGATTTAAACTTCAGGGAGACGGAGAGAATTGTTCAGCAACCATAGTGTGTAATTAAGAAGAGTAGGATAGAATTGATAGTTGATGTTAAATACTAGCTGGTTTGTGGGTAGGGGGAAAAGTAAATTATTTTGGGGTTACAATACGATATCTCTGAATAATCTCATAAAAGATGTTTAGAAATCGGAAGGTATTCAATTCAGTACCTTTTCCAAACTGGGCTCAAATACCTTATCAATCCAATAACATGTAATGTAAGTTTAGCAACAAAATTCACGTACCGGACTTTGACAAGAAAAATGTTTTATACAACTCTAAAGTTTTGAATATTTAATTGCGTAAGAAATATGTAGGTACTTGTTCGTATGCTTCGTTTACCGTTCATTATATAAAATTTAAGTACAATCTGCTAGTTTTTTCATAGGTGTGTCAGACTTTCAGTCTTCTGAATTCACGTAACAAGGAGATTCGTATTTTCATCATACATTTCAGTGTTTCAGAAACCACTTAAAATGATCTATCCATATTAAAATTAATATCCACATTACCAAACCGCGAGGGTATCCTTATATGGATTTAGCACGTTATAATATTTTATGAGAACCATTCTATTTTACGATCTCGCTAAGATTTATCCATACTACTTTGATTTTATATAAACGTTGGAATCTCAGCTATGTGAAGGTCAGACAAAAATATTTGGAAGTAAACGTGGTGCGAATGATGAGTGCGAAATGCAAATCGCATGCGGCGTAAATCTGATACCTACGTCACTTTACTTCTACCAGTCAATAGTTCACTAGAGTGAAAATTGATATTCACTGGCAATATTACATGGGAATTATGGTTCCTGTGCCCGTTTTAGTTAATTTTTAATTAAGTGTTAGCGAGTGAAACATGCCAAGTTCACTAATGCGTCAGTTCATTAATTTTTTTTTGCGTTTTGTTGTAATTCCAGGGCCTGTGCTAGGTTGTATGTTGTTTAAAAGACTATTCGCGACTGTAAGACGTATGTAGTTACAGAATTATAATCATCAAAATCATCAATACAGCCCTCCAACCTCATAAAGGTCGACGAACGATTTTTCTAGGTCAATGTTGTTCCTCGACCACGTTCAACGATATTGTCATCAACATACAACATAGCACTGGCTTGCAAAGTGCACAAAAAAACCCGGGCTGCCTTGGAGCATCTTAATTCATGTTGCAATAGAAAGATGCCAATTGCTAGACAAGTGAAGTCTGATATGTGTTCAGCTCACAACTCACAGAATTCCGGAACCGTTAGCTGAACTAACAAAGTGTTACTGTTTACGTAATTATCATTTTATTGCGTTGAGGAAGTATTTGAATTTAACACGAGCGTTAGCTTAATATCAGTGTAAATTATTATTTATTTATGTGAGAAGTAAAAGTCAAACAAAAAACATAACTACAAATTATTACAGTTAGTTGCAAAAGTGATGTGCTATACGCGCAAAGCTCTAATAAAATTACGGGTTATGACAAAATTCGATTTTCTCTATCTACACACATCAACACGGTCTAGGGATATTTCATACTCAATTAAATAACACATTGATAGTAATTCGCTTTTTTTTAAATATCCCTAGACCCAGTTGATGTGTGTACGAGTATATGACAAAAAATAGACATTACAAGTAGATATTACGAGTAATGTTCACCGTTTTTTTCTTTGGAAATATCAATTCACTCTCAAAGTATGTAAGGATTGAAACTATTTTCACGTGTCTTGTCTTGCCGATATATCTGTAACAAGTATTTCATAAAATCAAACGAAATTGCGTTTTGCTGAAGCTATCTAGTCACTAGGTCCTTACATTCCCTACATACCTATATGGTGAAGTAGCGAAGCGTACAAAAATTACGTTCGTTCCCGTTGCCCTCTTTCCGTATTCTGTTTGATAAATCGTTTTGCATAATATACTTACATTATTTATTCCAGTGCCTCTAGCTTCGGGGCAAATAAAGTCAAATTCCTTTTGAGCGCTTTTTAGCTTTTTTATATTGTGTTCGAAATGCGCTCGAACTTGGCGAGTTGCACTACCATTTTGTGCAAATTGGTATTGATTTATGTGGGATACAAGTTTTTGTTTTGATTGTCAATATGGTTCGGGCTTTTCAATATTTGTTCACAATCGGAATGTTTTTCTGTCATATTTATTATAAGGAACTGAAAACACATCCAAACAATCGTGTATATATTTATAGCGTCCTATTATTATAAGAATGTTATCGTCATTATGGCAACTTACCCACTCTATAAAGCCAAAGTAAAAGCCAAAAGAAAGATTACAGTTATCATGGTTAGTGACAAACTAAAAATCTAAGTAGGTCGGTCGATACAGCCCCGATCAATCCTAAAACCTTGACATGCTCACTGAATATTATCTGTTTCATAAGTACTTCATGAAAGTGTAAATAAACCCTGTTGGCATAAAATTCCAGTGCAATAAAAGAAATTAATAACACACTCAACTTTATTTCGAAGGTTTTCAACTTTATATTTCATTCACAACCCTACACTTGCTTTTAGGCACTTAATAGACATTTTCATTTGACAATTGAGATTGTTTTAGTATCACACACGTAATCAAATAATATAGTCCACATATTCAATATCTAATTGGCACTCCAAATTGACACCCAACCAAAGATACGTCTTCTGATCCATTTACTTACATTTTTATCAAATTCTGAAACAGAGTGCAAGTATGCGTTCATTGTAGCCAATCTTATTTGATGAATAAAGTGTTAATTAATTGATAACTGAACATACTGAAGGTCAGTGTCAGAGGGCTAAATGCAATGGCGGGTGACGTACGTGCAACTTAGTATTCTGTGTCGTTAGGAAAATTATGTGTCTATTTACATATTACGAATCCATCACAAATAAATAAAATTAAGGCGGAGATTTCTTGAAAACGGTCGAAAAGGCAGTTTTAAAAGCAGTGTATCTCTAAAACTGTAAATAATTTCGACAAATAAAAATAACTTTATATTTTGAAGTCCTTTTTGCATACACTGATGGAATTCAAAACATAATTTGACAAACTTTAATGCACCAAAAAAATCTTCAAACATACCTCTTAATTTTCTTTCAAAGCAGTTTAGCCATTTATTGACAATGATAATTATAATTAAAAATATAAATGCTAAACTACATCTAGTGATGGATTAGTTATTATTAAATAGTTAAGTTCTAGTTTTAAATCGATCGAAAATACTCATTTCGCACTATTCGGCCCGCAGTGACTGAAGTAACAACCACTTTGTAGTGCAAGCTAATTAGAACTTTATTCTAACAGTATTTCAAACGAAGTTTGAACCACCACAAATAGAGTTGCTTATTTAGCTGATGTCGTCGCCTTAAAGTGTGTTTGTTTCTCGTATTTCAAAATAACCGCTTTTTACTGAATGCTTGTGGAAGTATATACAGTACTTATAATATAGTAGATTAGGACAAATTATAAATATCGCTCGCTACTCGCGGACGTTTAGACGCAGAATGTCCAATTCGCAAAATGTCCAGCGTTCTAAAAATGACAAATTCGCAAAATGTCCAATTCGCAAAATATCCATTTCGCAAAATGTCCAATTCGCAAAAGGTCCATTTTGGAGTCTCGAAATAGCCTCGAAATCAATGAATCGATCTTCAAACCAGCAGCTCCATACTTATCTCAAATGCCCGGCGGGTTTCAAAAAACAGCGATTAGAGTTGACTAAACCCTAATGATCTTGAATCGAGGGAACCCTCGTGTCTTGTCGACGAATTTCATCGAAATATCCGGTCCGGTTTCCCAGAAATGGTATATTCATTTTCAGCCATGAATTAATGAAAGTACAAAAAAGTTATTTTAAAATAAAGCCAGCGTTTTTTATTGGCAATGTGAAGAATTTTAAAACTCGCGAGTACCATTATTTTGGAATCATCGTTTCTATTTGATTCAAGTTATATTTTTATAAAATCGAATATTATTTTGAAATTTTTGTTAGCTGTATTCAAAATCCATTTAAGTTATCACTACATAACATGAATGGGTATGTAAAACTCTTAATACTTAAATGTATCTTTAAATTCTTTAGCCCTTAAATCCAGTGAGATAAAGTGGGATAATTTAGCGTCGAGAGGATAATACTCTCGGCATTACAGCTATAAATATTTTTTGTGGCTTACCGAGTTCTTTAACAATAGAAAAACGCTTTTACGTAATGAGAATAAGACAACTTTTCACGTGGAGTAATAGATGGAGGACTGAAACATTGTCTTCATGCAGATGCTTCAAACCTAATGGTAGTAACTAATAAGTAACCTATTCGAAATTGGAGATGCTACATTACCAAATGTGTGGAAGCTAGTGTTGCCTTGGGAAATTACTCAAGTCCAGAATTGTACATCCATAAATCTGACCCAATCTAAGCATAGAGTGAGCTCTGACCTACACCAGGATAGCCTCCTCTTTATGTCAGGGAGTTGGTTGTAATTCACCATCCGGGCTCTGTGTAGGTTAGTGGATAACCGCAGAGACCTAAATACTACCTCTTAAGGCGATTACATGAGCTAAACGCGAGTTTTATAATTGCTAAAAGTATATGATTCACTGCTATAAACCAGACCAGAAAAATATATGATATTCTTCAGGATATATGCTAGCATGATACTGTTTTGAAAACATAATACAATTAATTTGGTTCGATAAAAAGAAATCACGAACTTACCTTAAAAATATCGGCTTATGTTTAACTTACCACCAGATATAGTAACAAATAGCAGACAAAAATAGTAAATGATCACCAAAATGAAACTCGCATTTTAATGTAAAATTATAACCAAAGTTTTAACACTTTGCTATCCTATTTAAGTAAAATGACTCCAAGTAAATCATGAGTAACCCAAAAATAGTAAATGATCACCAAAATTAAACCAACATTTTAAAGTAAAATTATAACCAAAGTTTTTAAATTCTGCTATCCTATTTAAGCAAAATGAGTCCAAATAAATCATTCTTATCCCAAAAGTAGTAAATGATCACCAAAATTATACCAGCGTTTGAAGATAAAATTATAATCAAAGTTTTTACATCTTGCTATCCTGTTTAAGTAAACTGACTCCAAAAAAAAAACATTATTTTTATGTGCCATAATAATTATTAGACATAATATTTAAATGGCATAACAAGTATTAGACAAACTTATTTATTCTGTGCATGGTTGATGGTGGGCTAGGTCGACGGAGCCCCGCGAACGGGGCTCCTACTTCTGTGTGGTTTATAAAAAAAATAACCACGAAGGGGATGGCGGGGTCTATTCGCTCGCTTTGCTCGCTCACACGACCCCGCCATCCCCTTCTAACCTAACCTGTCCGTGTCGGGGTGCCCTAAAGTCCCAATTGCAACCAATTTCTCTTGATATAAACAACCGTTACACACCCAATGTCGATGGCAAATTATGTTATGGCATATCATAATTGTGGCATGTGATAATTAGGGATTACAATTATTATGACAAACGATGTTATGGTAAGTGACTTTATGGGAAACAATGATTCTGGCACGTGACTAATATGGCAAATGAGAGTAGGGCAAATGAGTGTTATGTCGTATGATATTATGGCTGTTGACTATTATGGCAAATGATATTAGGGCAAATAAAATTCGGGTAAACGGCGGTATACCCTGGGGATCGTGTCCGGGCGAGCGCAGCGGCGGCGGCGTTTGCGGTGCGGTGCGGGAGGGGATTGCAACCCGGAGACATAACTATCATAATACTTTATTTGATAATATGCCTACATTTTATGGCAATCACAGTGATTTATTTAGGCAAAAATAATACATTAATTTGGTCGTCAAGATTTGGTGATCATTTACTAAATTTGGTGGTCGAATACAATTTAAAGTGGAGTCGTGACTAAAATAGCTGGTACTATTGTATTTTTAGACTTTATTTTTCTGGTGTTAAGTAGATATTTTTGGTTACAAAACTAAGGGTATCAAAGCATTTTATGGTGGTCATTATATTTATCCCCAAAAATATCTTTCAAACAATAAAAAACATACTAATATGCATGCGATAATTCAGATTTTTTGGCAAATAATTCTACAAGCAGTATATTAGCATGACACTGTTTTAGTTTTTTAATCCAATCAATAGTTTTTTTTGTAAATTGATCGAAACCACTCATTTCGCGCTATTTGGCCCGCAGTGGCTGACGTAACAACCACTTTGTAGTGCAAGCTGATTAGAACTTTATTCTAACAGCATTTCAAACGAAGTTTGAACCACCACAAATAGAGTTGCTAATTTAGCTCGTCTAAGCGCCTTAACCAGCCTCGAAAAGCTGTTGATAGCTCTTTACTTTTTCTGCCAATTACCTAGAAAGCTTAACCTGTAACACTACTTTAATAACCTACAAATGGCGAAAACATAGCAATTTGTCAAAAGGGTTAGGTAAACCTCGCAACGTGTAATATCTACCTTCGCAAACCAACCTGTCATGATGAACAACTGTTATTAATTTGTGTACCTATCTACCTTTACTTAATTTTGTAATACATGTTATTATTGTCAAGATTGCGTATGTTATTTATGATCCTTGGATATTGCTCTTAGGAAATAGTTTTGAGTTAGTTCATTATGTAAAGGAGGGGTCTGGGGAGGATATTATGTTGTTAAGAGAATGTGGATGACTATAAGAGTAGAGGAAGAGAAAGAATGGGAGGATGGACTGTAAGAATGATGATATGGCCAGAATGAGGTGACTCCTGAGATGACGAGTAGAGGGACTCTCTCTTTCCATCAAGCGGAAACGCTTGAGGAAACGGACTCTAAGAAAGAATGGGAGAAGAAGACTTGCTGCGCTATTCTAAAACAAATGGGATAACGGCAGAAGAATGATGATGATGATTCTGAAATTAAAATTTGCTAGAAAGCTAGAACAGTTCCGGACGATTGATGTTTTGATGAAATTACTTATATTAAAGGCTAAAATATTGATTAGGTTTCCTCGAAACAATGACGATACTTTTGTCGATTATTTTAATACAATCGGCTTCCGGCTTGATTATCAGATACTGATTCAGTAGGAATTCAAATAATAATAAATTATTTATATTTGTAACGGTGTGGTTAATAAAACTAGCTTGAAGGTTTAAACTGCGTTCGAGAGGAGTGGTCAGTGTCACTATTTCATCATTACGCTGACAGCTGTTGAACGTTGTTTAAATGTTCAGATCGCTAACGGTTTTATTGGAGGAATTGACATCTTACCAATATTTTCCCGGAGACTAGGTAGTCCAGGTCAGCTAAGCAGTCGCTCCATGTAGAATACATATAGTATTCAGCTGCGTCCGGTTAGACTGAAATCCGGTTCCAACATAGTTAGTAAAAAGAGGCAGATGATGATTACATCTCATATGGATAGCTCCCGTTTCAAAGTTTCCTGTTAAAACTAGGTCAGAAATCAATGCACAATGTAATACGGTTGTAATTCCAAATGATTTATCGATTCCGATGCTGCATCTCGCCCACTCTTGGTGTGGGCGAGTTTACACGGGTAACAGTCTCATTTGCATTACGTCGTCTGCGGCATTAATGATAGCGGAGATGGCGCGCCGGCTGCTCCTTAATTAAGTTTCTCTTGTGGACTAAGGCAGGGCACGTCCTATAGAATTCTGGTCACCTTTATGAAATAAGTGTCTTGTAGGTTTTTCGTTCTTTTTCATTACAAACCAATGGAGAACGTCAACAAAGGTCCTGTTATTATTTGTCGTTTTGTACTTACTGTCTATAAAAGGACCTGAGTTTATGTATGCATCCCCTTTTTGTGAGACTTGATCAACTTTGTGTCCCCCTGAATTATTAAGCATGGTTTTGGTTCGCAAAGTATATGAATATTCATTACACTAAATTGGGCTATCGCATAATAACGCAATAATTTAAAAATTATCATTCCTAAGACTCGGTCCCAGTCATAATGGAACTTAGTAGGTACCTGCACCACCACACCTACATTTGCGCGTGGGTGTGTCCAGGCCACATGAATTATAACTGCATACAAGCTAATGTAACCTAGTGCGATGACGTAAGAGGGAAATTAGCCTCTTCTCCAAGGTACTGTTAGAGGTCCTATGATGGCAGATTGTTCTGGAACTTGTTAATACTGGCAGCTTAGAAAAATAATTAAATACAATGTAAAAAGAATATAACATTGTCATCAGGACAGACTAGAAATAACTTATAAAGAAAAGTCATGTATTTTTTTATCTATACTAATATTATAAAGCAGAAGAGTTTGTTTGTTTGTTTGGTTGAACGCGCTAATCTCAGGAACTACTGGTTCGAATTGAAAAAAAAATTGTGTTGGATAGTCCATTTATCGAGGAAGGCTATAGGCTATATAACATCACGCTACGACTATTAGGAGCGGAACAGGAATGAAAAATGTTGCAAAAACGGGGATTTTTTTCCTTTCGTTTTTCTCTCTAATGTGACGCAGATGAAGTTGCGTGGGTCAGCTAGTTTAAAGATAATATAAAAAGAGTTCAATCAAACAAATATATAATTTGACTAGCTGACTCGCGCAACTTCGTCTGCGTCTCATAATTTGAGATTTAAACTATCCTATCTCTCAAGTTGGATCGAACTGCACACGGTGTGCGAATTTTATTATAATCGGTTAAGTGGTTTAGGAGTCCATTGAGGACAAACATTGTGACACGAGATTTATATATATTAAGAAGTGGAGCACCCCGTACACCGAGTCCTTCAATAACATAATATTACGCATGTAATACCCGAAGATTAAGGCAGAGGGGTATCTAATAGTACTTCACATTACGCCAATCCTTTTGCCATCAACTGGGTGCAAAGACAACAAAACCCAATAATACTTGACCCGACCTGAGTATCGATCCTTGCACCACATGCTCACCAGCAGCGCCTGACATCACAAATCCTGCGAAGCAGTCTTCCATGAAATTAGTTAAAATATTCTAAGATACGAAAAAGGTGTTCATTATGGTTAAAAAAAAGTATGAATCATCATCGTGATCATTTTCAGCTGAAAGACATCCACTGCTGGACATAGGCCTCCTCCAAGTGTCGCCACATTGACCGGTCCCGAGCGACTCGCATCCAACTTGCAACTTTTACCTTCAAGTATGAATGCTCAAAGTTAAACCAGTTTAAAAAGAGATTACTAAGCAACATTTAAGTTCAATTAGATAAGTCTTTTCACAGTAGCTAGCGTCTCTTAAACCATTAAAGAGTTGATAACTGATACGATAGTAGCTCCAGGATAACATCGCGATTCCTGAATGTCACTGTTACCTATCTTTAGACCTCTGAATGAAACTTAAATGGACTTCGGGGCGGTTAGATCCGATGTAAAGGGAATAGATACCGTAAAAGTAGATATAATTGCCGACCAAAAGGCTTTTAGGGTGGTTTAATGGTAAAAGGGATTATTTATAGATTTGTCAAAGTACTTCAATAATGTTTTGTTGATGATACTAATGTTTAGCCGTCTGGTTAGTGATGGCCCATTCCAATCCTAATTGTGAAAGCTTTGATTGTGGAGGTCAGATAGGCAGTCGATCCATGTAAAATACTGGTATTCAGCTTCATCCGGTTAGACTGGAAGCCGACCCCAACTTACTTGGGAAAGGCTAGGCAGATAATGATGATGATCGTGAAATTCTGTAAGTCATACGCAGTGAGTTGAACAATTTCTTGTTTCATGTTAAAGCATAATTTTATTATCTTGAGTATAAAAAAAAATCCCTCTCATTGAGAGGAGGCCGTGTCCCCGCAGTGGGAACATTATAGGCTGATGATGATGATAATAAAAAAAATATCAGTCTGAGGTTGCGGATAGAAGTGAAAACCAAGCACTCTATATCTGCTACGGGTTGTGCCCCGCGCACGCCTGACAGTGCTACGCCGTAGCGGATCGGCTACGAGTGCTACGAAGCGTTAGGTGACGGTCACGCGAGTTTCATGATTTATTATTTAACCCAAAAATGTGTTCAACGAAGAAGTTTGCACTTCAAAAATATGTTTTGCAGATATTTTTTTATATTGTATTGCCAAAGAAATATAAACTCAAAAACTAGCAATAACACGCCTCTTACACTATCTCCATTAATATAATAACTATATTTCTAACTTTGCTGTATACACAGCGGTCTATAAAACTAGGACGTGCCTAGCTCCGATACGGTTTGAAAAACGTTTGGCTTCCAGCCACAGTATTTGGTCCTATCGTAAACTTGGAAAGTCTTTTCCGTACGTGTTTTAATATTATCGACTTCGGTGATGGTCGGGAATTTTCGGGAATGTTCGAGTTTAGAAGTCGTTGTATGGATGTCGTTAGATGGGAATTGGTTCCTGTTAAATGGTAATAGGGTGGGTTTTTATGCTCTAGCTTTGACTGCCTTGTTCGTCTAGTAGCGTGAACATTGAACATGAAGTCTTGCATTCAGTTCTCGGGTTGAGCACATAGTTATAGAGTTTTCCATTAGAGAGTATTAGAGAGTTCTCTGTCTCCGCTCAAAGTCTATATATAAACAAATAAATATCGCAGTACATTACATACAGCGCCATCTAGTACCACACTAAGCATCGAGGCTTGTGTCGTAACTTCACTTCCTAAATATGTGTGTGACGTAACTATCAAACCTACAGCTACGTTCAGAAATTTTAAATTAGATATAATTGAAAGCAAGGAAGAAGACATTATCACAGTCTGCAAGGACACAGTTTTTAGGACATCAAGAAACATTATGAAAGCTCATTATTGAATTAAGACCACAAACGAGGGACCGGGGACAAAAGACAGACTCCTTCGTGCATATTTATTATTCTTGATTCTTTAGAAAAGTTTTCTTGTTTACGACTTCTCGGGTTGTTTATCATGCTCTATAGTTGATATAGGTCTAGTAATTACTTTCCACGTTTTTATAAAATGTAGTTAAGGTGAAAGCGTCAGGGTAGCCCGCGAAATTCAAACTGAACTTGGGGGGCGACCAACCCCACTTTTTTTTCTAGGATGGGGAATCATCAAATAACTTCTGCCACTCTGGGCAAAGCGGGAGGGAGTAGTAGACTAAAACCCATCCGTGTTCCTTCCTCGCCCTTTACGTTCCGGGGCCGCGGTATCTCTTTCGAACAGGCCCGCAACCCCGGCAGGCTTCGGCCCTTGCGGGCCCCTCTCTTTATGCTGACATCTCTTTGAGGCGCGCGTGGAACACGAACGCGCCGTCTACACGGCCTGTCGTCATTTCGTCAGACGGACGGCTAGCTAGCCCATAGCTAACCGTCCACAGGCCCGCGTCAACGGTGCTCATCATTTTCCAGCCCTTGTTACTTGGAGTCGGCGCAACACGTTTAGCTCTTCCATTCTCCCCCGTCAATAATCACGCTATCATTTACTCTTTTTTTTCCTGACTTTACCCAGTGTGAGGCAAAACCTCTAAAATAATACTGGTATGTTTATGATGATGCAGGATTATCCTCGCGTACATATATGTTCAAAATTGTTCCACTATTTCCAGTAGAATTCGCGTCGCTGCATCTGAGCTAGCCGTAATATGAATGAGAACATATTGTGCATAACCCTGAGCGTGTCAGAATAGTTTATGAAATAGAGAGACTAGCTATTGCCCGTGGATTCGTTCGTTTTATGGTCGAAATTTATCCCAAGAGAATGTATTTCGTTGAGTGTTATAATGTAGATATACATTTCATCATCATCATTCTCTTGCCCTTATCCCAATTCATTTGGGGTCGGCGCAGCATGTCTTCTTCCATACTCCTCTATTTTTCAAGAGTAAAAGCTACGACGAAATTGAGGCTATGATATCGTTGCTTTAATATCTTGTTTAATAAATTTATATGTCTGAGGTCATTAATTATTAGTGGAGGAAGCCGTCCCTGGCTTTTTCCGATCCCAAGACATTGTCACAGGGCTAACCTAAACCTAAAAAAAAAAACTAAATGTAATACAACTCGTATTCAATGCATACACGCACTCACCCTCACTCCCACACACACACACTCACTCCGACACACACACACACACACACTCACTCTCACAAACACACTTTACCCTACCTACATACACCTCACAAATGCGCTCCTCTTTTTACTTTTTTACTTTAATATTCTTTAATTTTTAAGTTCAGTTTTTAAATTAGTATAACTTTCTATAGCTCTAAGTTGTATTCAATTGCATTGTAATATTAATGTTATGCGGAAGAGCGGAGTCACCTAACACAAGCATCTCCTTGCTTAAAAGGTGGTCTCCAAATCCTTTTTCTTTAAGCCTTTTGCAATTGAAATAAACATTTTTTTTTTTTTTTTTTTTTTCGTCATCTCATCAGACACTTCTTTTCTTGCCATATCCTTCTTAACACAGTCCATCCATCGTTTCTTTGGTCTTCCTCTACTCAAATACCTATCCACATTCATACTCAAAACATTTTCACGACATTTTTTTTGTAGATATACATTTATGAAAGAATTTTCGGAGTTGTATCAGAAGTCTGCCTCGTTGGTCTAGTGGTTGCAAGCGCTACCGCTGAGCATGACGTCCTGGGTGCGTTTCCCGGGTCGGACAATATGTTATTGGGTTTTTCCATCAAGAATTTCTCAGTAGCAACCACGGAGGATATGTGCCCGGTTTTAGGCAATAGGTTCGCTCCTAACATGGAACTTAAACATAACTGTGTGTGAATGTGGGTGTAATATTATAAGGTACAACCTCAACCTACATCTCGGAGATTACAGGCATGATGTTATAATTATGTATCAGTAATTCCGATGATTACCCAACATACAAACTTACGAACATACTAAACAATGTAATGTTTGTATAGACATAGACTTGTGGATTCTAAACACAACACAATACATCAAAAATCATGACCCACAAAACTGACAATATAAAGATAGCTCCAACAACAAATCCAACCATATAACTACGACAGAAACATAAACACATTGCACTAACTAGCTAAACACATGTAAATCTCTCGGCAGCGCTTCATGACGTAGGCGAAGCCCCACGGGAGAAGCCCCACAAGTGCTGCATTACCAAGATTATTATTATATTCAGCTCTTGTGAAGACTTGAGTAGCAATCCTTTGACAGAATCTGAGTCTGGACGACCCGAATGGCGTAGTGGTGATGAGGCTGCCTTACGTTCTTAGGGTCCTGGGTTCGAATTCTGGTAGGACCAAATGTTTGTGTGATGAGCATTACACTTGTTAGCAGGACATTTGTTTCAGAGTCATGGATGTTTAGATGTAATAAGTATGTATTTACAAACAAAAAAGTATACATCTAGTATATCAACTTTCTGGTATCCACGACACAAGCCTTGCTTAGTGTGGCTTTAGATGGCGCTGTGTGTTAATGTCTATATTTAGTCTATGTGAACAGGAGATTGAGAAAATGTACATAATAATTTCAACTCCATACTCGTAACTTATCTTTAGTTACAGTTAAGTCTATAAAGGAGGTCCTGGCTAAATAGTAACAGCCGCACAGGTCAAGGTTCTGTCGTGCTGGTCCAGGTTGGTCCGTGCCACTGTGGATGGATGACCATCATTTGATACCGAGTTCCCTCCGTTCCTCGAAAAGCACCTTAAGTCGTTTGTGCCAGCTGTATATTTGACGTTCGTTAGGAGTTAGCTGTAAGTCTGACATCCAGTCTTACCAAGGGGTATCGTATTACCCAGTTACTGGATTGTGGAGGTCAGATAGGCGGTCGCTTCACATAAAATACTGATACTCAGCGGCATCAGATTAGACTGGAAGCCGATCCCAACAAAGTCTGGGAAAAGGCCAGTGATGAATAGTATTTTTATGCTAAGTGCATCTGCTGTCTATATTGTGCATTTGACAAACTCGTCTCAAGGCTATGGTGTGAGACTGTTCAACTACCGAACGGAATAATTTGACAGAATCAGAATCATATCTTTATTTGCTTTGAATTTAGGTACAGGTATAAGATGTACAATAAATAATGTTGTAAGTAATGTTGTACATAATTGATGATTTCGGCTACAGTCTACCTTACGGCATGCAAATTATTACATAAAATAGAAGTAGCCTATCTGTCTCTTATGGGGAGGAGGTCTGATCCTAGTGGAGGGAACATTAAAGCCCGATTAGATATACTGGAGGCCTATCTTTCCGCATTCATTCACTTGATTTTGGTGGGGTCCACCTTTCTGCTTAATCTTGTCTACTCGTCTCATCTTTAGATTATCTGTTGACTTTTACGCTATCTTGACACCGTACTCATTTGTATCCATCACCTGAGAATATTTTACAATTCTGCCCGCTGCTGTGGTAACATGAATTTATTTATAACCTGTACTTTTACCAATATCAATATGAGCGGCTCATGCATTCATATCCTTGATAAGTTGAGTCATTATAAATTCAACGAATTGCAATCAGTCAATCAGTGTCGTAAAAGTTAGTATTTGTGTATGAATATCAATACTTACTTTATATAGTAACAAATTAAAAAAAGAAGTAAGTCCCAGTAATCGATGATAGTATTTGGTGTGTATGTTACCGTAAAATTGTAAAACCCGTTAGAATGTAATCTATCTAGCGAGATTGTAATATCTCGAAAGATTGTCAAATTTGGCAGATTTAAGTGTTTCCCTGTCTGTTCAGAAAAATGTAGCAATTTTCCGTTTTTGTGGTAAAATCATTGTTGTAATAAGTGGGTGGGATATACCTCTGTGTTACCATACTATTACGATTTGACGAAGAAACATTAATTTCTAAACAATGCAGCCAAGTTTAACACAGCAAACTTAAACAACAGATAGTATAGTTCCTATGCAAGGAAATATTAAACTCAAGCTATCAAATCCTGGCACAAGGAGCAACTGCTAAGATGTTAGAACTTTGAAAGTCGGGCACTCGGGAGTTTTCGAAGTCGGAGACAGTATTGAGTTTCGACTTGAAGTTTTGCTTGAAACAAAGGTTTTTGTGTAGAAGATGCCTGCATCACCCACTGTAGGCTTGTCTTGTTTATTTTAAGATTAAAAAATAAAGCTCCAAAAAGCTGGCGAGGTGATAAAAAAATACAAGATTTTTCCCTAAGACGGCGGGTCTTTTAATATCGTGTCGAACATAAAGACATTCTCATGGCCGAAATTAATAAAACCCAACCTGACCCTCCCCAGCCAGACCGAGAAAAAAAAAACAAATAATTCAGAGACGCGAGCACCGGCTGACGTAACGTCTAAGGTAAATGCAATAACCACCATCAAATGACATACCCAAATAAAAATAACCTTTACACAACCGATACAGAAGCTTCTCCGTCCAAAAATAGAGTACAATTTGCTCTAACATCACACAGTTGTATAAGACGTTTCAATTTTTGGTTGGAAATATAGGGCGGTGGATACTCCACCCCAGCTAGTTGTACTTCCGTCAGTCGTATTTCGAATGTCGTGAGAGACGCACGTTTGTCGCGTCGCGTATTATGGTGTTTTCATAGTTTTTGTGATAGTGAAATGGCTAGGAAACGGGTAAGGAGTGGTTTCACATAATTAAAATGGGCTAGGTTATCCGCTAGAGGTTTTACGTACTAATTAAAATTTGGTTTTTACGTTTCATTTTTTTCGTCAGCTGCGCCCTGTTTTTTGATCGTTCGTTCTACTGTGTTAAGTAGAATTTATTTTTGTGTGTGCTGTGAGGTTTTATTTATACGTTTTTTGAGCTGTTTTCATCAAGTTTTCATTTTGAAGTTTGGCTGCTAAGTAGAATGCGTACTTTTGGGTCAGGTCAGAATATCTTATGATGATAGTTTTTTAACAGTATTCCTTTTTCTTGGGGACCTCGCCTCTTTCATATTGGTTGTTGGGATCTATGAGTCTGTTGTGTAAATTCGAATTAAAAAAAACCTGCATACGATTCAATAAATTCTAAAAAGTTTTCACGTAATTATAGCTCAATATAAAACAAAACACTATATAGAAGTTCACAGACATTCTTTTGTAAAATTAGCATTGCAATTCGTCTTCACATACCACAAAATAACAATGTATTCTCATCTGGCAATGTAAACGTTGATTCGAAATCCCATTAATGCGGAATGGATAAACGTTTGAACACTCGTCATCGATTGGTTTTACTATAACATGTTATTTTTGTGCTGCGTTTAGATTTGTGTGGTTAACTGTCCACTGGACTTGCCACTCTACTAATCATGGAACGAATTTTCATTTGATTCCTTTATAGCAATTAATTAGAAAGTGTTTTTCAGTTATCATGCACTTTTCACTAGATTGTTTTCTTGTTTACAATTATTTTACCTTCTCTCAGTAAGATAGGCGTCTGTGAATGAGAGAACTATTTACTATAGCTGCTTAATTATAGTATACGAAAAGCCCAGTCATCCCTAGTTATCCTGGCCATCAATTAGGGACGTCTTATTCAGCAGTAGTTAATTACAGGCTAATAAATTCAAGATGCAAGTTTCATTACAGTGCTTACAGGCGTCCGTAGTTTGAAACTTAATTTGCTGACTTGGTCAGGTCAGCCATTGCAAATTCGATTTGGTGCTGTAAGTTAGTTAGGACCTCATTTACTTTAGCAAAATAATTGAATTTTGACTAATGAAATTTGCGTTTTTTAGCAATTTTAGGGAATAAATATGCTTTACCATTAAAAACGAATATGTTTATATACACTTATTTTGAAATTGCGTGAGAATATGTGATATCTATTCGACAACCATTTGAACTAATCAATCATTCCCTTGTTATTGCCTCCCCTATTCCTTATTTACAGCGTAGTCCTTATTTTCACAAAAGTTCGTAGATAGATCAATATCGTGTTTTTTGTATTGTTGTGATAAAAGAGACATCAAGTTTAAAAAAATAACATAACTCAGCAAAGATTGTTCAATATTCTATAGCTTCAAAATTTTGACGTTATTGAGTATGTTTTAGACCAAAAATAATGCCATACACTATCATCATAAGCTTACGCAATGCTTACCACAGTTAAGTAGATAATCTTCATTTATAGCTCAACATTGCGCATTAGCTTTATCAATATTGCATCAAAGTACCCTATTAAGGGTACATTTTAATGCGGCGGCGACCTCTCGCGTCCGGCCCTGGTTCAATCCATGGTCCGGAGCGAGACGGAATGGGAAGCCGTCGCCTCCTTCTGCGAAGCAGTCATGCTAGCGAAGGAGGTGGCGGAACGAGAGAGGGAGAGATCCTCTCTTCCCGGCCGCCGCGGGAGACGCAACGGGCGTCGGGGGCCACGTGGTGGCTACCGGCCACCGTAGATGCGGGCCTGTGGACGGCTGGCTATGGGCTAGCTAGCCGTCCGGCCGTCTAACGACGACGACAGGCCGTGTCGACGGCGCGTTCGTGTTCCACGCGCGCCTCAAAGAGTGTCAGCAAAAAGAGAGGGGCCCGTAAGGGCCGAAGCCTGCCGGGGTTGCGGGCCTGTTCGAAAGAGATACCGCGGCCCCGGAACGTAAAAGGCGAGGAAGGAACATGGATGGTTTTTAGTCAGTAAGAGTCTGACACTCCCTCCCGCTCCGCCCAGAGTGGGGGGGGTCATTTGATGATTTCCCATCCTTAAAAAAAAAAAAAAAAAAAAAAGGGTACATTTTAATTAACTATGCTGTTTTAGTACTAATAACAGCTCTTAAACAGCACATTAGCATTTGTGATGCCTTAATCAAATCATAAAATGTTTACTTATAACGTAATACTAAGTATTTTCAAGGTTTTCTTCAAATAAACTGTTATTTACTTTACCGAATTTAAATAATGCGATAAGCTACTTATATTAATTGATACGTTCAAAATAATTTAGGTGTTAAAAAGTACACAGTGAGAAACATTTAATTCGTTTGTTAATAAAAATTACTTGCATACCAACTTGCTGAAATGACTCGACCCTTCTTTTGAACGTCTATTGTACTCGCCCCTAGCTAAAGTTTCAATAATAATACTTTTAGAAGTACTTTGAATATAAGGGTTGTTTTGAAGTTGAATTTGAATGTTTTGATGGCGGAATATCGTATTCGTCGATTGAATGTTAAAATATTTGATTAATTATAAACATATTTTTTGTGGAATTGTGGTTTGTCTGATCAAAAAAGCCAAAATGTATAAAAACATAAACCACACTTATAAAATTCAATACTATATCTAGTCACTAGCACTAGCCTGAAATTAAAGGTACTTAAATGCAGCTTCAAAAATACAAATAATTTTGTATCGAAATATCTTTGTCATTATTGAAAATAATATCACTATTCTAAAATTCTTTCTTTAATTGTGTATTTGAAACGTTATGCATTAAAAAAATTATAAAATTTTAACAATCAGTTTCTATCCAACTGAAAATTTTTCTTTATGAACCACAATGGTTTTTATAAACCATAAATTATGATAATAACAATCAATCTTACATTTTCAAAAGGGGAGAGCCGACTATTTACGTATGCCCCTTGCGTGCTTACAGTAGACCAATCAACCCCTGAAGAAATTCAAAACCGAATAGTTACTTACAAAAAACGAATACTTAACCTGTATTTCAATACATGATGCATAGGTAGGTAATACATTCTTATGGCTCATTTACATTGGTCGGTTTGAGGTCGGTCACCGAAGGCGGCGGCCGCATTCGGTTTAACTGAAACGCTCACCTAAATTGAGTTGTTTACATTGGTCGGTTAACCGAATTCGGCGACTTGATTGGCGACGAGCGGGGCACGGCGCACTCGACACCTACAACGGGCTCGACCGAATACGGCCAAACCGAATACGGCCAAACGAATACCTGTTTATATTAGTCGGTGACCGAATACGGCCTGCAGCCGAATACGGTCTAACCGACTTAATGTAAATGCGCCATTAGAGATCCTAATCTTCATTTCATCTGCCTGTCTTTTTTCTCAACTATGTTGGGGTCGGCTTCCAGTCTAACTGTATCCAGCTGAATACTCAGTATTTTACATGGAGTGACTGCCTATCTGACCTCCACAACCCAGTTAACGATAGCACTTGGTAAGACTGGTGTCAGACTTTTTGGGCCACTGACTACCTGTAACGACTGTCAAAGATGGCAAGCATGGCTTAACCTCAAGATCGACCCGAGCGGCTGATATTATTTAGCCACGAGCTCCTCCCCATACATGCCTATGTACTAAACATAAATAGAAACAAAGCTTGAAACTCGAGTATTGAAAATACGATTCCAATTTCTAGATATTCCAATAGGTTGGTGTGGCCTTCACCCTCTGGCCGTGTGCAACAATTTCCAATAACCAATCAACACAAATATTTGTTTGCAAACGTTTGTACACCAAGTATTGGAAGTTATTGAATTTTATCTTTTGATAGGATTCGGTGAACTCTTTTCATGTGTCTCTCAAATTGGTACCTCTCAACCAGATGCTCTCGACATATTGCATACAGATACTGGAGCAGTTTTTCTGGCTGCTCCAATATCTGTATGCACAACAATTTTAATAAAGAATTCTCCTTTCTTTATTAAAATTGTTAAAATATAGACGAAAACAGACAAAGAAAGGAGATTATAGAAGCCCAACCCAGACAGAAATTGAATGAATGGGACCCCCTTTCTCCAAGAGTGGGACAAGTAAAGCTAGCAAAAAGAAAAGGAAATAAAAACAAATGACAGAACATTTCTTTTCATATTAAATGACACGTCTTTAGCCTGATTTCTGAGATGTCGTAAAAAGCTATTCGAAAATTTCAGACCCCATGATTAATAAAAGATTCGAATACTTAAGTGTGATAGCAACCTTTTTCTTTCAAACAATTTTGATTAGACCTAATTTACGCTAGGGAATGGGCAACTACAGTACTTTCACAGTTTTTGTCTTGTGACTGGGACTGTAGCTACTTTAAATGTTCATTTTTGTTTCGACAATTCAAAAGTGCCTGTAACTGGCCTACTTGAAATAAATGCTTTGATTTTGATTTTTTTGATTTTGATAGCTCCAATTGTAATTTCCTTCCATCCCTTTATTATTAAATCTAAGTAAAAGATTATCAGATCAGGGCCGTTCGGTATAGATTGATGTTAGATATCAGATGATCAGCATTGACATTGAAATAAACAAAGCATTCTCACTCCTAGGTGTGCGCGTTTATACTCGTAGACAAAGGCGATCCACATTTATTGATACCTGCTGTAATAGTTGTAGGATTTATATATCAGGCTATGTGTTAAACAGAATATGATTCGTGACCGTACACGTATTAGTAGTTACAGAATTATAATCACTCAAATCATTAATACAACTCTGTAGTTTACTTAATATCATTTAATAACTATTTATAAGGATCATTATCTGCTACAGAATTAATCAAAATCATCTAGGATTTACAAAAGAATCTGAACGCGATAAACACATTCACACGCGGTTTAAATTTGCTGAACGCGCGGTGTAATTTGCTGTAAAAGGGATAATAATGTGACGAAAGACGCAACATGCGGAATATAAAATGTCCAGAAAAGGGTACATATAAAATCTGATGTCTCATGAAGAGGAGGTCTCAGTGGCAGCATATGAATGGGTACATTATAAGCTGATTATTGATTCATAAGGGATTTATTTCACTCCGTCCATCTCGGTCTACAAGTTCAACGAAACAATTTGGCAGTGTCACCACTTCACACGAATAAACACAAAACAAGCCCATTAGGACGTCTGACTATTAATGAATTTGTCCAATGTCCACGCTACCCCTATAGCGAGCGACCCCTATGTCACGCAGTTTGCCCTAGCACGTCCGTTTATTACAAGAAACCGTATTACCCCTTGCAATTATCCGTAAATGTTATATCGTTGGGGTCATCCTCCAGTCTCCAGTCTCCTGTTTGGGCAAAATTACGATTTCTTGGGTTTTTTTTGGTATAGTATCTTGAACGTCAACATGAGGTCGTCGTCTGCTTAATTGAGACTGGCCTATGAATTTCTTACAAATTAGGATCCCAGCCAGGGTTCAAAATATGGAAAGCGAACCTACTGGCAAATTAATTTATTGTGTCTGGTCAGTGGTCGGTAACGCATCAGTAAACCTTGGGTACTGCAGGTGCATATAGGTGGCGGTTGCTATTTTCCACCGTAGAAACCGTTTGTTTCGTGTCAAACGTTAATATATATCTTTTTTTACTACTATTACTACTACTGACTACTCAATTGCTCCTTGGCAAAGGCTTCCTTCCACTTTTATACAAGCTTGCGCGTCCTTCTTATAACTGTTCACATGAACTGTAATTTCAGTTACAAAGTATTTCTACACAAGAATACAAAAATAATGGAATCTCCAAAAAGAAATTACAACAAACAGTTTCGTTATACGTGTTTAAGCCTTTATTCTCTAGATTCACGAAACAGGCGCATTTACCGAGTTCCATCCGAATCGTTCCCCCAATCCTCTTTCAACGTGGATTACTACGATTTCTTCCATTTTTTTTTCATTCTTCCATTCCGCCGCTGGTCGAGATAGTCTACCGAATACAGAAAATTTCTGAATGCAATCTCGATATGAGTTGCGAATGTAATCCTTGGATGAGCTCCGGTTTGGATTAAAGCTGGATTGGAAAGCGAGTTGGGAGTAATTAGGGAGTGAGGGAGTTTAGATGTTAAGCTAGGTAACTTGAATTTGAAAAGGTATGTGAAAGGTAAATTGAATATGCATATGGCTTTAGTTGATAAGCAAATGATGGTTTATTAACTGAAATGCGTTCAGGAAAAACGGCGAAACTTTGAGAACTGTTGGGAAGACCTGGCCCGTTTAAGAGATAGAATTCCCAAAACATCTATTATAAAAAAGAAACTCAGCAGCTGAGCTTTTAGGCAATCCCCTATAGAATACTCTTGCTGGAAGCTGGAAGTTCAAATTATTAAAGGCTAATTGACTTGATTGACAGCCAATACAAGCGCAAATATAATTTGATTGAAATCTTCTCAGAATTTTTAATTAACCAAATACTAACTACGGCGACCTTGGTGTCTTGACTTCAGAACTGCGGTTTCAGTCACCGATAGATACAGATATTTGAACAATCAATCAATAAATCCCAAGTAAAATGTAAGAGGAAGGAAATCAACTATGGAAGGTAAATTCGAAATGGATAAACCTGAATTGATTGATTAGATAATTTATAAGCCAATGGCTGATGATCATTTTTGTCTGTTGCCATGTGATTTAGATGTTATCTAGTCTATTAACGGCTTCTAATTAGTATTTTCAAATAATTGCTTACTATTTATTAATAGCTATGAACCTACCAGCAGTGATCTGGATTAAAAAAAACGCTTTTCTAAATGAGGCTTAAAATTAAATTATTACGCTCACTGGTCCGTATGGGTTTCATAATCTATCATAATTTAAACATATTTCTAGTAGTCAATGGTGAGTACTAAAAAGGCGAGACTGAAGCCTGAAATTCTGGACAGCCAGTCCTTTTAAGGAGGTCGTATTATTTAGAAATTGGGTAGTGGTGGTCAGATAGGTAGCTGCTTCATACAGCTGCATCCGGTTAGGATGGAAGCCGACCCCAACATAGTTGATAAAAGTTTAAACGATGAGGAATAAGTATTACCTACTAAGGAATCATTAATTATATTTCAATCATTCCTATCCTCATCATCATCATCATCGTCCTGCCCTTGTTCCAATTCATTGGGGGTCGCAGCATGTCGTCTACGCTACGTCCATACTTCTCTATTACTCGTCATTCTCTATTACGAGTATTTTTCAATAATTCCCGTACTTTCATTTTATACTGCTATCGCTATATCGCCTATTGTTGAACTTAACGTCCACACGTGTATCTGTCCAACAATACATGAACGGCAGCTTTTATTTCCTCTGCTAGTTGAGTTTCCGAGAAACACATAGGAAATACTAATACAAAATAATGTACTAAATTCTTGGTAAAAGGACTTAAATCTTTTCAAATACGTTGTTGGTGGGTAATCACACCTTTGTGTGGAAAATTGTAGGAGCTTATCATATTAAAAGAAAGTCTTTCGAGATAGCAAAGTAGTGAATGTGTACGTTGAACTATTCTCGGAAAGGACGGGATTACGAGAACCCAGAAAATAGCATGAAAATTGCATTTTTCTGTACACGTGCTACAGATTTTATCCGAACGAGTAATAAAAGTAGGGAAGCGCTGCATTTTAAACATTCACTTTTAAAAATTCTTGTCGCAATGGGTAGGGAACAAAAATGCACTGAAAATTACGTAGTTTCTTTTATAAAGAATATATTTTGATGGTATTTGGAGATCCTTTTCAAAATTGCTTTTAGCTAATTGCACTTCAGTTCGATATTAGGGGTGCTAGAGCCAGTCAGCAAAATAAATATTCCATTTTGCCATTCGGAACGGCCTGTGCGGAATCAGAGCGACCCGAACATGACGACTAAGCACACAGAATATCATGTTATTCATTTTGACGGACCGTTTTGCATAGTACTTAAACATACATAATATATGAACAACAATATGTACGTCAACAGTCCCAACAAAGTATCTAAAATATGGCCCTTAGAACCAAAATAATACTTCAATAAATGAAATTTTTGTGAAAAAGAAAATAAGCAGAGAGACACACAGTTTTGTGTCCATGCTATTAACCGTTAAGAGTTTTGTGAGAATGCGATCCTGGCTAGTCCCATAAATGAATTTACACCAGATTCAAAGGTCTGTGCAAAATTTGCGCCCAATCAGGGGAAACTGGTCTGAAATTCTTCAGATTTGACGAATACTAAAAACTAACTAACATCATCATTCTCTTGCCCTTATCCCAATTCATTTGGAGTCGGCGCAGCATGTCTTCTTCTTCCATACTAAAAACTAACTAACAAGGCAAGTGAAATAAAAGCTTTATAAAAAGAAGCAATCCTCATTCATTCAGCAATTTTAACGCACTCTCCTAACCAAAAAAGCGTACTCAAAGGATAACAGTCACACATTTAATGCAGACGATAGCTATCGATCGAAGCTGACTCCGCAACTCCGCTTCAACGAACAACCGAACTCGCGTTAATACGTCACGACCATGCATTGATACACATATTACGTTCCACTTGCTACCTTATGTTGTTGGGGATGTAGTTGGAAATTGAGTGATGATGGGAGCGAGGTACTCATATTTGACTTTCGGAGTGATTTTGTTGTTGAGTGAAATATGGATATATGGTATTGTTAAGTTAGGTTAGTGGTTGAGTTTTGCGGAATAGACTTCCGGTGATGTAGGTTTTGAAATGGCTATGGTGCACAGCAACTGGCCTGTGATATTGTCTAAAACTTAAGTCACTTTTCGTGACTGAATATCCCTAATTGTGTCTACACATGGATTAATAAATTCATGATTATAGATGCCATTTAATAGAAATTGGATAACACAAAATAAAAAAAAATCTGTAAATAAACGAAAAGTCACATTTTGTTGAAAAAGGACTTGACTTACGGTATCAAAGGGCTTCAAAAAGGTTTAGCCCTATCAAAAAGAAACAGTATAGTTATAAGCCATAATAAAATCATTCGAAAGTAGTCAAGTACTTTCAAGCCCTTTATATCATCCACGAACAGTTATTTGATCATAAAATTCGCCCGAATTCCAAAGTTTTCACGCAAATCTGAAACGGCCGTGAATATTATACGATACCTTAATGAAGTTCTTATATTGACGGTGTTGTTATTCAAAAAGTTCTTGACTTAGTCTTCATTAACATTGTTCCTGACTGTACAAGAATGTTTTCAAAGAAAATTACTTGATAGTTCATCATATCTAAGAAAACTTTTCTGAATATTGACGAGAAACCTAATTTCGAATCCAAAATAACACTTTTAGAAGAAACCACCTCTTCTAAGTCTAATTCAGTTAGTAATGCACCATGCCTTTTCATTCTCTCTGATTCAAAACATCGAAAGGACCCTGCGCTCAAATCCTCAAGTCAAGCCTCATAAATCGCCCTTTGTCCGACGTTACTGCGCCATACTCTTCCCATCCACTCCACTTAATCCCATTCTGTCTGGCGCTGTCCCATCGTATTTCCAGAATTCGTCTTCAAAGTCCTCCTACATTTTCTCTATCGCATCGTTTATCGGCTTTTGGAGAACATATATGTCAATTTCTTTGACAGTTACTTTTTTAGTCACGGAAAAATATTCATCGTCTGTTAGGGGTGCTATATTCTTGTTCGTGTGTATTCGATGCGGTAAGATTTGTTGATCAACGAAGCCGAACCGAACCTTGTACGCATCTTCGGCTCGTGTCAATAAGCAAAACTCTTTTCAACATCTACCCCCTCGCTGGATAGTGCTCGTCAGCTCAGTGCTCTTTTTTGCAGTCGTGCCGACCCGAATGTGTGCAAGAAATGCCTTAATGTTCAATTTTCAAAGTTCGCGTCCAATGGTATCGTGATGAGTCAAAATAAAACCTCCTACCGTGTGGTTTCATCGTTTACTACCTTAAATTCATTGTTATAGCCAAATGAATGAGACTGCTTTCCATATTGTGGTAGATTTAATATTAATAGCAATTCCTACTGTTCAATCGTCCCTTTGTTTTGAATATCAAATGTAATATTATTGAAGTTTTGATTGATTTAACCAACTTTTTGTTTGGGGGTGAATAATAGAAGAGGCATAAAGGCTGTTCTTAGTTAAGTATAAAATCGATTAATTTCTACCTAATAGTAGGGTGGAGTAGATAAAAAGGTTCAAAACGGGTAGGTAATTTTGGAAAGCATCCGTAATGAAGATACATAAAAGGTCAAGACTTTTTGAGATTCATGTGCTTGAAAGTATATAAATTAATATTCTTTGCTTTAATATAGTCCAAGAATGTACCTGTGTCAGCTAGTCAGTATATAACGGCTTTAGTATTAATTAATTACTAAAATATATCGGTCCTTCGAGCCGGATAGAACAATAAATCAATGATTAGATTAATTTGATCTGAATTATGTTTCAAAACTGCATAGTTATCGTAAACTGCGCTGGTCAAGCCTATTCATTCATTACCTAGAAACAAAATTAATTGCCTAAACACTACAAATTATGAACGTGATATTCTAGGGACCGTGGGAAAATGATATTTGTAATATTCGCAAGCGATGGACTAATCGTATGGTTATTATTTACGATAATCTTAATAGCTACCGAGTTCAACGTGTCCCTTTTACCTGTGCTTTCGTAAATTATTGTACTTTAATCTTGCCTAAGCCTGTCGTAATCCACTGCTGGATACGTAGGCTTCCAAGTTACGTCACACCACACACACACAACTCTTGGTCCTTTGATTGATTTTCGTATCTTTGATATTATGTAACCATCAATACAATCCTTTCATCTTCTTTTCTAGTTTTATAAGCTCATCACAACTCTCCTGCGCTTACCCAAGTTTATACGGGGACGGCGCGGTATTTCGTCTCCATTAGAATTCGTTATCTCTTTTTCAGTCACATCGACATTCCTTATACAAGCTCATGTCATGGTTTTAAAATCTCGTTTATTGAAACTCTTAGGTCCATGTTCAGCGAATACATAACGGTCTGATTAACTAAAATATCAGTCACTAATGGCGCTGTAGCGGCACTAACATATTTCTTATCATACACACATACATACACACTACTTACGCAGATATAAAAACACACTCATATTTATTTAGACGATTCGACACATTATATTTAATATGTATCTAAACTTCACCGGACGGGCTCAGTGGAAACATACCTCTCGAGAAACCTGTTTCAACGCACGCCGGCCGCCCGGCGCGCGCGCACCGCGCACCGCCTCACCAGTCCTGATCTGTTCTCGACGCGAGCGCACGCCGCTTAAAACTGTTACTGTTCTGCTTATACCCGCTTAACGAAGTGTTTGATAGCGAATAAACATTCAGCCGAAGTGCGGCCTTAATTCACTGTGCTATCTAGGATAGCCTGCTTACGCTGTGAACTTTATAAACGCTTTTATCTCTCTGCCGATCTGTGCTTTCACTCATTCTAATTTCTTGTGACAATATTGTGTGTGCATGTGCTTTCAAGACATTATAAGCTGACTACAATATCTACCTGAAGACTTTCATTCCATCACCCCAGTGCACACCTATAAGGAAGTATCAACGACGACAAGGTAGGATTTACCCATACTATTCCTACATTGGTGACCCCGACTAAGAACAGCAAAACTTAACATAGTTCAGATCGCAAATAAGGCGAATATATTTTGCAAACATGGCGGACGGTAAACAGCCAGCAAGTCGCAAGTCATCTACCGAACGTACCGAAATGCGCGTTTCCACTGATTTATCGGATGTGCCGACAGAAATTTGTCGGGTAGCTGTTCGCATACCACCCTTCTGGCCTGATGAACCAGAAATATGGTTCGCACAAGTAGAGGGACAGTTTTCAATTGCGAATATTACTTCCGACACGACGAAGTTTCATTACGTCATCGGACAATTGGAACCACAGTACGCAAAGGAGGTTAAAGACATAATAGTGAATCCACCAGCGACGGAAAAATACCAGAAGATTAAAGGCGAACTCATAAAGCGACTCAGTTCATCCCATGAAAAGAAGGTAAACCAGCTGTTGATCCACGAGGAGCTTGGCGACCGCAAGCCCTCGCAATTTCTAAGACACCTTCAGAATTTAGCAGGATCCAACGTCCCAGAGGACTTTATTAAAACCATTTGGACCAATCGCCTGCCTGAAAACATACAGACAGTCATGGCGGCACAGACCACTCTTTCTCTGGAAGAGCTTGCGGACATAGCTGACAGAATCAAGGACATAACGACCCCCTCAGCCAGCGTTGCTTCAACCAGTGCGAACCCTCAAGTCCTAGAAGTGTTAGCAAAAGAACTTGTGGAGCTTCGGAAAGAAGTAAACGCGCTCTCCAGCAGAAACCGTCAATCACGATCCAGAGAGCGAGGACCCAGACACACCCGTTCATCATCGAAACGTTCAGACTCGAACTACAAGAAATTCCCAGTATGCTGGTACCATTTCAAGTTCGGCAGCAAAGCGAAGACATGTACTTTCCCTTGCGATTATAAGGCGGAAAACTCGACGGGCCGTCGCTAATGGCGACTGACGACTGCCCTAGCTCCGGTCGCCTTTTCGTTACCGACAGGAGAACCAAAGTACGGTTCTTGGTCGATACCGGTAGCGACCTCTGTGTGTTTCCTCGGACCCTGCTACGTGTACGACGTGCCAGCACCAACTATCAACTCTTCGCGGCTAACGGGACAGCTATCACAACTTACGGTTATCAGCATTTTAATCTCAACTTAGGGCTTCGAAGGGACTTCGGGTGGAACTTTGTGGTAGCCGACGTAACAAAACCGATAATCGGAGTAGATTTTCTCTCATTTTATAATCTTGTAGTCGATTGCCGTAATCAGCGTTTAGTGGACAATGTAACAACTTGTACAGCGACAGTTTCATTAGAACATACATTAGATAGCATACATTCTGTAAAGGTCATGACTGGCGAAACCGCGTATCATAAATTGCTCGAGGAATTCCCAGAGATTACTAAGCCACCCGGTACACACCGTGACACTGTTCATAACACAGTCCATCATATACGCACCACACCGGGCCCTCCGCTGTCATGCACCCCCCGTCGCCTAGCCCCAGATAAGCTTAGAACCGCCAAGCAAGAATTCGAGGCAATGTTAGCCAACGGGACGGCCCGACCTTCGGAAAGCCCTTGGGCGTCCCCGTTACACTTAGCCCCAAAAAAAGACAATGGCTGGCGGCCCTGTGGCGACTATAGAAGACTCAACGCCCGTACTATACCTGATTGTTATCCCATCAGGCACATACAGGATTTCGCACACAGCATTACAGGATGTACTATTTTTTCGAAAATAGATCTGGTTAAAGCCTATAACCAGATTCCCGTCAACCCGGATGATATACCTAAGACCGCGATCACCACACCGTTTGGAATGTTTGAATTTCCGTATATGACGTTTGGTCTAAGAAACGCGGGTCAGACATTCCAGCGGTTTGTAGACGAAATGACGCGCGGCCTCGATTTTTGCTATACGTATCTCGACGATTTCTTAGTGTACAGTAAGGATGAAACCCTCCACAAGGAACACCTGAGACAGTTATTTACCAGAATGAAAACGTATGGTATGGTGATTAATAACGCAAAATGCGTTTTTGGAGCGCGAGAAGTAAACTTCTTGGGATACACCATTTCAGAAAAAGGAACAAAGCCCTTACCAGAAAAAGTACAAGCCATTCGAGATTACCCAGCACCAAAAAATATACGGGAGCTTAGAAGGTTTTTGGGTATGATAAACTTTTACAGACGTTTCGTGCCCGAAGCTGCCCGAATACAAGCCCCACTAAACACTTTGTTATCAGGAGCAGTAAAAGGATCAACCCCAGTCAATTTAGCAGGAGACGCCCTTAAGGCTCTAGAACACTGCAAAGAAAGCCTGTCAAACGCAACCCTATTAGCTCATCCAGATTGCCAGGCCAAAATGGGACTAGTGACGGACGCATCTGATTTAGCCATGGGTGCCGTGTTGCAACAATACAAAGGCGGTCACTGGCAACCACTCGCATTTTTCTCCCGAAAATTAAACAATGCTCAACAAAAATACTCTCCATATGATAGAGAGCTGCTGGCAATCTATGAAGCAGTGAGACATTTCCGACATATGGTCGAAGCAAGAAATTTTACCATCTACACTGACCACAAACCAATCAGCTTTGCTTTCCATGAAAGGAAAAATAACTGCTCGCCACGACAGTACAGATATCTGGACTACATATCGCAGTTCACGACCGATATCCGCCACATTTCCGGAAAGGAAAATGTGGTTGCAGATAGCTTGTCGCGGATAGAAGAACTGCAGGAACCAGTAGCTCATGAAACTCTTGCTAAAACCCAAGAGTCAGACACGGAGCTGTCGGAGTTCCTCAATTCAACGTCATCACTTAGGCTAGAAAAAATCAGAGTACCAGGTAGCAACGTAAGCGTGTACTGTGATGTCAGTACGTCAACGGCCAGGCCTTTCATACCACGGGTTTTGCGAAAACAAGTGTTTGACAGTCTACATTCATTAAGTCACCCAGGAGCAAACGCAACCGCAAAACTAGTTGCGGAACGGTTCGTTTGGCCAGGGGTCAGAAAAGACTGCCGGGAGTGGTCCAGATCTTGCATCTCATGTCAACGAGCCAAGGTGAGTCGACATGTATCAGCACCATTAAGTACCTACACATTGCCACGCACTAGGTTTAGACAGATACATATCGACTTGATTGGTCCCCTACCCATTTCGCAAGGTTATCGATACTGCTTAACAGCCATTGACCGATTCACTCGATGGCCAGAGGTAATGCCGATTACTGACATTACGGCCGAGACCGTTGGCAAAGCCTTGCTGCATGGCTGGATATCTAGGTTCGGCAGCCCAACAGATATTGTAACAGACCGTGGACGCCAATTCGAGTCCACCCTGTTTCAATACCTGGGCAAAATAGTTGGATTCCGTCATCGACGAACCACAGCGTACCACCCAGCATGCAATGGACTCATAGAACGTTTTCATCGACACTTGAAGGCGTCTATTGTGTGCCATGCAAACGAAAACTGGGTTGAGGCTCTGCCCTTGGTTTTGCTTGGCATTCGTAGCGCTTTCAAGGATGACTTACAAACGTCTTCGGCCGAGTTAGTCTATGGCGAGCCGTTGAGGCTGCCTGGTGAATTTTTAGAGCAAACAACTAGTGGCACTAGTGACATGACAGACTTCACAGCGCGGCTTCGCAAAATAGCTCAAAAGCTGCAACCAGTGCCAACATCGCGCCACGGGAAACAAAAAGTCTTTGTTTACCAAGACCTAAGTACATGCGACTACGCATTTCTTAGAGAAGACGCATCACATAGTTCCTTGACCCCAGCATACACAGGCCCACATAAAATAAAAGAACGAGGCGACAAGGTTTTTAAACTGATGGTAAAAGGCAAAGAGGTAACAGTCTCCATCGATCGCCTCAAACCAGCATATATACTTGCCGAAAAAGGAACTGAACCAAATGGCCCCGTACTGCCTACTTCAAATAATTCTGATCAAGGGATACGTGACACCACCAGGACAACTAGTTCCGGACGTGTGGTAAGATTTCCGGATTATTATCGCCCCTAACCAGGTCTCTGGGGGGGAGTGATGTAGCGGCACTAACATATTTCTTATCATACACACATACATACACACTACTTACGCAGATATAAAAACACACTCATATTTATTTAGACGATTCGACACATTATATTTAATATGTATCTAAACTTCACCGGACGGGCTCAGTGGAAACATACCTCTCGAGAAACCTGTTTCAACGCACGCCGGCCGCCCGGCGCGCGCGCACCGCGCACCGCCTCACCAGTCCTGATCTGTTCTCGACGCGAGCGCACGCCGCTTAAAACTGTTACTGTTCTGCTTATACCCGCTTAACGAAGTGTTTGATAGCGAATAAACATTCAGCCGAAGTGCGGCCTTAATTCACTGTGCTATCTAGGATAGCCTGCTTACGCTGTGAACTTTATAAACGCTTTTATCTCTCTGCCGATCTGTGCTTTCACTCATTCTAATTTCTTGTGACAATATTGTGTGTGCATGTGCTTTCAAGACATTATAAGCTGACTACAATATCTACCTGAAGACTTTCATTCCATCACCCCAGTGCACACCTATAAGGAAGTATCAACGACGACAAGGTAGGATTTACCCATACTATTCCTACAGCGCATTTACATTAAGTCGATTAGAACGTATTCGGCTGCAGGCCGTATTCGGTCACCGACTAATATAAACAGGTATTCGTTTGGCCGTATTCGGTTTGGCCGTATTCGGTCGAGCCCGTTGTCGGTGTCGAGTGCGCCGTGCCCCGCCCGTCGCCAATCAAGTCGCCGAATTCGGTTAACCGACCAATGTAAACAACTCAATTTAGGTAAGCGTTTCAGTCAAACCGAATGCGGCCGCCGCCTTCGGTGTCCGACCTCAAACCGACCTAATGTAAATGAGCCATAACGTGTTCCCATACAAAAATGTGTTTTTAACAGCTGGTTTTAGATAATCAAACCGTCATCTTTTTGGTGAACATGGACCTAAGACGCAAATGATAGAAAAGTCTTGCTGTGGTATCTTTTTGCTTGACCGACCATGGAAACAGCTTGATATTATCAGTTAATAGAGTGCTGCCCCTTGCCCATACATCATGGGTTCATTTAGTATCCTTTAAGATTAAATCAAACATGGATTTAGGCTCATCTCTTGTGGTGGATTATTGAATAATCTCACAAAAGCAGTGTTTGTTTTTCTTACGTGTATTTCCTTATTTTGAAAACGAAATTAGTTATTTACAGACGTACGCGTGTACTGTATTGATTGTTACATCTCTCGTCTCTTCGAGTAATCATTTCACATATTTATTCAATTTGATACATATTGGATTTCTATTCTATTCGAAGTGTTTATATAGCTGTTAACACATTTCTGTAATTGAATAATTTTAGCACATTTTGGTGTAAGCGTTAACCGCTACTCTGTTAATGGCATGTTGAAAATAGATTACAGAGTTGAAATTATATCAGATCGTTGTAATCGAATATTTTAGGGTTGATTTTTTTATATGAAAAGAATTCTTTTGAGTTATTTATTTTTGTTAAATATTTATTTTATGACGACTCGAATGGCGTAGTGGTAGTGACGCTGTCTTACGCTCATAGGGTCCTGGGTTCGCATCCCGGTAGGAGCACATGTTTGTGTGTTGAGCATGGAGATTTGTTTCCGAGTCATGGATGTTTATATGTACTTATAATAAGTATGTATTTACAACCAAAAAAGTATATTATGTAGTATATCAACTATCTAGTGTCCATGACACAAGCTTTGCTTAGTGTGGCACTAGGTGGCGCTGTGTGTTAATGTCCAGCGATATTTTTATTATTATTTATTTTAATTTGCGTAACATAAGGTTTGACGACCCGACTGGCGTAGTGGTAATGCGGCTGCCTTACGTTTTTAGGGTCCTGGGTTCGAATCCCGGTAGGAGCAAATGTTTGTGTGATGAGTATGGATGGACATTTTGTTTCCAAGTCATCCATGTTTGTATCTATAATAAGTATGTATTTACAAACAAAAAATTCAATATGTAGTATATCAACTATCTGGTGTCCACAACACACGCCTTGCTTGGTGTCGCACTAGATGGCGCTGTGTGTTAATGTCCAGCGTTATTTATTTATTTTATTTACAAGGGCTTAAAAAAGCCTATTTTTCAGCCAGCTTCCTTTCTCAAACAACTCTACATACTGTAGACAGAAACCTTAGATCATTATCATCTGCCTAGCCTTTTCCCAACTATATTGGGGTCGGCTTCCAGTCTAACCGGATGCAAACGAATACCAGTATTTTATATAGAGCGACTGCCTATCTGACCTCTACCCAGTTAGTACTGGGTAATATGATATGGCTTGGTAAGACTGTATGTCAGACAATTTCGGCTACTGGTTACCTGTAACGACTGTCAGAGGTCTACAAATGATTAACGTGTTTTCCGAGGCACGGAGGAAACTCGGTATGGTTGTGTGGTCACTCATCCACGGACCAACCTAATCAAGCACGGCTTAACCTAAAGATCGACCCGAGCGGCCGGTATTGTTTAGCCGCGCGCTCTTTCAGGCAGAAACCTCTTCCTTATTTCAGTATCTCGTTTCCTAACCAGAAAAATCATAACTTGAATTAGACGTATCATACGTTATCGCCCCTTTCAAGTTCTTAAGTTTTAATTATAATGAAAGTGTAGCTTCATTAGTGTTAATTAACAAAAATGTGTGAACTTAAGTGTGTGAGCATGGACTGTTTGGTTACTTGAAGACATCAGCAGGATGGGAGTCAAGGGCAGGCAGTTCTTGGTGAATAGTTTGTTTTATTACGTAGTGCTTTAGATTTTGAGACTTGTTTACACGCCTTTAACGGGCCGGCGGAGCGTGCGTTTTTCATACAAACGTAATACCAAAATAATATGAAAATCAAACATATTGTTAAGGTAGTGTGTATATATGTCGATTGCATTGTAGATTATGTGAAACTGACTAATTTTAAGATGTTAATGTACCATATACTCAGAAATAAATAAATCTTATCTTATCTTATCTTATCTTATCTATGTTCCCAAATAAATATTTTGATAGTACAATGATATAAAGACGAGATATGAGGAATTTAAAATTTCTATAGAAAATGTATTGTTCTCATAACTCCTGTTAAAATAGGTTTACATTCAAAATATGTGTTAGGGAACCTATATATTCTGTAATGCATTAAGAATATGTTTCATTTACAAATTATTTTAGTATTAAGTTTGTATGAAATTCCCATGCTCCGCAGGCCTCTTAATAGTAAGGCTTTCGTAGTACACAACCTCGGCCGATGCAATTTACGTCAAGCTACACTAGTGTCACTTGAGCGTGAAGCTCCGAGAGCATCTTTAGTGGCGAGAAAAACCGTAAGTCTCGATTAAGGGTAGTTAACACGTTTCAAACAACGAAGTTTTGTAAATAAATATGCTGCTCGATTTCTACTAAATTACAGTAGTTTTGCAGTAGATAGTTGTTGTTCTTGGTACTGGTAGTGTCGTAGAAGGAGTTTTGTAGTGAAGTAGATTGTTTAGTTTGTGTTGTTTTGTTTCTAGATATAATTAGTGCCTGCCTAGCGTGTTTCGTTATTTATTTTTTCTCTCCAGTTTTTTTCTAGTGATTTTTTGTCTTGTAAATATGTAAAGATTACCAATTATTTGACATAATGATGTCGGTTTCAAACTGTTTGGTTTAAAATACGCCGCGTGGAAATGTTTGCATGTTTTTACGGAGACATGAAAATTTATTTAACAAATTCCCACACAATTTTGTTACAAACCGAAGACACTAAGGTCCATGTTCACCGAAAATATAACGGTCTGATTATCTAAACACAGCTGTCACTGTGACATGTTCCCATACAAAAATGTGTTTTAAACAGCTGTTTTTAGATAGTCAGACCGTCATCTTTTTGGTGAACACGGACCTAAAACGATCAAATTTTTCAAGCTTTTTATATCCCACCTTTATCCCGGATTTCAATATTCCTCGCAGACCACTGTCCACTTGTCTAGTTGTGTAAATAAATGAATCGTGCCCGGACGCCCGGACAGCGGACAGTTTGTACGGGGAACGGGTGCGGGCTAGGCAAACTTTATTAAAGGGGCGACAAATCTTGTGCTACTTTGAGTATGGTCGTAGTAACAGCGAGTTGAAAATATGAGTAAGATAGGAATATAGCGTCATGACTGCTATCCCAAATGGTTACTCGGAGGTGTACCTGTACCTGTACTTCACCCACATTTGACTAGTTATGTTTATGTAAGTCCCGTGAGCTCAAATCAATGGGAACATATTTCCCAATCAATAGATGGTTAAACATGCTAAAACTAACTATCGACGTGTAGATAAGTCTAGTTGTTCAAGATACTTTTTTTAAATATATTGTAGGCAATCAATGGGTCTACATTTATTCGATTTAGAGAAGAAACATTGAAAGAAACTCAAAGGGCAACATCCATGCTTTCTAGACTTTAGTCTAGACAGTTTTATTCAATCGAATTATGTGACAGAGAGGTGCGTAGACCTGTCCTGACGTTTGATTGTCGCGCATGTATCAATCACTGTGCGGATCAACCCTAATGAAATTGATAGCCAAAGACAATATCAATCATTCACCTGATCCAACTCGATATCTCAACTAATTTGTCAATGTAAGACCGGTTTCCGAGTCAAAAAATATGCGCCCCTAAAATATTGTGCTCGGTTGAATAAATTATTAAACTTTATATTAGCCAATTGCAACCATGCGTTTAATTTGACGAAATCGAGTAATACAATTTTGACTGTTGATGCAAATGAAAACGCTTATGCATGTGTGGTGACACCACACATTGTAATCTTCCGTCTAAAGTGCCAGGTGCAATCTGAACATGTGTTGACAAGTTCAGCGGCGAACACTCCCGGGAAATGTGTCTAGGTGGTTGCAACTAGTTGTAGACATTCGTCTTGAGTACTTGGAGTGTCTTCATGTTTTCAGCACACTTTGAGACTAGTTTTGAGTATTTGTTGTGATAAGTACACGTTTCAATGTTTGTGAGGAGAAAATCTCTTGGATTTCCTTAGCTAAGTGAAAGGTCTTATTTCTGGACGAGGGTTTTAACCGCTACTTAGCTCTGCTTTCAGGAAGACCGTTGAATTCTATGTTACTGTTACTGCTAGCCGGCATCATCCCACTGCTGGGCAAAGGCCGCTCGCCACGATTTCCAGTTGTTTTGATCTAGGGCTAATGTTGGCCACTGGTTATTGGTTTTGTCTAGCTCCTCCCGCCATCTTCTTCAATTAAATGTGTTAATAGCATGTCTTGTGTGATTGGAAACCTACCGATTACTGCTTCATTGATGCCATTCATGACGAGTCTCATCCAGTTGCTACCAGCTGCCCTAAAGATCCGCTCTCTCCCTACCTAGCCTGAAGGTGTCCTAACGTTTTTCGATTAGAGGTTTCTCCAGTTAGAACACTTCTACCTCAATGGTCATCGGTTCTTCGGCGTATATGGCCGGCCATTCCCACTTCAGCAATTCTTTGACTACTTCAACCAAATATGAGTCTGAGCATATACTATAGACTACGTTCTAGTCGATCTCCGTATTCACAGCTTCGCCATGCAAAGAGCTCTGTTAACTTTTCAATGTGTTAGATAAATCTACCCATGAAGACGAAACAAAAGAAAAGGTCCCATAAACGCTACATCTTAAATAGTTAGATACTCAACATGTACAACGTGCAGGTATTTACTTACATAGGATTTAGATTCCAATGCGTAAGTACACTTTGCGGTTTATAAGAATTCATTTTTACCCGCAAGGGTCGAGCATCTGAAAGGTAAGGAATTTTTACCTTTTACCCTATGTTGTCTACTTTTACACGGACCTAAGTAAGGTCTTGCTCACCTTTAAGTAGGGTTTATGTATTTAATATTCTTCACCTAGCTTATTCATAATCAAACTTCCATTAGTTGATGTTGTTACTTCGTGTTGGGGGGAACCGGCCAGAATACTAGTTTACAAGATCTAGGAAAAAAGAACATTTTAAATCAGCCTGGGTGAATTTAGTAATAGTCACTTGAGTATGTACTTAGAACAGCGAAATATTTGACAGCTACTTACGATGTTGCCAACTTAACAGCGAAATATTAGACAGCTACTTACAATGTTGCCAACTTTCTGAATACAACCTTTTTATAGCAAGCTTATAAGCGCTAGTGCCACCCTAGGCTGCATCAACGCTTTTCATCAGGCGAGACGCGGCAAAACGCAAAAAAAATATCGAACTTTAGCATTAGACGACTGCCAAAGTTAATTCGGCCAAAATAATTTTAAGGATTCCTGTGATCATCAATTCCGAAACACATGCTACCAAAAGAAATAATGGCATAAGGTTCTGATTATTTGCACTGTCCAAAGTTTCTCACATACTTACTAAAACAAAAAAGAATACCAGCTCCATCATTTAAACAGGATAAACAGGCTCCACGAAGTCATTAACCTGTCCGTGCCTTCGAAAACATTACCCTCTTTCTGAAGTCGGGTAAAAACGTGAAGCGCTCATCTGTCTCACCAAGAATGCCTTTGTAGCTTCCTTTTAAGCATTACATTATCTCTTAAAAGGTAAAGAATATTATCGGCATTTTTACGTGGTTCCTTATATCTCATTTGGTTTTAAGTTTGGGTATTAACCGTAGTGAATTTATCGGGTTTTTGGTGTGTAAGAGATTTAGCGGTAATACGGTAGTTCTGTAAATCGCATGTTACTGAAGCAGCGAAAAATTCTCAGTGGTGTGAAAGTTTGAGATTTACGTGATCTCAAACTGTACTTCCAAGTTGTAAAACATGTCCCCAATATATCCTTGGTTTTCCTCCTTGTTCTATAACCTTACATATACAGGGTGAATTTTAATTAATGCGACAAAATGAAATTGGAGCTTCAGTTACAGTAACATAGTAATTATAAACTGTTTTTTCTACAATCTAAATCATTACAAAAAATTACGCGATTATTGTTTTCAAAAGGTCCATTGATGTTATTATCTTTATTTAAGTACGAATTATCGGTATTCCAGTAATATGCAAAATAAATAAGAAAAATTAAGGTAAAATTAGGTAAATGACCGCTATATTGAGCACTGCGATGAGTCGGCAAGATTTTTGATACTTTTATTATTTTAACGGTTTTCGTAACACTGATCAATTATTTTTTAATTTTATATTTTATACATATTCTTGACAACACGTATTATTGCATATTTAAATTTGTCGCATCTATTCAATTTCACCCTGTAGTGCGGTATGGGCGTTGCCCGAAGTTCTGAACTGGCTGTGGCTTCTAACCTCACGGAGCGGAATCGATTCACATACATTCTCCCGCTAGATTTTCTCTGATCTGACCAAATTCATGCACATTAAGATCCTTAATTTAAGCTATGTAAGCTTTAGCTTATATTAAAATCACATGTTATAGAGGACGGACTTATTGCCATCAATAGACCAACGAGTGTCAAAAACTTGGTATAAAATAATCCTTCCTAGTGGATCATTGAATAATATTACACTGACTGAGCCGTCGACGAGTCTACAGATATATTGATTTTCCATTGTTTAGTTGGTCCCTCTCATTGAGAGGAGGCCGTGTCCCAGCAGTGGGAACATTATAGGCTGATGATGATGATAGTTGGTCTCCAAAGTTACTTGTAGGAAACATATCGCTGTTTCTGTATTCGAAACATAATTCTTTCTAAAATGGATGGAAGCTATTTGGTTTACATTTTACAATGGAGCTTGTGGGTTAAACTGTAAACCAAATAGCTTGTTCGACCGTACAGTCAGCAAAACAGTTTGGTATGCAGGCCAGCAAACTTCTTACGACTATTATAAATGTAGAAGTCTGTAAAGATCGATTTTTGTTATTCTTTCACGCAGAAACTACTGAAAGGATTTGGATGAAATTGCAAACAGATTGATTGTAACCCTTCTCCATTTATAATAGTAACAAGAAGATTGCTGGCCTGTAAACCAAACTGTTTTGCTGACAAAATATAATTCCCTTTTCCTCCAAAACAGAATCATTAAAAACCTCGCCGTACCTTAAGTTGTTTACACCTCGATCTAAATTCACGTTGCATCGGAGACTAATAATGTGTGCCTACCCTCTAAGGTATATTATTCAAGGTAATGCCGTAGGCTCAAGGGAGACGGTGTCGAGACATTGCGTGTTTTGTGCCCTGCTCGTATTAATATGGAATTTTTTGCTGCGTGAATTTTGTTGGTTGATGAAGTTATACGCAACACCAACAAGTTATATATTATTAATGATTAAACGAACTTACCGTGGTACGTGAAGTTCTATCATAATTATACGAAGTGCTTAGTCTGAAAAGATTAGTACATTAGAATATTATTGAACACAATGTAGTATCGCATAGATATCACCACTTCAACACTATAGTTTAGAGAAATTGTTGCCATGAAGTCAACAATAGTTTTTTTTTTTTTTTTTTTTCTACCCCCACCATGCCTCGTTTACTTGCTACCGGACGGTCGCTAGCTCTTCATTTAGTTTAGAAAATAACACATACGATATTTCCCTAACAACTTGGGGGACCTAGGGAGGGTGGGTGTTAGTACTAATCTTTTCAGACTAAGCACTTCGTATAATTATGATAGAACTTCACGTACCACGGTAAGTTCGTTTAATCATTAATTATACTCGTGCTTAGTCTTCAAGATTAGTACATTAGAATATTATTGAACACAATGTAGATGTTGAGAGAGGTCAGGAAATATCGTTAAGTTTAAATAATAAAAAAATGATTATTATTATAACATTATTTTATTCATTTGCCTTAACAAAAAATCATGTATTTCTTAACATAACTTATTGACATTTTAAATAATGTAATCATAACTTTCAATACAAAAGTATTTTAATCAGTAAGGACATTGGAACAGATTGTTCTTGCCAATGACATGTTATCCTCATTGTGGATAATAGGCCTATTATAGAATTTAGCAAAGGTAGTGGAATTGTCGCGCCACCCTGCTGTTTGCCGTATTAAGTCTATATTAACTCCTAGTTTATTAGCCTTGGAAGTCGCGGCATGGCGAGTGCTATGAGAGGAGAAAACAGACACGTCTATTCCACTATCTTTTAATTTACATTTGACCCATCTACTGAGTGTTTGCGAAGAAACACTTTTGTACGGTTTACGGTTACTGACGAAAAGTTCGTTAGACTTGCGTATATCTTTAGTTTTGTCTATATAAGTGATTAGGATTTTTGCAGGACAAATGCCAGGTCTCTCACTAAAGAAGGGTAAGTATAGTGTCGGTTGTTTTGAACCGACTTTAGAGGTTTTAATCAAATCTGTTATTCTTATAATAATGTGATTATTTAAAACGACTATCTGGTCAGTTTTAATTTTAGACAGCGTTTGTATTCTATGAGCTGTCACAAGTGCAAGCAGAGTAACACACTTTTTTGAAAGCTGTTCAAGTGAAAGTGTTTCATTGGGATACAATGATTCCAGGTAGTCTAGAACCACATTAGCATCCCAAGTAACATTGTAGCGCGGTAGCGGAGGTCTTAGCCTATAAACACCTTTGCAAAATCTCGTTATTCTGTCGTCATCTGAGATGTTTCCTACAATGAGGGAGAGGGCACATCGGTGGGTATTTATGGTTCCGTATTGACCACCCTCGTTAAATATTTTTGTCAAAAATTCTATAATCATAGGGATAGATGCTTCATACATGTTAATATTATTTTGATTGCAGAAAACAAACCATCGTTTGAGGCAAACGTCATACTGTTTAAGAGTATTGTCTGCTATTGAGGCCAGTACGATGTCTAAGGCGGAAGTAGGTACTAGTCGCTGCAGCATCGCCGTCCGGACAATACTCCGGCAACCAGGGTAGTGTGCTGGATGTTGCGGTGGCTGCAATTGGGAATAATGACATCACTGTAATTTAACTGAACTAGGCTTGAAGAAAGTAGTCGCATAAAAAGTGGATACCACGCTTGCGTGGGCCAATAGGGGACGACAACGATACCTTTTGCTTTATCGGATATGATTTTACGCAAAGTTTTAAGCACAATTGCTATTGGAGGGAACGCATAAAATGAATGTTTAGACCAATCTAATGTGAAGGCATCGATAGCGTAAGCATCTGGGTCTCTGTGTTGTGACACAAATAAACGACATTTTTTATTATTGCGGGTAGCGAATAAATCAATTAGCGGAACTGTAAAATTGTTTATAATTTTTTGGAACCCAGTTTCTGAAACTTCCCACTCAGTGTCGGGATGTAATCGCCTAGATTCCCTATCAGCGTTAACATTTTCTGAAGATTTTATATAGGAAGCAACTACAAATATTTTTCGGGTTTCGCACCTCGTTTGTGACCTTGGTTAGGTGTGGGTATTGAATACCCCCCATTCGGTTGATATAACTGACGGCAGTGGTATTATCAACCCTTAGCAGTATTTGACAGTTGTAAAAATCTTTTGCGAATATTTTTAGAGCGAAATACGCAGCTAAAAGCTCGAGGAGGTTTATGTGCAATAGAGCTTCACTATCTGACCATTTACCGCTAGCTCTTTGTTCATTGCAGGCTGCTCCCCACCCAGTCGTTGAGGCGTCAGAATATATTTCCAGCATATAATTATCAATTCTAATTTTGTGGACCGCATGATCAATGACATTTAACCACCAGTTTATGTCTGGTAACAGTGACCTAGGTAAAGTTATATATCTCTCGTAATCTTGATTACCTTGTAAACTAAGGAACTTGCATCGTTCAAATTGTTTCGTGTAAAGCCATCCATATTCAATGGCAGGGCAGGCAGAAACTAACAAACCTATAAGTTGGGCGAATTTTCGAATTTTACAACGTTTTTGTTTCTTGATGTTCAACAGTTCTGATTTGATTCGGTCTCTTTTGTCTGAGGGTAAACTTAATTGCCATTTGTGTGTGTCTATTATATACCCTAAGTACTTGCAAGACTTTGATGGTATTGTAACACTTTTTTCAAGGTTAATAATAAAACCTAATGATTTTAACAATCCAACCGTAGTACTGACATTTTGCAAACATTCTTGGTAGGTATATCCAGCTAAAAATAGGTCATCTAAATAAATTGACGATAAGTAGCCACAAGATCGTAACAATTGAATAACCGGTTTCATAAGCTTTGTAAAGATGTAAGGAGCTGTACAAATCCCGAAGGGAAGTACATGAAACTCATACATTTTATCATCTATACAGAATCGTAGGTATTTCCTTGACTCTGGGTGGATTTTAATGAGAAAATACGCATCTTTTAAATCCAAAGTGGCTGTATAACAATCCTTCATAATAAGTTTAAGCGCTGTGCGAATATCTTCTAATTTAAAATGTTGTGTCGTAATAAATTTATTGAGATGTTTTAAATTCAATATGAAACGCATCTTGCCATTAGGTTTTGGTACAAGGAATACACGAGATATATACTGCCCAGAGCAGGGTTCGCACTCGGAAATGGCACCGATAGTTAACAACTTATCAATGGATTTAACAATGTGTATTCTTTCGCAATCTGAAAATTTATTTGGAGTCGGCAGAGCAGATTGGTGAACGGGATGGTCAAATTTAATTGTATACCCATTTACCCATGACAAGATAGAACGATCTCGGGTTATTAAGGACCAAAACTCATGAAAGTGGGCAAGTCTGCCAGCATAGCGTACCGTATTTATTGTCGGCGGGTGTGCTTCGGTCGCTGCCTGTAGGTGTGCGACGAGGTGCCGCGCTGCGGCGCGCTCTGCGGGGCAGGCGGTGGGAGGTGGCGTGGCGGGTGGGCCGGCGGCTGCCTGCGAGCTGGGGCCCTCGCCTTCCAGTTTAAATATCTGGACGTGCTCGCCGTGGGCGTCTTTGATTTCTTTTCAGCTTCCGGTTTCAGGTCAGTGGATGACTTGGAAACTGCTTTAGCAGTTTTCAGGGTTTCGGTAAAATTGCTTCCGAAAAGGTATTTGTCTATTTTTGTTTTAGACAATTGTTCCTTCAATTCTTTCTTGACAGTATAAAGCGTAAAATTACGTCTTGTTTCTGATTCTGAATGTTGGATGTCGCAAAATATGCGACTTACCTCCATAAGATCCTTAATTAGGTCATTGTTTTTGTCCTCGGTAAGGAGCTGATCGGATATTATCTTGCCGAGGGCGGAAAGTCCTGCTGCCATTTGCTTCTGGCGTGATTCGATAGCCCTGTCTCTTTTAACCACTTGTTCGGTTAAAGCCGCCTTTATTTCTAAATTAAGTTGCGGTGCGTCTATACTTGTGCAGTTATTTGGCACCAAGAATTTCTTGATCAGGTCTTTGCGAATTTCCTTGTCCAAGCCAGACGTAGCAATGTGAGCAAATCTGCTAGCTACTTCTTTGTTTATGTCAGGACCGTACTCTTGGGTAATCGACGGGTCAACTCCCAAAATTTCTAGTAATTCTGTACTTATCGGAGGATCTTCCAGATCATTTGGAGCCATCACATTATCAGCTGGCGGATGTGTATCCTTATCTTGAATCAAGGATGGATTGATATTTCCCGCAGGGGGTAGTTCGGCATCGACTTGAACAGCACGTACAGGACACGTGGTTTCTTCTTCCAAGTCTAGACAAAGGGAGCAATAGGTTAATTCCGTGACGACGATGATGGTAGGTACGTTTAAGAAATATGAAATTATTTCAAAAAGTATGATTAAATGCGGCGAGATAATCCCTCAGATTAATCTGTTGCATTAAAATCAAGCTCGGCTATTTAGGGCCGTTCATTCAGTGCGGCGAATAGCCCTTCAGGCCACTCTGGTGCATACAATCGATTAAGGTTATGAATAACCATTTGACTAATGCGGCGAGATAGCCCCGCAGGCTATTCTGATGCATTTACTGAGCCAGAGGCATTTTTCTACCGTTTGATAAAAAATAATTGCGGCGAAACAGTCCCACAGACTGCTCTGATGCAATAATAATAAACGGTAGGTATCTGTCATTTATTTAGGCAGGAGGTACTTACTGTTTGGGATTTGATGATTTTCCGGCGATGGTGATCTTGATGCACTCGAAGATCGGCTCGAAGACGACGATGATGAACTTGTCGGAATACAGTTACTTCTTGGATGTCGTGATCGTTTTACTTCTTTTTCCAGTTTACGTAACTTGTTAACTATATATTCTAACTGATTTTCACTTGCACGTTTCGGCATGATTGCCTACTGAATTTTAGTGTGATATTCCAGGAATGAAGTGAAGTGGATGAGCACTAAAAAGCGAAATGAAGAGCTAGCGACCGTCCGGTAGCAAGTAAACGAGGCATGGTGGGGGTAGAAAAAAAAAAAAAAAAAAAACTATTGTTGACTTCATGGCAACAATTTCTCTAAACTATAGTGTTGAAGTGGTGATATCTATGCGATACTACATTGTGTTCAATAATATTCTAATGTACTAATCTTGAAGACTAAGCACGAGTATAATAGTACTTGGGTGTGAATGTGACTAAAACTCGATGTATAATGTTTCTGGTTGAGTTATGCCTAACAAAAACTAAGTTCGGAGGTTTTGTAAGGAAACTATAAAGCATTTACCAAAGAAACTTGAAACTATTTTCCGGATAATAAGGTCAAGATTTTAGGTACTATTTCTTTCGAGAATTTCCTGCTCTATCTAACAGAATATCTTCGAAGAAGCTTTTTGCATTTTTTGAGCAAGCAAGCCATAACGATTTTAATCATATTGCTCTTATGTACCATATACTCAGAAATAAATAAATCTTATCTTATCTTATCTTATCTTATCTTATCTTTTCTGTGGAAAGTACATACTTACCGTGTTAAAAGTGTTATAAACCAAAAAAAATATGCATTTTTCTCTCTTTTTCTTCGTGTTCGCAGTGTTTAAATGTTGTTAGCCCCAAAACTTCACCATTTCCATAGCAAATACTCTCCCTAAATGCTAAACCTCATAATCTTTTGTCAAGCTGTTCTATAAACCTGCAGGGCATCAACGAGGCTTCCACTTGAGCCATATTCCAACTGGAACAGGTCAGTGCCTGAGGCTTCATGCCTTGCAACGTGAAAGCATATCCCAGATTCTCTTAAAGGGATCTAGGTTAGGACTCGTTTTGTGGCTGGGAAACCTAAATTAGATGGTTCTTGTATGGCGTTTTTAAAGGAAACTTGCGAAGTTGCCCGGATATTTTAACTGGGGTTATTTCGATAGAACTTGAGGTTTTAAAATTGACGAAAAGTGGGAAAGTGGGTGTACAATACAGTACTACTCTACAAATAATTGGGGATTGGGGACCCCTGAAACCGGGTGTCCTCAACCTTTTCCTTAAGTTTGCTGTACTTTATTTCTTCCCAGAATTTGACCCTTAATAGCGCCACTATCGAATGGTGTAATAATACAGTGCTTAAGTTTTTTCCAAAATCAAGGAGGTCGAATTTTTGGAAAATCAATATTCTTAGCCAAGAGGCTAAGAATATTGATTTTCCAAAAATTCAATGATTCAGTTTTAGTTTTCAGCAAAATTGGGGTCGAGACTTCTTTGAGTGTTTTTCGCTATTTCCTATATTTTCGGAATACACGCCCTCTTGTAAAATTCACTCTGAGTCAAATTAAATATAGCAAAATAATGGCTCAGAGTATTGATCTTTCGATCCGTAGTCGAAAACCTAACTATAGTTAACAAAACATCATGGAATACCTCGTTTCGTGTCATTAAGAAAATAGTTTATTTGCCACGCATCCATATTTGATAAAGGCCCTCAACTGTCACCGAATATCGACCCCTATAACAATTTGGTAATGGACTTTTCGTGTTATCGAGATATCTCTTTGACAAATAAACAAAACGTTTTCCTCTACTATACTGATACAAGAATAGCTGAAAACGAAACCCGTTTTGGAAACAGCTGTTTTTGTTCAATCATTTTACCCAAAAAAGGTGAATTGGTTTTTGTCGGTATAATATTGAGTTTTAATACGTCGAAATTGCTCAAGATTCAAAACTTTAGGAGTTCTGTTGGTACTTAATTACCTTTATTGCTTTTACACTAATTATTTTATATCATATAGCGAGTGGTATTTTGGGACCACAAAAAAAAACATATTTTGAGAAAGTATGGTCAACCAAACAATTTGGTTCATTTGCATCCATTTGACAGTGCTGTAATAATAAGAAGTCAAATATATCTGACAGTAACTTCACTGAATAACAATAAGGTAATGTTTTTTTAGTGTTGATGCTTTTGATGATGTTTATACAGGGTGTATTTCACCTCATCACAAAGCCGTAAACCAAGCATTCTGTATATCAAACTTAACGCAAAAAATATTGCTGGGAAACAACTTTTTTTTTTGAGGTTATACATCATGTTTTGTGATATAACTCAATGTAACCCACTCAACACATTGTGCGGATTGATGGATTGAATAGTACGGGGGTCGTAGAGATATTTAAAGTTAATATCATGCGGTAAAAAGCGGTACTTATTTTTAAAAAAACTTGTTAAAATCTTGCAACTTTGACCCCCAATATCTCCGTAACTAGAAGGTTCCCAGGTATAGTGTAGAACAAAAAAAATATCAGAATGACGAGGAGACCAAGTGCCTTTCGTATTCGTTAAGAGATGTTTTACACCCTATATGTACCATGATTGCATACGGTTACCTAGTTTGATGTACAGGCTGCTTGTGACGGTTTCGTGATTCGTCGAGGGTCAGTTTGCACCCTGTATAGCAAACACTCGATTTTGATCAATACTAAAACAATTTATAGTTATTGCTGAAAATACTGCAGGATCCCCTTTTCATTTTATCGGTTTAATATCCGTTACTACACAAACAGTTCTGGGAATAGTATTTGCAACTGAATTCGGTATCGGTAAACAAACAATGTCTTGGAGCTCATTTAACTGGGACTGTGTAATTAAATCGAAACAATAGAATCGAGTTGCTGTATCGATTGTGTCGCTTTACTGGAAAACTGTGAAATTCGTCCGGTCCGGATGTCACGCTTTCTATTAAGCGAAATATTTAAATGGATATAAACTGTAAAACCTGAGTTTTATATGATTTAAAGATATGTATGATCTTCTTTTCATAAAGTATATTTTGAGAACAGTTCATCATCATTTGCTTAGCGTTTTCCCCAACTGTTGGGGTCGGTCTAACCGGATGCAGCTGTACCAGTATTTACTACCATATAATATGAATACCAATATTAAGCATGGAGTGATTGCCCATCTTATTTCCACAATCCAGTCATCGTCATCAGCCTAAAATGTTCCCACTGCTGGGACACGGCCTCTCAATAAGAGGTAACAACACAGTTAGTACTGGGTAATACGATACCCCTTAGAATAGAATAGAATAGAATAGAATTTTATTTTGCAAACATGGGTAATACATAATAGTTCTTAAGATAACATTTAGCTCAGCCACATTTTACCAATCGGCATGCAAACATTTGAAATTATTAATCATTATTATTACACTTATTTTGATCCATTTTAAAGTTTATTATTATAGTATTTTTAAATCATAGCTTAATTAAAAAAAAATAAATAAACATATGTTAGTATTAAAAGGAAAATATAAATTAGTATTATTAAATTACTCATGTCATTACTATTACAAATATCATACTATTATCATTACATTATTTAACATGTCATTACAAATACCATTATTATTACAATTACAATGTAAAAGACCAAAATCAATCAAAAAATGTCAAAGAATCAAAATGTCAAAAGAATCAAAATGTCAAAAGAATCAAAATGCCAAAAGAATCAAAATATCAAAAATAAAAATAAAAATGTCAAAAAAAAAAAAAATTCAAGTACAAAATTTAAAAAAATCAAAATGTCAAACAACAAAATTTAAAAAAAAAATCAAGATGCCACTCATTAACAAATATTTTTCTCCGATAAGAACTCAGTTACACTGTAGTATGTTTTATCTAACAAAAAATTCCGTAATCTACTCTTAAATTGTGCTGTATTTAAAGCTTTCCAACTACTCGGTAATTTATTGTAAATAATTGGGGCCATGCAAGAAACGCTCCTACGCATTAAAGTGGTTCGACATGACACTTGACATAATTTGCTATTGTCACGCCTATTCCTTGGGAATACAACAGCCAGGCGCTCAAAACGAGATGGATTTTGCTTGACAAACATAGCTATTTCGAAGATGTACAAACAGGGAAGTGTCAGGATTTTATGTAATTTAAAGTAGGGTGCGCAACTGTCTGTCGATTTAAGTTTTAAAAATGATCGGAGACATCTTTTCTGGCCCTTGAAAGCCTTGATAAGTCTGTTGTCAGAGTACCTTAAACGACTGTCAAAGATCTACAAATGACAGCCGTGGTGATAAAATACTGAAAGCCAGTCAGCAAAGCGGTACTTATTGCACATTGGTGGATGTTGTAAATATTCATATCACCTTTCGTAGATTGTATTTTAATGCACCGCATAGAATTCTTGAATGAAAGAGCAATAAAGCTCAACTCTGCAGTAAATAGCAGACTTTTATAAGCAACAGCTTAAGATCTATAAAATTAATACTTTTTTTTTAAAGACCATTTATTTTCAGCTCTGGTCATCTAGTAATACTCTGTAGATTTCTCTTAGGAAGCCACTTTCCAACCAATTAGTTCGAGGAAGCGCCACTTAACCCAGTTCAAAAGATTTTAAACGAAATCGGTATTGAATAAACCGTTCATCAGATCGTTACTTATTTCTTAGTTTCTTGCAGTTAGCAACTTTTATTTAAGCACTTTTCAGTATTTCAGTAGATCTTATGATAATTGCGACTGTTACGCATTAGTGGAAGGCAACCTTTATCGCTCGCGGCACAATCGATGTAACTGCGTAACTAAAGGGTCATTGGTCGCCTGAAAATGTTTAGGAAATCGCGTAGTGTGAAATGTTTTAAACTAATATTTAGTTGAACTTGCTTTGGTGACGGTGAACATTGTGATCGTGAGAAATATATCTCGAGTCTCGACGGCATGTGAAGTCAAGAGGCCACTAACTAAATGAAAAAGAAAGAAGAGTTCAACTTATTTTTTTTTTTTTGTAATAATAATCATAGTTCAGCTTTAAAACAACCGTTTTGTGTTTATTGAATAGAATATCACTTTATAACGTTTAAGTGATTATAACCAGATTTTTGGATGCCACAACAATAATATTCACGTATTGTATTAAACCAAGCAAAATCCCAAAATCCAGCATTACGTATGCGTTCCTTTTTTTAACACCTCGAAACGTCCACACAAATCCTGCATAATAGCACACCGAACGTTTTGAAAAGGAAATATTCATAAATATTCTGTACGCAAAGGAGAAAAAACCGCGCTCGCGTCCCACTTTCAAGTTATTTCCCGACGGACGTGAAACCGGATGTCCCGGGATAAATCCGGGTGCTGTGGTGTGATGGGACCTTTATGATTGGCGTGGCCCGGTTTATCGCGAAAACTTGAAATTAATTTAAAAGGGATAGCTGTAAAGGGTCTGTTTTCGTCGTGGTGTTAAAAGATATTATCTACAATGTAAATAATACACAAAGGGTGTAAACAACCTCATCACAACGCTGTCAACCAAGCAATCTGTACATTAAACTAAGGAATTAATTAAAAAAATTGCTGGGAAACGACTTCTTTTTTGCGGTGAAAATTCATGTTTTGTGGTAGAACTCAATGTAATGCACTCAAAACATTGTGCTAATGGTTGGAGTGAATAGTAAGGAGGTCGGAGGTGTTCAAAGTTAAAATCTTACAATAAAAACTTACCTATATAAAAAAACTAAATGTGTTTCTTCTTCTTTATCGTGTGTGTCTAACCTTGGTGTCAGAGTTTTTATGCCGACCAAAACTTGGCTTGCATGTCGTAAACAAACATCTATCAGGCATGGCGGTTTCCTCACGACGTTTTCCTTCACCGAAGCAATCAAGCCAGTGATAATTATACTCACATTTTATAATTATCACATTTTCAATTATACGCACATGAATCCGAGAAATCAGAGATGCGTGTCTTGGGTTCGAACTCGAAAAAAATACTTATCAAAAAGTTGTTACTTTGACCCCCAAAATCTCCGTAACTAGAAGGTTCCCATGTAAGGTGTAGAACAAAAAATGTTTGCAACAACGGGGAGACTTTCGGCTTCGTTAAGAGGTGTTTTACATCCTTCAGTCCAGTATTGCAGAAACTTGACAATGGTAAGAAATGTGTTGCAATGTTCCTGGATCTCGCGAAGGCATTTGACACGGTCTCGATTCCCATTCTAATATCTAAGCTCGAATGCCTGGGTATACGAGGTACCCAGCTATCCTTATTTCAGAGCTATCTTACAAATAGAACACAGAGTGCCAAAATTGGAACTTACTCCAGCAGTGATCTGAATATAGCTTTTGGTGTGCCACAAGGCAGTATTCTTGGCCCTACTTTATTTTTAATCTACATGAATGACCTGTGCTGTCTCAGTCTGGAAAACGGTAAAATATTTTCCTATGCGGACGATACAGCACTCGTATTTGCGTCAGATAACTGGGAGGAGGCATATCGCCTTGCTCAGAAAGGTTTCGATACAGTCAGTGAATGGCTTAAGAACAATTTGCTTACCCTAAACATATCGAAAACAAAAATAATAAATTTTTCGATTCGAAATACCAATGTGTCCGTTACAAGCTCACTAAATGTTGCTGCCCAGGTGACACTATCTAATGGTAATAGCGATGGCATTGGCACCCATGATCACAGTAACATTGAACGAGTCACCTCAATAAAGTATCTTGGCATAGTGATTGACTGCAACCTTACTTTCAAAGAGTACATAATAATTCTATCAAATAGAGTGCGCAAACTAATGTACATTTTTAAACAACTACGCAATTCAGCAGATGCTGTTGTCATGAAAATGACATATCAGGCACTATGTCAGTCAATTCTGGTCTATTGTATCTCGTCCTGGGGCGGGGCAGCCAAGTCCCACTATATTCAGATTGAACGTGCGCAGAGAGCGGTTCTTAAGGTGTGCTGTTTCAAGCCAAGACTTTATCCTACCGTCAAGCTCTATGAATATTGTCAAGTCCTTACGGTTAGGCAATTGTTTGTATTGACCACTGCTATTAAGCAACATTCTATTTCCAACTTTTCACAGCAAACAAATCGCCGAAACCGTCTAGTTGCCTTAACTACTCCTCTTAAAACTTCTTTTAGTCAAAGATTCTTTGTTTTCCTCGGACCCTATCTTCACAATAAATTAAACCAAATTCTTTCCATACACTCATTGAACAAACATAATTGTAAAATAGCTTTACATTCCTGGCTACAAAGCCAAACATATACTGCCACAGAAGCTCTCTTTAACGTATTAGTCTAAATCAGACGCATCCACTAACACTCTCTCCAACACATAAACATACACACATACACTCACGCGCATACACACACACACACAACCTACATTCATCAACCCATACATACTTTTTAACTTTTTAATTTGTTTTACTTAGATTATTCTACTACTGTCTTTTGTTTATTTTAATTTTAATAAGCTCACAAATTGTTTGAAACTTTTGTTATTTGCTGTGATACCAGATGTAAGCTATCAAATGTGTAACTCTAAACAGGTGGGGACCTGGTGACCTGTACTACAGGTGTTACTACCTACCACAGGCACCAGCGATCCACAACCAAAATACGTTGGCTACTGCATATGTGTAAATATTGTTTGTATTTTTTGGCTTGTGGTGAGAAATAAACACTTTTTATTATTATTATTATTGCCGGGAAAATAAGTTTAACTACTCGTTTGAAGCGAGTGGTTAATATTAATTGTTTGTTTTTACATCAATATATCTTACTTATTATATGTTTTCTGTCTTTGCAGGTAAGCATCAGATTATGCCAGTTAGTGAAGACGAAATGGGTATCTTTAGTTCGGAGTATGGTAAAGTAAGTAAAAGAACAATTCTTGAAGAAGCCTTATATTCATCCGTTTTGTAAGTAATTTAAGCACTTATGCAAATATCTATTCAAGCATTCAGATAGTACAACACAAAAAATGCCTGAAAATCCTCTTCTTTCCAATCTATTTCAAGACAGCTACTTAAAATTCTTCAGACACATTACTTAGATCAATACAGCCTCAGATTGAACATAAAATATTCTCAATGCGTAAACAAACAACCGAACCCGCGCATTATATTTATATCATCGATAGTAGGTATCTGGGTTATTACGCCCATCAGACCTTTTTTCACGGTTAGGCTGCATCGCGTTGAAGGCTTTAAGCCTCAGTAGTCCCATGCTTTTAATAGCATCGGCCTGTCGACCCTCACACCAGCCAGTGTACCGTGGGTAGCCAGCTCATCGATACGTCATATCGATATTGCAAACCGAATTACTCAATACTCGATAATCGGTCGCCATATTGCTGAATCGTTGGCGCGAAAACACTAATTCGGATTCACATTCGAGTGCGGTGATGTGTCTTTCGCAGATACAGCCTATTTTATTATTTTATCTGTGGTTCAAGTGAAGCGTTGATAAATGGAATATTAAAATTAGATTTTCAAGGGTTTTGCGGTACAATCAAAGTTAATTTAGTCTCGAAGAGTTAATTGTGTGGAACGTTTTGATTAATAGAAAATAATAATTGAGGCTTCAATCAATTAGCAAATTGTAATGAAAACGTCTCTAAAATAGAATAAAATAAAACTAGCGAGAGAAGGGCACTTGTGACTAAAAGCGTTTTCGTAGTTCTATCTAAATTAATAGTACGAAAGTAATCAACAAGTTTTCATCAGAGTTAGTTGAGCTCTCCTGGATTCATTAAAACTTGGATAAGTCTATTTTGCAACTTTTGATAACATGTACTGCGATGGTCGTATTAGTTAAGCAATAGTTTGTTTTTATTCAATAATCTCGATCTCTGGTTTGATGCCCCTTTTATTTTCACGCGATTGATTTACAGTAAAACCACAGTCAAATTGTGTAAATAACGTACAATTTCAATGCTTTTTAGTTTGGCAGATCAATTTTTCAGAAAAGTGAAGTAATAGATTTGGATAACCTGCATTTTTTTATTTTAATTAAAAGTGTGTGACGCTATTAGTTGGCTGGTTTCCTCATAATCATCATCTGTTATCCTATCCATACGCAACATATTCTTAATAGATTCATCTGTTAATCCGACATTCATAATCTTGATTAATAAAGTGCCAAATCGATTAACACGAGAATAATTTTTACTTTCTCAGACACAAGATATTCATCATTGTAGTCTTGTAATCTATCCTCATTCGAGCGACAAGATAATCCGCCTTTATAAATGGTTTGGTCATGACATGAGTATCGGCATTTTTCATATTATCTTCTTAGTTAATGAATTATTCATGGATATAGGGTGTTTCTACGGTCATTTGATCATCATTTCAGTTGAAAGACGTCCACTGAGCATAGGCCTCCCTCAAGTGTTGCCACAATTACCGTTCCCGTGCGACCCGCATCCAGCGGTTCCTCGCAACCTTCACCAGGGGTTCTAAAATAGCAGCTTTAGGTGAATCGTAAATGAATCACGTTAAAAAAAAAAAATTCTTAAAATGGTCTTTGTAATCATTTACATAAAGTCCATTTTAAGAATTTTTAATTTCCGTGATTCATGTAATTGAACAAAATTTTTAATTCTGTAAATGTACTTTTTCAGTTACGATTCTGCTAAAGCGGCCATTTTTAACCGACTTCCAAAAAGGAGGAGGTTCTCTATTCGACTGTATGTATTTTTTTTTTATGTATGTTCACCGATTACTCGAAGACGCCTGAACCGATTTGAAAAATTCTTTTTTTGTTTGAAAGGGTATACTTCCAAGTTGGTCCCATAGCCACCAAATTGGGATCTGATGATGGAATCTTGGCGAAATCGAGGGAACTCTTCAAATTTTATCTGAAAACGTGTTGCGATTTTGGTATTTTCTACAACAAGTGAAGCATTTGCGTTTGATAAGAACCATTCTACCATCAGATCTGATGATGAAGCCAAGAGTCACGGAACTCCATAATGAGACAATGTACCATAGTCGTGTTTGGGCTTGTTGTAATTGTAACGGTATGCACTTTCCATGTATCAAGCACCTGTGAACCACTAAAAAGTGAAAAATAAAAACTTTTTTGCAAAAAATAAAACCGACTTCAAAAAAAACAAAAAAGTGAAAAATAACTTTAGCTTCTGAAGTCGGTGACAAAATAACTAAAGCAATCAAACAAAGGTCACCGACTTCAGAAGCTAAAGTTATTTTTCACTTTTTTGTTTTTTTTGAAGTCGGTTTTATTTTTTGACCCCCAGGTCATCGGTCACCGGTCATTTGATGACTCGATTAAACTATATCTTGGTCTATTACAAAGCCAGAGTGTCATTGTAACCATGTATACTAGACTACCGAGGAGTAAACACCAGAGGGTTTAGACAAAGTCACAACGATATTGGGAAGGTCAAACATGTTTAGAATTGACACCTTACAAGACGTTGTAGAAATATAAAACGCTTTCAAAGCGATATTGTGTTGTGTAGACCCTCAGATTAAAAGATGTAGTATTATTAACTGCGGATTTCTTAAGGTACCTCGGACTTTTCAACGTTATTTCACGCTAATATATGAATTTTCGATTTTGAATGCATATTTGTCAAAAGAGCATTCAAATGCATCAAAAACTATCTCAGGTATCTATTTCATCTTCTTTATTATAAGATATGTTGTTGGCAATACATTCCCTTCTTTCTCTGTCACTCCTGTGACCTCTCTTTTCACAATCATCATTAATATCGGTAGTCTTGTTCCTAACGGTTGAATATAGGCCTTCACCCTTTAATGCCATGCAGGCTTGGTTTGCGTGAGTCTCAAGCAAGTCTTACCCACGATCTTCTGAATTTAACGACCCATCTGATTGTTGGTTTGCCGATACCCTCTTACCATAGTCAGCCCTATTGAAGTAATGGTAGGAGCAAGGGGTATCGTATGACTCAGTTACTGGATTGTGGAGGTCAGATAGGCAGTCGCGTCATGTAAAATACAGCTAAATCCGGGTAGAATAGGTTAGGCTTGATGTATTGGTACTTTGGTAAACAGTGGTGTTTACTGTTAACTGCTAACAGCTACATCATAGGACATTCAAGTCATACGTCCATTTTAATATCACTAACATCGATTGCTATAGCGTGTTACTAAATATTTCAGTGGCACGCCATGTCCTTGAGTTCTTTCATTGTTTTGTGGTCGTTCCCATAGTGTTTCTATTTCTGGCATGCTAATCGCCACTTCGGATTTATTAACTGAGTTTATAGAAATAGTTTGTGAACGCCGTCCCTTGTTCCTTTACGCACCACTTTTTCCAAGGACTGAGCGGCTTCTTTTCTTGGAATTTACTAGCGGAGGGATAAAGTAGTCCTTATAACATTTCGTGAATAGTCTCAAGTTGAGTGGCATCTTACCATCCTTCAGGTTGAAACAGTGGCAATCGCTTTTAAAGCGTTTTCTATTATTTTCGACAAGTATTTTCCTCAGGATTGGTTTATGCTTTTCGGTGGTTTATTTTAATCAAGCACATTTTTTACATGACCATCATTGTTTTTGCCGGTAGAATGTCATTCGATTCCTCTTATTTAAAAAAAAAATGGTTTTGTGATGTATTTTATGCAATGTCGAATCAAAACGGCACGTAATTCTCGTACTTATTAAAATATATTCGTTATCAGACTGTTTCGTTCGGATTCTGTGATGTTTTTGATTAGCCGTGAGTCAGTGATATCATTTTATCACCTGAGTATCGTTATCATTCGGGGCATTCCACTAGACATTACTTAGGAAAAAGCCCTGCTATTATATCGACCATAACTGTCCCAATGTGTCCCAGGCGTCTCTCTATTTCTTCCGTTTATCACGACTATAGGCTGCTGTAGACCAATCTCTCATGAAAGCACCTTTCTTCGTCTTGAGTCTTCAACGGCGTTGGTTTAAGTTCTTAAGCAACCGTTCAGATGTCAATGTTGACCACTGATCGTCTGCCATTCGAAATACATGGCCCACCCAGGCCACTCCCATTTCAGTTGGCAAGCTTATTTCACGTTTAGTAGAATTTGTCTAATATGATTGTAAGAAATAAGTTCTGTTGATATAAAAAAAAACTTAGCTTATTTCCAACACTGATAAGTTATTGAAACCTAAGCTAGGTAACTACGACTGTCTCTTCAATTTTCTTTTGCCTTGAAGTATTATTATGGCGTATCTAATCAATAATGTGAACTACCACAACGATTGAGTCTGACATTTCCAAGCGTTTGTTTATTTATGAATTTGTTGTCTTTACATTCTTTATAAGTGCTATCAAATCAACTTTGCGGCGGTATATTTGAATTACCTACTTTACTATTAATATTGTGCTTCTTGTCTAGGTTTTCATCATCTATGCTTTCTTCTTCCTTAGATTGTTCTCTTGTAGTGTTTTCATGGCTCTGAATAATGCAAAAAAGACCACCAATCCTTCGACATAGTTTGGAGATTATATCTTTTGTGGTACTACCGAATTCACTGACTATCGATCACTTTCAACCATATCGCTTAGGGCATAAGGATGGTAGACTTCCATTGAACTAGGTAGCCAAATAGCTGGTTCGACCGTACATGTAGTAAACCCCGTCGGAGCAGTGTAACTGTGTAACTATTGATCCAATAGCCACAAGTGACTTAAAGGATCTATCGAATGAATTTCCTTGTCCTTGACCTCACACTGACCACGATCAGTCCCATGACACCAGAACATATTCAAAACATTTGCCCAACCAATCAATTCTCACAACTGATTCAAGTTCTCTGAATCGAATGGTCTGATGGTAGTGCAGTGCGGTGAAACAATGGGGTTGGGACAATAGTGCTCGACGCAGGTCAACGATCCAGTAGCGTCATTCATTAAAGTGATGTGCTTGGTATATTGTATTGTTTGGAGGGTAGTTAGTTTATATTGTTTCGCTATAGAGACGAAATTTTACTGCAGTTGAGATTTTGAGAAATTGTAAGTTTTGATGAGGTTTTTAAAGAAATCAATACAGTTATTAACGTGTCCTAATTGTCTTACTACTAACCCGAAGGTCTGACAACCAGTCTTAACAATGGGAATCATAGTACCCAAATACCAGTAAATGGGTTGTGGACGTCAGATAGGCAGTCGATCCATATGAAATACTGGCATAGAGCTGCATTCGGTAGGACTGGAAGCCGACCGCAACATATTTGGGAACAGGCCTAGGCAGATGAAGATGTTACTAGGTGGTAGTGGAGGACTAGGCCTAAAATTGCGCAAATTCTCTTTAATCTATCATAATATAATCAAATTCTTGTTATTAATTTCCAATTTATTGCAAAAAGGTTTTTGATTAAAAGTCCAGTTATAAATGCTGTAATAAATCAAAGTGATTCAATTAGGACATACAAACTTGGCCCGTAAATCTTTTGCGAACGGTCTTTCTTGATCGACAAGTTTTTTTGTAAAAGCCATAATAAATAAAGACGGGAAGTCTTTATTTATTACGGCTTCCTAATCATAAGGTGAAATCAGAATTTTCACTTGAATAAAAGCTTATTTTTCGTTTTAGCAAGCGCATTGCTTGCTTGCTATGCCAAAATTAAATTCAATTAGTATTTTGGCACCAAGTGTTTCTTTGATTTACCGATTACAGATGAGAAATTCGAAAGTGTCTTTAGTAAACACACTGATCATGAAATCCTGGACTTATACTTTGCCAAGTTATACTTCCGTGATTGCGTTCAATTTGGTTACTAGTTCATGTATCAACGCTGTCAAATGTCTTTAGTATATTCCAACTTTACGCTTAAGCATTAAGTTCAAGGTTCATTTTCAAAATTTTACAGTTGCGGCCAGCTTAATGTGCTGACGTCTGTACATTGTGAACCCACGGACGGCGACTTAGATCTCTTTGATTTAACTATTAGAACGATCTTTTTGATTTGACTAATTCTGGTCTATTATGGTGAGGGTCGTCGTCGGTCCTGTTCGATCTTCATTAATTATGCATGATCTATCTCCTAACAACCCGTTCGTGTCACCCTCTTATTAACACTTAACGTGTTTAAATGACTTTCTCGTTGAGAGCGACTAATTCTGACATTACTTTAACATTGTTTTAAAGTGCATTTAAGTCACCAAATGTTATATTGTCGTCTCTATTGATGTCATTTACGTCAATCGTATTGGTTGTTACTGTCTTATTAAGTCTTTTCTTTCTTCCTTTTACGCCTAGTTCTAGATTCCTTTGTGTTAAAGTTTACAAAGTAGTGGGTACTTTATTGATAAAGTTTGCACTGTTAGAACTATTAGTCTTTCTTATGCTTCCTAATTACTCGCCTAATGCATTGATTGCGTTTTGTATTGGTACATTGTTACCCACTTACTGTATTTGTATCATAAGTGTTAAAAATCAAGTCGGACTTGATTTATTACTTATTGAAATAAGGTTTTTTTCTAGAAACAAGTGACTATGTCCTAAAGAGAGCGAAGAGTGATTTAGCAAAAATATATCAGGATTCTTCCACTTGATGCCTTAACTCTTAAGTTCTAACTTTTGTGTTCTGTTGTATTCATCCTATCTTCTTCTGAACATAGGTTATAATTTATTAGAATGTACATTTGTGTGTAATTACAGTTATTAGTCATTTTATTGTCACATTTACTTCTGTACTCTTTCTTGCCTTTGTCATTGAGAACGTGGTAGATAATATTTTCGTTCTCTGTAACAATAATAACATTTTTATCAACCATAGTAACTCACGTAATAAACTTGGATGAAGTAACAAACATTATCTAAAAGTGACACCAAAAGTTTAATAGTTCAACGTAATTAATCACAAAATCACTGTTCTTGTTAAAATTCAACGAGGTTAGCGCAGGTTATCCGTTTTTGTACCGAATGCGTATTTGCGCCATTTTGCCAACAAAACAACAGTATGTTTTGATTTCAATCCGTCATTCATATTGATGAGGTTATTTATTAATCGCCACTTTGATTGAAATGGAATTTATTGTTGCGGAGATTGCAAATTTGAGGTCAGAAATACCGGATTTATGATTAATTGATAACGATGTGATTGGTTGATTGTGTTTAACGATATTTTGTTTATTTAAGGCCCATTTGCAAGATGCAAGTTTATCGCCTGTTGTATACAATAATATGAAGCAATAAATGACTGTTATCGTGTAAACAACATGTCACATTCTTGCTCTCCACGGCATTTTTCCATTCAAAACTGTTCTTGCTATAAACAGCACGTACAATAATTTCTAATGCAATCTTTGTATTCAACTGGATTCTTTATTCATTTGCAAATATTAGTGTTGTGGGTGAAGTTGCGTTGATTGTTGCTAATATGTAATATTGGCTTTTAAGTTTTTAAGTAGATCCGCGTGTGAACAGTTGCTTGCAATTCCTGAAGGTGCTTAAATTTTTGCTTTCAATTATTGCACTTGTATGTTCAAGAAAATGGCATCATGTAAATGAGGCTTTAGGAACTGAAAACGCTTTATTATTCTCTCTTCTAAATTAACTTACTTGAACGAAACTTGCATCATCGTTGACAGCATAAGAGAATACGCTGTCAATGCAAGTTTTGTCAATCAATTATTAATTTAAACTTTTATAAGACGTTTCACAAATTAACAAACAGCTGAAAAGTGATAACAAATATACTTACCACGGTACCAGTGAAAGTGAAAAACACTATCTCAAGACAACAAGTGAAAAAAAGAACTTCTCCAAAAGTGACCAAAAAACCTAAACCAGAACAAATCGTCTAAGGTCTAGCTCAAAAGCTAGACCGTACCTTCGACAGCGCAGTAAGGGAACTCAGTCAAGATAAATCCTCAAACGATGCGTCACCGGGTGCTGCCGATACTGGCGCCGGTGTTTCTGTCCAAGTTGTGGCGGAGGAGGCGCCGTGCCAAGGCCATCGAGAAGTTTCACGGGGTAAATGTAGTTTTAGAACCCAAAGAATGCATACAGGACTAGGAATATAACCGAGACTTGAAGACCCTCATCTGAAGGTTTCCTCATCATCATATCAACACAGAATCACCCGCTGCTGGGTTTAGGCCTCCCCTATTTTCTGTCACACGTCCCGGTTCTGTGCGTAATGGGGAATGATGTGACGAAACGGATTGCTCAGAAATGCAATAACTGTCTCTTAAATTATGAAGCAAAACTAAAGAGACTCGACTCGAGTCATGAATGTTTATATGTATAATAAGTATGTATTTACAAACAAAAAATGTATTTAAGTAGTACCTATATCAACTCAGAGTCCACGACACAAGCCTTGCTTAGTGTGGTAGATGGCGCTGTGTGTTAATGTCCAGCGATATTTATTATTTATTTAAATACAAACCTACATAATTCTTCTCCAACCAAGAATCTTTCATATCTTCCGTGCAGTCAGTAATACACTAAACCTCAATAAGACCACAAGACTAAACCACAATATAATAAACAAATATATTCATCTCTTGAGTCTAGACAGTTGATGGATAAACGAAACCACAATTAGTAAACTTTTCATTATCTTAGAAATGTAATGAATATTATTAAGCTTCAGAACTCATATTTGTTGAAATAAAGATCTTTTTCAGAGGGTAAATACAGCAACCTTTTACATTATATCTTAGGATCTATCCAAGTCTTAATAAAAAGAAATAGTCAGCTATTATAAACAAGTGGGACGCCATTTAACCCCAACGCAAGATGATGGCAATTTATTCCTGTTTATTAGTATTCTCTCTTCGTCCGACTGAAAGTATCCTTCAGTGTGACAAATTATCTTATTCCTTAAGTTCTTACATAATACCGAATACCAATAGTGACAGCCTTGGACTTTCCAACTCTTGAACAGACATTTGCCGCGAAACATCCCTTTTTTCTCGCTTCAGGAAATTATGGACAAAATTTTAATTTGAACATTGAACCGTTTCCTGGAAACTAGGTGTGATAAAAGCCATACTTTTCGCAGTAATTCATATTTATTTCATCAAGGAGATATTTAATCCGATAATGAATTATGTATTGTGGTTAATATCGCTATAGAAATGTGATTTCATTACGTATAGGGAATGTAAACCTTTATGTAAACGGGGCTTTATTCCTCAATTGTATTCTGAGGGTCAGACTCGATAGTCGTATCGTAAGACCGTTTGACTTCTGATAGGTTAGTTCAGTTTATTTTTAGATCAGCACGAACACTAAACCAAATCGAATCAAGACTATCAGTCAAGCAAATTGGAAACTCGGACCTGTCTTTAACAATTCCAGGAATCTTTAATCGCCACTGTAGAAGCGAAGCAAATTCTTAATTTCATTAGCATTACTTTTAGTCAAAAATCTTCGCTTTTATTTTAATTGCAGCCTGTCTGTGACCTATCCGGCACTTTGGAAAGTGGCAATAGAAGATTTTTCTTGTTTTAAATCTAGCGTTAAGATATCGTGGATTAACATCGCTTTCGCCACGACTAATTCTGAAGCACGATACGAAAAAATGTTTGATATGCCTCTCGTTGTGTGAAAGAACCGTTGTTTTATTCTAAAAGCAATTTTTTTACCCTGTTTAACTTTAACGTCTTTTTTCACTGTTTAAAAAGCTTCTTATAAACTCTGAGATAAAAATCACTAATTTTCTTCTTCAGTTTAATACACACCCCGTACATTATGTCTAGGTAGCATAGTTATCGATTCAAACTCACACATTTCATCCATCTCGTTCCAAATCTATGCTAAATACAGGCACAGAATTTGAGATTAAGCTTTTAATGAGTGCAACGAAACATTTGAAATACTAAGCAGCCAGAATGATGAAGGAAAAAAACATCTCAAAGCTGTTAAATCTTTTCAAAATCGCCATGCAAATACAAACGACGCTGAACAAAAGACTCCAAGAAAAGGGACTTTTAAAACTGCCTGAGTTTCCTCTTAACGAGGTGCCTTAGGCAAAGACAAACACACGGGAAGCCTAACAAAGTGATGCTTACGTAAAGAAAATAAAACTTGTAGTCGTGACCTACAGTCTTATACTCAGTTAGTACGTAGGGCTGCGTATAAAGACTCTATTATGTGAGGACGTGGGTTTCATTTTGAGCCTTTATAAGAAGTCTTGCTTTTTTGACGGGTGGGGATTTGTCTTCTTGAAGTCGTTTTTTAATTCTCTCGACTTCTCTAGTGTCCTAACAGTGGTAGGAAACATTATTTATTATACGGTATTGTCCATCTAATCGTTAGACGTACGATGTCTTCTTATACGTCTCCATCATCCGTCAACTTAGTATTCTTGTCCTTAGCTCGTCGATGGCAATCAAAATTGTGTCGGCCCAGAACTCAGCTACAAGTTTCAGCTCCTTTCCTCTTTTACACTTTGTAATTAAGTTTCTTTATACTCGTATGTATATGCATAAAGTCCTGCAGATAGATAAAAATTCTATATAATTACATAGACCTATCTACGTCAGTAGAATGGATGAGAAATTACAGACTGGACAGTTAGGTACGTCATTCCACGCACCATTTAGCCGCTTCATAAGCCATATTTCAGCATGTGTCGTTCAGAATAATATATCTTGTAAAATGACCGATTTAAATGCACAGGGCAACGTAGGACAGGACATTATTCCTCCCTATAGCTGATGTGGGATTGATTTCAGGTAATAACAGATTGTAATTTCCTTTTCCTTCAATTTTCTACCAAACAAAACTTAAAATGTCAATTGAATATCTTCCGTGATTGTTCTTTATAATGAGGTCCCAAACCCGCGATAATGGCGCTTGTAACATCGTTGAAAAATCGGGACCTCAATAAGTTAAACCTCAATAGTTAACTATAAAAAGAATACAAATAGAATTTTCAACCAATCAACACCGTAATCGTAGAGTTTGTCCTGTCCTTGAGATTATTTATGACAATACCTTATCAGATCTAGAAGCAATCATTCGTTAACATACCACAAGTTTTACAACATAATCCAACTACTGTCTTGGGCACCTATCTATCCATCGGATGCGATCCCCAGTGCCCTGTTCTTGTTCCAAAGTTTAATCTTGTAAACCGTTGACCCAAATTTTCGACTAGTGCCTGTGCCATGTCGAATCTTGAAGTTAGATTCGACCAGCCACGGAGATTTGGCTAACCTATCTGTCTGAAGTTACGATAGACATCTTCCAGCCCAATTTGTAGTCGGATTTGTAGCTAGTATTCCGGACAAGTCTAAAGTTAGTTCTGGATTTTTTGCTCATGCAGATATTGCGTTGATATTGACTTTGTAGATGTTGTCTGACTGTCTGTTATGCCTGTTTAAGGGTGACAGGGGCGAACGATATTCTAAATTCCGCTTAGTTATATGCACCGCACGATATTTGATCTCTAAATCCTCAGTTCGAGCCTTTCGGTATTTTTTCTATGAAACTGCAAACTGCAACTTACACTCAAAAGCGCTGTAACGGCATCACCTCAGATTAAGTGGCAGTACTTGCATTCAAGTTTAAAACCTTGACTTGCCCTTACCCTTACCTTCATGATGCTAGGGATTCTGAATAGTCTGCTTGCTGTATTGGCTTGCCGTAATTTTACCCTCTAGGCACGCCACTGCTGGATCGGAATCAGCTAGTAAAAATAAAGTGAGGTTAAACCTATCCGATGCAGTTCTTACTAGTCTTCCATTTGCATTCGATTATTGATTATTTTTTTATTTGTAGCGTAAGTGTTATTGTTAACTTCGAACATTGCTCATTTCCTTGTTAAGCTATGTCTGATAATTTGATAAAGTATCAAGATTTGTTATTAGGAAATAACAAATCTTGATACTTTATCAAATTATCATTACGGATTAGGATGAGAGAAAGCTCATGTCGTCGGTCGTACGAAAACAGACCTCATTCCACTAGCAGTCTTTGTTACTCTCCTCACGTCCGTCCTATATCCTAAGGGTAGTTGTATTTCAGGGGAGGATGGATAATTTAATACCAGAAGATAAATGTAGTTGGTTTAGTGAGTTAGTGCTTCATATGGGTGCTATTTTATTACCGGTAGAGTTTACTCGGTATTTGGAATATTATACAAAATTAGAAATGATTATAGAATTTTCGATTACCAACCCGATAGTTTTTAGTCAGTAAAAGTCTGACACTCCCTCCTGCTCCGCCCAGAGTGGGACGAGTCATTTATTGATTTCCCATCCGAAAATCAAGAAATGGGAAACACATATACTTATTTCGTGCAAAACGAAGAAAACATTTGTTCTATCAAAGCATCCCAAGCGTTGCTCTTTATGTAGAAGAACAGACAAGAAACTCCATGGACACTCTTAAATCAATACAACGTAGAATTACCTACACGCAATCAAATCACTACACACAAGTTTTAACAATAGTTTATCCAATTAACCATCAAGCTTTTACAAACATGGGGTGAGCCAACCATCCACTAGTTCCTATCACTGACGACACCTGTTATATTCCCCACCTAGAGATAAAGGGCGTCAAAATAAAGGAATTCCCTGCTACTGGCTGCACAATCCATGCTCGGGTAGGCACCGAGCGAGGGGTGAACGACCGCGATGTCGCGACTGGGGTTTACTGCGGTAGACGATGGTGGTACTGAGAAATGTGTAGTACGGGAATTGCAGTAGTAGGATTGTTGGAGGCTGATTAAGGGTTAGATGATGCAGGCTGTGTTGCAATAGTGTCTTTTAATGATACTGCAGCTATAAAGTATGGTCTAACACTAACTGTAGTTGTATTGTGCACTACAACTAATATTTACAATTATTAAGACCGATATTTTTTTATTGTTATGAGCCTGATGTGTCCCAATGCAGGTCAAATCCCTCCGCTCCCTCTTTCGATTCACACTTATTTAAGACCGATTACGGGACATTTATCATGTTTGATTTTTTATGCTGGTAGTGACCATGTCAGTTAAAAAACTTATAAATACTGTTTAGATTACGCTTACTGCCTTGCACAGTATCTTAGTTAGGTCTGCTTTGATGAACTTAGCCATATCCATATCCAAAAACTTTTCAACTGTGCATGGGCCGCAATTATTCTCAAACTCGTCATTATCATTCTGACCTTAGTACTTTGTAGTCTATAAGTAATACCGCAACATTAATACATTATTTGTTTGTAATTATATCTTTATAACCAGAATTGAAATTAAAATTATACATTGTCCAACGTCTGAAATAAATTACTTTCACATAAAATATGAATAATTATATTGTAACATAAACATTGTGTTTGCCAATTTGTTGTCAATGGGGGCAAAAACTTCTGGTTTCAAGTGCTTAATTGAGTCTGGTACGTACGAAATTATTTAACACTAGCGGACGTCACGCGGTTTCACACGCGTAATTCCCGTTCCCGTGGGAGTACGGGGATAAAATATATCCTATGTTACTCGTGGATAATGTAGCTTTCGAATGGTGGAAGAATTTTTAAAAACGGTCCAGTAGTTTTTAAGCCTATTCATTACAACCAAACAAACAAACAAACAAAGTTTTCCTCTTTATAATATTAGTGTAGACTAGCGGACGTAACGCGATTTCACCTTCGTAGTTCCAGTTTCTGTGAGAGTACGGGAATAAAAATATAGCCTTTGTTAGTAGCTGATAATGAACTTATCCATTGCTGAAAGTTTTTTTCAAATCGGTCCAGTAGTTACTAAGTGTATTAGTTACATACAAAAATATAAAAATACTAGTATTTCGTCGTTATAATATTTGTGTAGACTAAGTTTTGCTCTCGGCTTCGCTCCCCTTATGTACGGAAACTGACTCAAGGGAACGTTTTAAATGTAGCCTATGACACTCGGGGATAATGTAGCTTCCCGTTAGTGAAATATTTTTTGGAATCGAATCTGTAGTTCCGATGATTACACCCAACATACAAACTCACAAACTTTACCTCTTTAAAATATTATTAGTATAGATATTCCTTGGTTGCCGCAACGAAAATAAGCTCTTAGAAACTGTTTATTTGAATACAATTTGTATTAAAAGCAATTGTTTCTTATAAACTAAGAAGGGTTCGCTATCCCGTGGGGAGTTTTAGTTTATGCTCTGAAAACATTTTGTAAAGTGAATTTTATCAAGATAGGTACCCATTTCACCAATTATAGTTAACAGCAATTGGGATTCTTTCTTCATAAGATGCTTCCAGAAAACCTGTTTCTGATACTACAATAGACCTGAGGTTCCTGCGTATAACGAAGACATACTGAGAGTGATTTGAGAAGACGCTGACGGCATTATAGCCAAAACCGTCTCATCCTTTTTTTAGCCTACACTGTCCTATTCCTAGGCGAAAGCCTTTCCCTATTCCTTCCACTTCTCTCGATGTTATGTGTACTTATGGCTTGTGGTTGTTGTATTAACATGTCGTGTTTGTGTTATTCCAGAGTGCGTCGGAGTCGTCAGCGGGCGCGGGCGGCGGGGGCACATCGGGCGGCAGCGCCCGGGTCTCGTCGCGCTCGCGGGCGTCCGAGGAACCACACATTGGTCAGTATCAGTCATCATCATCACTTTACTGTTCACTTTTGGACGTGGCTTCTCCTGAGCGAATCAATCTTCACTCACTAAAAACCGACGAACTGCTTAAACTGCGTCTGGAAGGATTTTGGCAAAAAAAGTCCTGATCCGACGAAACCTACCCTAACCCTACCTACCTCTATTGTAACCCCAATAGCAATAACAAGGTATAAGGGGATGAAAGTTTGTCAACTATAAATAAATATCTCGGCATAGTTGTGATTTGTGGTCATAGGATCATTGACCATGTGAGATATTGTAAACAGGGTGGAATTCGTACAGACGTTAACCACGTACCTATTCAAAATATAATTTCATATATGTCGGTGTTTCCTTCCACCTTGAAATCTCAAGCTATGTGATTTTTGAATCGCGGCACAGCTCGACTCCGCTTCGCTTCAGTGGAACCGCAGCCTAATAGACCGCTATTTCAGAGAAGTTTCAAGAGAAAAGCTTTCGGTATTCCTGAACTGGCCTTATAGAGCCCTCACTATTCAGGAAATCTTCGAAGTTCTACAGCCTACATAGATATAAACTTACGGCATACCATAAGTAATAAGGTTGAACATTGGTCGACCGTCCGTGAAATCCAGTCGTTCGTAATGCTACCATCTGATAAATCCAATTGACACGAAAGAAGGTGTCTAAATCCTATCAGAAAATTCTCCAAATCCGTTACTACCGCCAACATTGCCCAACTTTGGTGCAGGAAACTAGAAACTTTTACGGAAAACGAAACACTATTTTCCGCTTTCACAACGAGATTTATGTTGTCAGCAGTTTCTCGACACAAATCGTTGGTAAGACACTTATTGTTCGAGTTCATCGTCGTAATCTCTTCTGTTCCTGGTTTTACTGTGTATTTTTTATGTGAAGACTGTTTTATTATGTCATTGAATACTGTGGTGTTCTTTTTTTTTTTTTTTTTTAGTTAGTTTTCCACCGCAGACGTGGGGTCCGCGCTCTTATTTACATTTTATTTATTGTTTAATTGATTTAGAAATAATTAAAACTACGATCGTGCTCCATCATTGGACACGTTACATTAAACTAAGCTTATTATTAGTAACTTAAGATCTACGTGAGTCCATCAAATATATGTATATTTTTATTTATTTTTTTAATTACTAATTAAAATTAACAAAAATCTACACCAAGCTGTTTCATAACTGCATGGCAATGTGAGTCGACCGGCAGCAACCGTCGGCACCCATTCACGGACATGACCTGCACATCCGCGCCGCTTAGCTCAACCATACTGTGGTGTTCTATTTTATTTGATTTTATAGGACTGACGTCGTTTTCTATGTGCTATGAAATGATTGTGGGGTACCTAGCTACATTAGTGTATCTAGATAGCAAAGTACACACACGCCCCGTCCACTTTCAGACATCTGCCCCCGAATTCACAAACGCTCGAGAATTTCGATTCGGCAAGTCGTATGTCTATCCCTTTTTTTATAACGAAAACGAGCGAGATAGACATATGACTTACCGAATCGAAATCGAATCGAAGCGTTGTAAATATGGGGTCTGGTCATAGCGCAGCCTATAACGATCCTACTTCAAGGACAAAGGGCTCCTCGCGGGGTTGCGGGCCTGTTCGAAAGAGATACCGCGTCCCCGGAACATAAAGGGCGAGGAAGGAACATGGATGGGTTTTAGTCAGTAAGAGTCTGACACTCCCTCCCGGTCCGCCCAGAGTGGGAGAAGTCATTTGATGTTTTCCTATCCTAAAAAAAAAAAAAAAAGGACAAAGGGCTGCCTTGAGAGGGAAATCCACCAAACGGGCCCAGTGCGGTTTGACGCATGTCACATGTCTTCGAGTTGTTGGTTCTTGAACATGATGGTTCCCTCACGATGATCAAGACAATTTCAGCAGCTTTTTACGTGGGGTACTTCACAAGTCGCAGAGTAGCAGCCACGGGGTCTGGATTTGTGCTCGGTTGATGGCAAAAGGCTTACCTCTAAACTAATTATAACTGGCGGAATGTGGGTGAATCCTACTTCCTACTTAATATTATAAATGCGAAAGTTTGTGAGGATGGATGTATGTTTGTTACTCTTTCACGCAAAAACTACTGAACGGATTTGGATGAAATTTTGCACACAGATGGTTTACAACCTGGATTAACACATAGGATACTTTTTATCTCGGTAGTAAGATCCCATGGGACAATTTTGAAACTTCACGCGGGCGAAGCCGCTGGCAGAAGCTAGTTAGAAATAAATTTAAAATAAAAAAATTAACTTTGGTGAGTAGTTATACTCACCAAAACCAAAATTGGCACACTTGGCACCGTCATCAGATCTCCGGCTTCATCGTTCGAGTAAGCCGGAGTACTCGCCCATTTTAAGTTTGAGAATAGGTTGAGGTCGTTTCGGCCCCAATGCCTCTAATCATTCGCTTTACCGGATGAGACTGTTCAAATCGGCGCCAGCTATTCCGAGGGAAACTTCAGACGGAACCAGCTAATAGATGGTTCGATTAGTCCTTCCCAATTCCGACGATCGATATCCACGTCAGAATCGCTACGGTCCTCCATTAGGGTTACCCCTGACTTCGACCTGACCAGGCATATTTCACAATCTTTCGGGTCCCAGCATTTATGCTCACGGATTGGAAACGAGACGAATCACGAATTTGAAATAAATAAGAAACACCTCTGCCGAACCCTTCGTGGATTACAAGCGTGATGTTATGTATGTATGTAGGTGGGCAGCGCAAGTGCCAACGCTAAATACAACGGGTTTTACAATCATACGGCCTCTACCACGATACCGTAAACAAAAAAAAAAAAAATATACTAAAACAATTTTATATAAAAAGCTGAATATTATCGTTTGAACGATTTTTATTAAATCTTGAACATACAAGAAAGTAGGTACTTGTGTACTTAAAGAGCTTCTCAAGTCGATTCAAGCGAACTTGCTAGGGTAAAACAAGCAACTCTTTAAAAAGAAAACCTGATTATGCCTTTTTTCTTAGATCCACTTCAAGGAGATACAAGAAGTTTTGTTTACCAGTACTTTATTTCTAAAAGGAAAGAAAAATGAGATTTTTAATTTTCAATAAAGAATAAAACCAAGTTTTAATATCTAAGTTTTACTGTCAAGTTTCAAGTTAATAGCTTGGAGCGGCTTAAAAAAATGAAAATTTAACTTTATCTACCAACACGCCTTTATTACTCATAGGTTTAGACAAACAGAGGTTTACACTACCCATATACAGTTATAAGTAATAGCAGACGTATGAAGAGCATATTGCGACTTATGAAGAGCTGCTCTCAAAACGATGTAAGAAAACATTGTCAGGATACCGGCATGTCTTTTTCAGTTTTACATACCTTCGATCAAAATCATTCGTGTATTATACGCAGTGAGAAATGTAAGAACCAAAAATTCGAAGACATGTGACAGCTACCAATACGCAGTGGTGTATTATAGCCCGTTCCTTCTCATAGTGAGGAGACCTGTATGAACATTATAGACTGACCATGCATTAACCGGGAAATGCGTTACCGATTCAGCAACTAGTGAAAATAAATAAAGTAATGCAACTTCACTTTTTGCGCAAGACACTCGAAGAAGTTCCCTACTAACGTAAATCGTTTCTTATTTCCAGGAAAGTACAAGCTTCTAAAGACAATCGGCAAGGGCAACTTCGCTAAGGTGAAGCTAGCGAAGCATGTGCCCACCGGCAAGGAGGTCGCCATCAAGATCATTGACAAGACACAACTCAACCCTGGCTCGTTGCAGAAGTTGTTCAGAGAGGTAAACAGCTCATCTTCTTCTAAGGTTGACCAACGGCGAAACGAAGGAGACTCGACAAATCTTTTGTTCATCTGTCATTGAATCGACAAATTTGTCGACTCTCTGTCATATCTACGGTGGTCATGCTACGCGGGTTGTACATGGCAACCTGGACAACTCTGTCATTTGCATCATTCAAGTCCTGAAGGGCGCAATTAGGTGTGTACAACGGGCAGGAGAGGTGGGGCATATCCTGTGTTGGGGCTCCACACTCGCATTGTGTCCGACAATTCCGTCTGCCATGTCTGGATTATTAATCAACCGACCAGCTTTGGCCGTAATTTGAATCAATATAGAAAGCTTCTCAAGAAGCAAATACTGGAGTTTAAGCCTTATTGAATTACTGTAACTTGACAACCAAAATACAGAGTTGGTTTGGTTCACCGAAGCAATGCCTAGTGTCACCTAGAACTGCTATTTGTAACATTCTGCAATCAATTTAACAGTTAACTATTCCTTATTTGTTCAAGCAAAATACGCACTAAGGGCACTTTGTAGACAGGCGTTTCCAAACAGAAATTAAGACCTTTTGCTTCCGTTGAAATATATGTATATCATCTACAAATTCCAGCATTATCCTACAATAGTCGAATGCTGTTAATCAAAGCCCCTTTAACACTATAACCTTGTTGCTTCCAGGTCCGGATAATGAAGATGCTGGACCATCCGAACATCGTCAAGCTGTTCCAGGTCATAGAGACTGAGAAGACGTTGTACCTCGTCATGGAGTACGCGTCTGGCGGCGAAGTAAGAACTGTTCATCATACAAGTTTATCTTACCGTATGTTACTACAGAAAAAATGTATAAGGAAGATGGAGAGCTTCTATGGACATGTCATGTCTTGTCTACCAGTAAACCCGTTGCAGATCTAGCAAACTACCCAAGAGCTAGACTGACCCGACAATATACCGAAGACATCCCGAGGGACGCACGGAACCGGGAAATGTGACAGAAAAAAGGGGAGGCTTATAACCAGCAGTGGGGGATTCCAGGCTGAAATGATGTTACTATCTAAAGTGATAGAGAGATCTGCCCTCTCTTTGAGGCGAGTTTCCCACTGTCATTGACCGCCATGACAGAAAATCGTCCAGGAGGATTCGTCATCATCATCTGTCCTAGCCTTTTCCTAACTATGCTGTGGTCGGCTTCCAGTCTAATCGTATGCAGCGGAATACCAGTATTTTACATAGAGCGACTGCCTATCTGACCTCCACAATTCAGTTATTACTGGTAAAACGATACCCTTGAGTGAGTGGTTTCCAGAATTTCAGACTACTGACTACCTGAACCGACTGCCAAAGATGCCAAATGACAGCTGGAATCAACGGCTTAACGTACTTTCCGAGGCCCTTTCAATACTTAAACGCACTAATAGTATCACAGCATACTAATGCACGTTGTTGACTGTTCCAGGTGTTCGATTACCTGGTGTTACACGGCCGCATGAAGGAGAAGGAAGCGCGTGCCAAGTTCCGACAAATCGTATCCGCTGTACAGTACTGTCATCAGAAGAGGATCATACACAGGGATCTCAAGGTACCACTTTAGGTTTCTTCGTCTGCGACATAGCAGAAAAAGATAGCCAGGTACATCTAATGTAATATCTAGCTATGAGTTGCTGTCTGTTGCGGTAGAGGTCACGAAATTCCTGCTTTAATTGGTTGTCCAAATAAAACAGCTTCGTATAGATATGGCATGAGAGTTTGGGAAAAAAAAATTGGTGGTCCATTTTCTTAATACTGGATTTATTAGGACCTTCGCGCTATTTCAGGTTTCTTAAAAGCCTTACTTTCATGTCGAGGGCTTCTTGTTTTTGTATCCACGTACTTCTATGTTAGATAGTTTGGGCCCAGCAGGTGGCCATGAAAACGCCGCCCTGAGAGTCTAGCTGACTAATCCCTTCACCACGATGATACTTCCAAACATTTATTTTTCGAGCTATTTCTTTCGCAATTATTTTCGTTTCATTCGTATCGTTAAAACGCCAGGACCTAGGGCAAAACACGTCTGAATAGACACATCTCTCGCATACATGTTTCGTACAAGAATCCAATACAAAAACGAGTAGTTTCTCTGCTCAGTTTTGCATTATATTCTTATTCTTTCTGCTATGAAGAATCCATACATTACACATGCAGCACTAACCGATGTTGGACCAACTTCTATAATATCCTGGGCACGTCGAACGAACCTACTACGATCATAATTTTATCTGGTTGATATTCGTGTTCCAGGCGGAGAATCTCCTGTTGGACGGCGAGATGAACATTAAGATAGCTGACTTCGGTTTCTCGAACGAGTTCACTCCGGGCGCTAAGCTCGACACCTTCTGCGGCAGTCCGCCCTATGCCGCGCCCGAACTCTTCCAAGGTACGGTCTTGACTGCTGGTACACGTGGACTGTTTTGCTAGTAAATAGCTGATTTACTGACTAGATCAGGTCAAATACCTTAGTTGCTTATTTTCAAAAGAAAATGCAATTTTCATGGTTATTTTGAAGTAACCGTGAGAGGAATGAGGAAAATGTTTTGAATATGAATGTAAGATGGAAACAGAAGACATGCTGTGCCTAACCTATATAAATTGGGATGTGGGCAGGAGAAGGGTGTTTCTGAAGTATGCTGAGAAGTGAAAACCACGTTTTACTTGATGTAAAACACGATCGCTATGCTCAAGTCCTTACACACGTACCCGTTGCGAATACTGACCTTTCTGAAAGTGATTGTCAGAGATGAGAAGTGTATGATCATTAGGTCTTTCTCTTGAGGTTTCCTCAATAAATGGGCCTAGTTTTTCCTAGCAAGACTAGCAGTTAATGAATATTTTGTTTGTTCTTCTCCAGGCAAGAAGTACGACGGCCCCGAGGTGGACGTGTGGTCGCTGGGCGTGATCCTGTACACGCTGGTGTCGGGCTCGCTGCCCTTCGACGGCTCCACGCTGCGGGAGCTGCGGGAGAGAGTACTGCGCGGGAAGTACAGGTGAGTTCATACCATCATCATCATTTCGTCCACTGCTGGACATAGGCCTCCCCCAAGTGCCTCCATATCGACCGGTCACGTGCGACTCGCATCCAAAGGATTCCCGCAATCTTCACCAGGTCATCGGTCCACCTAGTGGGAGGTCTTCCAACGTAAAGTCTTCCGGTACGCGGTTGTCACTCCAGAAGTTTTCGGCCCCATCGGCCATCCGTTCTGTGCATTGCCACTTAACTTTGTCAATTCTTCGGGCCACGTCGGTGACCTTGGCTCATGTACCACGTACTACGACAGAATATACCTATACCTAGTACCTCCGGATGTTGATAAATGCCGCTCGGATCTGTGTAACAAGCGGGCTGATTCGCGACAAGCCAAAAAAGAGAGATGATTCGTGGGCACACCGAAAATATGTGTAGAACTTCTGACCGTCTGACGTTAGCTGCCGGAAAATATACGCCCTTCCTACTTCTTTAGCCTAAAAGTACTTGGGATCTAAGAACGTACTGAAAATATTCTGACAGACCATTTGATCTTCCGGGACATCTGTCCCTTAAGAATGTCTGTGCTGGAGAAATAGCCTCCACTTTAATCTTTGCCGTCCCGTTTACCCGAAATTCACTGAACAATTCATTCACCATATCGATCCAGAGGTCGCAGTTTCTCCATTGACTGTAAGGGTACAATCTCCCCCACAGAATACCGTTCTACATGTCGACGGACTGCGAGAACCTGCTGAAGAAGTTCCTGGTGCTGAACCCGGCGAAGCGCGCGTCGCTGGAGAGCATCATGCGCGACAAGTGGATGAACACTGGGTACGAGGACGACGAGCTCAGACCTTACGTGGAGCCGCAGCAGGACTTCAAAGATCATAATCGGATAGGTGAGGATACCATAGGTATACTTCCGACCTCTTGACCTAAGGCTATGCTCGGGAATTGTCGGGACACTTCGGGAATCTTCGTTCATGGTCATTTTAGTTTTAAGTTTCGCGCTGCAGCTTTTAACTGGTTATATTGTAATTTAGTAAAACGATTTTTTTAAGTGTTATTTTTAAATATAATGTTGTTAGCTGCAGTGTGAATGCATTAATATATTTATTAGAAGTAAAATATGTTTAAAATTGGTCCAGTTCAAAAGCTTTTGTTAAAAGTTATTTTACTTGATTTTGAAGTTCTTAAATTTAAATTAGGTGGTATTAAAAGTCATATGAAACTGTTAGTTAAGTATTTACATTTATAATTCTTGGGTTATCCAAGCTTAGTACGCTAAAAAAGCAAAATGGCGTTTCACTAACTTTATGCGAATTAATGCCTGAATGTAATTTACTCTCCACGTTGAACTAAACGTTTAAAGTCCAACTGACAGCTTTTATTTAAGTATTAATTTTCATGTCGCTCCACAAAAGTGAAAACAGTACTAAGAAACGCCAACATACAAAGCTTGATAAGTTTCAATTCAGTAAACTAACGTAAGCTTTCACTAAAAACCACTTATTTATGGATTGGACCATTAAATTCACAAGATACTTCAACACTTTAGCTTCACTCATAGTCACTCCATATTTTACCGTAAAACAAAAGTAAAATAACAATAAATACTAACGCTTTGTCTTTGAATACTTCCTGATAACAAAGCTTATTACTAACTTTTACTAATAGTAAAATCTCACCCGTACACGACATGCCCATAGCATGCTATTAGCACAGGATGCAGTGTGTGAAATAATGAAAATAGTCCAAACCCTGTTCAAAGTATTTGCCATGGTCATAGTGAGCCTGGTTAGCTAGGGTGTGCCAAGTACACATTTAAGAGGAAACAAAAAGGGCTAGAGAATTGGAAAATAGGTATTTGTAAAATGTATTGTATTGTATTGTAGACGGGCTGGTGTCCGCTTACAATACAATACAACACATTTTACAAATACCTATTTTCCAATTCTCTAGCCCTTTTCGAATGTATTGTTGTCGCGCAGTTTTGAAGTTTCTTATCTCTTTTGATAAATAATTTATGAAAATAAAGAAAACATAGGGAAATGTCATGCCAACAGGTGTAAATTTTTTGGAAACGAAAATATAGCTGTGTTGGCATTATCCAGGAGGAAACGGGGACTACGTTTTTATGAAAAAAAACGGCCGTTTTCTATCCTCCTAAGTATCTTCATTTGAGAAGGATTACATAGGAGTTTTACATAAAAACTTAAAACTAGGTAAAACCGGACACATAAGCATTTGACAGTTGTTCACAACTGTCATACATAGATATTTATCAATCAAGAACCCGTAAGTCTAATAACCAGTCTTATCGAGGGTATCGTATTACCCGGTAAGTTGGTTGTGGAGGTCAGATAGACAGTCGCTCCATGTAAAATACTGGTATTCAGCTGCATCTGGCTAACTGAAAACCGAACTCAACTTAGTTGGAAAAAGAGATGGTCTTAAACCTTTTTAGGTAGTTATCAACCGACTTCCAAAAAGAGGAGGTTCTCAATTCGTCTGTATTTTTTTTTTATGTAAGTGCCCTTCATTATTTCACATACTGTAAAATCACAAAGCTAAAATAAGCTAACTAAACATTAATTTCTGCTAACCCGTATAATATAAAATTTACGTTTCTTATTATTCCATGCGTACTTTCGGCACAGCGCAAATTGGTACGTTATCGCAAGGGGATGTGTGTTATGTGTTTGTTATAGAGGATGAGGGTGGGTGGTGTCTTGTTGAATTACTTTGTTAAACCGTATGAATTGAAGAGTTATTTTGTTTTTGGATGCAGTCATAGCTAACGTTAAAGCACTTTGCTCATCAATCGACATGATTGTATAAATACCGCGTCGTTTTGGCCTGAAAACGTTGGCTCTTTTTCCTAACTGTATCGCTATGCCACTATGGGAAATATATAAATTAACATAACATTAATCCCGTCAATACATGATTTGATTTAGAATGAAAATTACATGCAGGCTCACAAACGCAAACGGACTGCGCTAAAAGGCAAAGTGCTTGAGCTAACCAAAAACATTAAAAGCTCTCAGCCAAACATTGTTTTGGAAATATTCTTACTATTTAAAATCCAGAGCATTTCTTGCCTTGGGTCCACAAGTCGCATATTAAGCGTAACACTACACAAATACATTTTGTTTCTGATGATTATTAAAAGACGACAAACAGAATGCTTAGCGCTAAATGTTTTAATTGATTAATGGTTTAAACAGTCCTTAGTTTATCAATAATGAAGTTTTACAACAAGACACAATTTGAAATCTATTATAATTTGCGTATTTATGTCTATTCTTTTTTATTTGTTACGGCTAAATGCATGCAAATGAAAGCATGTAATACTTCTTCTATGCTAGATTATATACTGCTTATTTTAGTCCTTTTTTTTAATTTAAAAGCTTACTGTCATGTGAATTTGATTAAATTTGATTGTTAGATGTTATAAAGTTGTTATTGTGTGAGTGTATTATTACTGAAAACGTCGTAGAAATTGAAAATAATAATGTATTAAAGGAATATGTTTTACATTATTGTCGCAGTAAGTATACGAATTCGTGAAAAGTAGTAACTATATTTTGGTGTCCATTTAAAGAAATAAAAATAATTGTCTAATTTCTGTGTAACTAAATGTATTAGAGGATTTGTGGTGCATGGTTCTGTCTTCAGTGTTTAGGAAATATATAATTTTATATATGTAAGTGTTGCATGCAAAGTGAAAACTAGTAACAATATGGGGTTTCCTACGTTATTAATGTGAACTTGTAGATTATTTTTACAATTCAATGTTCTCCTTTTTCTGTCCCTACTGAATGGTTCTGCTATATTTCTACATATTTTCTGTAATGTGATTACTCTTATATTTATTCTTATTAAGTAATAAATTGACTCAATAATTGTGGCTGCTTCGATGGTCTGGTCTTCGCATGCGCAACTCCTGAACTCGGTCCTGGGTTCGATTCCTAGGTAGGGCATTGTTCATTGGGTTTTTCCTTCAAGAATTTCTCAGTTACAGCCACGGAGTCAGGTTGATGGTAATATACTTGCCTGGATATTACATGGACTTGAGAGGCCTGCGGAGCATGCGAATTTCATACAAACGTCATACCTAAATAATTTGTAAATCAAACATATTCTTAAGGTAGTGTGTATTTATTTTAATTGGATTACAGAATATATAGGTTCCCAAAGACATGTTTTGAATGTACACTGCAACACGGTATAATTATTACAATATAACTTGTTTCTCTTTAGCGATATTGTAAACTCTCTAATTATTGTCAACTGAAAATACGGAAGTATCTCTACCCCCATAATCGTGACTTGGGGCACCCCCCCGTTAGGTTTCTTTAATTAAACCCTGCACTCGGAAATACCCGCGAAGCGGGGCTCCGTCGACTACGCTTTTTAGGGGAATATAAAGTGTTTTAAGGTTAGGTTATATTAATCGATTTTTCTCAGGAATGGTACAGTATATTTTCATGAGATTGGTAACACTGGGCAAGGGGGACCCCTCCCTCCACACCACGTGAGTTGGCTACCATCGCTTGCATTTCACGAAAATAATGCGTTTTATTGTAAGCAGTATGTTTGTTTGACAATAATACGAGAGTTTACAATATCGCTAGAGAGATAACAATGTAACGTATTTGACAATTTTACGTTGACATATACACGCTACCTTATAAATATGTTTGATTTTCATATTATTTTGGTATTACGTTTGTATGAAAAACGCATGCTCCGCCGGCCCCTTAAATATAACTGGCGAAATGTGGGTGTACGGTCCACTAATCTATTTGGTTTACACGTTAAACCTTGTAAACCTTGAAAAATGAAAACCAAATACATGGTTTTGCTATGCATCCTGGTCAAATGCAAGGTTGTGCAAAAAATAATCAACGGCCGGTTGATTCTTGTTTCGACCAAATGTTTGAGACAGATGATTATTTTTTTTACGATTACGATGGTGGTCCTATAGAGAAAAATTTTCAGTTTGATGATGTTTAGGACACCCTTGAATTTGACTAAGATGGAACACCTAGTAGATCGCTCGACCGTACTATTAGGTACACTTTTGACCAAGTCTTTTGAGATTACATGTATATTGTAATCAACAATAGTATATACAACGTTAAATGCGCAAAACCTCAGACACCTCAAATGATTTTTAATTAAATTGACCTAATTCTGAGCGAGAAAAAGACATAAAAAAGTAAAGGTTTTATGTGCTGTTTTAGATTAACTGGCAAGTTATTATACCGCGTATGAGACAATTTAAATTGGATGACAACCATTTTTGTTTGTTTACCTATTTTGGCGGGTTTGCGCACGCGTGATGGCTTGACCTATTAATAAATAGACAAGGCAACATCTTTAATAAAGATTTTTAGGAAAATGTGACCTATAAATTAAAGTGATTCAATTGATTCTGATCAAACTATTTTCAGGTTTTGCGCATTTAACGTTACACATATAAAATATTCCGTCATTAACCCAGTAAGACATAAGCTAACACATGTCCGTTTCCCCACTGTACAGAGGCGCTAGTGTGCGTCGGGTACAACCGACAAGAGATCGAGTACTCGCTGGCGGAGGCCAAGTACGACGATGTGTTCGCGACGTACTTGCTGCTCGGTAGGAAAAGCACCGACGTGAGTACAAAGGTTATTATTAAATACTTTTTAATGAGCTTACAATTGGCTGTATGTTCTCTGGATGTGTAGTTTACTGTTTTTTTTTTCTTGTGAGAAATGGATCGTTCCGTTTTTAAATTGTGTGTGTTTTTTTTTAAATCTGGATTTATGTGTTCGGTTTATGACGAAGCTCGATTACTGTTTTTAAATGTTTTTTTTTTTCTGGATTTTGTGCTCGGTTTATAACATAATGCTCGCCCCTTAAAATTCGTCATCCAATGTTTTATTCTTCCATTTTCCTCTGTCAAGCTATTTTAACTCCTTTTTTCTTTCATAATATTCTTTGCAAAATCCATCCATCCTTTCCTTGATCTTCTTCTCCTACTCCATCCGTTAAATGCTCGCTCCCTTTTGTTTTTATGTGTTTCAAATGTGTCCATACATAACAATCAATGAGCCTGTTCCTATTTTTATTGTTGATGTTTGTTTTTCGAATTGATGTCTTTAATTTTCTTACTACTGGGAAATAAGCCACCGTCCTGTGAGAGTAAGTACTGTAATGTACTAAGGAGGCCAATGCAGCTGGATGAGCAAGGAATCGCCATCTTTTATTTGTTTTTTGTTCTGCTTTGAATGTAAGTGGTTTAAGAAAAACGGGCAAAAAAATAAAACCATTTTTTAAAAGGTCGAATAAATATCTAGATTGACAGATATCGTGGGCTTCGAAAACCTATGTTTAGTTTCAGAGCCATGACAACAATTACTTAAATCAAATTGAGCTCGTTCCCACTGTTGGGACACAAGTTATCCCAGTGAGGTTGATTGGGCGATAATCCAGTGCTTTGGCGAATTTTAAATAACAAAGAGTGATTTGAGTTAAACAACAAAAAAGTGAATATTTCAAGAGCGTCTAAAACATTCTAATCGTAGTTTTTCTTAGTCTTACCAAGAATTTTTGAATACCACAGAGTACATACAAGCCTTTTGTAATAACATTAAAATGTGAACATGTAGACAACAAACGTTACGATATGACGGCGCGATTAGCACAGAGCCTTCTGTGCTACGAGTCGTGGGTTCGATTCCCGCACGGAGCAAATATTTGTGTGTGCAAACAGATAGTTGTTCCGAGTCTGGATGTTTTGTTTGTGCATGTTTTTATTATTGTTGGATTTTGGGTCTTAAATGTATCTACGATACGGATGAATTCGTGTTGATGTTTTTAATACTTAAATGTGATGTTTTACGTTCATTAAGGTTTGCTTGCACCATGTATCGGTTACCATGACGTCATAATCCAGTATTGTTTTAATGTCATTCCAGTGTGGGACAGAGACGGAGCTATAAAGGGTGTAAAACACCTCTTCACGAAGCCGAAAGGCACTTGTTCTCCCCGTCATTGCGATTTTTTTTGTTCTACACCATACCTGGGAACCTTCTAGTTACGGAGATATGGGGGGTCAAAGTTACAACGTTTTCACAAGTTTTTTTTTTAATTAAAGTTTTTTTTGTAAGATTTTGACTTTTAACACCTCCACGACTCCCGTACTATTCAATCCACCCATCAGCACAATGTTTTAAGTGCGTTACATTGAGTTCTACCACAAAATATGATTTATAACCTCAAAAAAAAAAGTTGTTTCCCAGCAATATTTTTTGCGTTACTTAGTTGAAGAACAAAATGCTTGGTTAACGGCTTTGTGATGAGGTGGTTTACACCCTGCATAGGACGTCTAACGCTAACTCTTTCCCACTCTGGAATAACATTAAAATCATACTGCTTTGAGAAGTAATGATTGTCCACCAGAAATGCGTTTAGTTAAACCAGTCCGCTTAGCATGACCACCGGAGACACGAGAGAAACTCGACAAATCTTTTGTTATATCTGTCATTGAATCGACCAACTGACAGATGAACAAAAGGTTTGTCGACTCTCTGTCGTGTCTACGGTGGACATGCTACGTGGACAGGGACCGAAAACGTTATAGGGATTATAATAGGGTTATTTTTTCGGATTATCAGAACAACCTTATAGTAAAAGTTAATTCGTATTATAGGGTTCTATAATACGGGTTAACTTTTACTATAAGGTCTTTGTCTTGTGTCCCTGTAAGCCTCTTACTGTAAATCTGTGTGTGTATGTAAAAACCGGTTTTGATTAATCAAAACCGGTTCACGCACAAATTTTATAATAAAATACGCAAGAAAGCCCTTTCATTCTGTTTAGTCGGCTGTATTTCAATGATTAACCTAACATGTTACGTACATTTATGAATTAAACATACAATTTCAAACTTTTGCAAACAACTATTTTAAATACATTTGTTAAGCTCTAAACGCATTAATTGGTTAGTGATACAAGCAGGCCTCAATAATGAACACTCTTTCGACTTGTGTTTGTATAAAGATACATACATGATCCCAGTACGGACAAGGCAGTATCGATCGTTGCGGGAAAATAGTCCCATACTGTCAGTATGAGCGCTTGAACATAAAGTTATGGGTACAGTATGCACCTGAGGTCCTACACCCTAACTCTTCGTCTGTATATTCGGATCAGGGATGTTATGAATACGATATTTCGGATCTGAATACGGATATGGATATAAAAATAAAATTATATACGTTAGTTTTGGGATAGTTTCGGTTACGGATATTAGATTGAAGTAAAATATTTATAAAACGCACCAGATACGAGACCAGAGAAAATAACTAACAAGCTGCATGATTCACGGGGCGTGCCAACGGTGAAACAAAAGCCCTATCGAAACATGTCGTTTTATTTAGACTCCGCCGTTATACGAAACTATCCGAAACTTGTGAATTGGATACGGTTATGGATATATTTTTATTTCGGATATCCGATACTTTCGGTTACGGTTACGGAGGTCCATTACATCCCTGATTCGGATCTATCCGGCTCTCGCGTATGTCTGCAAATGAGTGCGAGTGAGAGAGACGGATAGATCACAAAATACGGACAAAGCGTCAGAGAGTAGGATCTGTTTCTTTATGTGCGAGTGTAGAGTTGACTGTACTGGGATATTACACAGGGTGTAAACGGATTCTTTCACGAAGTCGACTATCAAGCATTCTATATATTAAAATAAGTTACTTTACTCAATAATTGTTGTTGGGCAATAACTTTTTGTTTTGGGACAATGCGTCCATCAAGACAATGTTTTGAGTGCGTTATGTTACATCGTGATTTAATATAACGCGCTCAAAACATTGACTAGAACAGGGGGAAAGTTATAACATAAAAAAACAAGTGGGGTAGCCTTTGGGTACTGTCCATAGAAGTGAAAAAAAACGCCGTAGCGTGCTATGAAAAGCGTCGAGAGTTCCATGATTTTTATTTACTGAAAAAGGTCTCAACGCGCCTAAAGAAGTTTTGACTTCAAAAACCTTTGAAACAAATTGAAACTTTGACCTCCCAATACCGAAGATCGAAGACTAAGCAAAAACTAAATGCAATGACGGGGAGAATAAGGGCCTGTTGACTTCGTTAAGGGTGTTTATATACCTGTTATGTATGTGTACCATTAACAATTCCCTCCCGTAGCCGGAGTCGGACGGCAGTCGCTCGGGCTCGTCGCTGTCGCTGCGCACGGCAGCGCCGGGCACACAGCCGCCCGCACCCACCACCAACGCCAACGCACACGCAGGTAACTTACTCTATACCATTATGTGTGTATAAGTACTCATGTTAACATTATGGTAGAATTACCAATATTATGGTAGAAATATCGATTTTATGGTAGCAATACCAAATTTATGGTAGAAATATCAATGTTATGGTAGAAATATCAATGTTCTGTTATTAATTTCAATACAGTGTTAGGTTGGGTTAGCTAACTGTTCCGTCGAATTGTTTGATTATAATATAAGGTTGACATTTCAATCGTGCCGGTAATCGTTTCAATGTACCTATAGTTCGTGCCAGTTTAGATGACAATAACGGTCATAGCCCTTTTCCTAATCTCTTCGTATGACCCAAAACTAATGGGATAATTTGTTACACATTGTTATGACATTGTTAAATGAAAAACGATAAAAACATGAAAATGTTTGTATCGTTTTTCATTAGAAAATAAATCACGATAGATATTCAAGACTTGAACAGGCTTATTTTTGGTTCAATGACCCCTATTGTTATCTTAACTGGCAGGAACTAGACACGGTGAGGTTAATAAAATTATATGTTGTATCGCCTAATTACACCTTCAAATGAAAGTCGTCGTCATTTTGGTGTCGTCGTGAACCACAAACGCGTAACTTACGCGGCCCAAGAAATATGAGCCACGTAAGACCTCAACCTAAGTGTCAGTTCACAACGCGACGCGACGCGACGGTACTGGAAGAGGCCAGTGATATCGCGCTGCGCTGCCCCGATACGCATCGCAATGAAATGTGTATCTTTTCGTATAGTAATTAAGGTTATTTTTTGAGTACTTGTATAAAAATGTATGCGCAGCGTCGCTTCGCTCGCGTCTCGTTGTGAATTGATCCCGATTCCGATTGTTCTCGTTGTGTTTAACGTGTTTTGAAATTACGTTGGCAAATTTACGAGTTATCGTCTGATAAATGCGTATTATAAGCAGTTTGTCTCTTAAAATACATACGTATAGAATAATTATATGTACTATAAGGTACACTTTGGCCTAATCTTTTGGGGATTACAAAAAAAACAAAACAAGAAAAAGTACTATCGGCAAAACTGCTGGGTGACTACCTATTTTCCCCGTTCAAAAATGATAACGAAATATGGTTACGTGAATCGCTTATTTCAGCTGTATCCGATTAGACTAGAAGACGGCCAAAATTGAGTTGATCCAGCTTTTATAGCGATGCCTCCAAGTTAGACCGCGTAATTCAAATTATTTAAAATTATCTGCAAATTGCAGCTCCGAAAAGTACTTTTACAAAAAAATTATAAACTTCGGCCGTGCGAACAAGAGTTAACAATATTGGAATTACGCGCGCTACATTAGACCACTCGTCTAAAGAGCTTATACCGTACTGAATCAGCTTATCTTAATTTCTAACTGGGTTTATTCATTGTCATTTCTACGTTTTGTACGAGCGCGACTTTTTTATCATTTGTATTGTCTGGGCAGCAATATTATGACACCATTTTACTTAACCCTGTGTATTCTTTTGTTGGAGATCCTTAAATAAATAAATAAATAAACCCTTAACCTAACTTAAGAGCGCTTATACAAAAAGCGGCCAACGCCGCAAATAGCTGTCAAATATTTTGCTGTTTTAATTAATTTCGAAATACTTTGGAAAACTATCTAGAATTTTGTCTGTTAAATTAAAGAAACAAAACTTTTTTTCATCGAACACTGATTATTCGGTAATTATTGCATTACATTATCAATATCCTAGATAGTTTTTAGCCACATTTGTTATTTCCATACAGTAATATTTCGTAATTAATTAAAATAGGTACATATTTGTCAGGTAGCCAACTTCTGATTACGGCTCTTAAAAGTGTTTTTCTAATTTTATTAACACTGAGGCCCACTTGCACCGTGGCTCATTGGATTCATTTAACGCTAATCTTATTTGAAACATTATATTCTGCCTCTTTTCTTTAAACAATTGACAGATGACAGACTGATGTTTTCATAGCGCTAAACGTATTTAGTGATTTGTGGTGCAAACGGATTTAAATCTTTCTTACAAACCACAATTGGATTATCAAGTATAATAATTATTGGTTTATTATTGAAAAAATGCAGTAAATATGTGTCCAAATATTCTTGGCCAAATAAATAAGTGAATTAGGTTCATACTATAATACCTATTGCTTCTTATTATTATTGTGTATCGTGTGCTTTTATGTACCGCAAACCGACCACAACCGAGAGTAAACTATTAATTTTCATCTTGATTTTGGGGGCTTAATTTTTTGGGAAAATTCATTCACGAACTTGGGATTTCATCGTGGGACTGATCACTGGGTACATTCATATTTGGGTTTTTATAAACAAATGTTAAGTGTGAGGCTACGAATGATCATTGATTTAGCATAAAATGTGTTACCAAAAGTAGTTGCTATCATGGGAGGATATTTAGGTCACAGTGGGGTGTATATTGTATGTATAAAGGGATCTGTCGAGGGCATTCGGATAGAATATAATGGGGTGTTAAATTAGGGCAGGTGCAAAGTGGCAACTGGGTGATTAATCCGGATGAGGTCCACTGCTTGTTACGAAAGGATACATGATTTCCCATCTCTGAGAGGGAGGGTGGTCAGGTCGGGAATGGCGGGGTAGTAAGTTAGGGCTTTCCCTCGGTTGCGATCGGTGGCGCTTTGGGCTACGGTATAACGTGGGTGCCCCAGGCGGCGCAGGCGGCGCGGGCGGCGGCGCGGGCGGCTCGCCCGGACACCGCGGCGTGCAGCGCTCCATCTCCGCGTCCGCGCGCCCCGCCGCCTCGCGCCGCGCCTCCTCCGGCGCCGAGGTCTTGCGAACGCAAGGTAACGCACGGAAACTCACCACATGTACGTACGCACCATGCTACACCCACACCATACACACATATACACACTACACCCCCACACTCAACACTTTACTTATCACTCTACACACCCTCATAAACACAAAATATATATCATCAAGACATACATGCAGCATACATATAGTAATACCAAAACAAAGCACTTCAAGAGTCAACCCTCACACGTTTTAAAAAAATAAACAAATACAAACTGATCCCAGAACTCCAAAGCAATATAACGATACTTACAATTCTATTAAGTAGTTCTATTTTTATACAATTATTTTTTCCACGTCACTATATCACTATAGCAAACATCTAATATTACAGTCAATTTACTACAATAATCACTTGTTCGGTGGATCGTCAACTTCTTTGGCATCTTATAAAATTAACATTTTCATAATGTGACGTAGAAAAAATAACTGTAAGCGTAGTTATTAGTCGATGTCGCTTTTTGTAAACCGTGATCTTTCGTATCTAATTTAAAACAGATTTTCTTTTGTTATTTAATTCACCAGCTCTACACTATGAAAAAGATTGTAATTAAAAACAGCAGAATCGAATTAAAGAAGCGCCAATTTAATAGATCATATTTGACACTTTATCAAAATACAATAACGGCTGGCATAAAATGTTATTAATTTTTTCGTTAAGTTAGAACTGCACTATAGCTTAAACTTTTCAATTAAGATTACATATTTATAATAATAGTGACATAAGAAGAAAAAGATGTCTAAAGTGATATATTAAATTGGCCCTACTATAGTAGTAAATATGTGTCCGCTTACATTCTTTTCATAACAATCAAAATAATTATCATGGGTGATTGGCATTTTTTCAGCTACTTAATAATTAACATTAATGCTTAGATTATAGATGTTTTGCTTCAAATTCGAAACAAAATTAATTAAAATAAAGTCATTTTTTTTTGTGGGGATATTCCATTGGCATCATCAAAATTATAATGTAGAGGAGAATAGGCAAGTTTGTTCCACCCTGGGCAGCATCATCCCTTCACATCAAGGAAGTTCCGGACAATCGCTAGGCAAAAAAAAATACAAAAGTAAATATTGAAATACGTTGGGATTCGTCCCACCAGGCCACCAAATTCAAGTGCTGAATCAAATTGAGTTTGATTTGGTTTTTGAGTGTCAAATTGAGGAAAATTTACACTGATTCAAAAACTATCGACAAAATTTGGCAGTTTAACCAATCATCTTCGAAAATATTCGGGAGAAAACCAAACGCTCATTTGCATGAAAAGTTGGTGAAATGTTGATTGTAAAGCACTATTTGTTTTCACAAAGTTTTGACAGCGCACTTATGCTTTGCACTCAACAGATGTCGCTGTACTAAATTTTTATGTCAATAAACTTCGTTCAGGAACACGGTGGTGAGACCATTCGATGAAATGTACTGTCAACTAAAGAGATTTGTAACCAGGCACCTGCTTATATAACTATTAACTGTCTTATTTGGTAAATTATTGAAATGGTTTGTTATAAAAGTTATGATGTAGCCACACCGCAGTTACATTTTGTGGAGTAACGTTTCGAAATGTTACTGAGCGACGTCCCATAGCAAAAAGATATTTAATGTTTTATAATATAAAACTGTTATGGTAACAATGATAACGTTGTTAGAGAATGTTACTATAACATAGAACAATTGCTATGCAACTCGCTTGTTGCTGAAAGTTTTAATTTATGTTACTCGCGGTATGGACACGAATAACATTCAACAAAAAGTAGCTACAAAAGTAACAGATTGTTGATTGTGTTGCACAGTGTTGCTCCACAAAAAGTAACTGCGGTGTGGATGCACCAATAGACTTCATTCTTAGGCTGGTTACTTACCTCTTTCGTTGAGTGTACTTTTAGAAAGTTTTGTAACTAAGTGTCGTATGTAATAAGAGGGACATTCTTCCAGTAGGTACCACCACGACGGCTGCGAACAACACCACGTCCACGGCTACTACAACGACCTCTAATTTTAAAAGACAGGTGCGTTATTATTCTTATATTTTTTCTTATTTTTCTGTCTCGGTTTTGTGCTATTTTTTGTCTCTTTCTGTCTGTCAACTTCAGTCAGGATTTTTGTTGTATCTAACTTGATTTGAAATGAGTGTACTTTAAGTTTCTAGCAAGTTTTTCTTCTTAGAGAACAGAGTTCGATTCCGAAGTCTGATAAAAGTGATATATAGTGTTTTTTCTATTTGAAGATTCTCTTTAGTAGCCCAAAATCTTAGTTGGTGCCATAATGGCAAAAGACTCACGCTTATTTCATGAGAATTATGTATTATATTGTTATTGTATTGTATTGTACAACGGGCTGGTGTCCGCAACTCCACGTCAAAGAACGTATTTTGCGTATGAGCGCTATAATCCACCACGCGGGCTCAGTGCGTGTTGGTAGATGTCACATGTCTTTGAATGGTTCTAGGACATGCCGCTTTCACCACGATGGTTCCTTCACCGTTTTGAGAGCAGTGGTGATGAATTAAATTACACAAAGTAATGCGCCTGTCTGGGTTCGAACCCACGATTTACTGTTCGTAAGTCGGAGTCGCCACCACTGGCCCACCGCTGCTCTTATATTGTAAAAAACAGCATTTGTATAATAGATCATCAGCGAGTGCTTTCTATTATTCTATTACATGAGACAACATAATTGACTAAATATGGGTGTACTATGAACCACCTAATTTTCCAGGAAATAGAGGCGAGTTTTGAATTGAATTCAACAAATTAATATTATAAATGAATTGTTTCAGAACACGATTGACTCGGCGTCTATCAAGGAGAACACAGCGCGGATCGCTCAAATGCAGGTACGAAAGGTATACAAAGATGTTCTTCATTATTCTGTGCGTGTGTGGTGTTATGTACAGGTTGTGGGTAATCTAGTTATAGAAAGTCATTTAGTTATAAAGTATGGTGTGTCGTGACGAGATGATACTTTACCCCCCTTTGCTTATAAAAGTTTCTTAAACTTAAATAATTCGGCTTAGCTCGTACGTACGTAATGTACTGACGGGAACGTTTAAATATCGCCTACAACACTTGGAGTATGATGTGGGTTCCCGGAGTTGAAAGAATTTCCGGAATCGGTTCAGCAATTACGAAGATTGTAACCCCCTACATACAAACTTACAAACAAATTTGTCCTCTTTTTAGAATAGATAGATTTGTAAGTAAAGTTGGCAATAGAAATTAATTGATTGTATAATGTCGAAGTTTTGATTCCTTAAACATAAATTAGAACTTGGATTAGTTAATATTTGTAGGTTTTACAAAAATAGTTATACATAACTTAATAAACTATACAGTTTAATATAGATCCTAAGTGCTTACAAAAAAAAATGCATATTCCTATAGATTGATTTAGTCTAGTAGTACTTAGTTGATTACAGTGCTCATCTCGTCGCGTCACAAACAATCGAATATTGAACTTATTTCACTAAAAATAAGATACATATTTCCGTAAAAGTTTTTAGGTGGTTCGGACTCGTGCGGAGACCACGCGTAGAGGATCTTGAGGATTCGCGTCGCTTCTTGTGTGCCGCTCCATACAGCTTACCACCGCTATCTGCCGTGCCGGGACTTGCATTGGCTTCGATGTGTATCTGTGGATTGTTTAGTACGAAAAGTAGCAACGTTTTCAGCACTTAATTTTAGGAACAGTCATACTTCCTTTCATATTGGTTAGCCTAGATCACGAGCTTTTTAATTAGTGTCTTTACATAAACAAGCACTGTAAAACAAAATACGTATTCTTATTCTTATTGCGATAACAAATTATAATTAACCGGTTCAATAAAAAAACTGACATGACAAAGATAGAAACAAAAACAAATTGATTAAAAATATGTGTGGCGTGTTACACACATGTTCGGTCAGCCTGATTTAGCACAGGCCGCGGGAACAGATACGAGTATGTGTGTAAAACACTTGAATAATCTTGGGTACTTTTAAAATTTTTCACCCGTTCATATTATTTCACCCCCCTCTTATAATTTCACACCCGGATTATTTAACCCTTCGGATTATTTCACCCTCTCTGATTATTTCACCCCTTCGGATTATTTCATCCCCTTGGATTATTTCACCCCCTCGGTTTATATCACCTCTGCTGCGAATTATGGCTGACGGGGTGAAATAATCAATTTTACTTTTGTGTATTTTGCCCCCCCCAAAAATCCCAGTAAGTGAGCATATCCTCCACTGTCGTTCAGGTACAAAGTACGTCGCGACCGTCGAGCGCGGCCCCGAAGCTAGAGCCGCGGTCGCGCACACTGACGGGCGGCGCGCGCCGCACACAGACGTACGACCCGCCGCCCCCGCAGCCCTCCAAGCTCTCACAGCTCTCCCCGCCGCACGACGCCACGAGGTAACCGCATCATCATCATCTCATACTACTACACTGTGTCCAACTAGCGAGGAACCTGCTCAATACACGAAGCGACGAAGTACGGGGATTCTAAACTTCGACAATCAGGTAACATACCGTCAGTATTACTGTCGAGCATTGTCACTGTCTGAGGGAACGAGCGAGGTCCGGAGCTACGGGACTGTTCGAAAAAGATACCCTGTCCCCAGAACATAAAGGGCAAGAGAGGAACATGGATGGGTTTTAATCCGTAAAAGTCTGACACTTCCTTCCGCTTCGCCCAGAGTGGGAAGGGTTATTTCATGATTTCCCATCCGGAAAAAAGGTATCGAGCAAGGTATTAAATGCACCGTCTGTTTCTGTCTAAGGAATGGTACAACAAGGTATGAAGTTTTCCAGCCAAAGCTCATGGATTAGTTGAAGGCCAGCAGATGGATGGGAGTGGCCGAAGATTCAGTCATTTGGAAAGGTCTATGTATAGTTGTGGATTTTAGTATGCTGATATTGATAAAGACGTCAAGTTTCTGTCCCCTAAAGCTTGGAGTTCATCGTATGAAAACATCCATCAGTGGTAAAGTAACACTACTCAAAGTGGCTAATCTGGATCATATCTTTATATTTTTTTTAGTTTAAAATCCAAATATCGCCTTTAATATCTTGAAAACTGTGTTTTTATAAAAATGTGTGTCCTCGTCTCACTTGTGGTAATTTTATATCTCAATGTGTTTAAACGTTTGTCTATGTCTCTATCTGTCTTATGAGAAGAAATTCCCTATAAATACAGTAAAAGTAAAGTAAAAATCTATATATATTATCATATATTTATGTAACCTTCAACTCACACTGTATATATATCCGAATATATATCTATATACGCATGAGAAGGGACTAACAGCATGCTTGACGACGCACTAAACAGCGCCCCGGCGGCGGACACTAAAAACGGAACCGGAAGTACCAGCAACGGGTCCACCGGGACCGGGGCCACTCCGGGGGCGAAGACTCACGTCAAAAGCGCGTCCATCTCGTCCGCCAGCGGAGCCCCGCCGCTGGGCGCAGACTCGCAGCCCCACAATGCGTCCGCAAGGGACCTCGCACAGCCGCGCCCGAGGTACACACATACCGGACTGATATACATCCCTATCGAAAGCTTCGCCGTAGTAGCTTCGCGCTGGTTTTTTTTTCAACGCTTTGGTTCTGAAGAAGGTTTGTTTGGTTCGGCTTGATGCTCAGGGCTGTTGTTTTGATGCACATACTTTTTGAAAGATACTGTCTCACTAGTAGGTTCATCTGACAGAGACGCTATACAGGGTATTACAGGGTATAGATACGGTAAACGGAGCAGTAAAGATGCAGAACCTTAGGTGAAAGCGTCAACGAAGCCCGCGAAATAAACTGATGAAATTTCGCGGGTTACTTTGGAGTATCCACCTTAAGAGGCCTGCGTAGCATGCGAATTACATACACACGTAATACCAAAATACCAAGAAACATATTCTTAAGGTAGTGTGTATTTATTTTGATTGGATTACAGAATATATAGGTTCTTAAACACATATATTTTGAATTTACACTGATTTAAACAAGAGTTATGAGAAAAATATTTTTTCTATAGAAATTTTATATTCCTCATATCTCGTCTTTATATCATTATCCTTTCAAAATATTTATTTGGGAACAAATATTCTTTATTAAAATCGAAAAAAATTAGGAATATGTTTGATTAACAAATTATTTTGGTATTACGTTTGTATGAAAAACGCATGCTCCGCCGGCCCCTTAACATTTACTGCTAACTGTATTTTTTTTCGAAAATCGGTAAATGCAATGGGGATCAAAATTTCACAAAAAAATATGGATAGTCTCCTTAGACCATTTTCGTGTAGCTGCAACGGTTAAGATACTGCCCCTTACTGCCCCGTTAGTTGTACAAAAATCTTACGGCGCGCAGCCAAACGCCACCATCTTGTTTTTTTATAAACATTTCAAAAATTTTACTAACTGACATAAAAGGGGGGGGGGGCACCGTCATGTGTACCGTCAACAACATTCGAGTGTTTCGTCTTGAAGGTACAACTAATACCGGGGTTGCGGGACTGTTCGAAAGAAATACCGCGGCCCCGGAACATAAAGGGCGAGGAAGGAACATGGATGGGTTTTAGTCAGTAAAAGTCTGACACTCCCTGCCGCTCCGCCCAGGGTGGGAGAAGTTATTTGATGATTTCTCATCCGAAAAAAAAGGCACAACTAGTAAGAGTGCCGCCTCTGTCGTATAAACCAACCAGTGTGTAAGCTCTTTCTAAAAATTGAAGTGTCATTATTAACAACCTTTTGCTGTTATGTAGTTTTTTGTCCGATAATGAAGGTTTTTTTTTTGGTTCGTCGTTTAGTTTTGCTGCCTAAAGGATTCGCAGTTGCGGTGACAATGTGCTTGTTTTCACAGATATTTTGCTTTTGCAGTACCAATTTACAGCATCAGTTTAAGGTTGAATTCACGAAGTTTTTTATTATTTCTTTAAATTTGCTTATTCACAGCTATTATGTAAGCTATCGCAGATTGGAAAACTTATTTTTTTTTGCACTATATTTAACCTTCTTTTTTAGTGGGTTTTAGTTTTTTTTTCAGATTGTTGTTTTGTTACTAATATTATTTTTATTTCATAATAAGACTCTTATATTTAGTAGCTGTAGTGGTAGCGGTATATTATAATATTGTAATTTATTATATATCCTGTAAATATTTCCTATTTATTTTTATTTTCCATTATTTATTTATAAAAATATATTTTATATATATTTTTTAATTCCAATTTATTTTACTTTATAATGTCTGGCACCGTATTGTGTGTGTGTTTTTTAAATCACTGTTGTAGCCGTAGTCTGGCAGACTTAACAAACTGGCGAGCTAATATAAAGTATATATGTAGTATATTTGATGTATTGTTTGGTTCCAGCCTGAACTCGCAGGTGTCGACGGGCGGGGGTGCGGGGGGAGCGCGGAGGGAGTTCCCCAACCCCCTGGTGTTCCCTAGGAATGTACCTTCGAGGTCCACCTTCCATTCAGGTAACATTATATTACTATTCACCAACATTTCAAAGGAGAAGGACAAAACCTGCCCCGAGTGTACAAAAATAATAGTAATACAAGTAATTATAATAAAAAAAGTTAAGAATTTTGGAATATAATTAACGTACAATACCAGATTTTGAAAAGAACTTCAAATAAAAAGTTAAAAATTGATTTAACTATTAAATGAAATAGATGTTAAATCTGTACTATCTGGGGAATGGGCTGATACAATTTTTGGCCATCTCCTTTCCGCCGTCGATATTATATGGCGGCCGTACATGCTGCGATTTGAACTCAAAATGTCTCGTTATAGTGAAATTAAGCCGTCGAACTGCTGATCAACAACTCGAGTACGACTCAACTCAAAGTAAATTAAACTGCAAATCAAAACCGCTTTATGTGTTGTTGCATTTCGACTGTTCGTAATTATTGTGCAAGTATTCCTGTTACTTGACTTGAAAAAAATACAAAAGGTCCCATTAAAACAGATGGACAAACTTTTTAGGAATCGTTCAGACCGTCAAAATAAAGACAATGGTAAGAAAAACGCATTAGATACTTACTAGAAAAAACATCCATGTCTTTGTTATCTTAGAGTTTTTTTCTGCTTGGATATCTTTGGTTGGACGTACTGAACTCTGTATTAAAATTAGTTCATCTATTTTAATGGGGAAACGTCAGGCTAGCCCGCGAAATTCAAATTTTCCTACGTTTGTTTTTGCAAAGGTTGTATGAAGTTGAAAATATCGTTCGCGAATGTAAAACGTATGTAATTACAGAACTATAACCATCAAAATCACCAATACAACCCTCTAAGGTCATAAATAAATAAAATAATAATAAATATCGCTGGACATTAACACACAGCGCCACCTAGTGCCACACTAAGCAAAGCTTGTATCGTGGACACTAGATAGTTGATATACTACATATAAACTTTTTTGTTTGTAAATACATACTTATTATACATATAAACATCCATGACTCGGAAACGAATGTCCATGCTCATCACACAAACATTTGCTCCTACCGGGATTCGAACCCAGGACCCTAAGAACGTAAGGCAGCGTCACTACCACTACGCCAATCGGGTCGTCAAATAAGTCGAGAAACGATTTTTTCAAAGTCAAAGTCGTTCCTAGACTGGCCTGCAAATTGCAAAAAAAGTAAGATTTTTTAAATTGCGTGGGATACCCTGACGCTTTCACCATAATGGGACCTTAAAATTCTGTAATAGGATGCGTCATAAGCGTTGTGTAAGTGGTTGCTTGTCAATGACAGATCCTGAATTAATGAAATTGTAAACGCTCGTATGTTTGTTCGTAATAACATTGATGTTACTATTTGTGCCTTTATGAAACTAGAAAAATTAGGAGTTCATTTCTAAATAATCAAAGCCGCTTCGGGTCGATCTTTAGGTTAAGCGCTACTCCTCATATCATTTCCTCCGTGCCTCAGAAAGCACGTTAAGCAGTTGACCCCGGCTGTCATTTTGAGATCTTTGGCAGTCGTTACACGTAGTCAGTACCCTAGAAAATCTGTCAACCAGTCTTACCAAGGGGTATCGTAGTACCCAGTACTAACTGGGGTGTGGAGTTCAGTGCTTAAAGTTCTGGAGTGGCGAACCAGAAGACGATGCGTTGGAAGATCCTCCATTAGGTGGACCGATGACCTGGTGAAGGTTGCAGGAATCCGCTGGATGCGAGTCGCATGTGACCGTTCAATGTGGAGACACTTGGGGGAGACCTTTGTCCAGCAGTGGATGACTTTTGGCAGAAATGATAATGATGAACTCGGTTTTGGAGGTCAGATAAGCAGACGCTCCATGTAAAATACTGGTATTCAGTTGCATCCGGTTAGACTGGAAGCCGACCCCAACATAGGAAAAGGCTCGGTAGATGATGATTATAATAGACATACTGATAGTACTTACACTTATCCTGGTTCCAGGTCAGACCCGGTCACGTGGGTCGTCGGGCGGCGCGTACGGTGACGGAGGGTCCCCGCACCAGGCGCGACCTTCCTTCTTCTCCAAGCTTTCCTCGCGGTTCTCCAAACGGTGAGTCTTTACCCACATACATATACCACTCTATATTGTACATTATACGCACTGGGATACGGTTGGGAACTGTTTGTGGCTGTTGTAACGTTTTTATATAGGTATGATACTTTTAATAAAAAATAATTATTGATAAATGACCAACGAGGTAAGAAAGGTTCGATTTACAAAAAGGAACGTCTTTCTTCATTTCGTAATTGGTTTTCGTGTTGTATTTTGTAGCAAATTTGACTAACGTCCATGTTCAACGAAGAGATAACGGTCTGATTTTCTAATAACAGCTGTCACTGTGACATGTTCCCATACAAAAATGTGTTTTAAACAGCCGATTTTTGATAATCAGACCGTCATGTTTTGGTGAACATGGACTTAAAACATTTTGCGCTAAGCAGTGATAGCCTATTTGTGTGAGCGTTGGACTGCCAACTTGACATCTGATTCATGTGCATAATTTATAATTATCACTTGCATTGGTAAAGGAAAACATCGTGAAGAAACCAGCATGCCTGAGAGATATTTCTCGACGGCATGTTAAGCCAAGTCAGAGGCCCTTGGGCGACATGAAAATGTTGACACCAGCAGTGCAAGTACGTAGTATTCGCTAGGACTCGATTAGATAAATTTGACAGTTATTCTCGATAAAATGAGTTTTTATGAAGTCAAAAACTCATTTTATCGAGAATAACTGTCAAATTTATCTAATCGAGTCGTATCGAATCGTACGTACTTGTACTGCAGGTTAGACACTAAACACACGATAAAATAGCGCTAAACACGCACACTGCAAATGAAGACAAGTTGCACTTTTTACTATATGTAATTAAATCCTCAAATAAATCCGGTACAACTGCCTCAAACAGTCACATTCGAGGTAACTCTCAACGACCTCGAAGGTCGACGACCTCATCTGTCATTACTACACGCTCTTAACCTACCCAGTTTCACCATTTTGTAACTAACCGACAGTAACGTTATACATATATTATTTCGGTGGTGTCTTGTTATTATATTTTTTTCGTTATATTATTATAATAATAGCCCCATAAGCTATGGCTTGATGCTGGCTCGCAAGTAGACTTTTTTGGAGTTTTTAAGGCGTTTTGTGGCATTTTTCCTTACATTAACTTAATAGACAGGTTTAAAAAAATGCAACCGTTTTTTTCTGTTCAATATAATTATGGCGGTTTATCCTAAAATATATGGTAATATACTATCAGTATAAAGCTCATTTGCACAAAAAATCACTACTTAATAAATGCCTGTTGAATGATAAACGAATTAAAAACATAGTTCTGTCCATAGTTTGAATATGACAAACACAGAACTATGCTTTTAGATACGTTTAGAGTTAAACATATTTACAACAAATTCACCAATGTAATGAACGCGACACAACATATCTAAACTGAGTTCAAGAGCCGTCTGTGACAATAATCCGTAACAATGACACTGTCCGATCTTGAACTCAGTTCAATGATCGTATTCAGCTACATACATTGGTGAAGTTCACCGTTAGTGATTGCTGGTGCAACTGGGCCTTTTTAATATACTTAAAAGTATTATAACTTGTGAATAAATACGATTTGTTAGATTTCTCGTTTCAAAAATATATTGCCACAAAACAGCCTTTTAAGTGAATGCCTAATTCAGCTACATGTCACTGCTAAGCATCAATGTTAGCGATCACAGCTTCCACGCACATCTTTGTTCTTATCACCCCACTTTCATCTCATATAATATAGTATAATATAATATAAAATAGTGTCCTTAGATATTGGCGCCCAAATGGGACCATCTTTATTTTAGATATTTTTTGTTGTAAAAAAAGGGTTGTGGAGTTAAGACTCGTGAATATTTTAGATAATTTGTTGTTTTTTTTTAAGGAATACTAGTATTTGAATGGATATAAAGGAGCTCTGTTTGTTAATGTTTTACAGTTCATTGGGATTTTAAATATATTTTTTTTTACATTTTTTGTTTTTATTTTGGGACTTGTAGATCGTAATTAAGCTTTTAGGGTTGAAACACACATGTCCTTTCCTTCATATTATTTTAACACATATTGCAACCACTTTTTTATCTAAAATAACACAATTATATATTATTTCTTTATCTAATGCTTTATTAACTAATAAATAAAACAATTGCAGACGAGCTCCATGTAATCCGTTCACGAAATTACGTCTTTTATTTATTTAATTTATTGTAAATAATTGTTATAATACACCATAGACACACTACCTGTTTAACTGGTCACTTTATTAACCCATTCGTATTGTCTCGATATGTGTGAATCATTATGTGTGTTTATTTATTCATTTTTTTATTATTATTATTATTTCTTAAGATCAAATTGTCTCCCTCTAAAGATTCCGAGCTCTTTTTTATTTTTTATTTGATACTCGCGTCTACGCAGGGGATGCACGATGCTACCTACCTCCCGTTTCGTCTCGTTTCGCACTCAGTTCTACCGGTAAACGCGCTCAAGTCCCCCTCAAAAACAAAGTAGTTTTAGTATCAAAGCATGATGTACTCCCCTAATTTTTTCCTTTTTATTTTTTTATTAGTTTTTTTTTGCTAAACAAAAGTGTGTGCTAAGGCTACAGACAGACATGCCTACATGCTTTGAGTGTTGTCAGTAGTGCTTTTATCGATAGAAAGAATTATGTAAGTATTCGGTTTGTGCCTCGTCGACCTTGAGAGGTGTACGGAAAGCAAAAAAAAGAAATAACCTTTTTAAATTAATATTAATAATAATAAAAAAATACTTCTCTCGTGCATCCCCCGTGTGACGATATTTCTTACCTAACCGTACGCTTCTACTAACGAACGTCGACGGTCGCGACCTCTACCGGTTTTATTCGCTTTCTAGTCTATTCCACAACCCTTTAAATGCGACGTGACGGACGTTTTGTTAGAAATATTTTTTTGATTTTTTATATCTTTTATTTAACGGAGGGAGTTGCGTTTAGTATTGTGCATCTTGTGTTGCGGCGCGGGACTTTATTTTTATATAGGATTGCCATGAAAAATATTACTATTTAATGTGTTTAATATTTTTTAACACTACGAGAAAAAATACAATGTGTGGTTTTAACAGTACTTTTTGACGGTTTTGATTTTCCAAGAAATGAATTTGGAAGTAACGTTTTATGTGATTTTCGAATTGCAAAAAGTGAGTGAAAAGATTGTTTTTTTGCAAAAAACAATCCTAATTTTGCGCGCCAATTGCTTTGCTTGAATTGTAAATAAATACCTGTATGGCAATCCTAACCAGTGGCAGAGAATTAAATACTTGTGCCTAAAAAAGCGAGCCGGATCCGGAAGAGGGGGGCGATTCGACACCTGATTGGTCGATTCGCTTACCCGTTCCGTTGTACGCAGGTTGAATCAGAATCCTTGAATCGTCGGCGACTGCGGACGTGCGGAGAAGATTATTATAATTAAATATTATTAATAAATTATAGGGAATTGTATACAGTACGGACGCTTCGTCGGTTGATGTGTTGATCGACGGAGTATATAACAAAAATGTTCAGTGTATTAAAATATTATACGACGAAGCAATAGATTTAGGAAATTTAATCTATCTTTTGATACAAAAAAATGTATCTAATATGACATTAAAATATTATATTTTAGTTTTTTTGTTTACTTTATTATCAAGCACGATAAAAACATATTTTTATGAAAATTGTAGTTGTAATTTTGCCAATAAATGTCAAGATTATCAAGGTAAGACTGTAGGGGAATGTTTGTGTAAAATCCAGGATTTTTAATACACTGAATGTATTATAACAAGATGTTGTTCATAAGTGTTAATCTTTTTTTTATAATTGGCGTAACTTTGAAGATCCATTTTTAGTTAACATACGATTAAAAATTCGATTTGTAATCATTATAATGTCATTATAAAAAATCGCGACGACTTCTGTCTACATGTTATTTTATTGAAATTCATTATCTTTTTTTTTAATCAGAATCTAAGTTCTCTTTTGTACGAATTTTCGTGCATTTAGCATTTAGTGCACTTGTGTTATTAGTGTCACTTTATAACACAAGTAATATAAAGTGAAAACAAGTAAATTTTATTATTTTTACTTTATTATTTTTTTAAAGTAATATGTAGCGGATTACTAGTCCCGTCGTGAGTTGCATTTTATCACTAGCTCATAAGAAGTATAGAGTTCTATTTTCGAGCGAATTTTCAACATTCCAGGGTTCCGTATGTATTTTATATTTAAGTTCACAAAAAAGCACAAATCTTGTTTTTTGTTTTAAATAATTTAAACGTTTGTATCTAAATTCTGAACTCTGCCTAAATCGTTAAAGATATCATCGACTGAAACAATATTTTGTATATTTGTATTGCATATTTAACTGTGTAAGTAAAAAGTTTTCCTGTAGTAAAAATCTCATTGTTGGTTTTTTTTTATGTGGACCATATTATAAGTACTTAAAGTAAAATTTTTTGAAACGTCAAAAGAAAGTTTTTTTTTTAATTTCTGTTGAAAACAAAGAAGAAAAACTCTTCAAGTTTTTTAGCCATGTTTCAAATATTAACCTCCACTGTCAAGTACCTACACCTTTATAATTAAAATTATTTCCAAAACCAACTCATATGGTCCACAACGCAATTATGATTATAGTTAAGGCGTGAGTGAGATAATTATCAATTTATATTATTATACATGCATAAAATAGTATTTTTTTTAGCTATTAAGATTCAGGCGAACCTATGGCTTTGGTACAAATACTCAGTAGATGTTACCACATAAACGGACTAACACGTTTAGGCAGCTGTATTTTTTAATAAAAATAAAAAACAAATTAATTAAGGGCCAAAAAATAAGATATTTTTGTCCTCAACTGTACCCTATAGAGTTAGGGAATGTGTATAGGTAGTATTGTTAAAAATGGTTTTTATACAAGGTGTAAAGACGATTTTGTAGATTTGGAAAAAGATATTTTGAAAAACCCTTCTATACCTAGCGAAATATGAATTATCGTAAGAGCGTGCTGTTAAATTTTCAACTTTCGGTGCTGAGCCTAACGTTGCCAATCCAACACGCGATCAAAGTCCCCTAAGGCATTTAAAAGTGCCAGCGTCGTAATATCAGATAAAGCATGACACTATCTCTTAAGAAATCTAAATGCACTGTTGTGTATCTTTTCTATAATAAATATAAAAAATGCTCAATATGATTAAAAAAAAAAAACTATAACCAATGCAGGGACGCCACTATATTTTCTACACTTTTATTATTACAATTTCATCTATTCCGGACGAATCTGTATTCATAAAAATGTGGTAAACATAGGTACGTCCTTGTAAACAAATCTACACAAATCAAATACCTTGTATGACAAATCAATATTTTGATACTGCACTTTCTAAATGTCCAATTCTAAAAGAGCTATCGATTTAGAAAATTAATTAAATAATAAAAAAAACATTACTAAATGTTGCCCATCTCTCATATACTTCCATACTTCGACTCATTAGAATGTTATGTCATCTAGGATCTTTGAACACCTAAAATTGTTGTACATAATAAGAGAGTGCGAGTGTGTCGCGTTTTGACTTTTTTCTAAAAAAAACTTTTCTATTGTTCGTGAAAAGTCCACTATAATATCGTAAATGTAAGCGTATTTAATATATATACGAGGTCAAGTTTAATTAGCTAGCGAACCGCCTCAGAAGTGGTGGGTATCAATATGTTGACAAGAGAAAAATTAAGCACAAGATTTGATGTTTTTTTGAGTCACTGACTGTGGGTAGTTTAATTTACTTGAAATATGCTAATTTGGTGTTGTCACGTCTATGAAGTTAACACAAAAAAAACTTATTTATATTTAACTATCTGCGATCATGGACCTCTAGAAAATCGAGTCTATTTTATGTTTATTGTGATTATCGATTACCATCACAATACGCAGTTTCGCTAGCTAATAAAAGTTGACCTTATATTAACATTTTTTTTTTATAATTTTCAATGATATATTATGGGGTACTTGAGTATTTTAACGTTTTACACTGTATGTGTGTTCTATATAGTTGTGAAGCGTTATAGGGAAATTTACTATTGCGTTGGATGGTGTAATAAGTGTACTTTCTTCGTATATTATTTATATATACTAAAAGGGCCTTCTAAAAATATTTTTCCTACAGAAATATCGTAAAATATGATAAATGTTCAGTTATTCTTTCACTGTAAAAAACTATAATTTTCCATTTATTTTTCAACCTAGAGGTCCTTAAACATTTCTTTATTGAAAAATATTTCGCAATGTCATACATTTCTGAGTAATTAAAAAACCTGTCGTCCTTGTCTTTCAATTAAAATAGAAAGAGACGAGTAACTCTTTTAAAAATATTCAAAAATGTATAATATTGTATTATGTATTTTTGTATGGTAGTCTGTCCAGTATTTTCCTTTGAACATAAGATAGAGTACTGAACAAATTTTATGTCAAAACTTAGGTGCTGTTGTAAGAAAAACCCGTGTGAAAAAACTTGTATTTTATTGCTGTAATTAATAAAAAAAATATAATGGGAAAATAACGACCTCAGTCATGTGTCTTACTCAAATATGTTATTATAGAATACTTCGGCATTTCATATGGAAACGATCTTAAACACACAGATAAGTTGATAATCTTCATAATTGGTCCTAAAATGTCGGCCAGCAATATATTCAATGAAATACTCTCCGAAAATAATATTTTTGAGTACGACATAAAAATATTTTGACATTTAATTTAATATATTTAAAAAAACCTTGGGTATAGATAATTATATCAAACAATCTATTTTTACGCACATAAATAGTGCATTATTTTTTTCTGCGAGCATTTTTTTAAATTCTCTAAGCAATATTATGATTATTCTGAAACTATTACACGATTAGGAACAATGCAATACATTCTAACTTAGTCCGCTAAGCGTAGTTAGATATTTAATTTTAATACTTTACAGCCGAGATTTTTTTTTCTATTTTTCATTCTTTTTTGCGTTTACAGGCGAGATGTTTCTCAAGTGTGTTTGAAGTTTAAATTCACTGGGAAAAAAGCACGACAAATGATAATTATTAGAAAAAAATATCTAGTTTACTTATTTTTTACGATAGAGTACTTTAGTTTGTGCTCTAAAACAGTTAATTCTTACTGTTCTTGGAGCTTTGCTCACCCCATAGGGGATTGTAGTGAATTTATGTATTAATATTTTATCAGCCGTCCATATTTTATTTTCGCTTTATTTTCCCAGTCCATTTAAATTTAAAGAAATTAATTTTAATTGGGATTATAATACATAGTCTTCTAAATCATGGGCATTGTTTTAAGATGCATTTATGTAATGTGATCTTATACATTTTGGGGTTAGGTATAATTCAAAAATATTTTCTAGTAAAATCTTAGTAAAAAAAATGTAAAAGAAAAAAATGTTTTTGAATGTTACTGACACTAAAACTTTGCTAAGTAAGAGAATTAAGTTGACTTATGTGTATTGAAGTATGAATACCTATTTTGTTTTGACAGTACGCAATAAATGGATGTGTTACGCTTCTCCAAATAATCAAGTTTTTAATAACAACTCGTGTTTTATTTCATTCGACATTACCTTTATAATTTATTAAAGAATTCTAGTCACAAACCACTATCTTTGAAGCAACTCCCTTGGTTAAAATAAAAACAATTTAAGTTTTTTCTTAAATTGTATATTAGTTGTATGTTTTACATAAAACACCCATTTTCCGTCACGTCTCATGTTAAGAATATTTGTTCTTAAAATTGTTATTATGGTAGTCATTAAAATATTAGCAACTTAGTTCTGAAATTTTTGAATGTTATGTTCTTTTCTAACTATTGCAAGAACATTATAGACTTTTCAAAGACAAGTTTTGCTAAATATTTTATAGAAAAATACACAATTTTATTGTTAGGGATCTAACTAAAGGGCCCATAACTAATAGTAAATATAAAATAAAAATATATAATAACATGGTGAGTATATTCCTGGCAGCCTGTCAGTACTGGGCGAGTCTACCGGGAGAGCCAAACCGCGTATATTTTCCTCCCTGGACATACAACGGAGGTAGGCCGCGAGGCGTCAGCAACAACATTTATTTTAAAGTTTTTTTTTCCAAAGTTTTGGTGGTTCCGGAGCGATGTGGAAGGTTTTATTGGTGGGGGTGATGAAAATATTAAAGTCGAAAAAATTATTGTGAAAAATATGAATGTTTTCTATACAATAAGCTAGAGAAAAATCTTGTGCAAAAAAAAATCTTTGTATTTTTAATAGTTGATTGATTATAATTAAATTTAGTGAAAATAAAGAAAATAAAGAAATTTATTGATAATAGTTAAAAGAGCGGCTTAAAAAAATGTAAACGAAGGTAAAAATTTAATTCTAGATACTTTCATAGAGCTTATAGTTGTTTATGAAAGTAAGATCCATCTATGACACATCTATGATCGATTATCTTCATTGTGTTAAAAACATTTTAATGCCTCCACCAATATTCCTGCATCGTTCTGCGAAGGGTTTAATATTAAACAGCGTTTGTGTGTGTATTTAATACGTAGTCCAGCCGATTTGTACTTTTTATACTTTACCAAAAATAAAAGCATGTTTATCCCCCAAAATATATATTTAAATAATATTTCTTAATAATTCGAATATTTATTTTTGAATATTGCATGTCAGTTGGGTTCATAAAATTGCATATTTTTTTAATTAGTTTCTAGTCTTTTTTTCTATTTTAAAATAAAACTCAATCTTATTTAATTCATGTGTTTAATCCTTTTTTTTATAAAAAAATAATAATTCTACAGTACTAAATTGGATGGATTACTCGTTTTTCGTGAATAACAAAATTTAACATGATTTTGTTTTTTTTTTCATTACTTACAATTTTACCGAAATGTTTTGCTATTAACCAGTCATGTTTTGCATTTGAATCTCCCCTAAAATATATTTTTATTCTGTTAGGTCACACATTTAATTATATAAAACACTAAGTATTGCATGATTTTAAAAAATAACATATTTTTGATAAATAATTTATAAAGTTGAATTACATTTGTATTTACTCTAAAATATATATATTTTTAATTCTGTTAGGACACACATTAAATAATATAAAAAACTAGGTATTGCATGTTATTTTTAAAAAATATTTTATTTTTGCTAGAGAATAAAAATTTCTACTATGATCGAAATCTGAAAACACATCACATTCATTTATACCGCATTAAAACCATTTAGAACTTTCTAGGTATAAAGTTCATTTTGAGGCATGGTTTGCTATCTTTAAGTTTTTAGTGATACCACGGTAAGTAAAAGTTAGGTGAATTCTGAAATAAGTAGCAAATAGTTTAAATAGTGCAGGCATGCTTATGATTTGTGCCTTGTGTTGCTTGCAAATTGTCTTTATGTTTTAGACTACTTATCTTTTTTTTTCTATTTGCACTTCCTTTACATTGGTTATTTTTGTGATACGCTGGATATTAAAAAATGTAGTTTTTTTAGAGTATTTTTTTTTAAATAGTCTTTTTTTAGACAGTTTTGTGTCGTGGACGTGAGTAGAAGTCTTAAAAAATCGTAAAATTAGTAGTTTTTGCTATTCTTCCAAAATATTACTTTTATACATTATTTTTGGTTCTTAATTATTTAAAAATAACCGTCTTTTGATAATCGCTTTAATTGGTTAAAAAATATTCAATATTCATTTCTATAAAATCGAAAATAATTGTCGTTACCAGCGTATAAAAAATCGTCAATGTATGTATTTGTATTCGTCGCCACACCTGTGCCCCTAGTGTTTAGCGTTAGTTTTATGTTTTTCTGTTTTTAGGCCATTGGACGGTACAACTCCGAAGCATGCAGTAGGCGCTAGTCCACAAACCATGCTTGGGTAATTATCTTAGTTTTTTTCGTCGTTTTATACGGATTATTTCACTTTTCACCACTAGTGCCACAAAGTGAAAAGTTTTAAAATTTGAATGCCCACTTTGTACCACTAATCAGTTTCGAATATTATGATTGGATTTAATACTAAAGCTGGAGAATGGAGAATTAACGCTGTGAATTAGGAATTAAATACAATAAAAGAGAATCCAGTTCCCGTCAAACATTATAATTATTCACATGTTTAATTCTGTCAGCTGGGGCAAAATGGACATCACACTATATCACAGTCCACTTTGTCCCACTGTAGGGGCAGAGTGGGATTATCCTTTTACCCTGTTCGTCAAGCCAATTTTCATTATTTATGTGTAATCTTCTTTCCTTCGTACGTTTTTGCCTTATATTGTTAGATAAAAATAAAAGAATATCTTTGTTGTTAATTTGTTATAGTGTTAAAACTTATGTTGCGTTTTGTTGGCTCGATTGTTGAAATAAATTACATATTAAAGACCTCAAGGAGTCGCATGGTAGGTACCCATTAGTCAATCGTATCAAGATGAAAAAATACACTGCAATACAAAAGATGGAACAAAACATATGCAAGTAATTGCAAGGGTAAGCATTTGCAATTACTTGCATTATGTTCTGTTAACAACTAAGAATCTCTTAAAACTATCTTTAAAAACAAATTCGTATTGATAGTACCACCTTTTTTATGAAATTGGTCATAGGTAATTATTTCAACAATTGAATTTGGGCGCGCTTGCCCATCTACTAAATAGTGCTTTAAATTGTTTTTGAGCAAATTATTAATATCACGATTTATACAGTAGTAAACTTAGTTTTATGTTGTTTATTAAATATCTGTTCTATCTGTTGTATTTGTGTATCTGGTCAAGTCAGTAAAAAATATTTGAAAAATCTTGGTATTACAACGAACTTGAGCAAACTTGAACGAGCGATTTCGTTATATTTTTCCAGTTTTTGTTATCACATATTGAGTCAAGCAATAAAAAAATAGTCCGGGAGGTACCGTTTCAAATAAAAAGCCATAGCAAGCCGGCTGATATTGTCATCAAAGGTTGATCTTATATTACCAATAAGTTAATTGACGGTTCAATTGCTCAAGTAGCGGTAGGTGTAGGATTGGGAGGTTACGGAAGTGATGAAAATAAATGAAAAATTAAGTCATGGTACGCCGCGCCGCTCGAATTCTTATTCGTAAGTATTTTACATCATACCGAGCTTAAAAAAATCGTCAGCTGCATAGTGGAGGGGGGATTATGCGTCTACCGCTGGTATAAAGTTTTAAAAGAAACACGCCTGATGAAAAACTAACAGCAATCAATCACACACTCTCTTGTGAAAGACATGATGACAAGTTTCAGCGGACGTACTACGACTTATTTTTTTTTTACACCATTTCCGTAACCTCCCCCTATCCTACATATCCCGCGGGTGCGTCAACTAACGCTGGGTTCACTGAGTTCACAGTCATTCGATATCTATTGAACAAGATGGCAACGACGATGATGATGAAGAAAATGCGATGGTACCTCCCGCACTATAATGTTTTCCATTCAAGCGTGCTCGGGTTTTACACTAGCCCTTTACGCCCAATAACTAAACAATGTCTACTACAACTTCGAATTGAAAGAGAATGGCGCTGCTTACAACAAACACGGCATGAAATCATGTAATAGTCATTCCATAATATAGTCATCCCATGAAAAAGCCATCCCATGAAATCATGAAATAGTCATTCCAAGAAATAGTCATCCCATGAAATAGGTATCCCATATAATCATGTAATAGTCATTCCATGAAATAGCCATCCCATGAAATCATGTAATAGTCATTCCATGAAATAGTCATTCCAAGAAATAGTCATCCCATGAAATAGCCATCCCATGAAATCATGTAATAGTCATTCCATGAAATATAGCCATCCCATGAAGAAGCCATCCCATGAAATCATGAAATAGTCATTCCAAGAAATAGCCATCCCATGAAATCAAGTAATAGTCATTCCATGAAATAGCCATCCCATGAAATCATGTAATAGTCATTCAATGAAATAGTCATCCCATGAAATAGTCACTCCATGAAATAGTCATTCAACCAATTCAAACGACCTTCAAGTAATTTTAATTCAAATTTGGCGGGCTACCTTGGAGCACGTACGTTGAATAGGTCGTTCTAACATAACTCCGTGACGTGTACAGACAAGGCGGCGGTGGCGGTGGGAATGAGGAGCAGGTGAAGCCTCGCGTACTGCGCTTCACGTGGAGCATGAAGACCACCTCCTCACGAGATCCTAACGAGATCATGGCGGAGATCCGCAAGGTATGTAATGCTCATCTTGATTTACATTTTTTAAGTGTGTACATCTTTCTAATATTGAAATGTTTTTTAAACATGATCAGTTCTTGTTTTATTCGGTGCACAATTTATTTAATTCGTCGTATCTGGCAATGGTATCACTTGGGCTCTAAAGAATACCAGCATTGTGATATTTTTAGATGTTATAAGACTATACCAAGGGGCCTTCTGTCCTTTGGCCTCGTACAGGACCAATTTATTTTAATGTAGGTAAGTATGGCTTATTATTAATCTTTTTTAATTGTGTTTACCTTTTTTATGGTTAGTCCTGTACGAATCTAATAAATACCGTTTCTTCCTTTCTTAGACCCTCCAATAATAGAAATTTAACAGTAAACACATTTGAGTAATAATTGTTCCCAAACATCAGTTCTAAAGTCATACCCCGACCGATTTGATAACAGCAAAACTTTTCCATGACAGGTGCTTGACGCGAATAACTGCGACTACGAGCAGCGCGAACGGTTCCTCCTGCTGTGCGTGCACGGAGACCCCAACGCGGACTCGCTGGTGCAGTGGGAGATCGAGGTCTGCAAGCTGCCGCGCCTCTCGCTCAACGGCGTGCGCTTCAAGCGAATATCCGGTAAGAGTAGCTGGCAACTAGTTCATCTGTACCCTTCATTTGTTATAGCTGGCGTACGGGCCGAAGTCTATTAATCGTGATGAAGTATCCACCCTCGGAAATCTGATTTATTTTTGAAGCTTCTCAGGCTTAAGAGGCCTGCGAAGCATGCGTTTTTCATACAAACGTAATACTAAAATAATTTGTCAATCAAACATATTCGTATAGTGTGTATTTATTTCGATTAGATTACAGAATATATAGGTCCCCAAACACATATTTTGAATGGACACTGATTTAAACAAGAGTTATGAGAAAAATATTTTTTCTATACTTAGAAATTTGAAATTCCTCATATCTCGTCTGTATATCATTGTCCTACATACACATAGAACACACTATTATTAACATATTATTTGGTATTACGTTTGTATGAAAAACGCATGCTTCGCCGCCCTATTAAAATTACCAACGGTAAATAGGGTCGGGTCTGAGCCGAGTGTCGGCCTTGCAATTTTGTATGGACACACTCACGCTTCCGAACCGCTACCGAGTAATGGACAATGGATTGTCATACAAAATTGCACGGACATTCGGCTCCTACCTGATCCGATTTAGCGTACGTCATCTCTTATTCATGTACATTTGAAGGCATATTAAACTGTGTATTGTATTTCAGCCGTCCCGGTGCTTGTGTAAAGTGTAGTATAACTGAAACTAACCACCGAACCTTGTCCCGCAGGCACCAGCATCGGCTTCAAGAACATTGCGTCTAAGATCGCGAACGAGCTCAAGCTGTGACTGCCCCAGAACCCTCCCCGGCGGCGGCGGCGCAGACGTACCGCCACGCCCCCCTCCCCCGCCTCCCGCGCCCCCTCCGCCTCGCCCTCCCCCACCTCCCCGCCCCGCGCGCCCCGCCCGCGCGCCCCCCGCCCCCGCCGCCGCGACCGCTCGTCCTCCTCCGAGCGCGGCACCCCCCCGCCCCCGCCCCCGCCGCCGCCGCGCTCCGACTCGCTACGTCTGTCGGCTGAAGACATGGTTCTGGTGGCTAACGGTGGAGCGAGGACGCCTTCCGGTGCGCTGGCTCACTTCTTAGCGGCTTACACGCCCGCTGAACTGGCTCTAGCGCGATCCGACTACCTGAGACCTCCCGTGTCGCCGGCGAGAGGCACCCCGGTGCAGCCGCGCTCGTCGCTGTCCCTGCGGGTGGACAGTGAAGACGTCCCGCGCCTGCCCCGCTCGCGCCACGTGCCGCACACACACTCGTACAGCGTGCACACACTGCGGCGCCAGGGCCGCGCCCGGTCCCCCCCCTCGCCCCCCACGTTCGAGCTCAGCTGCGACTGCCTCCCCTCTGAGCCTATCCCGCCGCCGGAACTCTTCGACTTTTAAACAACCGATAAGGTCGAATTTTGTAAAAATTGTGAAGGATACCGTTTTCAAATTTGATTTTTGGACACTGGTTGATATCGTACAGGCTTTCCATAGGTTTTTTTCACTCTAACTTTGCATCATTGACAAATAAGGTTGAAGTTAGGTTGCTGACGTTAGAGGTAAAATATCTATGAGACTATGTCATTTGTAACTATATCAACTACTTGTTCAACAACTTTGTAGTGTTTCTTCTTATAAAGAACAGCAAAGTTCAACTGTTCACTATAACGAAAGTAGGGTGTTAATTTGAATAAAGAAAAAAAATGAAATGTAAAAAAAATCCTTTGTCTATGAAAAATTTTCACTCTTCGAAATCTAAATTTGAAAACGGATCGCACACCCAACTCGAATTTGTATTATTATTCGATTTAGAAATGAAACAGTGTTGTCTGCCGATCGAGTATCGATATTACTCGGTTATTGTAATCGATTGTTAATCGTATCGTTATCATTTGCTGTTTGAAGGCGGACTCGAGTTGAAGCACTCGCTCTGACACGATAGCAAGGAAGTAATAGAATGTATCGTGGCTCTGAAGTTTTATTTATGATGGACAATGTATGGAACGTACAAATTGTGCCAAGTGGTTATCATCGAGTGTCGCAATGAAATGATCTTCAATACATAGTTATTCACGCTCTCAATCAGCGCATCTTTGTATAAATAATTTTACTCGTGTCATCATTTTATTATTACTTGTTTTTTTTTTTCTGTAGATAAGTCGTCTGTCTAACCGGGTGTGTTGCGGACTTTTTATTTAATTTATATTTGGTATTCTGTTTTATGAAATCGTGTTTTTTTAAAAGACATTATTTAATACGTCCGCGGCACACCCGGCCAGACAGTATTATTGTGCTATCGCTTACATACTATTACATTATGTATTTTAATCGTTGTAATAATGTACAAAGTGAGTTTGAGCTCAACAGATACAATCTAGCTTAGTGTTAATGATATTTTTTTTCATTTTCCAATATAACAAAATATAAATACAAAATATGGCTGTCTCTGTATAGCGATAAAATGTTTATGATGTGATTGTGTGGTCGTGCGACCGGCGTTTAGTCGCGTCGTGTCGCAGGCGTCAGTCGCACGACATCGCGTTCGCCCTCGCCGATTGCTCTTTCTAATTATAAGGCTGAATTAGAAAGTGTCGGAAGGTTCACGATGTCACTGTACGGGTCGGTACACACTGAGTTTAGCCGCGTTATAGATATACTTCACTTAAATCGTTAGACGTGTATTGTGATCAAAGTATTACGGACTTGTAGTTATAGCAATAATCGTTCATTATGGCCGTGTCACTCCTGTCTACTCGATGTTATCAGCCTTTCGATATAATTGTGATTCACTAAAACCTTGATTTTTCGATTTGTGTGAGCTTTTTGTTTTTTTTTTGTCATATTTTTTCTTTCGTGTGTGAACTGTCGCATACTTTAGGTGATAAATATTATTATAATAAATAGGTATGTATGTGTGTGTGCGGCGGGGCGATCGCGGGTCACTTTTCTATTATATAATTAAGTGTAGTGTTATAACTTTTACATGGAATCACAAATTCTGACGTGTCGGCGACGACTGTCGTGTCTGTCTGCGGTATGTGAGGAGCTAGGCGCCATCTTCATGGCTATGCACTATTTTATTATTCATTATTTGAAATACAGTAGAACTTTCATTTGCTCAAATACAAATTATGTACTAGGGAGGTTATTAAAACTAGTTCAGAGTGCTACAAGGATATATTGGTCCTTGAATGATGTTTTAAAACATCTGTAAAGTTGATTTGTGAAATGGACTGCAAAATGAACAGGAAATCAAGTTAGATAGTTTTTTGGTAACGAGCCAAAATATCCTTGTACACTTGTACAGCTATAACCCTATGTGAAATAGAACTAAAGATTCAAATAAAGTGGATTTTTTGATAAACGCATACTGTTAATTTGCTTTTTAATAATAATGTGTCATGAAATCAAAACTGCATAAAACAAATAAAGAAAACATGCAGTTAATTTTAACGTAATTTATGTTATAATTGTATCAACCAAACATATTTATATAAATTATAATGCTGAATAAAACTACATTTTAAAAATGATCAGCAGCAAGGAATCATGGATATGAAAGATTATTTTTATCTTTCATGAATCAATGCAATATTTATAAAAATAAAACAAATATTAATTTCAATTTCTCGCAATATTTGACAATTGTTGAACTAACTACGACGATGCGAACAGTTGTGCCGAAATACATAAAACTGTTTTAAATGTAGTTATATATTTATATATATATATATATATGAGCTTTGTTTTATAATAATTTAGTGTAGTACATTTTGCCTGCGAGGTGGACGTGTGTCGAAGAATTTGTGAGATATTCAAAATGAAAAATAAATTTTATTTTTAATTCCACGTTTGTTGTTTACTTTTTGGACCCTTGGTTACCCATAGCTATGTTATAAAAGTCGCTGGACATTAACACACAGCGCCATCTAGTGCCACACTTTGCAAGGCTTGTGTCGTGGAAAAGATTTTCACTTGGAATATTTGAAACATTAATGGGTGAACTTAGAAGAGACGAATCAAGGAATTTCTGCTTGAATATCCATGCTAAACGTCTACTTTTACCAGAAAATGCGAGCCGAATGACGTGAGTGGAACACGGGCGGGGCGAGGGGAGCACGAGCGGGGGACAGATCCCGGCACCATATTAAGCAAGCAATTACCACGCCAAGGCGTTGCCACGGGAGATATGTACAGATACATATGCGTCGCTAACGTCAGTTCAGTGTTCTGTTAGATGCCTACGGAAGTGACACAGGACAAAAAATGGGTAAATGCGTATTGAAAGAGTGCGATTTAAAATCACAAACACACAATTAATTAACCGGATTTACTTTCCATACTTAATTTTATTGTTTCTGAGTTTTTATAATGGTTTATATCAACTTAAAAACGCAATTTATTAATTTACATTTTGAATTTTGACAATTAGGTTCAGTGTTACTACTAAAACTTAATTTTAGTTTCCAACATTTGTGGGAGAATTTTTAATTGATGAAATAAGTGCTTTGTATTTTTTTCATAACAACGCTGTGGGGTGCCTAAAGATCCGGGGTTGTGGGCCTATTCGAAAGAGATACCGTGGCTCCGGAACATAAAGGGCGAGGAAGTAACATGAATGGGTTTTAGTCAGTAAAAGTCTGACACTCCCTCCCGCTCCGCCCAGAGTGAGAGAAGTCATTTGATGATTTCCCATCCTAAAAAAAAGGGGTGCCTAAAGATGTAACACGCCATGTTAAGTGGGTGGAAATAATCCAAAACCTGAAAAAAGAGACTGACTGGCTACCTGCTGAATATGCCTTTACCTTATTTTCATTTACTTTTAATATAATTGCATAGCCCATATTGTGTGAGTATGTACTAGAAAGCTATCATTCACTGGAAACCTACGTCTTTTCTTGAATTGAATGTGCCCTGGCGGTTGAGAGTATGTCATACTCGCTGATAGTGGCGCGTGTGTCAGACCATTTAGTTCCCTTCAAAATGGTTGCGCTGAATGGTGCTGATCCATGCGTCATGTTCGTGAACGGGCGCTGTCAGTTGTGACTGGTCATCTCTTAGTTGCCATGGCTAATTTGAAGGAATTATTTTGTTTTTACTATGGAACCTTTTAACGTGCACATCTTGCTACATTGTTCTCGCATAATATACCATCTCAACATGAATGATGTAACCAAGATTTTGTAATAATAATTTTGATTTCAAAGAGTGTCCATGTAGGTAGTTTCTTGCCCGTTCTTCTATAGAGATCTACGCTAGGGAATGGGCAACTACAGTGCTTCGTAGCCTGTGTTTGGATGGACGAAGATTTTTATTAGAAGTATTACTGTGAGAGGAATTTATGAAAGTTTGTGAATATCAACCGCACGGGTCGATCTTTCGGTTTAGCCGTGCTTGCCTAGGTTGGTCTGTGGATGGGTGACCAACCTTACATACCGAGTTTCCTTCGTACCTCGGAAACCACGTTAAGCTATTGGTCCCGGCTGTAATTTGTCCATCTTTGGCAGTCGTTACAGGTAGTCAGTGGCCCAAAAAGTCTGACACCAGTCGTATATCGTATTTCCCAGTATTAACTGTGTTGTGGAGGTCAGATAGGCAGTCGCTCCATGTAAAATACTGGTATTCAGCTGCATCCGGTTAGACTGGAAGCCGACCCCAACATAGTTGGGAAAAGGCTAGGCAGATGATGATGTGAACCTTTTCGTATGTTTAGTTCTAGTTTAAGTTACTGTAATTTAAACAGATTTATAATGTTTTGATACTGCCGTCCTGTCTATTCACAAATTCATAATGGCATCGGTTTCAGTAGGATCAATCATTAATGTTTATCTGATAAATGAAAATGCAAAATAATAATTATATTTTTAATTTTTTAAACCATCAACAAATCCATTTCGCAATATTTACATTTCTTACACACTAAAATTACAATAAATAATTTTAACAAAGAATTTCACGCTTATACAACAATCATAGTAAGATCTTTACCAAAGTTACAAATTAAATATTATCTGAGTTGAAAAAGATCTTACTCTATTGTGTATCTTTCGAATTATCTAACCTCCAGCCTCTTTAATCAGTAGGTATTTAGATAAGGTACATTGTGTAGCTAAAGACTTAAAACAGATATACTTAGCTAAAGATACTCTTGGAACTATCTACTTAATTTAACACAAGAACAATAAAAGCATGAATAGTAACTAAAATTATGACACGTTTAACTAAAGAAATACTGAACTATAAAAACTATAAATTAACTAACAGTATTTTTCAAGAGCTAAAACCCCAACCAGACTATTCGTAAAGGGGGATCGTTGGCGAATATTACTCACAAATGGGGACGTAACTTTGCAATCAACAATCAATGGTTATATTTCTTCTGTTTTATTCGGTACAAAAAACATGGCAAACTGGATTGGACGACCAATTTTGTAAGTAATTTAAAATTATCATCTAGCAAGTTCTCGACCAGTCTTACCAAAGGGTTATAACCATTATTACCCAATAATAACTTGGTTCCCCACAACCACTTCAGATAAGCAGTCGCTTCATGTAAAATATTGATATTCAGCTGCATCCGGTAAGACTGGAAGCCGACCCCAACATAGTTGGGAAAAGGCTAGATAGGTGATGATCTAGCAAGTTGCCGACATGAGACTCAACGGCTTATTAGGTCTAGTTTCAATACCACGGTTTCTTAAAAATAAACGTCACCATTACAATTTAAAGCCCAGGAATATCTGCCCACTCTCACGCGTCCTTATGAATCGGCATTCCATCCAGATCAACTTCAGTGCTAGGTATCAACGGAGGTCTGAATCCTCCATACTCGATCCTCAAATTGCTCATTTTCGGTTCTCTATCCGCCCTCCTCATTTTAACCTCTACTACGTAATTCTTATTGTTCTGCCACCAATCGTCTTGGTTCTGCATTGGGACTGGCCCGTGGTACTGATTCTGGTTAGGTTTGCCTTCAGCATTGGTTAGATACGTCAAGTAGTTTTCTAAATTGCTCTGTTTCCTTTCTTCTGGCTTGCTACCCGATGTGTTGTTTATGTATTGGTAAGAAGATGCGTACTGATTCCCCCATTGAGTAGATTGAACTGGTTGGCTGGCCCTTTGTCTTTCTTTTAATAGTTGGTAGTACTGCGCTATGTAAATCTGTTGTTGGTTCTGCAGTCTCTTTAGCCTTTCCTCTTTATAATTCTGGTATTGCGCGTTATTTCTCGTTTCTGAATTCTGTTCGTTATAGCCGTATCTATAGACTGGTACTGGAACATGTACTTGCTTCTCAACGATCTTTTCGACAGGGTAAGGGACTTTAACTTCGACTGGCACTTGGACAGGGTACGGAACCTTCTTCTCAACAATTTTCTCAACCGGGTAAGGTACTTTCTTCTCAACGGGGTAAGGTTTATCAATATACTTGGTGACAACTACAGGTTTTTCAACAATTTTCTCAACAACTTTTTCGACCGGGTAAGGGACTTGCACTGGAACTTTTTTTTCTACAATTCTGTCTACATGGACAGGGTAAGGAACTTTCCTTTCTACAATCCTATCTACAGGATAAGGTTGGGGAACATGCACTGGTACTGCAACAGGATGAGGTACGGGTACCTGTATGTGTATAGGTTTATCAACATACTTGGTAATCGTCACAGGCTTTTCAACAATCTTTTCAACTGGTACTTGTATTCTTTTCTCAACCGGATAGGGAACAGGAACTCTGGTTTCGTAATGAACGGGGTAAGGAACTCTTCTTTCAACTGCGTAGGGTACAGCCACTTCTTTATTAACTATCCTTTCAACTGGTTTTTCGATTTCAACTCTTACTGGTACTGGTCTGTCCACGGGAACTGGATAAAGTATTTTATGTTCTACTGGGACTCGGACCTCATAAGGAATCCCTACGGGAGTTGGTACAGGAACTGGATGCGATATATGTTTCTCCACTATCCTATCAACTGGATAGGGAATATGTATGGGGCGGTCTACGTATACCTTCTGCTGTACTGGATAAGGGACCTTAACTTCAACGGGGTAAGGTCTAGGGACCTCAACCGGGTATGGTTTATCAACGTATTTAGTTACTTCTACAGGCTTTTCTACAATCTTCTCATAAGGTACCTCTATAGGTACAGGTCTATCAACAGGTACTTTTATCTCTACTCGCTGAGGGTATGGTACCTTTTTCTCAATGAACCTGTCAACGAATTTAGTAATAGGTACTTCTTTTTCTATGATTATGGGTTGGATTATCTTCTGGTTATCATTGGCGTAGTTGTAATAATTAACCTGTTCGCTTCTCTGAGTATTTGTATCTTCTTGATTCGGACTAACTTCAACTGAAGATTGTATATTCTCACTTGGTTCTAATTGTTCTTTTTGCTCATAATCTTGATTATTATCATTTTCATTCTCATTATCTTCTTTCATTGCACCATACTTATACAAAAGTTTATTCATATTATCTTGGATTTTCTTCGGCGATTTTAAAGCGTCTACGTATTTGTTGTACAAAGACTTTGCTACATCAAAAGGGCCTTTATTATTGCTGCGTCCTTCATCAATATCTATATACTCATGGACTTCTACGTCATTTATATGAGTGATTTCAACTGGTATAGATTGCTGTACTTCAACAATCGTCTTTTCTCTGGGTGGGCTGTGTACTGTATCAGCAATGAGTTCACTGTCTGATGCTTCGTGATCATCTATAGTGTTGAAAGAGTCTGTATCGTTTGCATTGAGTAGTCTCAATGCTACTGTGATTGGTGCTAGATATTTCTGATTAACTGGTCTCGGAGTAACGCTAACTAATCCTTCACTATTCTGGTTTGAATTATAGTTATTATTGTTTGTGTTATTCTCTTCTATATTATCTCTTACTCCTACTATTTGGTAACCATCCGCCATGTACGGAACCATTGTAGATACAAGATTATCGACAATCTGATCTTTGAAATTGTTGTAAGAGTTGTCTTGAACTACAATAGGTCTCGCGAAGTCATATTGGTTTGAGTTAGAATGTAAGATTTGGTCTTTGTGTCGGTCATTTTCTAAATGTTCTACATCACTTTTGACAATGTTTCCTATTTTCGCTTTGACTGTGATGTGATTCGTTCTAGTATCTTGACCTGAATGATCATTGTTATTATTATTCCTGAAAACATATCTAGGACGAGGTTTGATAATGTCATCAGATTGATCATTGACATGCTTTTCTGCTGCGTGGTTGATGATCAACAAATCTTCATTAGATATCAAATCTTGGGTAGAGGCTACTAATTTGTCAATGCCAACTTGTGTTGCATTCTCAGTGTACGCCGTAGTAGGAGTTTCAATCTTATTATAGTAGTATCTTTCGTTTCGCGCATTAGCCCTGGGGGCTTCAACAGTAAACTTAACCGCTCCTCTATAGAAAGGATTAGTCGTCGCTCCAAAATTATTAATATCATGGATATCATAAGACGGAATTTCGGCAAATAACTCCTTAGATTTGTTCAGATCATTCTGTATATCTTTGGCATTATCGTCTGTTGAGCAATTGTGGTTTTTAAAGACCTGTAGGACATCGGGACGATACTCGTTGGGGTCCTCTTGCTGAAGAGGGTTCGAGTGGTCCCTGCGGGGTTCATTGGGGTTGTAGGGGCCATTGTATCCGCCGTAGTTGGGGGTGGTCTGACTCTGGGGTGGTAGCTGCAGGGCTGGGTTGGACTGGTATGGTTGGTACTGCTGCTGTAGCAGGTAGATGTCGACGGGTTGCTGGCTGTTCAAAGGTGCTTGCAGCTGCGTTATGTTCTGGGCTTGCGTATTGTCGTAGAAGTTTTGTGCCTGAAATTAAATAGAAATGCAAATATAATGAACGAGGAATATCGGAGCAACTACATTTTATTTTAAAAACATGTAGTATAATGATCATCTTTTCTTTATCTGATGAAAATGCTGTTTAATTTACAAATCCCTGATAATCTCACTAAAATTTAAATCATGATTGACACATGATTTCAATTTTAGTCAATGATTATGTATTCGAAACGTTTGAACTGGTATTTCATCTCTCAAGTATTAATATAATGTCTCTCAAGTATTATATACAGGGTGTAAACCACCTCAACACAAAGCCAAGCATTCTGTACATCAAACTAAGAAAGTTTACGCAAAAATTATTGCTGGGAAACAACTTTTTTTTTGAGGTTATAAATCATCTTTTGTGGTAGAACTCAATGTAACGCACTTAACACATTGTGGTGATGGATGGATTGAATAGTACGGGGGTCGTGGAGATGTTAAAAGTCAAAATCATACAAAAAACACTTTTATTTAAAAAAAAATCTTGTCAAGAATTGGTAACTTTGACCCCCCATATCTCCGTAAGGTTCCCAGGTATGGTGCAAAACAAAAAAATGATCACAATGATGGGGAGAACAAGTGCCTTTCGGGTTCGTGAAGAGGTGTTTTACACCCTTTAACAGTCTTGGTATAGATAGTTCCTGCGTTAGCGGAAAGACAGCTCAGTTATCATTTTATTAGCCACTGAGTACTCGATCAGGAACTACTCACGATGCTATATGTATCGCATCGATCGATTAGTATGATAACACCCTCATGCTTCCATCTTCTACACGTCATTTTTTAAACCAAAATAAATCTGCCTATAGAAGACGCGGTCTCACCTTGTGACTAAGCTCTATAGCCTTCTGCCCCACCGCTACATTGGCAGTGTGCTCGTGATGATCACTGTTCGTGTTGACGCTGACGGCGCCGTGGTACCCGCTGCCGTCCGCCGCGTATCGGACTTGTTGCTCAGACTGGAAACGACAGAGAGTGAGTGAGATGAAATTACTTTAAGAGGAATATTGATTAAGCATGATAATGACGATCTGGAGGAAATATGGGGCTGAAGGGAGACAGACGCCAAACGACGGCGACGGCGAAATGAGAATCCACAAAGGTATTAGGTATGCCTGGAGGCGTTAGACATATTGGGCTAGTATCTAGGTACTGTTATATGTAAGTAAGCAGTATCTATTACCCAAGCTATACAGGATGTAAACAACCTCATCACGACCCCGTCAACCAAGCATTCTGTACATCAAACTAAGTAAATCTACTTACGCAAAAATAATGCTGGGAAACAACCGTTTTTTGGGGTGAAAATCACGTTTTACGGTAGTAGGAAGTCGATGTAACACACTCAAAACTTTGTGCTGGTGGATGGATTTAATAGTAAGGGGTTCGTGGAGGTGTTACGACGGCAGTCGACGTTACCAACGTTAGTGATCTCACCTGTGGTAGTTTGACATAATAATGTCCTACGGTACTGGCGGGCCCCAGCGGCGACAGCTGCCATCCCCAGCCGAACGCAGCGCCATCCTGTGACACCTGCTGAAACACAACACATGGAACATTGAATCTATACCCAGTCGAATTTATTTTTGCAATTGATGGCTCCATTCTTGAGGACTTAATAAGCTATTTAACATCACGGTGCGACCTTTAGGAGCCGAGGGCCGCGTGAAACCGTGAGGCACAGCTAGTATATAGAGGACAAAAGCTCTAGAAAGCTCTGAGTATAAGAAGATAAATAATGATATCATGGACAATTTACAACAATCAATAGACGTTAAGTAATAATAGGTACATGGTAAATCATCATATAACTTCTCCTACTCTGGGCGGAGCGGGAGGGAGTGACAGAGTTTTACTGACTTAAAACCCATCCATGTTCCTTCCTCGCCCTTTACGTTCCGGGGCCATGGTATCTCTTTCGAACAATCCCGCAACCCCGGCAGGGCATATGTATACCCTGAGGATGAGATTGGGATGGGAAGCACATAACAAAAATTGCATTTTTAATGATCATCGATTTCATTAAAAAAAACGGAAAGAGTTATCACTTTCCGCAATTCACACCATAGGTACTTAAAACTTATTAATTATATTTGCTACCAGATATTTAAAAACAATGAAACGCGAATTTTCTCTTTCAAAGCACACACATCTCATACAATACAATCAACCAACCAACTATAAATTAACAAAATGATAACCCACACGCCCCACATACATTCATCTAAATCACTAAACCTTGTAAACCGGACGTGACGTAAGCGATCCTCTGATGTAACGGAAGAAAGCTAACTAATAGATATAATTAATAGTTGGCTATCAATTACAATTAGGCTGAAGCCGAGGGCGATAGAGCGAGGCAACTAAACTGTAAGTCATACATGTGGATTTGTTATTCTTCTTGTTTAAAAGAAGAGTGTTTTTATTCTTTAGATGAATGCTTTCAAAAGTGTCCTTGTAAATTTTACTTTAACTAACAAAAATGTAGTTACTTAGTAATAAATATGTTAAATGTTAAACCTGTACTATTGCGTGCTATATTGGCCAAATGTGTGTTACTAAATATTTTATATAAGAACTTCATGTACCTACCATATTTGTTGCAATAAATAAATTAATTGAATTGAATTAAAAGATCCAGCTCCGATTTTAAATCAACCTGAAACAATGATGGGTCGCGGTAGACCACGAAATAAATGGCGATTGGCGGAATGAACTGGATGTCTTCCTTGAGGATAGTACGAAATCGTGATCGTTGGAAGTCATGAATCGTTTAAATGAAATCGGCTGGCTATAACAATAATATAAAAGATAAAATAAAAAGTAATAAGTACTTAAAATTGTGGACACCTCCCTTCCTCTCCTAAGAGCCCTGCATGACCACCGGCAGCTCGGAACCTGTTCCCAGCGCGCGTGTTCTCCAGTGGAGTTAATTAAATGCATAGAAATAAAGGATACAATAATTAAGAACAATCTCTGGTGGTGTAGTTATGGCAGCAAGCGCTTCTTCTGAGCATGACGGTTTGAATCTTGGATCAAGCAAAGTGTTAATGGATTTTGTTTCTACAATTTTGAATTTCTCTGTGCCAGCACGTAGTCTGGATAATCTGGCTTTGTATGTGAAGTATGTTGTGTGCTTTTAGAAATAAGTATCAAGCTTAATTTGCTTCGTTGAACGAATTTAATTCAACCGAAAAAAACACGGGTTTTCTTGCAGCCAGAAAGAGACAATTGGGTAGGTTACCTTAGGTACCTAGTAACTACGTCCGTTAAAGAGGTCTGTTATATTTTCCGTTTGCATAATAATGGGTGACAATCGTAACGAACCGGGAAACCGCGAAAGTTGGCCAGGGATATCGATATCTCCGTAACCAAGAATTGTGTCACGCAGAGACATAATTCACTTCGGAATAGCGTAACTACTAGTTCAAAACATGATCGTATAACCGCAAATAAATTGGATACTGTATCCACAACCTCTATTCTATAGGTACATATCTATACTAATATTATAAAGCAGAAGAGTTTATTTGCTCAGGAACTACCGGCTCGATTTGAAGAAAATATTTTTGCGTTGGATAGTCCAATTATCGAGGAAGGCTATAGGCTATATAACATCACGCTATAACCAATAGGAGCGGAGCAGCAATAAGAAATGTAGCAAGCGGGAAATTCTCGCGAACGAAGTCGCGGGCAGAAGCTAGTTCTTAAGTTAGTTTAGCCAATATCCTTACTGCAACATTCTTACCAAAAAAGTACTTCAGTATGATGTTACGCATTAAATACGATATACTAGGAAGTTGCCATTTGAGGTGAATTTGACTAGTACTAACTGCTCGTTGGCACCACACATCCACTCAACGTGCGATAAACAGGTTTGAAACATAATTTTGTTTGTATCATCTGCAAGGACTGCAAGTTATCTGCCGGGGTTGCGGGCCTATTCGAAAGAGGCGGCCCCGGTACATAAAGGGCGAGGAAGGAACATGGATGGGTTTTAGTCAGTAAGAGTCTGACACTCCCTCCCGTTCTGCCCAGAGTGGGAGAAGTCATTTGATGATTTCCCATACAAATAAAAAAAAAAAAAAGGACTGCATGTTATCAATCACCCTATATCTTGTCGATGTTCCACACGTTCAAGTGCTATGCTGCATTTTTAAAATAGGCCAAGGAGTGGAATAGCAGACAGGGATGTCTGCGTCGGTGTTCTCAAGTTCATATGACGACCCGAATGACGCAACGGTAGTGAGGCTGCCTCACGTTCTGAGGGTCCCGGGTTCGAATCCCGGTAGAAGGAAATGTTTATGTGATGTGCATGGACATTTGTTTCCGAGTCCTCTCAAAATTGAGGTCGTAGGTCGATTTTTAAACCATGGATATACCAAAACCAGATTGTAAATAACTACATTTAGGGCTATACAAGCAAGCAGGCTTAAACTAAAAAGTCAGCCACTATTTCCCAGCCTGAAAATCGAAAGTAAACTTCCGCAGTACCTCTGACTCACAAAACTGCACATAAGATAAGTATTCCTTCCTTATCTCTTGCGCTGCATACCTTTCTCCCTACTGTCTACAATTTCAATGGACCGCGGAAGCAAGCGAACGCTCTCGCAGGTGTGTCCATATATGTGTAAAATCTTACAAACTGGACTGGGTAAAAGTGGTTCAGCTGGAAAAAACGACGCGATCGAAAGTGGACAGGCCTTAGTTTTTATTAGAACGTATTAATTCATATACAGACGTGGTTGAGGTGGAGTTTTACTTGAATATTGTAGGATTGCTGAGGTTTTGGTTAAAAAAATGTTGTTATTGGAGCTAGTGCATTGATCTTTAGAGAAAACTGTGGAAACAGAATCATATTAAATCATGACAAGAATCAGCTAAAAAACCCGACATTCCTGGTTTACATCGACTCCTCCTATTGTTAAAGTCGGTTAAAATGTAGCCTTTGTTATCCGGGCCATAATAACGACTCGATTGACACATTATTCATCAAAATCGGATGAATAGTTTAGGCGCTAAGGAGGAATATACGTAAAGAGAAACATATCATAGAAGGCTAAATAATATCAGCCGCTCGGGCCGATCTTTAGGTTAAGCCGTGCTTGCCTAGGTTGGTCTGTGGATACTGACCACCCGTACATATCGAGTTACCTCCGGGCCTCGGAAAGCACTTTAAGCTGTTGGTCCCGGCTGTCATTTGTCCATCCTTGGTAGTCGTTACAGGTAGTAAGCCTTCTATGATCATCATCATCTGCCTAGCCTTTTCCCAACTTTGTTTGGATCGGCTTCCAGTCTAACCGGATGCATCTGAATACCAGTATTTTACATGGAGCGACGATATCTGATCTCCACAACCCAGTATGTTTTTGCACCACCCGTAATAGCCGTCAAATATCTCCAAATAACAGCAAGATGCAATGTTTTCTACAATTTAATTAAATGCGGTTCAAACCGTATATTTAGGCCATAAGGAAAGTACATTCGACAATCCATTTGAAGTGATACATTCTCATATAATCAACGATAACTTCCACATTACTTAAAGCCAATTAATTATGATGGATTGCTGAAAGCCGCATGAATTAAACATAGAGACACGTAATACTTATCGTTAGGCTTAGTGGTCAAATGGCTCATTGGTTAGCTTGGTGCTACCGCTTCCGATATGGGTTTGATTCTGGCTTCTGACTACCTGTAACGACTGTCAAAGATCTACAGGGTGTAAACCACCTCATCACAAAGCCGTTAACCAAGCATTCTGTACATCAAACTAAGTAACTTTACGCAATTTTTTTTGCTGAGAAACCATTTTTTTTTTGAGGTTAAGAATATGTTTTGTGGTAGAACTCAATGTAACGTTCTTAAAACATTGTGCTGATGGATGGTTTGAATATTACGGGGGTCGTGGAAGTGTTAAAAGACAAAAACTTGTACTTAAAAAGATAAACTAGTCAAAAAGTTGTAACTTTGACCCCCCATATCTCCATAACTAGAAAGTTCCCAGGTATGGTGTAGAACAAAAAAATTATCGCAGTGATGGGGAGAACAAGTGCCTTTCGTCTTCGTTAAGAGGTGTTTTACACCCTTTATAAATGATAGCCGGGACCAATGTCTTTAAGTGCTTTTCGAGGTACAAAATTCGGTATGTGATGGTTGGTCCCCCATCCATGGATTAACCTCAGTAAGCGTTACTTAACCTTGAAGATCTACCCGTGCGGCTGTTATTATTTAGCCTGGAGTCCTTGGAAGTATTACCATGCACCTATTTCAGCCACGAAGTTTAAACATCTGGTTGCAATGTAAAATACACTAATGACAAGAATTTGTGTGGCATAACTATAATAAAACGGTAAAATAAAAAACTTTATAGCAAAAAAAAGACTCCCAAAAAAACAACCTAAAATAACTTTACTTTCGGAATTCAGTGGCTATTTTGTTTCATTGACTTTTTGTTTAAAATTTTTGGTACGTCCACTACAACACTAATTTTAACAATTTCGAAACTGGATGACAGCATCATATAGCTACATAAAAATAGGCTAGGCAGATTAAATTAGGTAACCAGACAAAAAAAAGTGTAGAAAACATTTAGCTCTGTGTGATGGCAGCTCTACGTAATCACTTTAAAACCGCATTTAGTAACAGCCATAAGGAAAACCATCTAATCTTCTATAATAATTATATTGGTATTTTAACTACTGTAGTACTCTTACATAACAGTTTAGTAGTACTAAATAACATAAGAGAGAGCAGCGGTGGCCCGGTGGTGGCGTGGGTTCGAACCCAGACAGGCGCATTACTTTGTGTAATTTATTTCATCACCGCTGCTCTCAAAACGGTGAAGGAAAACATCGTGATTAAACCGGCATGTCCTAGAACCAAAAATTTCGAAGACATGTGACATCTACCAATCCGCACTGGGCCCGCGTGGTAGATTATAGCCCATTCCCTCTCATTGAGAGGAGGCCGTGTTCCAGCAGTGGGAGCATTATAGGCCGATGATGATGATGATGATGATGAAATAGGGTTCCATCTATCTGGCAGAATCTTGTTGCTCCGAAATTCATTTAGCATAACACACTTGGCATAATTTTCTTTAAACGAATATATTAAAGGCATATTTTTTTTTTAATATACTTATTGTTTGGGTGAATGTGTGTATGACCGAATTTCGAATGGCATACTTTTAGATGGCAGTTTTTTATTTGGCATAATTACCTTTGGCATTGTTCAAATTTCGCATAATTTCGTTTAGAATAATGTTTATTTAGAACGACGATTATTTGATATAATTTCACTTGGCATACTATGAAGATTGCAGAATTTCATTTGGAATAATTTTATTTGGCAGTATTGCCATTTTTTAATGCCACAAAATAGCATTTTAACCTTAATTTAAAATTAAAATATTATCTTAAAAAGTCAATATGTTGTGCTAGAAAAGTTAGTGACAGAAACGAATCGCTCCAAAACCGACTCCACGTAGTCTTGTCTGCCCTACCCCTAGAGTGTAATTTAAAATCGCGTAGGCGCGGAGGGGCGAGGCGGGCCGCGAGCTGAGGAGCAGGTGGTTTTAACACTCGCCGCCGCGGCTGAGGCTGGCCGGCTTAGCCGGCCAGCAAGCCGAAGCTGCGGTGGTGAGCGTTGAAACACATCTGCGACGAGAAGCTCGCGTGGGACCGCCGGGGCCCCGCAGCGCCGGAGCCGTGACAGAAACCATGCCTGCTGCATGTTGCATTCTCGTTTGCTGCATGCTTGCTGCATGCTTGCTGCATGCTTGCTGCATGCTTACTGCATGCTCATTGCATGCTCATTGCATACATGGTATATGCGGGTTTGCATGTTAGCTGCATGCTTGCTGCACGTTTGATGCATGCTTGCTGCAGGCTTGCTGCATGCTTGCTGTATGCTTACTGCATGCATGGTGTAAAGATAAAGATAAAGATAAAAATGGTGTAAAGCAAACATGCAAACCTGCATGTTTGCTGCATGCTTGCTGCACGTTTGATGCATGCTTGCTGCAGGCTTGCTGCATGCTTGCTGTATGCTTACTGCATGCATGGTGTATGCAGGTTTGCATGTTTGCTGCATGCTTGCTGCATGCATGGTGTATGTTTGTTTGCATGTCTGCCTGCTTCTTACAGGAAAATAAAAACCACATGATCTCAATCTACTGTTTTAATAAAAGAAAGAAAGAAAATTATGTTTATTTAGCCGTTAAACCCAAAATATTATGATTTTCACCTGCAGGCCACGAGTGCCATACGCTCGAAAAACATAAAGAAACACATAATATCGTCGAAAGATTTTGCACTAGTACCAACTAAGTAAAATTATTGTACTGTAACTATGAATTTTCTGTACCTATTGAAAATAGTCTTTCCATAATTATGCATAAGAAGTGTATGCGAAAAGATCATTCAAACTATAAACTTCCTGAGATGTGATAGTTCTGCCATTCAATGACTATTGATATGAAATTTATGCCAATAGATGATTCTAACCCTAAACTTTCTGCGATAGGATGGTTCAACGTTTAATGTTTATGCATATGAAATTTATGCAAAACGATGATACTGACCTCCAACTATCTGCGACAAGATGGTTCGACTTTTAATTTTTATGCATATGAAATTTATGCCTTTAGATGATTCTGACTTACAAAATTATGAGTTTGAATGTATGATAAATGCGTGTCTGCCAAACGATTTTCTGCGAAATGAAGTTTATGCTATCCGCTGTTATGCAAAGTAATAATATGGCATAAAAAGTTCTGCTATAAAGGGTGGACCCGATGAAATAACATCACGCCTGTAAACTTTGACGGATAAGGCAGACGAGTACATAAAATCCCTTTATCCACATTTCACCAGTTGTGGCGAGCCTTTTGCCATCAACCGGGCCCAAATTTAACTCTCAAACTTCTACAGTGATATTACTGATAGAAAACTCAATAACACGTTGCTTAACATGGGAATCGAAACCAGGATCTCATTCTCAACAGTCTCAGTTGCGACCACAAGGCTATCGTGGCGAGAAAACCATTTATACTACCATATTTAGGTTTATTGCACAAACTACAGGACAGGAACCCGTTAAGGCGATAACATGAGCTAAACGCGAGTTTTATAATGCCTAAAAGTAATATATGGTTCACTGCAATTAACAAAACCAGAAAAAAATATGATATTCTTCAGGATATATGCTAGCATGATAGTGTTTTGAAAACATGACACAATTAATTATACTCGATAGAAAAAAATCACAAACTTATCTTTAAAAAAATATTTCAACCAAAAAAAAACACATTATAATACATGCGATTATTCTAATTATTTGGGAAATAATTCTACAAGCAATATATTAGCATTATAGTGTTTTAGTTTTTTTAGTCCAATCAATAAAAATAATAATAATATTTTGTAAATCGATCGAAACCACTCATTTCGTACTATTTGGCCCGCAGTGACTGACGTAACAACCACTTTGTAGTGCAAGCTGATTTAAACTTTATTCTAGCAGCATTTCAAACGCAGTTTGAACCACCACAAATAGAGTTGCTAATTTAGCTCATCTAGTCGCCTTTTTTTTTTTTTTTTAAGGGTGGGAAATCATCAAATGACCCCCCCCACTCTGGGCGGAGCGGGAGGGAGTGTCAGACTCTTACTGACTAAAAACCATCCATGTTCCTTCCTCGCCTTTTACGTTCCGGGGCCGCGGTATCTCTTTCGAACAGGCCCGCAACCCCGGCAGGCTTCGGCCCTTGCGGGCCCCTCTCTTTTTGCTGACATCTCTTTGAGGCGCGCGTGGAACACGAACGCGCCGTCGACACGGTCTGTCGTCGTCGTTAGACGGCCGGACGGCTAGCTAGCCCATAGCCAACCGTCCACAGGCCCGCATCTACGGTGGCCGGTAGCCACCACGTGGCCCCCGACGCCCGTTGCGTCTCCCGCGGCGGCCGGGAAGGGAGGATCTCTCCCTCTCTCGTTCCGCCACCTCCTTCGCTAGCATGACTGCTTCGCAGAAGGAGGCGACGGCTTCCCATTCCGTCTCGCTCCGGACCATGGATTGAACCAGGGCCGGACGCGAGAGGTCACCGCCGCCGATCGCCGCCACGAGGACACGGCGGAGCTCCGCCCACGCAGGGCAGACTTCCACCGTGTGCTCCACCGTGTCCTCCGGTCGATCCTCGCAGTGGAGACACCCGGGCGATTCCTCCCGCCCGATTCGGTGCAGGTACCTCCCGAAACATCCGTGTCCGGTGAGGACCTGCGTCAGGCGGAAGGTGAGGACGCCGTGGCGCCTCTCTAGCCACTCCTCAAAGAGGGGACTTACCGCCACTATCGTGGCGTGCCCTTCATCTAGTCGCCTTAATCAAGCATTCTGTACATCGAACTAAGTAGGTAGTAACTCTAGGTACGCAAAAAAGATTGCTGGGAAATGACTTGATGAATGATTTTTGGGGTGAAAAAGCACGTTTCACGGTAAAACTCAATGTATCGCACTCAAAACATTGTGCTGGTGGATGGATTGAATAATGTAGAAATCGTGGAGGCGTTTAAACGATAGTTCTTGGATTAAAACATGTCATGTCTGTAGCTAGTGAGAAGGAGACCCCAACAATATCTCCGGAACTAAAATGTTCCCGGTATGGTGTAGAACTACAGAACTAAAAAAAATGTCGCAATGACGGGTAGGATAAGTACCTTTTGACTTCGTTAAGAGACTTTTACACCCTTTATGTATAACATATTAATTTCCTACTAATAACAGTCTAATAAAATTAATTCCTTTTACCCAATGATGTATTTTCAAATATCTCTAGGAAAATATTGTTGTTGTATAAGGAAATGTGACATTAAAGAAAAGACGTACAATTCACATATCGGTGTCACTTCGTAAGTACCGTTTGCCATTTATTTCTCTTCATTTGAATATAAATACCGTTCACTTACGTGTCATCGAATAATATACAGTACTTTACATACCTACTAACAACTAACAACACGGCCTTTCTATTGCACAACTGGTAGAATTGAATACTAAAATAAGAAGAGTTTAATAAACTGTGGTAGGGATGCACGATATCGATAGGATCGATTCGGATCGTAACTATGCGATACGATTCTCCAAGTATCAAATCGTCTCGTAGCGTCCTACTGGGATTGCCGGGGTTGCGGCCCTGTTCGAAAGAGATACCGCGGCCCCGGAACATAAAGGGCGGGGAAGGAACATGGATGGGTTTTAGTCAGTAAAAGTCTGACACTCCCTCCCGCTCCGCCCAGAGTGGGAGAAGTTATTTGATGATTTCCCATCCCAAAAAAAAACAAATGCGTCCTTCTGGGATTCACGATACATGCCTTTGGAAATGCAATGTATGTTGTACTTATAAAAAAAGGCTCTAAGAGTCAAGCAATATTCCAGGAAACCTTTTGAAATCTTTTTGTGTCCTTTTTTGTATTATTTTCTATTCCACCACAATAGATATCGGATTTCGTATCACCATGCTGAGATAGGGGGGACCTATTGGCCTGTACAAGGTCAAAAGATCCCCCCATATCTATCATAGGACCTATAAATTGTTTTTGTTCTCATTTTTTAATTTAGTTTATTTTCCTTTGTTTTATATCTATTTTATTGTTTACCCCGTGTGAGTCCAATAAATACATAGGCAATCCAGGATAATTTGGATCCATTCATTCCGATACCGGTATATTTTGATCCAGAATATCGATCAACATATTGTATCGATACTGTAAAAGTATCGTATCGCATCGGGCATCACTACCTTCTTATGACCTGTTGCTTCAAAGTTACAGCCTATTAATTGTTTATTATGTAATGCAAGTAAGATGAAATGCGGTCAAGTGAGATTAGATGTAATGTTACGATAGATTACGATCTAGTAGGCAAAGTAAATGTACAGGGCAATTTGTTATATGTTTGTGGCAATGATTGGTTAATTTAGGCAGCGGTAAAATGGTTATTTGTGTTAATTTATTATTTATGGTTTGTTGCCCGATCATTCTATAGTAAGTAGTTCAATTTATGTATCTTGTAATGAATAAATATCTATAATTCATTCACAAGTTACGCACAGTTTATACCATAGATATATCTTTCACAGAGTTCACGAAAGTAGCAGTAAAGAACGCTTTTAGCAAACAAAAAACATATAATTAGATCTTTAAAACTGCAGTACTTAGTGTTGCAGTTTTAAATATACGATTTAAGAGGACGCAGCACGTTACATGTAAAAACTCTTTACAACGTAGTCCCCCGTTTCCTATAAAAAAAATAACGTAGGAACACTGCCTCAAAAACTTTCTTTAATTTTTAATGAAAACATTTGTTAAATCTGTCAAGTTTTGGAGAAGTAATCAGGGGACTATGAAACGTTGTTTTTGAGTACTTTTAATTAGTAATTTTTGCTCGGTCGTTTGGGTACAGCGCGACAGCAATCAATACATTTAACAAATATACCTATTTTTGTTTCCTCGCCCTATTTAAGACTGTGGAATCTTTTTCTACAGCTGACGTAAAAAGTATACCACAAAAATAACTTTAATCATTTTAAATGACATCAAGTTAATTGAATACAATAAACTCTCTTTACCCAAGCCATAATAAAGCTCTTAACAGGAAACAGCAAGCCATTGAAAGCCTTTCACTGACGGAAGTACATAGTATAGTAGTTTACTGGTCCATACATTATGTAATGTGCAGTCGATATATAATAAATACCATATATGTAGGTATACACATAAGATGTAATAAAAGTAAAAGGTGTTGGTATATGTTCATTTGGAATTACATACTTTTTGAGAGGCTTATGTAAAGTAATAAAAGGTGAAGTTGAAATAAATTAAATGTAACATCACGCCTGATATCTCAGGAGGGTTCGGTAGAGGTGCGTCTTATAGTATCTATTATGTATGTGTATCTACATTTTGTCCCTTACGTTTAAGGCTGAGGCTACATTAGGCCGCGACGCGACCTGCGACACATGAGCGATTAAAACAAGTAAATAAATGCTCACGTATATGGCTACACTGTGTATACATCAAATATTACTAGCAATCTTTGATTTCTTTATGCGGTCGGAACAACATTACTATAATCACGGCATCGGCTACACCAACATAGCGAAATTAAAGCGCTTTATTAGAAAATACTCTCGATGAATCTCATTTGTAATGTAGCCATACCATGTTTTTCTCGTTTCGCTCTTCCAGTCGCATCGCAAATCGCTGCCTAGTGTAGCCTCAGCCTAAGTCCCATGTAATAAGGGGCGACCCTATTTCCGTTCACCGGTATCCAGACGCCTCTGCTGCTACTGTCAAATTCCTGGTGGAAAAACCCCAACAACTCTTTGCCAGTCTACTTATGGGATTCGACCCCAGAAGCTAATGCTCAGCAGTCACTCTTACAACCATCTGACCAACGAGGGCTTTCATTTGAAATGTATAAATTACTAGCCGACCCGACAGACGTTGTCCTGTCCTGCCTACCTACCTACTACTACCTACCTAAGAACTTTCTTCTGACAATAACCTACACATTATTCATTTATATATACGAGTATATAAGATATCATCAATCTAAACTTATATTGTCACTTACGGAATATCTTCCGTGATTATTTGTTATTTTGAGCTCCCGATATTTTGACGCTGTTGCAAGCGCCATGATCGCGGGTTATCGCGGGTAACAAATAATCACGGAAGATATCCCGTAAGTAACAATATAAGTTTAGTTTGAAACCGTAAAAGCTTAAAACATCATCAATCTATTTGGGATCGAAACATTGAAGTCGTCATCTCAGTGATTATTCCTTTTCTTGGTCTACCATGTTTCACACAGTTCAAGCATTATATTTTTGGCCTTCCTTGTCTCATGCAGCCATTCTAGGTTTGTACTCAAAGTTTCTTACATTATAACTACTACATGTCCCTAATTCCTCCGGAAATGTAAGGTAAAAGCAAGCTTTTGAGCTATCCTGCCTTTTATTTAATAATATATAGTTAGATTGCGTCTATTATATTATTTTAAGTCCTATAAAATAGGGACAACCCTGGGAAATTCCTGAAAGAAAACCCTAAAAACACTCATCGTCATCAGCCTCATAATAATATTCCCACTGCTGGGACAAAAGCCTCCTATCTATGCGAGGGAATAGGGTATAATCCATCACGCGGGCCCAGTGCGGATTAGTAAAAGTCATGTCTTCGATTTTTTGGCTCTAGGACATGCCGGTTACCTCACGATGTTTTCGGTACCGTTTTGAGAGTTAAAACACTAGCCATCAAATAAAAAAGGGCAGTCAATTTACTATGCAGTGTAATCATTGTACGCCAAATGCAATAATTTTCAAATACCAAATAACAGATCTAAGAAACCACTCCTAAAACTAGATATCATAATAATCCATAGGTCTAAACTTTCTCTCAGGAAGCCTATCCAACCGAACGAAACGAGTGTATTGTTCAGTCTCATACAATGTAACTTGTTCTCATTCATTTCTATGTTAAAACACATTTTGATGACGTGAACAGTAATAATGATGTTTTGTAATTTTAAATGTTTCGTGTTTTTTTGGGTCTGAAAATTCAAAATTCAGAAACTAAGTATTTCAAAAAGAAGAGAAGCTTTTTTCCATTTGAAAGAGGGCTCGCATTAAATATAACAAAAAAAACAACAGGGACAAACCCTGGGAATAACACATCGTCTAACCTATTTCTATGTAATGTTAAATTAACTAAGGGCCAGTTTCACCGGTTGCGGATAAAGTGTCGGTTGGCCTATTAGGAACTTATCTGCCAGATAAACTAACACTTTTGGTTTCACAGGTGTCGGATAGCGATATCTGGTAGATAAAGTATTAGTTATAACCAGCCTTTAAGTAGTAGATAGTATTAACTATCAGATAACTAACCGACACTTTATCCGGAACCGGTGAAACTGGCCCTAAATATCTCGACGTATGGAAAGCTAAGTCAAAGGCCTATCTATGGGCAGCAATAAAATTTGTGCACCAAGTCAGGTACTAACCACATCTGCCGGGGCAACACAAAGGGCTATGTAGGAACATGGATGGGTTTTATTCAGTAAAAGTCTGACACTCTCTTCCACTCCGCCCAGAGCGGGAGGAGTCATTTGATGATTTATCACCCGAAATAAAAAACAAATGTCACTTACCACATGATAAAGAAGAAGAAAGAAGAATTAACTTAATAATCTATTTGGTTACTTACAGTGTTAGTGTGCTGCGACCATACTGTAGATACTGCAGTGAGCGTCAACCACAACCGGACCCACTGGAAACAACATAAACGACATTTTACTTAAATACGTAGGAAAAAGGGACATAGAGGCACAAACATCAAAAAAATACATTTTACCTACGTAGAACTAGGTATTGCTTTTTTGTATAACAATTCCGATTTTTTAAACAGTCCGTGAATCTTACTGGGGTGTTAAAAACCATCATTAATTAATTCTTCTGACCTTATCCCAATTTATTTGCAGTCGGCACAGCATGTCTTCTTCTTCCATATTAATACTATTGCTTGTCATCTTAGCACTCACCTCCTTTCTAGTCATATTATCATCCTTCACACCGTCCATCCTTCTTCTTCCAGTTTCTTTGACCTTCCTCTACTCATAAAGCCAAGGCCATAAAGGCAAGGGGGACCCCTCCTTCCCTCCACACCGCGTGAGTTGACTACCATCGCATGAAAAATAATGCGTTTTACTGTAAGCAATATTATGTTCGTTTGACAATATTTCGAGAGTTTACAATCTCTCTAGTTATTTTACAATCTAACGTGTTTGACAATTTTACGGTGACATATATAAAAGGAATGTACCAGCCGTGTACTTGAAAGTACCTTTTTAGAAATTCAATGTACCTCCATGAAACAATAACAATTAAATAGTACTAGTAGAAGTTTGTGCGTCGGTCTCTTTATGTCACGGAATGAAAAAAGAAACTATAAAAATAATATTCTTAGTTTAAAATAACACAAATGTGCAATGCATGAAAACAATGTACCTATTCGAAAACTGCCTTGCCTTTTGTATTTGCGAGTGTTCTTACCGACCCATAACTATTATATCATCGGGCTATTGACCCCGACTGACGGCTTGTAAAGTAGGTAAGTAAGCGGATCCTAATCTAGTATCATGCTTGTCATCATAACATGACAGTCATGATGACAAGCAGAGAGGTCTGATGATCATTCATTGCTGACACAAAAGTTTGACCTAACCTTCGGATCAGTAATTATTCTTAAATGTTGGATTATGTAATTGAAAGCTGCTCAACTTATTTTAAAGGTCGGCCAGAATTTTATTCGTTGTGGACTAGCGGGCTATCTAGTATTAAAAATTACTTAAAGTAACATTTTTGAACCATGATCGAATGTTTTTTCCCCCAGATTTGCATTATCTTCTTTGAAAAACAATCCATTAACCTTTGATCCATTAGATCCATCATTGATTTGGCCAATGGATCTACTGAGAACGAACGATACTCAGTAGATCCATCTTTTGAAATCAGGATCCAATGAGAAAATTAATTCTCACTAGATTCATCATGGATCTAGCCAATGGATCTTCTGAGAATGATCGGCTTTTTTGTTTTTATAGTATTAAATAGATTGGCTTACTAAGGGGATAAGGAATCGCTGCGATTCAAAATTTTCTATACGAAAATATTATCAGAGTATAGAAAAACGTGGCAAGGACGAAAATATCGCTGCGATTCTCTCACTCGTGTTTAAAGTAGAAACATTTTTTTTCGATCTGGTTTTATATCCGCAAATCTGTTTTCGAAAGACAAACAGTACAGTAGCTCATTCAAATCGTTGGCAGGCCATATTGTGGCCCGCGGGCTTGGGTCAAACCCAGCCCTTTTTTTTTTTTTTTTTTTTTTTTTAAGGATGGGAAATCATCAAATGACCCCCCCCACTCTGGGCGGAGCGGGAGGGAGTGTCAGACTCTTACTGACTAAAAACCATCCATGTTCCTTCCTCGCCTTTTACGTTCCGGGGCCGCGGTATCTCTTTCGAACAGGCCCGCAACCCCGGCAGGCTTCGGCCCTTGCGGGCCCCTCTCTTTTTGCTGACACTCTTTGAGGCGCGCGTGGAACACGAACGCGCCGTCGACACGGCCTGTCGTCGTCGTTAGACGGCCGGACGGCTAGCTAGCCCATAGCCAGCCGTCCACAGGCCCGCATCTACGGTGGCCGGTAGCCACCACGTGGCCCCCGACGCCCGTTGCGTCTCCCGCGGCGGCCGGGAAGAGAGGATCTCTCCCTCTCTCGTTCCGCCACCTCCTTCGCTAGCATCACTGCTTCGCAGAAGGAGGCGACGGCTTCCCATTCCGTCTCGCTCCGGACCATGGATTGAACCAGGGCCGGACGCGAGAGGTCGCCGCCGCCGATCGCCGCCACGAGGACACGGCGGAGCTCCGCCCACGCAGGGCAGACTTCCACCGTGTGCTCCACCGTGTCCTCCGGTCGATCCTCGCAGTGGAGACACCCGGGCGATTCCTCCCGCCCGATTCGGTGCAGGTACCTCCCGAAACATCCGTGTCCGGTGAGGACCTGCGTCAGGCGGAAGGTGAGGACGCCGTGGCGCCTCTCCAGCCACTCCTCAAAGAGGGGACTTACCGCCACTATCGTGGCGTGCCCTGTCAAACCCAGCCATTACGTTTGTAATTTGTCAACTTAATACTTCTCTAATAATACTTAACAATATGTTGACTGTTACATACGGAGCAGTAATCTAACTTTAAAGTAAGTTCCTACAAAACATACATGCGAACCACACCATCAATAATCACAGAGCACTTTATCTAGTTTTTCATCCCAATGGCTTCCCATTCTATTGTTTACAGTATTTCCTTAATCTGAGATTACGGGCACAGTTTGTGTAACCGCTTCCGTTTGATTTCTACCTCTTACACATACGGAATATCGTGGCACTATTATCCGAATAACCAGGTAGAGATGCACTAACACATTTTTGAAGTCCAGGTATTAGGGATCGAGCCTATTGCCACCAATTGGGCATGCATCCAGATTACAGGCTGCTTTACACTGTGGATTTATTAGATGAGGCAGTAAGGTCAGGTACCTTAACCTGCGGGTACTTTTTCGAAGTTTGTGAATGCCGCTAACTCACTATAAAAACTGACAATGCGCTAAGAATGTTTTTCTGTTAATACTGTGGTTAATGCTAACCTTTGCATTGTCTCAAAACTTCGTCATCATTCTCAATACTCAATACTCAAACTTTATTTGCATTCCACAATGTGTACTTAGGTGGTAAATTTACAAAATTAGATCATTATGGACCCTGTCGGGCACAGCAAAAGACAAAGATATAGTAGGAGAGAGGAAGCTTTAAAAAACAAAAAAAAAATACATATCTAAAATAAATCCAATATTACCATAATAAGAATTCTTTATACATATACATAGGAATTTTATACATTATTAATTATATTTTATCGTTTAAATATTCAGTTATGCTATAATAGCATTTTTCTGTTAAAAATAGTTTTAGTTTTTTATAAATGTGCTTAATTTTTCTTCTTTTTTTATTATTTCAGGTAGTTTATTATATATTTTTATAGACATTACATAGGGGCTTGTTGAGTGTATTTTCAGTCTAGATTGCGGAATGTTTAATCTTGATTTGTGTCGGAGTGTGAATTCTTCTCATCTATTGCACAATAAAAGCAAAACTTATTATGACGTTCACACCTGTTTTTTTTCGATTGTATAAACAGAGATTTACCCATATTTAGTAAGTTTTAAGTCCGCTAATCATCCATTATTTTCTTGCCCTTATCACAATTCATTTGAGGTCGGCGCAGAATATCTTCTTCTTCCATCCTTCTCTAGCTATTACTCGTCATCTCATCAGACACCTCCTTTCTAGTCATACCATCCTTCACACAGTCCATCCATCGTTTCTTTGCTCTTCCTCTACTCTTATACCCACCTCCCCTCTTATCCACATTCATACTCAAAACTTTCCTCACGACATTTTCACATGATGACATCCATTGTCCAATCAATGACTCCTCCCGCTCTGGGCGGAGTGGAAGAGAGTGTCAGACTTTTACTGAATAAAACCCATCCATGTTCCTACATAGCCCTTTGTCACCCCTTGTTAGCCCTTTGTGTAGCCCCGGCAGATGTGGTTACTACCTGACTTGGTGCACAAATTTTATTGCTGCCCATAGGCCTTTGACTTAGCTTTCCATACGTCGAGATGACATGACCATACCATGACACCGATTAACTTTTCAGTCACCGACGCCACTTTCAGAGTCCCTGTGTATGTACTTGTCGCAGCCAAATGGTTTAATAAGCAGTTCAATGAACCACCTAGCCTCTTTGCCAAACAGCAGTCGTTTAACTTGCGGCCAGAAACAAATAACATTTAAGTTCGAGACTTAGGCACCGCGATGCTTGCTTAGTAAGGTCGTAAGGTTCATTTAAACTACGCCACGTCGACTATGCTTTTTAGGCGAATATAAAGTGTTTGTAAGGGCACCTGAACTTTAGGTGAGTTAGGTTTCATTAAAGTATAGAAGCTAGACGGTTAATTCAAAATCAAAAAATCAAAATCAAAGCATTTATTTCAAGTAGGCCAGTTACAGGCACTTTTGAATTGTCGAAACAAAAATGAACATTTAAAGTAGCTACAGTCCCAGTCACAAGACATAAAAACTGTGAAAGTAGTCTGTAGTTGCCCATTCCCTAGCGTAGATCTCTATGGAGAAGAACGGGCAAGAAACTCCATGGACACTCTTTTAAATCAAAATATTGTTACAAAATCTTGGTTACATCATTCTTGTTGAGATGGTATAATAGTGAGAACAATGTAGCAAGACGTGCACGTTAAAAGTGTCAAAATCAAAATCAAAATCAAAGCATTTATTTCAAGTAGGCCAGTTACAGGCACTTTTGAATTGTCGAAACAAAAATGAACAATTAAAGTAGCTACAGTCCCAGTCACAAGACATAAAAACTGTGAAAGTAGTCTGTAGTTGCCCATTCCCTAACGTAGATCTCTATGGAGAAGAACGGGCAAGAAACTCCATGGACACTCTTTTAAATCAAAATATTGTTACAAAATCTTGGTTACATCATTCTTGTTGAGATGGTATATTATGTGAGAACAATGTAGCAAGATGTGCACGTTAAAAGTGTCCATAGCAAAACAAAAATAAAATACAACTCAAAAACAAAATAATTAATTCAAATAAACCATGGCGACTAAGAGATGACCAGTCACAACTGACAGCGCCCGTTCACGAACATGACGCATGGATCAGCACCATTCAGCTCAACCATTTTGAAGGGAACTAAATGGTCCGACACACGCGCCACCATCAGCGAGACATTTGAGAGAGCATGACATACTCTCAACCGCCAGGGCACATTCAAGTCAAGAACTGCCGTAGGTTTCCAGTGAATGATAGCTTACTAGTACATAGTACTCACATAATATGGGCTATGCGATTATATAATACTAACATTGAATCTATACAATGCAAAGATAGTTGTACAATCTTCAGCAGCTCCAACAATACCATTTAATGCTATCAATTTTTGCGCCCCTGTCTATGTGGAGCAGGACCAGCATTAAGCCAAACATTTTTATCAGCGATATAATCGCTCAACTTGTAATATGCTTGTTTACATAGTGTGCGTTTAATGCATGTTTTAAATTTTTTCTCATTCAGTTCAAGAATACTTTGTGGAATTTTATTATAGCATCTCAAACAGTACCCCATGAAAGATGAGTCTACTTTAGCGAGTCTAAAGCCTGGCTGAACTAGTTGGTTCCTATTTCTAGTACTGTAATTGTGTCTGTCACCTCTTTTACCAAAAAGATGCAGATTTTTTCTGACGTACATTATGTTTTCGTAGATGTATTGGCAATGAACCGTCATGATGCCAATATCCTTAAATAGTTCCCTTAGAGAATCGCGCCTACGAAGATTATATATGGCTCTGATGGCTCTTTTCTGCAGAATAAATATAGACTCAATATCAGCAGCCCGTCCCCATAGCAAAATACCGTAAGACATTATACTATGGAAGTAACTAAAATAGACCAGTCTAGCGGTATCTACATCAGTGAATTGACGGATTTTTCTGATGGCATATGCTGCTGAACTTAAGCGCCCCGCAAGCGATGTTAAATGAGACCCCCATTGTAGCCTTGAATCAAGCGTAAGCCCCAGGAAAACCGTTTTATCTACGAATTCAAGTTTCTCTTTATTCAATATTATCTCACAATCACTACTTTTAACATTCGGTAATGAAAATCTTATGCATTTAGTTTTCTTTTCATTCAATACCAAATGGTTTGCTGTGAACCAATTTTGGACCTGAAGAAGGGCGTTATTCACCTCATCTAGATTTTGGGCCCGTCTATTTATCTTAAAAATTAGGGAAGTGTCATCAGCAAATAACACCATATTATGTGGTTGGTTTTTCAATAAATAGGGTAGATCATTTATATAGACTAGAAAAAGGAAAGGACCCAATATTGAGCCTTGCGGAACCCCCATTTTTACTTTCAAACCCTGTGAATTGACACCATTTATTTGAACGTGTTGTTTTCTATCACTCAAATATGATTTTACCAGGCTAAGTGCAAGTTTACCCAGTCCGTAATGCTCCAGTTTCAAAAGTAATGTGTCGTGATTTACGCAGTCAAAAGCTTTGGAGAGATCACAGAAAATTCCTATTGCGTCTTGGGACTCTTCCCACGCAGCAAAAACGTGCTTTAATAGGGTTACACCGGCGTCAGTTGTACAACGTCCTTTGGTGAAACCATACTGTTGATCATGCAAGATTCTGTTGGTGTTAAAATGATAGAGCATTTGATTAAGCATTACTTTTTCAAAAACCTTGCTAAAAACTGGTAACACGGATACAGGTCTATATACGGATATATGTCCATAGCAAAACAAAAAATAAAATACAACTCAAAAACAAAATAATTAATTCAAATAAACCATGGCGACTAAGAGATGACCAGTCACAACTGACAGCGCCCGTTCACGAACATGACGCATGGATCAGCACCATTCAGCTCAACCATTTTGAAGGGAACTAAATGGTCCGACACACGCGCCACCATCAGCAATTGAACGGCTAATTTTAAACCATTTGGCGGCGACACCTAAAAACCCGTCCCTCTATCCTACCACAAAGTTTGCTTGGCCTGGATTTATGACGACAGCTTTCAGCGTGTTGATTGCGTAACATACTTGCATTTCCAACGCAACATTTGACAATTGAGCATCATCTTAGTCAACGATGCTTTCAAACTTATGAGGCAATTGTTAAACACCAATTCAATTCTTAAGATAAGTGCATTTCGTAGCTTATTTTTATAGAAAATAAATAAGAATTGAATTGGATTCAAAATCCTTTGGATTGCGATGGAAAAGCGTGTCACGCTATTAGGTAATTGAGGTGTAGCTTCAAATATGTCTGCCTCGTTGATCTGGTGGTACAACCGCGACTGCTGAGCGTTAGGTCCTGTGTTCGATTCCCGAGTTGGGCAGTGTTATTTGGTTTTCAATCAGGAATCTCAGTAGAACCCAAGTACGGTCTACAGCAGGCACTACCGGTATCTTCAATGTTTCAGTCGGCTTCCACCAAGGGTCGGCTCTAAGTCCTTACATCTTTCTGATGATAATGGACGCTCTTACGTTTGACATCCAGGAAGAGGCTCCCTGGTGTATGCTGTTTGCCGACGACATTGTGCTAGTTGCCGAGAGTGGAAAACTGCAGGTTGTCAAACTTAACAACTGTCAAAGATGGACAAATGACAGCCGGGACCAAAAGCTTAACGTGCAGACGAACCTAGGCAAGCAAGGCTTAACCTAAAGATTGGCCTGAGCGGCTATTATTCATATCATACCTAAATATATAAACTCACTCCATTTTCCCAAGAGGGTACGCAGGAACCATAGAAGGTCACCTGGTACGATCCTTACATACTACTTCTGCCTCGTCCACGTTCATACATCTGAGGTCCTACTCTCTAACGCTTCATCCGTTTATTTGGATCTATCCGTCTCTATCGCGCACGTCTGCAGATGAGTGCGAGTGGAAGAGACGGAGAGTAGGGCCTCTGGTCATACACACACGCCGGCCGGTTGCAAGTGCTACGTGCCTGACCTACCTGAAGAATATTACCAGTATTGTTCTAAAAATCTTCAAAGTTAATGCTTACCATAGTGTTCAATGGTGTCCGTATAGAATTATAAGTAGACCTTTTTGTCTTCTCTTGGAAACTGAAACAAATAAACAAGAATGTTATTACATATATAAATAAACACTCATGAAGGAAACTTCAAAATTAGACGAAAAAATAAACGAAATGTGATATTAACAAGTTTCCCAAACACATCATCAACAAATCTTTGTAATTTTTTCAAAAATTTGCACTGAAATCAAAGTCCCCAATAGCCACTAAATTATAGTTTTAAAGCCTACACATAAACCCCGAAGGGTTGGTCATTTACATTTCGACAGTTTTGTTCATGTAAAAAAAAAAGTAGTGTAAAGGCTTCAATCATCTGGGTAAGAAATTATTTCATAAAATTATTTTTTCATGACTGTACTCTCTCTAGTTACTAATCTGTCCGGCTGAGAATCTGTCCAGTTGCTACAGAGGGAACCAAATCATTTCAAAGTGCGGATGTAAATGTAATCAACTACCATAAGATCATATTTAACAAATAAGTAAAAAACGGAGTGTTATAATTAATCATTCGTTCGAAACAATACAAATATTGTCTGTAGTCAGAGTACCAAAACAGATCGGAAACACTAGACAATGTGACGTTATGTAACTTCCCAGACATAAATTATTATAACATTTCTGACTGCCGTGGGCGGTAATCTTACTTACTACAATTTAAACTTAAAATCATATAACCTGTTGTCACCCGCGTATTCGTTTGCATAGTATGACTTGTTACTCATACATAATTATCTAATAACTTAGACATTTCCGTTAGATTCGGTTTTATAACACATTTTGTTGGAGTGCAGAATTAAGAGTTTACGCATTATACAACACAATGTAGAGATATTCAGAAGTATAATGATTTATTACGGATTTCCTCCGTGCCTCGGAAAGCACGTCAAGCCGTAGGTCCTTGCAATAATTTGTAGATCGTGTAGATCTTTGACAGTCGTTACAGCTAATCCCCGGCCCGGGGGTCTGCCAACCAGTCTTTCCAATCCAAAGAGTATCTATCATATTACCCAGGACATGGCCGGTTATCATAGTCAAGAAATAATATAGGTCTCGAGTACGAACCCATGGCACGTGCCCCTGAGTTTTTGGATTCATGTACGTATGAAAAAATTATCAGACGCTGATGAAGGAAAACATCGTGAGGAAACCAGCATGCCTGACTCAGGCAACCAGAGAGATATTTTTCGACGGCATGTAAAGCCATGTCAGACCCCAGAAAAGGCACTAACCACTCGACAAAGCAGATGATTGATAACAAATTGACAATCTACTATCAAACAAAGACAATCAATTCATCCGACTGTAAATGCTTCTAGAACCAGGATAGGCCATTTTCTAGTTTCCCTGGACGCTTCTTCCTAAACCTACCTTCTGAATCTATCTTTACTTCCAATAGTATATTTTATAACGAGACCATATAAGACGAGAAGCCATTATATACCCGAGGTAGTTTGACTCCCGAGCTTGCGAGGGAGGCAATGAAAGCGAGGGTATATTATATTGGCGTTTAGTCTCGAGGTACAAACTGTACTTTTCACTTCGAGTGCGAGAAAAATAATCATTTAAAACTGAACAAATTTACACTCGACAAAAATTCTGAACTCTGAGCGGTCAGTTTTTTCTTCTATCAGGTCAGTCACAGATTAACCATTGAAAACACAACACAAACTCTCAACATTTTCGCAATGAAGATGATCCACACTCCACAGATAATTAGTACCTACATTACTGCAACGGCTAGCTACTGCTGCATTGCTTTTCAAAATCAACAACCATAAACTTTTCTCGCGTTGAAGAGTTTATTTGTTTTTTTTTTCGATTAACCGCTTTCTATTTGCATGCCAATTCGAAATTTAAATAAAACCTTTGACAAGTTCCTCTTTTGTGACCATGTTTCAGAGTAAAAGATCGTTCCATTTTTAAATTAGTTTTTACTCCCTAGTGAATAAACGGTCACTTTAATCCCGCTCTGTAGGGCTATAACGGTGTACTTTTAGAGCATGAGAAGTGAAAAAATATTTATATACTTTCTTAGTACGGGTTACTTACATAATAATAACATAGTACAATAACACTTATTATGTGACAGGTGTATAATCAAGTAAATGTATGTAACTAAACACCGCAGTAATACAGTGATGATTGTAGCGTTAAGAGACAAATGAAGTGTTAGGATTATGTCAGTGTTATTAGAATTGTGTAATCTTGTGACATTGTAATTTGACGACCCGATTGGCGCAGCTGTAGTGAGGCTGCCTTACGTTCTTAGGGTCCCGGGTTCAAATAACGGTAGGAGCAAATGTTTGTGTGATGAGCATGGACATTTGTTTCCGAGTCATGGATGTTTATATGTATAATAAGTATGTATTTACAAATAAAAAGTATACATGTAGTATATCAACTGTCTGGTGACCACGACACAAGCCTTGCTTAGTGTGGCACTAGATGGCGCTGTGTGTAATGTCCAGCAATATTTATTTTATTTATTTATTTATTTATTAGTGGCTTTGGCGTGTCATTTTGACTGTCACTTTTGTGTATGAGTTGGACAGTCACATACAGTTCTAGTATACGCTTAGCAAGCCCATTAATTACTGGTACTAATTAGCGTTGATTTCAATTCCATATGTAAAATACTATTAACTCAATTTTCAATTTATTTCGAGAGGAACTTTATTTGGAAAGATCTCGTTTTGAATGAAAGTAAAAGTCGTGGTAATTAGCTTGAGGCTCTTAAGATGGATCTTTTATTTAGGTAAGTATACCATTACCTCGTAAGTGCCTTGGAATACACGTTAAGTCGTTCATATGTGCCCAGCTCTCATATGTGGAGCCTTGACAGTCGTTGCTGGCAGTCAGTAGCTCGAAAGTCTGATAACCAGTCTTACCAAGGGGTTTCCTACTACCCAGTAGGTACGAACTGGGATTTGGAGGTCAGATAAGCGGTCGCTCCATGTAAAATACTGGTATTCAGCTGCATCCGGTAGACTGGAGGCCGACCCCAACATAGTTGGGAAAAGGCTAGGCAGATTATGAACATACTACTTTCATCTCGATCAGTTTAATGACCCTTCTCTTATTTCCTTCTCTTATTCTCGTAGGTGACTTTACTTGCGCATCATATCAACATACCAGGGGCCTAATTCTGCTATTTTAATAAATTGAGAAGTCATAATGACAATTGGATGAAAATGAAATCGTGTTGGAGTGACTCCAACACGATTTCATTTTCATCCAATTGTCATTTTGCTTAAAGTTCGTAATCTGCTAAATTCACAATGGTCGGTCGATGGTCTCGTAATAAAATTGTGTTTTAATGGCATTTTCGTATTGCCATTATTATAAAACCAGTCGTACTTGAATGGTTTTCGAAATCTACTACTAAATGCGAACCTTTATTTATGCCAGATTTCATGTACGAGATTAATATTCTATGACATTTCTTTCAATGGAGTGTCAGTGGTTGTTCATTGAGAAGTCATAATGACGCCATTAAATTAGTAGATTACCAAACTTGTCAAAACTTGTCAGAACTTGATCATTATGACTTCAATGATCGCCTATTCTGACACTATCGTAATAGCAGAATCGAGGCCCAGCTTATCCGCAGTACAAAGCAATCGTGTACCTACTATGTATTAATGTATTTACTATTACTATCTAGTGTATGTAAGAAACAATGTGATACAATTTACTAAAGCTCTGCTCTCACTACTTTCCAATGAAAGGGCAGCACAAGCGACAAGCAGAAGCGGGGAAAGAGATTAATGAAACGGCATGTCTCTTTCAACGAACAATTACTTTGATCTTTCTTACTTCTTAGTACTGCCGTCGTTGTTGTAGTCGGTGGGAAGCGCGACCTTTGAGTATAAGGTCCTGAGTTCGATTCCCAGGCAAAGTGTAATAGGGTTTTTACATCAGGAATCAACGGAGCCTAGATTTGTGCTCGGCTGTTGGAAATAGGCTCGCTCCCTATTCTCTATTCCTCCCTATTCCCTACACTTCTGCCTAACGCTTTGGGAATTCAAATTCAAATACTTTAATTCAAACGAAAGCTCATATAGGGTTAGTGAAATAATTCTTAAAAACTAATTGTTAGAAAACAATTGACACGATACGGTGACACATGTAACTGACACCAGTGAACCACATAAGGACAGTCCAATCTGCCAGCAATCATTTTCAGAACCCTGTTAGGGCTTGCCATGACGCGAGCCACCATTGATGCTGCGCGCTTCCGCATTATTGCGTAAAAACAATCTACACGCGCCGCCGCAAACATACCGGCCGCACTTCAAAGCCACGGCAACCCCATCAATTTCCGGAACGAGTTATTGAATTGAACACGAAGGGTTCCATACAACGCTATCGAATAATTCTCCCACAAGCTGCAAGTATAGAGGTGGTACAGAATGCTCTAAAGAGCGTCACCTTTACGTCCGCAGTACAACGAACAAACCTGTGGGCTATCATATTCGCGCATACGGGCAGAGCCCTCCGTTCCCTCTCAATGTCAGCACTGTCTCTAAGGTCAGTGGTGACCAAGTGACCCAATTACTTAAATTGTTCCACTTGCTCAAGAGGAACACCGCTTAGCCGAATAGGAGGCACATCAAGATGGTACTTGGTCCACTGCCTCAAAAACAATGTACTGACTCTTCTGAACATTGTACGATAAGCCATGCTCCACCGCGTAGCGCTCACAAATGGAGTGATGAAGTCATGACTGATAAATATTTCGACATTGACTTGAATTATTTAGAAAGGTGAACAATAAATGAATGACATTATTTATCTCGGTACCTGCTTTGCTTTTACCTCGTAGGAGATGGCGGGATGTGCTGGACAAAACCAACAACCTGTCCACGTAGCATGACCACCGTAGACACGACAGAGAGTCGACAAATCTTTTGTTCATCTGACAAAATGACAGATAAACAAAAGATTTGTCGAGTCTCTCTCGTTTCTCCGGTGGTCATGCTAAGCGGGCAGTGGTCCACATTGGCCCTGGATCGAAGAGTTTGGAAGTCATGGGACCTTTGCCCAGCAGTGGGAGGACCACAGACTAACAGTAACTGTAACAGTAACCTGCTAACAGTAACCTGCTTTACTAAGTGAGCTGTGTGCTGGTGTTTATGTGCACAGATCAGTATTTCTTGCATATTGACGCCTTTACATGACAGAATGACGAAGGGTAACTAGTAATTAAATAAAAAAATAATAAATAAATAAATATTGCTGGACATTAAGGGGCCGGCGGATACTCCAAAACGCTGATGCGCACGTGTAAATGTGGTTTCACCTTAAACCTTAGAAATACAAACAAGTTCGTACCAAGCTGCTAATCTCGTATAGCTTGCGCTGCAAGCACAGCTTTTACTTTACCGTCCCTTGGCGCAGGTGCGACAGTTAGCTGGCCACGTGTACTGCCACTACCATGTTACTAACTGTGTAAGGTAGTGTTTGTATCAGCGCTTTACGTTCACAGAACTTCTACATGTTTTAAAATAGGTTTAAAATTCATCCCTTTGCTAAAATAACTACGTCCGTCACTCGTCTGTCTGGATCTTATTAGTACGGTTTCGTACCCGAAGGGTAACCAAATGGATATTACCCTTACCCTATCAGCTATTACTAAGCCTCCGTGCGACCGTCCGTATGTCTGTTAGCAAGCTGTAATAGGTATGTAGATCAGTCGAAAATTTCACTGAATATGTGTTTTTACGTTGTACAGAAACCACCATGCGCGAGGCCGAAATTTACCCCTCAATGGTAGTTTAAAACATAATATAGCACTTTTAATCCGGACAGCTCCAGTGTGATAATAATTTTAACGTCAAAACTTCTAAATCTGTATTATGCTCGATGCCAAGGATTAAAATAAACTAGTTTAATACGCTGATGAAAATTCTGACAAAACACATAAACAGTCATGGCAATGGATCAAGTAATTACGTCGTGGGTTCGAACCCAGACAGGCGTATTACTTTGTGTAATTTATTTCATCACCACTGCTCTCAAAACGGTGAAGGAAAACATCGCGAGAAAACGGCATGTCCTAGAACTAAAAAATAGAAAGACATGTGACTTCTACTAACCCGCACTGGGCCTGCGTGGTGGATTATAGCCTATATACGCAAAATACGCGCTTTGACGTGGAGTTGCGAACACCAGACCGTTGTACAATACAATACAATTACCCACACTTTTAAAAGTACATTAAAGAAATCGCGTAGCTTAATAAATAACAGAAATTAAAATGATTTCGTATCATTAAATCATTGAGGCTGTAAGTGAGACTTTAAACTGTAGATTATGGTCATGAATGTTGTGTTCATTATGGTCTTGATAGCGATTTAACACGACATAGGCAATGGCCGCAAAGATATGTAATATTTTGATGCTGTTACAGCAACTCTTATTACGTTGTTACAATACTTGTTTACTATGGAGTCAGGAATACAATGACAGTACTAATTCAAATTCAAATTATTTTTTTATAATCAAGTGTATAGTTATCAGATTTAACGGTGATCCCCAAACTAGACGTTAGTCTGCGTCTTGGGATCGGACTGTTGCACATCGTTAAATTGTTCTTTTAGGACGTACACGGTGATTAAACAAGATTAAACTAAAGGAGAGGAAAATATAATTAAAAGTAATTAAAAACAAAAACTTGGTAACAATGCACGTTCAAACAAAATTCAACGTAGATTTGTGTGTGCGTGCGCATGTGTGTGTGTGTGTGTGTGTGTGTGTGGGTGGGTGTAATATAACCGTGTTTTAAAGATTTAACAAAAATATTGTGAAAATTGTATAGAATTTAAGACACAAGAAAAAACTTGTGCAAATATTTGAACCTTGACCCGCAATTCTCCGTAACTAGAAGGTTCCCAGGTATGGATCCGGAACAAAAAAAATCGCAATGACGAGGAAAATAAGCGCTTTCCGGCTTCGTTGATGTTATTCTTTTACAAACATTATCGTACAGATTAGTATTTTATAGCTCTGCAGGCAGAAGCAAATTTAGCATTTTTTGTTTTTTCCATCATTATCGCATAGACCACCTGAACTAGTTGAGGGGCTATGAATACACGTATGGTAATTTGATTTAATTGAATTCGGGAGTATTTGTTATTGATTGAATTTTCGCTACGTGTCTTGGTAGAAATTCTTTGTTAACAAAAATTATAGATTCTTGTCGCGCGGACTATAGTAACTATCAGCGTAGTGAAGTCCGTACTCTGTTGGAATCGTTAATTAATTTCATTAACAATAAAATTAATGAAGCACTAAACTCATCATTTCCCGCGTAACATGCCTTATTAGTTACAGTTAATTAGTTACTTGTAAGCGTAATGTTACTTAGAAAGAACTTGAGTTAACTTAAGTGAGTTTTAAGTTGAACTTTCTCAGTTATGTAAGATTGTCCCACGATTTATTATTGTTATGTTATGTAGTGATGTAAGAATGTCGGCGATTGTGGTCTGATAATAATGTTATTATTGTGGTCAGATGTGTGGGGAAATTAATTTATTCAACTTCATAATACTTTTTTGATGACTTTCGAGGACTATATAAGACCTACTTACACGGACAAACCATAAATTAACACAACATAATATCACGCTTGTAGGCGTCAGGCAGGTAGGCAGAAGTTCAGACATTCAGTCTTACCAAGGGGTATCGTATTAACCACCCAGTACTAACTGGGATGTGAAGGTCAGACAGACAGCCGCTCCATGTAAAATACTGGTATTCAGCTGCATCCGGTTAGACTGGAAGCCGACCTCAACATAGTTAATAATAATAATATATAATTCGATTCACAGATCAGGCGGTGTTATTGGGTTTCACTGGATTTGAAGACAGAAAACTACTCCCGATAAGATAAGATAAGATAAGATAAGATATATTTTATTTGCTCAAAACATGTGCATGTAGGATAAAGTAAATCGTTCAGACATGTTTTGCCACATACATGGCGTGCAAATGTTTAAAATTGGAAAATTGAGGTTTTTAAATATATCATTTCAGTCACTGGAATTGAAATTAATGGAAAATACTAAATGTCCAAGCTAAACTTTACAAAAACATACAAGTGATTTTCCCCGTGTGTGTAAAAAAAAACTACGATAAACTACAGAATCGGGCGTTACTTTGCGGAAATAGTGAATATCATATTATTCATTGTTATGCAAAAATTCAAAACTACGCTCGTCATTCTGCCTAGCCTTTTCCCAACTATGTTGGGGTCGGCTTCCAGTCTAACCGGATGCAGCTGAATACCAGTATTTTACATGGAGCGACTGCCTATCTGACCTCCACAGCCCAGTTAGTACTGGGGAATACGATACCCCTTGGTGAGACTGATTGTCCGACTTTTTGAGCCACTGACTATCTAAACTACGCTCGTAACATTAAAAATGTTAATCTCAACAACAGAAAAGGAATGTGTTGACAGAATAATTAAACCCTGATTAACGAAAATAATTAAGTACCTACTTTTTATCAGATGGAAAGATTATAAAAGCAGATAACTAATATTTTGAAAGCTTATCTGTATCCAGAGGGTTTTCACCATTTATCTTAATTAACAGAAAGATAACTGTGACATAGTCTGTTATTTATGGACTTTCAGATTCATTCTTAAATAGGAGATAGTGAAATGGGAAAGGGCCTGTTTACTTGTAAAATAATCTTCACAATCCATCGATTTACGATTACCTAAACTTGCTATCTTTTCGATTAGGACCCGTAACGTAACAATGCGCCTGAATCCCCGAAGGATTATGCAGAGACAGGTGTACAATGGACACCGACATTTCATATTAAAAAAGAAAACAAAAAAAGTTAAAAATAACTTTAGCTTCTGAAGTCGGTGACCGTTGTTTGATTGATTTTTTTTTTGTCACCGACTTCAGAAATTTAAGTTATTTTTAACTTTTTTTGTTTTTTTTTTTGAAGTCGGTTTTATTTTTTACAAAAAAGTTTTTATTTTTACATTTTAGTGGTTTAAATGTGCTTGGTATACATGAAAAGTGCATGTAACCGTTACAATTACAACAAGCACAAACACGACTAGATACATTGTCTCATTATGGAGTTCCGGGACTCTTGGCTTCATCATCAGATCTGATGGTAGAATGGTTCTTATCAAACGCAAATGCTTAATTTGTTGCAGAAAATACCAAAACCGCTGTACGTTATCCTATAAAATTTAAAGAGAGAGATTTCGCCAAGATTCCATCATCAGATCTCGACTTGGTGGCTACGGGACCATTTGGAAAGTATACCCTTTCCAACAAAAAAAGAATTTCAAATCGGTTGGCAAGCGACGAAATTATGCGCGAACAAACATAAAAAAAAAACCGAATTGAGAACCTCCTCCTTTTTAGAAGTCGGTTAAAACTAACGAAGGAATAAAAAAAATGTTTAGTAATACTTGAATGTTACGTGGTTTTATTATGTTAAGTAAGATTAAGTCCCATATTGAACGCGAGCCTATTGCCAGCAACTACTGCTTTCCTACTATTCAGCTGCATCCAGTTAGGCCGGGACCCATCCCTTATTTGTTGGGAAAAGGTTTGCCTTTTCTTTTCTTCCTTTTCTTAATCTGCTAGCAAAACTACCTTATCATTTGTGATGAGCAGTTTTGCTAGTAGATAAAATCCATTTATTTCAGGTTTCCCCATAATTAAAATTACACATTACGAGACACGAGATAAATACAAATCACAAATTAACATAAAAATGTAAAAATAATAATAAAAATAACAATCATAAGTACAATGTCAACAAATCATAAATAGATACAATGTCCGGGAAATCAAATCAATGTCATGTAAAAAATGATTCGGAAATTAATTAATAATAAAAAATAAAATAAAATAAAGTCAAAAGCAAATAAAATCCTTAAAGCTTCTCACTTTTAGTCCTCTACGAAGCAAAATCAAAATTTTCATTCGAAAAAAAAAACGCCTTTTTTCATTCGATTTTCTGACTCTCATAACCAAGTTTTCTTCACTAAAATAATAACCGGAAAACCGATAAAACAGTAAATCATTTCGATCAATAGAATATCGTATAAAGTCACCACTTCCGTATATTTCCGCACATACATACATACGCACATTGCGTGTTGGTTGTACATAAATTATTCGGTTGACAGACACCGGAGCCAATATTCTTGTATAAACTGTATATAGGCCCATTTATATTGTGGCATTATGATCCGTGTCGGTTAAGTGAGGTTATGAGTAATGTGTGGAATCGAAACTTCTAGAATTCAATAATTCTACTGGCTTCAGCTGTAAGTCTGTGAGTGAGTTTGATACCAAATTAGGAATAAAACAGGCGAGAAAGTGGTTTATAGTTGTCACCGCAAAATTGTCAAACACGTAGATACATTGTAAAATAACTAGAGAAATTGTAAACTCTCGAAATATTGTCAAACGAACATACTGCTTACAATAAAACGCATTATTTTTCGTGAAATTCATGCGATGGTAGTCATCTTACGCAGTGAGGAGGGAAGGAGGGGTCCCCCTTGCCCAATGGTACCACTCTCATGAAAAGATAATGTACCATTCCTGAGAAATACCGATTAATATAACCTAACCTTAAAACACTTTATATTCACCTAAAAAGCGTAGTCGACCGAGCCCCGCTTCGCGGAGCCCCTATTTCCGAGTGCAGGGTTTAAAGGAACCTAACTGGGGGTGCCCCAAGTCCCGATTATAGGTTCAGAGATACTTCCTTAAGTACAGTTGACAATATTTCGAGAGTTTACAATATCGCTAGAGAGATTACTGTCTAACGTGTTTGACAATTTTACGGTGATATAGTTATTTTCAGCGAATCTAGCTTGACTACTAGAGGGAAATGGAAATTTATGTTTTTCCTACCTTTGCTATTCTTTTCTGATTAATTTTGTTGCTGGATCCAAGACAATTAAATTATTTATATGGGACTACGCGTCGAGCTTTATTGTCCCGGCGCTTTTCTGGTGGTCATCACTGTTGATTCTGTATTTCAGGTGTTGCAGTGGTTTATTAATAGTGTGGCGGGCGGTTGTCCCAATAAAAAAATATCTCTAAAGCTTTACCTACGTAATAATTACGTGGCGTGTTTCAAACAACAATTACCAAGAATTAACACTACATAATAACAGCACACAAGAGAGTAAGAGTGATGGAAAACTTAAGATAAAATACTTGAGACAGCTATTACGGGCTATCTTCACGCGTAATCCTAGAAGGGTGAACGAACTGACTGTGCGGTGTTGTAATAGTAAAATATATGATTGAAAATCAAAACAAATGTCAAATTAGAACGCACTATCTGACCCACGCAACTTGAGGAGATAAGCTCCAAAAGGAATATATTTTTCCCGTTTTGCAACATTTGTCATTTATGCTCCGCTCCTATTCCAACCAGTAGTTACTGAGATTAGCTCGTTCAACCAGACTAACTCTTCAGCTTTATAATTTTAAAAGTATAGATTATAGTACCATGACATCTGAGGTTCCTGAAGGCTAGAAAAAGGTGTACAGTTCGACACATTTCAACAGTTATAATAAAGATCGAAGGCACCGTTTATTGGTTACAATTCAGTCTTCCGACTGTTAATTTTATTTAATCTTACTGAAAAATAATCTTACTGGTTACTTATAAAGGCGCAAGTTTGAAATATATGGATGTTTGTAACCCTGACCCGTAAAACTACTGAACGGATTTGGATGCTTGGCCCGCAGATATTTTATAAACTGGACTTTTTTTCAATCCTATGAGACAATTCCTGATCTACAGGTGAGTGCTGCGGGACTGTTCGAAAGAGAAACCCCGCAACGTAAAAGGCGAGGAACGAACATGGATGGGTTTTAGTCAGTAAAAGTCTGACATTCCCTCCCGCTCCTCCGAGCAGTCATTTGATGATTTCCCATTCGTAAAAAAAAGCCGAGTGTAGGTCGTATGCTAGTAATTCATAACATTTTGAGTGACATATGGCATTTTTTATTAATCGTTAATCGTTGCCTTCACTCGGGGATTTGTTTTCATGTATCGTGGGTGTGTCTTCAAACATGTAAACTTACAAACACTAACAGGTGGATCTTTAACAGCCATTTTTTATAACTTATATACTAACTTATGACAGTTGGTTAATGTGCCTTCTTCCGTAGCTATTGGTGTTTCTATCAAGAATATCCTATCCACCGTGAGGTGGATAGTATATTCTTGTAGTATGTATGTGAATACATGTCACTTGATACATAGAAAAATTAAAGAAAGCTTTTCTTTTCTTTAACCGTCCAGTAAGCAAAATGTAAACAGGCTTATATAGATATAAACCGGCTTTTAAGTCATTGAAAATGGCTAACGTAAATCAACAGGACAGAATGTGATCATAAAGCTAAAATGCAGTCTTGTAAACAGCTTAACATAACAAGCATTTAGATCACCACTAAATGTCTAAAACCATAAATAAATGAGTTAATCTGTCAAATATCTCACTTAATTAGTGTTCTTTTATGAAAAATATTGAGATATTTCACCTGATCTACGATGTTGAATGGCGAAGAAGACACAATGTTGTCAACACACAAAGTTAATGAAACGATTAATAGATGTTTGTGATCGTAATGATCTCTCGATTTCAATCTCAATAGAGCTTGTGATTAAGTGGCGATGCATTAATTTTATAGCTTTTTTATTTATTAGGTGTTTTTGTTTTGTTTTATGTCAGTGTTCAGTGTCAACAGTCTGGTTTTATAATGTTAGTAACTCAATGAGAAGGTGGTTTTAATGATGATATAGCTGCTGCCTGAGGACATCACCTGCTTAGCCTTTTCCCGCCTTTATAAGGGGCGGCTTCCAGTCTAACTATTTTACATGGAGCTACTGTCTGTCTGACCTCCACAACCCAGTTAGTATTGGGTAATACAACACCACAATACCCCTTGGTAAGACTGGTTGACAAACTTTGGGGGTCTTTGACTTCCCGTAACGACTGTTAAAGATCTACAAATGACAGCCGGGTCCATCGGCAGGCATGGAGGGAACTCGGTATGTAATAGGCGGTCACCCATCCACGGACTAACCTGCCCAAGCGCCGTTTAGGGCTATTATTATTAAGTCTAGACTGCCTCTATCCGCTGCCTTAATGATAAATCTTAGCTGTCATTTGAAGTGTCGTTCCTTATTCAAGGGCGGATCCAGCTTTGGCGCCAGGGGATATAGTCGTGGTCAAGTCAAGAACTTATAATTTAATTTAGATAACAATAGATCCAAGTAAAAAGTAGGTATTTTATTAATGTACGTAAGTACTGTACTTAAAAATATTTATTATTTATTGTACACTTGAAAAACTTAACACATAATAACTCGTACACATATACACGTACATATTATAATAATAACATTGCCATCTTCTCTTGAAGACATCCAGAGAAGAACTATCACGCACGGAATGAAGCAGTCTGAGAATCATTATGTTGTATATGGTGGTCCACCTAAGTCCCGGAACCAGCTCAGGGTGGGTCATGACCCCATGACCCCCCCCCTGGATCCGCCGTTGTCCTTATTACATTACATGGGACTTTTGTAACAAAAAAAACTGGGTGTAAATTACCTCTGCTTAACCCTCTGGGTAGAACAGGCGTGATCATGATGGTATTTTAATGCAAAGGGTAATTTCTAATACTTTAGATTAAATAGAGTTCCTTTCAATTATTTTAATTTTACGCTATTCAAGCGTAAAATTAAAATAAATGAATGGAACTCAACTTACTCAGGTGCTGTCTACGAAAAAGTTGATTAATTGAGTCATTGAGTTCATTACATTGTTTTGAATTATTTTGTGCCAATTAAAACAAACAGTATTAATCTATCTGTAAACGAAAGGCGTATGATAAGAAGTGTAAACTCCCCGTAAAAAAACAAGTGAAGATTATAAAAAAAGATTCAGTTAATTCTAATTCCAGTTTATTTAACACATGGTATTAAGTTAGACCATAGACTAAAGTTTATGTAATCATTGCAGCATTACAGATAGTCACAGTTTGAGCGACATAACGAGTCGAGACACGCATACTTTAACTCTAGTTATTTTGTCACATACACTGAACATTACATGTGTACATATTATGTGTTATTTAGATGACATAAGTGAGTGTTCAAAAAAAGTAAAGTTCTGTAACAAACATTTTTTTTCAAGCCCGAAGTAATCAGGATCATTTGAATCATTTGCATTTTTTTCATGTCTCAATTAATGAATACTTTGTTTGGTTATTCAATATTTCATATTAGCTGACCCACGCAACTTCGTCTGCGTCACATAATAGGAGAGAAAAAGCTCACAAAGGGAATAAAATTTCCGCCGTTTTTGCAACATTTTTCATTTATACTCTGCTCTTATTGGTCAATGCGTAATGTTATATAGCTTAAAGCCTTCCTCGATAATTTTTTCAATTCGATCTAGTAGTTCCTGGGATTAGCGCGTTAAAACAAACAAACTCTTCAGCTTTACAATATTAGTATTAGTAATTAGTATAGATAAACGTATTGTGTACTTTTGTGACTTAAAAGTATAGGGGATAAAAAAAAACATTTCTCTGAACGGTCACGATTCAAGTTTTATCCCAGTACGAAAGTGACAGAAATCTCCCGAAAAACTATAAAAAAAATACCTCCCATTCCACTTAAAATTCATTATTCAGGTAAACAAATATTCAGGTAAATAAAAGATGTACCTACTTTTTTATTTTAAAATTCAAGCAAAATTATATTAAAACGGTAGCGCGTTGATGTCTTTTGCATTGTTCAAATGAGTCTTAATATTTTGCAATTAAATTTTAAAACTTTTGTCAACAAATAAAACTTGGTTATTAGTAGACAGGAGAATGGTTCTTGCGTGGAGAAATTCTATCGACATTTTTACTTAGTTGCACTTCTGTCTCTATCTCTTCTGGAACTATTAGGCGTGAATATGGGCAGGCTGAGAATGACGGTCCCATTCCTAGGCCGCATAAAATGTAATTGGAGCTTCCATCAGTAATTTCACTATTAGCAGTTTGAAGTCCGTATTTGTGCCTTATTGATGGTAATAATGTCGTCCCTTATTACATTAGGTACATGGGACTTTTGTAACAAATAAACTGGGTGTAAATTACCTCTGCTAAACCCGATCATGATGTTTTTTTTAATGCAAAGGCTAATTACTAAAACTACAGGTTAATGAGAGTTCTTTCCTTTTTTTTCAATTTTACGCTTGAATCTATTCAAAATTAAATTAAACCCACTTTTCCGTAGAAAGTGTAAATGAAAGAAAAATTGACCAATTAGCTGTCAGAGACGATGACAGCCGGTCGATTCTGTAAGATTCGAACAACAACTCGCATCTCACCTCGCTATTCACTCTCACTTCGCATTAGGTTCAAAATGACCTTGATTTTGCATTCTGTAAGCGTCACCTAGCCGCTTGCGAAGTGAAGTGACCTCCGGATCGAGTATGATGGCACTAGTGACTTCCACACTCAACAAAATGTTAATCTAGTTTTATCGATTTTAGTTTTTTGACAAGTTTGTTGAGTTTTTAGCACACAATTTTGGCTAATATGATGACTCCATTAAAATTTCTTGGCTTATGGATTTTGAGGCAGTTAAAAAGTAAAAAAACAGAAAACTCTAAATTCCATTCATGAAAAAAAAAAAATATGTCAGTGTCAGACAGGCAATATTTTGACATTGGGTTGCATAATTGCATTCATTGCATTCATAGACGTATAAATCGTTGCATTAGCTACTAATATCTAATCTGTGGTCGTTGCATTGTTGTTTGTTTGTTTTGATCGTTCCGTGCCGAAAATAATTGTAAAATAATCATAAAGTAAGTTTATATTTGTGGTTGTGAAGTTTAAAATCGATATTAATCAAAATAGTATTTTGTTTTCTAATACAACAATAATGTTTCAGTATAAATGAGACACGTTCCTGTCATCCATCGGCTCAAGTTGAAACTCTGGTACAGTTTATGGAAAGAAACTCTGGCATGGCCAAGGGTTTCTTGAGAACACAAAATGCCAGGTAGCGAAGTCGACGCCAGTGGGACGAACTAGCCGTGCGCCTAAATAGTATAGGTGGCATAATTAAAAGTTACCAAAAGTGGACCAAGGTTAGCATCGCTTTTTTTACTACAATGTTAGTTAGAACCACAAGTGACATAACATTTCTCAAAGTAAACCACTTAACATTCTTCAAAGCAAACCACGCTCATCAACAAATCTTGGTTTAAAGTGTGTTCCTTGATTTCATAAATTTTATCTTATTGTTAATTTTACTCAATCAATTAAGTACTAATAATAATAAGAAAATGGAGTTTATTTAATATAGTTTGATTGTTGGTTCCGTGTGTGAGTACAAAATAACTATCAAAACTTTATTGTTCAAACAAATGACAATGAAAAACTGCTATTTAAGATTGTTATTCACACATTTAATGTATGTATGTATGTAATTGGTGTTCTTTTTTCAGCATCACGTCACACATCTTCAGTTGCTGCCCCTCCACCATCACAATGGCGAGCGGAATTCCCCACCACTACTGAGATATTCCTGAAGGTGGAAGAACAGCAGCTGGAGATACAACAACTAGATGCACAAATCCTGCAGTCCTTTCTGGAGAGGAGTGTGGAAAGAGGAAGAGCCATGGATGAAAGGAGTGCAGAGACAGGATTTTAGTTGAAGCTATGGCTGCCGTGGGAAAGGGCTGCAAGCATTGGCACAGGCCAACAATAGAAACAATAGACATAGGATGTAGTTATTAAAATTAATTATAATAAATAAAAAACTATTAAACGGGTAAAAGAGCGGTTTTATTGTTTTTTTTTACTATTTTGTCCTTTGGTGATTAATTTGATTTGGTTTGATAAATGATGTTTGTTTTGTAAGTAGGTTTAAACAAACACTTTAACATGTCACTTTTTTTAAACTACCTCTTCTAGTCTCTCTTCTTCTGAAATTGTCACTGCGGGCATTCCTGCATGATTGCACATGTTGTGGAAAACAACATGCAATAACTATATTAGTCTGGATGATAATTGAGCACTCTTGTGTACTAACAAGCTCCTAAATCGTCCTTTTATGAGACCAATAATTGTGCTCTACTGAATTGCAAGCAGTTAAATGACGGTTATTGTAGAAAGCTTCAGGGGAATTATCTTCAGCACCACTAATTGGTGTCATAAGGTTGGAGCGCTGAGCATTATCCTGAATCACCTGAAAAAAAAACTAGTTAGTCTCAAATTAATAACTATGTAGTTTTTATAAATACTTCCCTAATTAGGCTTATATTTCATAGTAGGTAGGGATAGAGAGGGATTAACTAACCAAGCAAAATAACTTCTTTACCAGCATTGTTAACGGCTCTAAATGAGCTTTTATATCATCATAGGTAAAAATGAAGCTATCATGAGTAGTTCCACTATGTTGGATCCACATTTAAAATATTTAGATCCACATCTGTTATCTGAAAAAAAAAATTTAAAAAAATATTAAGTAGACTAATTTTATTGCATGGTTCTTTTTAGTAATATGTATATTACAACATTGAAATTCACTTTACCAATTGCACATTTCTTGCATGGTAACCTTTGTGGCAGTAGAAACGCTTTTCATTCTCAACTAGTTTTTTCAATGCCACCAGAGTGCCATCGACACATTCAAGCGCTGCTGGAAAGCCAAACTTTTTGTAGAACCTGCAATTTAAAGTAAGCACTAACATTATTAACTATCACAAAAATGTAAAATTAAAGAAGTTTAATTATAATAATGTCTTTTAACATTTTTGTCTTTCTTTCCTATGTTCAGGGAATGTTATACCTATATTATTTTACTTTTGCCGGATTATTATTAAGAGCTTCCATTACTTCATAAATAAACAATGAGATGCTGATGGTTGCGATAAATATGTCCTTAATTTTCATTTATTATTTTCTGATATATATTTCTGATGGTAGTTACCATTAGCCAAAAATGACAAGGTGATAATATCTGTGAAACAATAAATCCAAAAAAAATTAAGGAATCTAGATTTAGTAAAGAAAAAAGCAGGGACCACTATGGTTATTACATCCATAATAATAATATCATTGGGTCCTTAGACTAACATGAAAACATAGCTAGCAGGGAAACAACCTTAAATGGGAATACTCCTTATTGTGGAGTGTTTTCATGTTATAAATGGTAAATTGTGTTGGTGAGCTTGGTTACAAATCTATCAGCTAATTGTGTAAATACTTATAAAGTTACTTGAGACCTACTTAAGAATTAAAAATAAAGCACTTACTTTTACACGAGTTGAAAGTCCTTTGCCTCGAAGTTTTGTGTGTTTTATCAGAGGCAGTCATGGAGGAGGATGGAGGCTCATACTCTAGTTGGTCAATTAGTTCCTTTGATAATTTTTATACGCAATATAGATAAACTTCTAATTTGGTTAGATTGTCAACGTTTTTCTAGTTTATCCAAAGCATGAGCCTCGTCTAAAAGACGTTTTTAACCACAAATTATATAGTTAGTGTACTAATTATTAACACTGTGACATAAACATATTATTTTAACACTGTTTTTAGAGGATTTCTTTTAATTTCACTTGTAAAATAGATGCTTTTTATTTGACACTTTGAATCGAATTCGTGTTCGAAGTGAGCGTCGAAGTGACGGCGGAATTACCTTACAGAATGCCACTTATTATGTCATCTCATACTTTATCTGTCAAAATATCACGTTTGATTTAGTCCAACTCACTGACACGCTCGCAAGGGTGGCGCTAGTGTAAATTCGAATAATCAACCGAGTTTTTAGAATGCCAATCAAGAAACTCACGGCGGATTCAGTTTCGAAGTTAGGAATGAGTTCTTACAGAATCACACTGCAGTTCATTTGTTTGTTTCGAATGGTCTTTGTAAGAGTGAAAATTCCAGTATTTTTCATTTAGTCATGTGAGATTAATTACTCGATATTTGAGTTATTAAATGTAAAGTAATTATCAAGCATAGCATTTGAAAAGAATTTAATTATTTTTTTAAGAATTGCAGCTAAATTATTAATGGTTCAAAAAAAAAAAAAATAAGGTTCACAGTAAACCCACTAGTAAAATACGAATAAAATGATATTAACATTTTGAGAGACTTAAAATAATTGAGCTATTTATTGGTATATACTCACCTATTTCTTCCAAAACAACACTAATTCACCACAATAAAAAATAACAACAAAAAGTCACATACGAAAAAAAATAAAAAAGACACAAGATCACGAACTCATTCAGCCAGAAACGTCAAAGTTTTCGCGCCAAAGCCGGCACGTGTGTCGTTTGAACGCACTATCGTGACTGGCTGAGTGCAATCGTGCCTTGGTGTTGAAGGTACGTTTCCCGCCTTTCTGTTCGCAGTGGAGGTAACTTTTTAATGTAATAGCACCCTAGAGAAGGTAATATAATGCCTAATGTCTATTTCGATTACTAGGTATCGATTTCTTTTGACATTTGATAGAGAAAATGAGGATACAACTTAATTTAATTGTTCTTGAATAATAATATTAATCAACTGACGAAGTATTTTGAATGGATACTAGAGCAAAATCTTCGTAATATAATGATTTGTTACTTTTTGATAAAAATATTAGGACTGCAAATATTTGGGCCTGAATGGCTTTTGGAAGAAATGTTTTTTTGTCAAGTTTTTTTTGTTATGTCAGGTAAGAGTTAAAAAAAAAGGTAAGAGTTTTCAAATACCGAATTTCCTCCGTACCTTGATAAGCCGTTGTGGGTCCCAACTGTCATTTGTAGATATTTCACACTCGTTACAGTCAGGGGCCCGAAATTCTGACATACAGTTTTACCATCGTATTACCCTGTACTAACTAGGTTGTTTAGGTCAAATAGGCAGTTGCTCCTTGTAAAAAACTGGTATTCAGCTGCATTCGGTTAGAATGGAAGCTGACCTCAACAAAGTTTGGAAAAATTTGGCAGATGATGGATTATACAACGTGTTACAAAAAGGGTATAGTCATATTAAAGGGTGTACTATAGACCATCAAATTGAACAGCTTTCTTCATGAGACCACCATCGAAATCGTAAAAAAATAATCAGTTGTTTATACATATGTTCGAGTAGGTATTTTTTTATTTATTTTATTTGGCTCTTCAACAATGAGTACACTATTACATTTTTGCATACAGTACAACCTTAAGTCTAAGTGCCCCATCACTTAAAGAAGAGCACCACATGCACTATATTTTTGCGTACACACCAAAAAAGAAACAATATGAAAAAGTCAATGACGTATTATAAATAGACGCGTCATGCATGAACATCACGGCTGTCAAAAACAGCGTAAATACTGTCGGTAGCTAGATAGCTACTTAGACGCACGAAGAAAGGGAAAGAAAATTAAACGTCATCTACGGAATTTTTGTTGTTAGAAAGAGATAAATATATTTCTTCAATTCCGTTGTCATCTTCCCTTAACGGCACGTGACTTACCTCAGGCGCCAGCCGCCATTATAAGGCATCGAAAGAAATAAAATAAAATAATTTTTTCTTGATACTTACGCATGAAATGATATTTTTCTATCTTTCACAGTTAAAGTATAGTTTTTACATATCCTTAATACACAGGATGGCATTTTTTTTTCGTTGTTTCAGGAAGTTATACACTAAAGTTATTTTAATGTCACGTACTGCCGCGGCACTGGTTGGTACGCGACTAAATGACAGTCCGGCAATTGCCTTGCATTCATGTTGCCACTACAGAGGGCGGGCAACGTATCTATAGTTTTATATATCATTGGAAAAAGTGGGAAAAAAATATCCAATGAAAAATAACAAATGAAAAATAACAATTAAAAATAACTTACTGACACTTAGACTTAAAAGTACAATAATAATTGGTACTGGAATTGGTATTGGAATTTAGTATGGGGCCGTTGAAAATTTTTTCGCGATTACGGTGGTGGTCCCATGCAGAACGTTGTTCAGTTTGATGGTCTGTCTGTAGCACACCCTTTTATATGACTATACCATTTCTGTTACACGTTGTATATTCGATTTTTCTAGATAAAGTATTAAGTACCCTTAGGTTGACCAGATAACCTACCAGATTAATAAAAACACCAACGTTCTAACCCAATGAAGCATTCTGCATAGTAAATATATCCGATAAGTTAACAGCCAAAACACAGTAAATCAGTTATTTATAACCATGTCTGGTGGAGCTAGACGAATTGTAATGAATCATTATTGCACTTCTCTTATGTAATTAGGCTTTACATTAACGAACATTATTATCTGCGTTAAATGACACATATAATTCGTATATACAGGGTGTAAACCACCTCATCACAAAGCCGTTAACCAAGCATTCCGTACATCAAACTAAGTAACTTTACGCAAAAATTATTGCTGGGAATTAACTTTTTTTTTTTTGAGGTTAAAAATCATGTTTTGTTGTGGAACTCAATGTAAGGCACTTAAAATATTGTGCTGATGGATGGATTGAGTAGTACGGGGGTCGTGGAGGTGTTTAAAGTAAAAATGTTACAAAAACAATTTGTATTTTTTTTTAAACTTGTCAAAAAGTTGTAACTTTTACCCCCGATATCTCCGTAACTAGAAGGTTCCCAGGTATGGTGTAGAACAAAAAAATGATCGCAATAATCGGGAGAACCAGTACCTTTCGGCTTCGTGAACAGGTGTTTTAAACCCTTTATGATAAAAACAATATTTTAAACCATAACAATTTGTTTTTATCTGCTGCTAGGTAGATTTCCTTTTTTTACTCCTTATTGTTGTTTTATTCAGCTATAAAACTCCATGCCAGAATCATGACCAACTTTTGCTTAAGTTATTTTCTTTTTCCAATGACCTAAGTGATACCTAAGTAAGTAAGGTATACCTAAGTATAAAATATCAGAATATTCAGCTACTTCTGGGTCAAAAGTCATACGTGTTTCCTCACGTTGTTTTTCATAATCGTATTGATAAAATTCAATTGACCCGAATGGCGCAGCAGTCACTACTGCTGCAGCCTCACTAGGCTGCCTTACGTTCTTAGGGTCCCGGGTTCGAATCCCGGTAGGAGCAAATGTTTGTGTGATGAGCATGGACATTTGTTTCCGAGTCATGGATGTTTATATGTATGTTAAGTATGTATTTACAAATAAAAAAGTAATATAAATGTAGTATATCAACTATCTGGTGTCCAAGACACAAGCATTGCTTAGTGTGGCACTAGATGGCGCTGTGTGTTAATGTCCAGCGATATGTATTTATTTATTTATTTAATTCAATAGGTACTTAAGACTGAACATGTTAAAAATGGGGCAACGGGCAAAGCATATTGCTCGCAGAACGGATGGCCGGTGGGGCTGAAAAGTTCTTGATTGGCGACCGCTAAGTGTTGCGTGAAAGCCTCCCACTACGAGGACCGATGACCTGGTGAAGGTTGCAGGAATCCGCTGGATGCGAGTCGCAAGGGACCGGTAAATGTGGCAACATTTGGGGGAGACCTAAGTCCACCAGCGGACGTCTTTCGGTTGAAATGATGATTATCTTATCATCATCATAACTACAGCCGAAAGACGTCGTTGTTAAAATATTATTTGTAATTTTACTGTTTACTGATTCGAACTTCAACTTTGTTGCGTAGACTCTCCATAATAATTATTATTTCACGTTTTTTATAATCATAACTCCTTAACACATCAATAGTTAACTTATCAAGTAATAGTAACAAATCAGCGCATTATTACCCGCAAACGTACATAATACCTATTACCTAAGGCGTCGGTTCTACCGGACGAGAGAGCGACTAACTATAGACCTAAAACATCGTAAAAAATGCGCTTTGACTTTTCTTTCATCTTGATTTAGAGGGAACAGGGACTGTGATTCTCCATATTTTTTTTACGAGATTGGGAAAAAGGGGAATACCTCTTTTCTCTTCCTTTCTCCAGCGAGAACAATGACAACTTTTTCGAAAATTTGAACCTCTAAAATTTACAAATGGCCCCATTTATACGGCCGTGACTAACTAAGGCCTTATATTCTTAGACAACTGATTAAGTTTGAAGCACAAAAATAAATTGATAGATAGATTGATAGATACTCTGCCTTAAAATTTTTGGGCAGTCGTGTAAAAAGAGTTAAATCGACTCAGTTTTTGAGGAGAAAAAAGGGGTATATATACGAAACGTCGATCTCGTCATTTTTGTTATATTATCGGTCTGAGCTGCAGCTGTCCCTATCCCTCATTCACGGAAATAGAATTGATTTTAGTTGAATATCGATCGCCGAACTACACACTCGTTGCTCGCCGACTCGCTATAAGTTGCTAGCTGGACTCGCTAATCGCTAACTGTCTGCAGTGGGATAGAAAACTACTGATCGCTAATAGCATGACGGGTGTAGGAAGCGATCGCTATAACTCTTTAGCTTCAACAATTATAACTAAGTAACTGCTATGTTATAACTAAGTTCCGACATGTGACACTTGAGACGTCGAAGTGATGATTAGCCATTAAATTTTTGTACTTGAATTTTTTTATTTTTTTGACATTTTAATTTTAATTTTTTTTTTTTTAATTTTGATATTCTGATTCTTTTGACATTTTGATTCTTTTGACATTTTGATTCTTTTGACATTTTGATTCTTTTGACATTTTGATTCTTTTGACATTTTGATTCTTTTGACATTTTGATTCTTTGACATTTTGGTTTTGGTTTTTAACATTGTAATTGTAATATATAATGGTATTTGTAATAGTAACGACATGTTAAATAATGTAATGATAATAGTATGATATTTGTAATAGTAATGACATGATTAATTTAATGATACTAATTTATATTTTCCTTTTAATACTAAAATATGTTTTTTTAATTAAGCTGATGATTTAAAAATACTATAATAATAAACTTTAAAATGGATCAAAATAAGTGTAATAATGATATTAAAATTTTCAAATGTTTGCATGCCGATTGGTAAAATGTGGCTGAGCTAAATGTAATCTTAAGAACTATAATGTATTACCCATATTTGCAAAATAAAATTCTATTCTATTCTATTCTAAATAAGTAGCTCATTGATGACGTTGCGTAGGTGAGGCTTATTGTGGGCCCTAATTTTTTTTTATATTTAACTGCGCCTACTCTTGACCTCAATCTTGTCCTGGGAACAGATATGAGGTCGAAGACGGAACGAATAACCCAAATGAAGCCTATTAACTAGATTGGGATCATATCAACTTGGAAACACCGACCGACGCGTGCATGAAAAACCACTTCTTGGCCTTGGGATTATTAAAAAATAAAGCAAACCGCTTTAGTTAGATACACTTCTGGACACATCTATTGGCCCACCTTGTATTTTCAGTTTCGTTTGGTCCTAGCTAAAATTTTATATTAGGTCGAGCAAAAAGATTTCATGCAGTACTCTATGCCTAATCGTATGAGAGCTGTGGTAGATGCCCATGGAGGCAACACGCGTTATTAAATTAAACCTTTATTTGATAAAACATGTTTTTTATTCAAAAATCAAGGCGCATATCCGACTTGTTAGGCGTAGCTCCATGTCGTATGGTATTCTGAATTCAAATTTAAAACAATACGATCGAAAAAGATGGTAAAATGTATCTAGGTATGTAGGTTTCAAACTGCATCAACAGTTTTTGTTCAATCTAGCAATCATATTTCGGTAGGGGCCATCGAAACCTAAACTCTAAGGTGGGCCAATAGATGTGTCCAGAAGTGTATTTTGAACCATTAGCTCTTTTTTTTGTCTGGAGTAAACCTTTAAAAGGTGCCTAGTCTTGGTGATGAGACCGGGGTGTAGGTTGTGTCATCACCAAATCACAAACACATGGATGGAGGCAGTACCATTTCGTCTCAAAATATATTTACGGACCTAACACATCCCTGGAGAGACTGTAGAGTGTCACCCAGTGTTGAGCCTTGCTGTGTAAGTGAGCACGGCAGCCCGTGATAACGGTGCCGCTCTCATCTCTGAGGTTACGTGGTGTGATAGAGTCCCCATTCTGAACGCCCGCGTTCCCAAAGTCCCACCTAGGAGAATTTAAAACTAAAGTGTTTTAATGGAGTTAAAAGACTATCTGCTTTGGACTTGGTTTCTGTACCGTATCTAATACAGAAACTTACTCAGTGAAATGAATACGGTGGTGTCTTTCAGAAAGCTCAGTTGCGTACCTACTTACTTAGTACTCCCAAAAAGAAGCAAGGTGGACGAGATTGTAGCCCGTGGTGCAGGGCTCTGTAATTTCTGAAAAGTGGTGAGAATAATTTGGATTTTCCCCGAGTCCTGGGATTTGGTTTTTAAGCAGGTAGTAAAATCATAAACTATTCTCGCCTTCGGGACTATGAAAGATTACACTTCTTTTCTGACGGGTAAATATAAGAAGGACGGGATTAAGGATAGTTTAATATTATATGGATAAACTTGATTCATTAAACCTCAAAAATGTTTTTTACGTAAAATCAAAATCAAAATCAAAATCAAAATCAAAGCATTTATTTCAAGTAGGCCAGTTACAGGCACTTTTGAATTGTCGAAACAAAAATGAACATTTAAAGTAGCTACAGTCCCAGTCACAAGACATAAAAACTGTGAAAGTACTGTAGTTGCCCATTCCCTAGCGTAGATCTCTATGGAGAAGAACGGGCAAGAAACTCCATGGACACTCTTTTAAATCAAAATATTGATACAAAATCTTGGTTACATCATTCTTGTTGAGATGGTATATTATGTGAGAACAATGTAGCAAGATGTGCACGTTAAAAGTGTCCATAGCAAAACAAAAATAAAATACAACTCAAAAACAAAATAATTAATTCAAATAAACCATGGCGACTAAGAGATGACCAGTCACAACTGACAGCGCCCGTTCACGAGCATGACGCATGGATCAGCACCATTCAGCTCAACCATTTTGAAGGGAACTAAATGGTCCGACACACGCGCCACCATCAGCGAGACATTTGAGAGAGCATGACATACTCTCAACCGCCAGGGCACATTCAAGTCAAGAACTGCCGTAGGTTTCCAGTGAATGATAGCTTACTAGTACATAGTACTCACACAATATGGGCTATGCGATTATATAATACTAACATAGAATCTATACAATGCAAAGATAGTTGTACAATCTTCAGCAGCTCCAACAATACCATGTAATGCTATCAATTTTTGCGCCCCTGTCCATGTGGAGCAGGACCAGCATTAAGCCAAACATTTTTATCAGCGATATAATCGCTCAACTTGTAATATGCTTGTTTACATAGTGTGCGTTTAATGCATGTTTTAAATTTTTTCTCATTCAGTTCAAGAATACTTTGTGGAATTTTATTATAGCATCTCAAACAGTACCCCATGAAAGATGAGTCTACTTTAGCGAGTCTAAAGCCTGGCTGAACTAGTTGGTTCCTATTTCTAGTACTGTAATTGTGTCGGTCACCTCTCTTACCAAAAAGATGCAGATTTTTTCTGACGTACATTATGTTTTCGTAGATGTATTGGCAATGAACCGTCATGATGCCAATATCCTTAAATAGTTCCCTTAGAGAATCGCGCCTGCGAAGATTATATATGGCTCTGATGGCTCTTTTCTGCAGAATAAATATAGACTCAATATCAGCAGCCCGTCCCCATAGCAAAATACCGTAAGACATTATACTATGGAAGTAACTAAAATAGACCAGTCTAGCGGTATCTACATCAGTGAATTGACGGATTTTTCTAATGGCATATGCTGCTGAACTTAAGCGCCCCGCAAGCGATGTTAAGTGAGACCCCCATTGTAGCCTTGAATCAAGCGTAAGCCCCAGGAAAACAGTTTTATCTACGAATTCGAGTTTTTCTTTATTCAATATTATCTCACAATCACTACTTTTAACATTCGGTAAGGAAAATCTTATGCATTTAGTTTTCTTTTCATTCAATACCAAATTGTTTGCTGTGAACCAATTTTGGACCTGAAGAAGGGCGTTATTCACCTCATCTAGATTTTGGGCCCGTCTATTTATCTTAAAAATTAGGGAAGTGTCATCAGCAAATAACACCATATTATGTGGTTGGTTTTTCAATAAATAGGGTAGATCATTTATATAGACTAGAAAAAGGAAAGGACCCAATATTGAGCCTTGCGGAACCCCCATTTTTACTTTCAAACCCTGTGAATTGTAAAAATTTCTTATTCAAGAATCAACAATCATTTAAACATTTTTATTCTGAAGTTGTAAGTACAAAAACATATTTTACCATACAAATTATTTGTTCCTAAAGAAAATTAAAACATTATCAAATAGAACAATTTGTATTTACAATAAAATCTTAATTAAAATAATTAATACGCTTCAACAATAATTATTCACAATAAGTGAATAATTATTCTTGAAGCGTAAACAAATAATATAATAATAGAATCCCGTAGTATCAGTCGGAATCCCGAGGAATAACCATATTAACATCAATGTTTGCGGTCAATGAACCTAAATAGCTCTACTTTTTATCATCACTGATCATCATCATATCAGCTCGGAATCACCCACTTCTGGATACAAGCTTCCCTTTTTTCTGTCATTTTTCCCGGTTTTCTGCGTCCCTTATCCAGGTGTTACCCGCATCCTTGACGATTGGTTTCTCTGGCTTTATCTCATCATTATCTGCCTAGCCTTTTCCCAACTATGTTAGGGTCGGCTTCCAGTCTAACCGGCTGCAACTGAATACCAGTATTTTACATGGAGCGACTGCCTATTTGACCTCCACAACTCAGTTAATACTGGGTACGATACCACTACGATACCACTACGATACCACTACGATACCACTACGATACCACTACGATACCACTACGATACCACTACGATACCACTACGATACCACTACGATACCACTACGATACCACTACGATACCACTACGATACCACTACGATACCACTACGATACCACTACGATACCACTACGACACCACTACGATACCGCTACGATACCACTACGATACCACTACGATACCACTACGATACCACTACGATACCACTACGATACCACTACGATACCACTTGGTAAGATTGGTTGTCAGATTTTTGGGCCACTGACTACCAGCAACGGCTGCCAAAGATGAACAAATGAGAGCCGGGACCAACGGCTTAACGTGCTTTCCGAGGCGCGCGGTGGAAACTCGGTATATAAGGGTGGTCACCCATCCACAAACCAACCTAGGCAAGCACGGCTTAACCTAAAGATCGGTCCGAGATTTGTTTGGCCTTACCTAGTAAGTTTATTTATGTGGAAATCATAAGCACAGTGCACCAAACAGCCTCTCTAGTATGTTATGTTTCTTATTAACCTTACACATGACCACAGACAATCATGAATTTCTTATTCACATACCTCTACCGGAGCATTACCCCCGACAAACGACAAAATAATCGAAATGAAAGTAAACAAATACGTACGTTAAACATTCCTGCAACTAAACTGCACGTACATTACCATTATTTTAGATGTAAACAGAGAAATATCGTGACCGTAAGGTTAGCTGCGACTTGTAGTAAAGTTGACGTAAGTCCCGGGATTTATTTTGCGTAAGTATGATGAAAAGACTTTGATTTATAAAATAGAAATCAAATCAAATCAAAAATATTTATTTGCAAGAAATACGTCATACAACAAGGAAAGATCTTATGTCCTAAAAGTTATAGTATTCTGCCTGTAAGCAAGCGTGCATATTATTATTATTATGAGTAACATTTCAGTAATTATTATCATGCAATTAATATTATTACAATTATTATAAAATTAGTATTAATTATTTACATTCATCACCAAATTATTTTTTAAATTCCATAAATTCCTTAACGCTATATAAACAACAATTTAGTAGCCACTCGGTCAATTTTTAGGCAGACACATGAACTTTTAGACGTAATGGAGAGAGTTTTACACTTCACTCCCCCCGGGACAAAAGCCGTAGGTCAAGTGGGCCAGCACTAGCCCAGGGCAGCTCGTGGGCTATGCTGCTGGCTAGTTTTTTGATACTTAACATTCATAAATTAATCTTAATTCGAAGTAAAAAGGTGCCAATTTTAAGCGTAAGCACATGATGGTAATATTAACTCTGCCAAGACAATCTAGACCTTCGATGCAATACTTAAATCTTAATCAAATCAAATATAATGCAACCTATAGCCATTTTAAAATTAAGTACTATTATTACATCAATATCAAAATGGCGGACACCTGTCACTGCTGTCACTTTGACAGTTGCCAGCGAAAACTCACGCATGTATGAACGTTATTTAAAAAGGGAAAGCCCTAGTTCGGTTAGGACGGCCCGCTTCTCATGCAGTATAACCTGGTTTAAATATAATGGAATATAATCTAGATCCAAGACTAGTTTTTGTAAGGAAGATTTTAAACACTTGTAGATATACTGTTAGGAGATTAACTGTAATTAAGTAGTCATTTTCACACACTTGATAGGTACTTCATAGGTGTGAAAAACGGAGTGTCTAATAACATTGTATTCCCACTGTAAAATGGTGACTGCCCCGTTGGTCTAGAAGTCAAGCAAGCGCGGCTGCTTAGCATAAGGTCCTGATTTCGATTCCCAGGTCGTGGAAAGTGTTAAGGCGATTAGACGAGTTAAATTAGCAGCTCTATTTGTGGTGGTTCAAACTTCGTTTGAAATGCGAAATGAGTGGTTTCGATCGATTTACAAAAAAGCTATTGATTGGATTAAAAAACTGAAACACTATCATAATATCCTAAAGAATATCATATATTTTTCTGGTCTTGTTTGTAGCAGTGAATCAAATACTTTTAGTGATTATAAAACTCGCGTTTAGCTCATGTAATCGCCTTAATGAGCCTTACTATCAGGAATTTCTCAGTAGCGGAGTCTGGGTTTGTGCCTAGCAATGACTCGCCCTATTACATGGGATTTAAACGTAATTGGCGAAATATGGGGTACACTTCTCCTTTTTTTTTTTTTTTTTTTTTTTAAGGATGGGAAATCATCAAATGACCCCCCCCACTCTGGGCGGAGCGGGAGGGAGTGTCAGACTCTTACTGACTAAAAACCATCCATGTTCCTTCCTCGCCTTTTACGTTCCGGGGCCGCGGTATCTCTTTCGAACAGGCCCGCAACCCCGGCAGGCTTCGGCCCTTGCGGGCCCCTCTCCTTTTGCTGACATCTCTTTGAGGCGCGCGTGGAACACGAACGCGCCGTCGACACGGCCTGTCGTCGTCGTTAGACGGCCGGACGGCTAGCTAGCCCATAGCCAGCCGTCCACAGGCCCGCAGGGTACACTTCTCCTAAGACCTGAATTCTTGTTGCGCACGGTCGGTTGCGTACGGTCGGTGGTGACGTCAGCGAGAACAAAATATGGCTGTCGGTCGCCGCTGACGATAGCGTCGCATCATGGCGCTATAAATGGTAACTGGTAATTACTGTACGATACTTAAACGCGTGATTGTGCTCATGATAACAAACAACTTTTTTCTTCTTCTGTTTTCAGGTTTGGTCCCACAGTAAAAGTTGTTTGTTATCAATAGCACAATTAAGTGTTTAAGTTTCATACACTAATTACCAGTCACCCTATATAGAACACAATATAAACTCGTACGCGGGCACCGTGCGAAACCGACCTTCAGCGCGACAAGAATTCAGGCCCAACCCTTCGGCAAGTACAGGAGTGATGTCATGTTATTAAAATGGTTCTTCATGCGGGTGCTGGATGAGTTTGGGCTGCCTCTCTCTTCTTGTGCCAAAGTCCACGGTCCTGCGCTAGCCTCATCCAGGTTATTCCCCCGACGGCAACTATGTCGTCTGCCCATCTCGCCGCCAGACGACCCACTTCCTTTTTCCATTTCTTGGACACCATTCGGTGACAGCCTTGCTCCATCTGTCATCACTGCGCCTTGCTAGGTGACCTGCCCAACTCCATTTGAGTTCCGTAACGCGATTTCCAATATCGAAAACTTTTGTGCGTTTCTGGATTTCGACGTTAGGAATCCGATCTATTAACTTTATGCCGAGCATGGCACGCTCCATGGCTTATGGTTGGATAATGGTTGGCTTATGGTTGGTATGGATAATGGTTCTTAAGTAAGTTAAATTTTTTTCAGGATTTAATTAGCCTCATAGATCCGGACCATTGATGCTGAAGGTCAATGGTGCATATGATACGACGGGATCTTGTCATCGTACGTACTAATAAAACATTACGATTGCTCTTTGCAAGAATAAGCAGAATTACTTAGTACAAAAAATACTACCATTAATTATTACGTTAAATCTGACTAAAATTAAATGCTCGTAATACGTAATCTTGTTTATTAATAACAAAGTAGTTGCAATAACGTTTAAGTCTAGACATAATCTCTTGATTGCATTTTAAGAAATCTACGGAAATAGCGGCTATAATGACGCACTCTACTTCTCTTTGGGTACACACCCATAAATCAACTTGTTTATGTGTTAGAATGTTAAGCGTATTTAGCAATAGGCCACGGCTAATTCCAGGATGTGGGAAAAACGCAGTAAATTTATATAGAACTGATTTAACGTCCTCCAAATATGGCAAATGCCGACTGATTTTAATTAATTAGTTCTGACAACGTGCACCTTTGGCGCCTGAAAAAGACGAAATATAATACTTTCAGTGAGAGCCTTGTTTACTATTACTTGGGCCACTCTAATCAAGTATTTCCTTCTTTTCCAATCCTTCTATCACAATTTTACCATTTTATTATTATTATTTTTATTTATGCGTTGTCCTGTCGGGCTAATAAATGCTTTTTCTTTCTTTCTTTTTTCTTTTTTCTATTCATCATCATCATCCACAGCCCATTATTATATTATACCTTATACCTATAAGCCTTTGCTTGTACCAAGCTCATCATTTGCCCACCTCGCCCCCGGAAAACCAACACTTCTATTTCCATTCCTTGGACTGACCACTTCTTTTCATCTGCCATCACCGCGCTTTGCTAGGTGTCCTGCCCAACTGTATTTAAGTACCAAAACGCGATTTCCAATATTAAGACCTTCGTACGTTTCCTCTTATTGCAGATGCCACCCAATTGGGACAAAGTTCTTGTTAAAGGTGCACAATCTCTGTACCGAGACACGAACGTAATGAAATGAGCCCTAGATTCAGGGCACCTGCCGGTCACATTACCAAGATTACAGGGAAACTGAGCGCCCGATATTATTACACTTTCACACTATCAGCTTGCTAAATGTGGCTGCTTTCTTTTTAGATGCTACTATTTTTAGCTTGGGTTAATGTAACGGCTCGATGTATTTTCGTTCGAGATCTTGTTGGCACAGTGGATGTGCGACTGCCGAGAGTATGGGGTGTTGGCTTCAGTTCCCAGGTTCATGACATCCTAGCTGTAATGACATCATTCCTGTAATGAAATCATACCTGTAATGACATCATACTTGTAATGACATCCTACCTGTAATGACATCATACCTGTAATGACATCCTACCTGTAATTACATCATACCTGTAATGACATCCTACCTGTAAAGACATCCTACCTGTAATGACATCCTACCTGTAATGACATCCTACCTGTAATGACATCATACCTGTAATAACATCATACCTGTAGAGGTGTACCTAATAGTACACCCATATCTCGCCAGTTATGTTTAAGTCCCATAGCAATAGGGGGCGACCCTATTACCATCAACCGGGCACAAATCCAGACTGCTTGGCGGCCACTGAGAGAGCCCCATAACACAGAGAGAGTTGATATTGACGTTATATTGGGATTTTTTCAGTAGTGGACTGGACGAGTCTTGATCTAAACCATATTCCAAGCGACATAAATATAATAAGTAATAAAAAATAACAGTTCTTTATGTTATGTGATTCCTTCTCGTATCGGAATATCGGCAAGGTGGAAGGTATGACCCAAGAACTCAAGGTCAGTCCTGCATCGCGCTGGCATGTATGGTCAATATGTCACCGTAAATTGTAAAACCCGTTAAATTGTCATTTAAGTATCTAGCGAGATTGTAAACTCTCAAAGATTGTCAACCGAACATACTGCTTACTTCCGTCGCCTGCATTTCACAATTTTACGGTTTCACTTCGAAAGATTATAATCTACCGAAAAATAATGCGTTAAATTGAAAGTGTCAAATGTTTGGTTGACAATCTTTCGAGAGTTTACAATCTCGCTAGAAGGTATATATCACAATCTAACGGGTTTTACAATTTCACAGTAACATATATCTCGTTGCTCTCTTGTTGATTTTATTGCTTCAATGCGTCTGATTAAAAGATTCAATCTATATATCTATATAAATAAAAATGAATTGTTGTTCGTTAGTCTGATTAAAACTCGAGAACGGCTGGGCCGATTGAGCTGATTTTGGTTTTAAAATGTTTGTCGTAGTCCAGGGAAGGTTTAAACGGTGAGAAGTAGACAGGTAGGTAGGTAGGTAGTAGGTAGGTAGGAAAAAATGCATTGCAACGCATGCCGGGTACAGCTAGTATAATTATAAAAATCAATTGCTGTTCGTTAGTCTCACTAAAACTCGAGAACGGCTGGACCGATTTGGCTCATTTTGGTTTTGAATGATTTGTGGAAGTCCTGGGAAGGTTTAAACGGTAAAAAGTAGTAGGTAGGTAGTAGTAGGTAGCTTTTTCCCTCTTATGTGACGCAGACGAAATTGCGTGGTTCAGCTAGTTTCTTATAAAAACGGTTCTGTTTCGCTGTATCTTTTGGTTTTGTAATGGTATGAGCAATATTTACCTTATCTTTTTATTGCATTTGGTAGACAATGCATCTACTATATTCACCTCAGCGTTTACTGCCTAATTTTACGGTCTAGTGCCAGGGCTCGTATTGTTTCAAAGAAATGGTTAATGAGTGCAGTTTCCTCATCTATGTAGATAGATAGATAGATAGATAGATAAATCATTTATTTAGTGCACACAAAAGACAAAGCACAGCACCCAGAAATACAATTAAATAAAGCAGTTCACTTAAAACAAATAAAAACATATTTACAAAATAAGTATAGTAACATTATGACAAACTTCAAATAATAAAAAAAAATAACAAAGAGGGTATGCAAGGTGCGGTGTGCGTCTCAAGGTTACACCAAATGGGAGTCCAGCTCAGCATGTGTCAGGCATGCACCTGACGCTGATATTCTGCTGGATCCCTGTAGTGACGTACGGACGTCGAGCAGACGAGATAAATTCGTGTTGTGATAAAGTGTTTCATGCGCGGAGTGAAATTACGTAAGTATGTCAACTTAAATAAAATATTTTACCAAAAGTTTACTGTGTTGGAAATGTTTGGTTATATCATATTTGTACCTACAAATATGATATATATGAATAGATTATTCATCTGAGCACCTGCTCAGATGAATAATCTTATTAAAATAATATTGTAGTTGTGTAGGTGTGAATAAGAATAAACGATTTGATTTGATTGTCATGAGAAGGTAGTATAATTATAATTATTGGCCAACTAAATATCAATAAACAATGCAATATATAAACAAAGCAATCTCTTGTTCACAGGTTTGCGACCACACGCTACAGATAGACAGATTGTCTCGGGAAGAATAGGTACCACAATCAGTTACCTATATAATGGACGTATTCGAAACAGTGATACCCAGTTTTTTCTGCTCTTCGATAAGAAACTGCCGCAGTCGAACTCTGAAGGTACCAAGACATTTAAGATTTCTTACCGGCGGGGGAATATTGTTCCAGCATTTGGATGCGGCGTATCTGAAACTTCCCCTAAAAGCAGCTGTCTTGTGCGATTGAGTGGAGAGTTGTTGCGAGCACTGCCTCCTTTCGCATTCTCTTCTGCTAGCGATCCAGCTCAGTTTATTGTATAGGTAGGTCGGCTGCCTGTACTTTATTACTCCAAAAAGTATACATGCCAGGTGCAACTTACGCCGCGACTTCATCTTGAGGATGGAGTGCTTATTTAAGAATGGCGTTACGTGAGTTCTTGGTGGGATTGAAAAGCAGAATCGAGCGCAGGCATTTTGGACCCTCTGAATCAGTCGCTCAGTTCTTCCGAGCAGCCGAGGGCCAATTACTGTATCTGCGTAGTTTAGGTTAGAAAGCACGAGTGACTCCACCAGTTTAATACGCAACTCCTCGGACAGATACGGCCTTATTTTATAAAGGACTTTTAGCCGATAGAAACAAGTGCGCACTGACTCTGCCACGTGCGCTTCGTATCTTAACCCAACATCCATGTTCAGACCAAGATTACGTGCCTCGCTGACTCGACTGACCGTCTCACCCAGCAGGGTAACGTTGAGTGATGCCGGCACTGCGCTGATTTGGTTCTTGGTTCCAAACAGCATGTATTTGGTTTTTGTGGGGTTAAGTACTAAACCGTTATTTTCAGCCCAGCATGCTATTCTGTCAAGATCTTCGTTTAAATCCCTTATCGCAGTGTCATAGTCGCTTGGTTTAAAAGAGATATAGACTTGTACGTCATCCGCATAAATATGATACCTACATTTCTTCAGGGAACTTATGATATCAGCACAATACAAAATGAAGATGATGGGGCCCAGTATTGTGCCCTGCGGGACTCCCCTGTAAACAGAAGTGAGTGATGAAACGAGAGATGAACCATTGCTCAGTCGTATTTCCACACGCTGCCGACGGTTGGTAAGGTAGCTTTGGAACCAGTCTATTGCATTTTCGTCAAATCCATAGTAGTGAAGCTTTGATAAAAACAAGTCTATATTTATGCAGTCAAAGGCTCGCGAAAAATCGAGTAAGACAAGGAGTGTGCATAGGCCCTTATCCTGTGCTGAGAGAATGTTATCTGTCACGTCCAAAAGTGCTGTAGAAGTACCACGTTGTTTGCGAAAACCTGACTGTAGCTCAGGCAGAATGTGTTTATCTTCTAGATACTTTGACACCTGTTGACAAACCGCCTTTTCAGCGATTTTAGACAGGCAAGGCAGAACACTGACAGGCCTCAGGTCTTTTAAATCTGTTGGATTTGGTTTTTTTGGCAATGGCCTAATTATAGCAATTTTCCAGATGTCAGGGAAAGTTGCTGAAAAAATTGAGCTGTTCACAATGTCGGTGATGGATTTTAATGAATGTGGGAGAGTAAGCCAAAGCATGTCTAGGGTGACTTGATCACAGCCTTCAGCGTTAGATTTTAGCTGGCGGAAGTATCGCAGAATTTGATCAGCAGTTACTGGTTGTAATGAGAAAGCGAAACTATCATCACCATAACAATGAGATTCAAAGAAAGCGCGTTGCGATGTATTGCAGACAGGGTTACCAGGAACGTTCAAATGTGTATCATACGAGTAACGTTTGACCTCCGAGACTGTATTAAGTTTCTTTCTAATGATTGTTATGATGATGATGTAAGTTTTGTGGGAGAGCACCATGAAATAAATCGTTAGAAGAGGTCCGTCTTGCGGGACTGTTCGAAAAAGATACCGTGGCCCCGGAATATAAAGAGCGAGTAAGAAATATGGATGTGTTTTAGTCAGTAAAAGTCTGACACTCGCTCCCACTCCGCCTTGAGCGGGAGTCATTTGATGATTTAAATTTAAAAAAGGGGATAACCGTCAGCAGTTTTCCTGTTTCTTCCAAATAACTCTAAACTACACTTTCTCTGATATATTTTACATAATATCACGCCTGTTATCCCTGAGAAATGTATCTACCGATGTAGATACGCCACCATTTCGCCAGTTACCTCTTTTTTCTAGGGTGCGAGCTTGTGGCCATCAACAATAGGCTGCGCGGCGGGTACCAATCCAGGCGCCGGGTTACCTACAGTTTGCCCGACCTAATTATGGAACCCAAGAGCTCCTGCAAAGCAATAAACCTTTCGACCACAAGATCAACGAGACCGTCTACCATAATTCAACCTGCCTTTGTTTAAACAAGAGAGGTAATTATGAAGAATCAGTTCAGGAGGGGAGTGGCCACAGATACTTAAAAATACTTCCTAGACATTCAAATTTTAGAAAATCTTAAGATAAGATTGTGATCCTAGTGTGAGAATGTGAATGTAACGATGTAACCAAAAAGAAATTCTCGTTTACGCGCCAAAATGACAACCCAGCACATTGTTATACTTTCTTACCAAGATCACTATCAAAATGGCGCTATGGCGGCTGTAAACGTAAAAACAACAATTAAAAGAATGACATAACTGTTATAATATTCGCTAAAACATTTATTTACAAACAAGCGTGTGAATTCGCTGATATAACTTTTTAGTTACACTATGCCCAGTAGAATTTGAGCTATCAAAGTGGCGCTGCTTGCTAAGAAAAACGTCAGCGAACTGTCAATTTCAATACATTTTTATTTAGTTCCACATTTTGCCACGAGTAAAAAAAATTGGTGTATATACGTTCATATTTCGAACCAGTCTGCAATGGAGACCGGTTTGTGAATGAATTTTGAAAGTAATACTATGATATTATGTCAGGAAGTGAGATGGGTATTGAATTGAAATCATTTTGGAGGTCGTAATCGACTTTATTATAATTGAGATAGCAATTCGGGTTTGGTTCATTGATCCAGTGGCCACTGGTTCTCGTAACCGGATCTTTGTTTGGTGTATAACATAATTTAATTGAATATCATGTCTGTAATAGGCTTGTTAATTGAAAAAGTCTAATTAGTCCGTCACTTAGATTATCAAAAAATGTTTGACCCGTATTTTTTCTTTTGTCACATAAACCAAAATTGACGAAGTTACGACGTTTTTACCAGTCCCAATACGTCACTGTTTGGTATCATTCTTAGAGAGTACTGACGTCACGAGCCCCCACTCCCGAGTTTTGTTGCGTTTTATCTTTGTCTATATTCGTTGATTTACAAAAACAAATATACGTGTCCATTATTTTCCAGTACTCTAACTGACGGACTAAATAGATTTGCAATTTATTGATGGTGGAAACTAGCCTATTGTCGAAGAGTGGGGCAGATATGTACCTAAGAGTACATCTACACATTGCCAGTTATGTTTATAAAGTGCCAATGAGTGGGGAGCGAGCCTATCGCCGTCAATTGGGCACAAATCCAGATTCCGGGGATGCTACTGAGAAATTCCTGATGGAAGAACCCAAGGTCCTTGTGCTCAGCTTTTGTGTTTGAGACCAAAAGACCAACGAGGTAGTAATCGTTTTAGTTTTCATTTGGTAATCAATTCGTAACTTGCAAAGTTACGCAATACTTTAGAATGTGTTAAAACGATTGGATAGGTCGTTTATGTGCAAAGTGAATTTAGGTACTATTATAGTGGTGAAGTAACATTTTGTGGCTTTTTTAACACAAGTGGAATGTGTAAGCAACAACTTGCAAGACCACATTGTCGACTGCTGAGAAGACGTGAGTAATAGAGAATTATGGAAGAAGACATGACGCGTTGAACCCAAAAAAAATATAGATAATAGCAGGACAATGATGAATAATCCCCACTTCCTTTTACCATACCATCCGGAGAACCCGGAGACAGAACAAAACAAGACCATCATCATCATCTGCCTAGCCTTTTCCCAACTATGTTGGGGCCGGCTTCCAGTCTAACCGGGTGCAGCTGAATACCAGAATTTTACATGGAACGAACTGCCTATATACCGGACCTCCACAACCCAGTTAGTACTGGTTAATACTATACCACTTAGTAAGACTGGTTGTCAGACAACAAAACAACACCAATGTACAAATGTACTATTAGTAATTAAAAGCGTTTTTATAAAATAAAAATAATCATTTATGCAGTTTTACAAAATAAAATACACTCGAAACACTTTTGCCGCTAAATCGTTCAAATGTCAAGAAGACAAACTTAGTGATGTTCCACATAGCGTCGTCACGTAGTGGTGTGCTGTATCGATTGAGTAGGTTTTCGGTTTTCCTCCCTCTAACAGTACCTAGGTTTACAGCTGGTCCTACCGATATGTCAATCAACGGCAATGAACCCCTTTAGATATGTGCAATGGACACTTTTATTTACTTGCTCATCTTTCATGATCTGACCCAAATACCAGCAAGTTTATATTAATATTGCATAGTGTGATAACCGCAATATCTTGCAGTAACCTTAATGAACTAAGTAAACGAGCATTTGAGTTCATACGTCGTGTCGCTGCACCACGCAATGTGCAATAGATGTGCTCATAGATAAGATGAAATGATTCTGCAACTGCGTAAACTATTGGTACATGATGTATAACTATTTTGTTTATGATTTATGATGATATCGAAATAGGTATCTTCTTGACTACTTGAAATAATTACTTCAAAGTAACGTTTACCAATGTCAATCCATGGGTGGGCTGACAATCAATTAGGTACATACCTACCGAGATCTCTCCGTGCATCTGAAGGCACGGATAAGACTAATGGCTATCAGACTTTTGGGCCTCTGACTACATAAAATGCCTGTCAATGATTTACAAATGACAGCCGAGGCATTTCCGAGGCACGGAGGAAACTTAATATGTAACAAGTGGTCACCCATCTACAGACCAACCTAGACAAGCGCGCCTTAACCTGATGATTGATCCGTCTGTTATTCAGCCACGAGCTCCTCAATACCTACTTAAAAAAAATCAGAAGTGATTTATTAGTAACATAAAACTATCTGTTTTAACTCCCGACAAAAACGTGTGTGTGTGTGTTTGTGTCTGTTTGTGGCATCGTAGCGCCCGAACGGATGAACCGATTTTTTTTTTTTTTTGTTTGAAAGGGGAATTAGTCGGAAGTGTTCTAAGCTTTTTATTTGATAAAAATCAGTCCAAGATGGCCGCCACCACAAAACGGCGGATTATATTTTTGTTCAACAACCACCTCTTAAGGGTAGCAAATGAAAGGGGCTTGACTAGTACAATACAAGACACTATGATACATTAAAAATTCAAGATGGCCGCCACCACAAAATGGCTAGTATATTGTGTCGGGGGTTTTATAAATTTTAAATTTAATTTTACTCGTAGTCTGTGTTTTAAAATCTTAGGTTCATCTCCAAATTTAATTACCGCCAAAAGAGTGGAAGAAAATTACTTAGAAAAGTTTGCTAAGTGGGTTTTTTGTGCTCGTGACGGCACACATCGAGAATTAGCAGTAATTGAACTCTTTGGAATATTAGAATGACGTAAGTGATGGCATCGCCATGGGCGAAAGTAAGTGGAGCGATTTGTTATATTGTACGGAATGCCCAAGATTAGCCATAGTACAGCGCTTGGAAAGTCACAGAGGGGACGTAACAGGTTTTAATAGAGGATTATATGGATCGAATGAAGACCTTTGTTTGATTGGTTTAGTTTTTTTGTAACCGACTTCTGAAGCTAAAGTTATTTTTCACTTTTATGTGGTTTTGGAAGTCGGTTCTATTTTTTGCAAACGTTCATATGAGCTTACCCCTTCACAGCATACTGGCGTGATGTTATGTTATGAACTGGTGTAAACAATAGACAGACATGATGGGATTTCAGCAATCCCAGTCTATTTGCTATCATTTATTGAGGAGTTCCGTTGCCTATCTCCGAAGTTCATCATCAGATCTTCACCAAATTGAAGTGGGACCACTCCGAGAAAGTACTCTTTCGAAAACTACCGAAATCGTTTGATGTGTGCCTATAAAATTTGAAGAGTTCTCTCTATTTCTCCAGGATCCCAACATCAGATCCTAACTTGATGATTATGGGACCACCTGTGATGTATATCCTTTCAAACAAAATTAAAATTATCCAAATCGGTCCAGCCATCTTCGAGTAATCGGGGAACATACATAAAAAACGGCTTCGACGAATTGAGAAGCTCCTCCTTTTGGAAGTCGGTTGAAAATGTAAAGCTAAATAGAGTACTCATCCGTGCCAGCATTAAGTTACCTATTTATTTAATTAAGCCTCATCTAGTCCCCTCATAGCCCATTCTCGCCTACATACAGCCGCACATCAGGTAATTAGAAGCCGGCGTTCGATCTGCGATTATCTGTGGTTGCGTCACTGAGCGCCCGCGCAGTCCATGCCGCCCGCCGACGAGTCAGCCGGACACGTAGAAAGTAACCGTAGGGTTGTCTACCGCAATAGTTTCCTTATTTATAACGATTAAGGTTTTTTTATTGCTTAACGTGACATCAGCATGTGATGTCGCAAGAGGAGCCCGTGGCTAAATAATTAGTTAAGTCGTGCTTGCCTAGGTTGGTCTGTGGATGGGTGACCACCCATTACGTATTGTGTTTCCTCCGTGCCTCGGAAAGCACGTTAAGCCGTTGATCCCGGCTGTCATTTGCATATCTTTGACAGTCGTTACCGGTAGTCAGTGGCCAAAAAGTCACCACCAGTCTTACCAAGGGGTAAGCCAGTACTAACTGGGTTGTGTAGGTCCATCAGGTTATTAATCTCCATCTCAACCTGCCAAATTGTTAACAGATTGTCTTACCGAGAGCGAGAAAGCAAAGTAGGTACGACGAAGATCCTGGTTGACCTGCAAGATGCCATTGCTAAATAAATAAATAAGAAACAGGACGTCTGCGGTGAGGACACAGCTATTATCGAGGAACTGACCTAATCCGGACATAGACAAGATCAGCGCCATTTTGTGGGTTGTTGCAAGACTGTAAAATGCCTTTGTGCGTACCAAAGGTAACGGAGTGGGTTTAAGTAGTGAAAAGCAAAGTTTTATGATGAGTAGGTACAGAGTAACTCTTGCAACGCGTGAGTTAACAATAAACAACTTAATGATATAATTCGATTAGCAAGACACACATGTACAGTTGTACACTCAAACTTCTCTCCCTCTCACTCGCACACTCACTCTCACACACGCCCACACACTCACACTCACACACACGCACTGCATGCTAAGGCTGTGGTATCTGCTAAATTAGCAGATGTGGTGGGTCAAACTTCATTTGAAATACTGTAAGAATTAAGTTCTAATTAGCTTGCACTACAAAGTGGTTGTTACGGCAGTCACAGCGGGCCGAATAGTGCGAAATAAGTGTTTTTTTTTTAATTGTAGCCTAATAAACCATTTGATCAAAATTCCAATTGTAGGCTTTGTGAAGAAAATGTCGACAAACATTTGTGTATAAAAAAAAACTAAAACTTAATGCCGTTTAGGAGTAGTTACGAAATTTCAAGAAAAAATGCTTTACTTTGAACATTTTTTTCATATAGTAATAATAAAGTTAGTTATTCCACATTAAAGTCTAAAGTCTAATAAGCAACATATTTGTTTTTTGCACATTTATATTCACTCATCAAAGAGGAGTTACATGGAGAATACCTCTCGTTAGCAGATACCACCCCCTTTTTTTTTAGGATGGGAAATCATCAAATGACTTCTCCCACTCTGGGCGGAGCGGGAGGAAGTGTCAGACTTTTACTGACTAAAACCCATCCATGTTCCTTCCTCGCCCTTTATGTTTTGGGGCCGCGGTATCTCTTTCGAACAGGCCCGCAACCCCGGCAGGCTTCGGCCCTTGCGGGCCCCTCCCCTTATGCTGACGTGACAACCCTATAAGTACGTGCGGTTACAGTAACCGCGTGCGACGACACGGCGATAGTTAAGATTCCTACCGGCTATTTATTCAAAAATACCAAACTTATTTCCTGCATGCATTCTGTGTCGATTGACAATTAAGTAAAAACTTGTTACAAACACTTGCTATGTTATTCTTGTTTGTCTAGTTATGTCATAAGTAAATTATTCATTTTAAGTCGGCGCTGCATGAATGGAATTTGATTTTGTGTCAGTTAACAATAGACAGTACATACAATTACTTTATTTCCGGTTGGTATTTCAAAATGATGTCAGAGAACAGAATATTATTTATTTATTTCCCAGAAGGAATATCAAAGGTGTAACAAGGATAATTTAAGGAGATGTGGGATGTGCAACCCTGGCAGGGGACGCCTTAGAAGTACCTTATTGGTGAGGTTCTTCGGAAAGTTCAGATGCGTCGTACCTACTTGCAACCGGCATGGCGCGGCGGCGGCGGCGGGCGGCGCGGCGCGGGGCGACGTGCTTGTTTGTATGATCAGCATAGATCGGACTAGGTAGAGCTGTTTTATTTATGTAAGTCAAAAGTCATAAGTCATTTAATCATTTGTTAACATAGGTACAAAAATAGTTGTTTTAAAAGATTACAAGTGGGCTATGTTATGCCCGAAGGCGTACAAATATTTATAGAGTTCATTGACATTAAAAATTGAAAAACCTTTTAAATTATACTACTTGAATGCAAAAAAGTATTAATTGATTTTAACAAAAAAATAAAAAAACATACCTAATATCATTAATAAAAAAATAAAAACAAAGAAAAAAGTTATAAATGTCAAAACTAAGGGTCCTTTACAACGTCAAAATTCAAATCAAGTACTTATAAAACAAAATAAAAAGAAAAAATAATCAATGCTCTTTAAGTAGGTAGTTAAATCATAAAAAAAACTATTCGGGGCTAATGAAAGATAACAATTCCTTTCTTAGGGGTAAATGTAAGAAGGACGGGATTATGATAGTACCTATAATAATTAGATAAACTTGATTCATTGAACCACAAAAATTATTCAAGAATCAACAATCATTTAAACGTTTTTATTCAGAAGTTGTAAGTACAAAAACATATTACCATCCATACAAATTATTTGTTCCTCAGAAAATCAAAACTATATCAAATAGAACAATTTGTATATTTACAATAAATTCTTAATTAAAATCTTCAACAATAATTCACTTATTTTAACAAATAATATAATAATATAATCCCGTAGTATCAGTCGGAATCCCGAGGAATATACATTTTAACATCAATGTTTGCGGTCAATCAACCTAAATAGCTCTACCTATTCCGATCTATGTGATCAGACCCCGTATTCACAAACGTTCGACTCGTTTCCGATTCGACAACTCGTATATCTGTCTTCTTCTGGCATTACGAAAACGACCGAGATAGACATACGACTTCAACGTTACGCCTGCCCAGTGCGGTTGCCATTCTAAAACCTCTTTGACCGATTAGGTTAAAAAGTCTTACTTCTTACTTGTACATTGTTTAAGTGTCCCTAATTAGGGTCACTAATAAAGCTCCTTTCAAGTTTTATGATATTTAGTTGAAATTGTACATCACTTTGTTCAATCCTAAAGATGGATGCGGAACCTAGTTATAGTAAGGTCAATGTGGGCAAATCCGTCATAGTTTTTTAAAAGTTGAAGTTAGTTGATTATAACTGGTACACATAACTACTTATTGTAAATTTGATGGTTGTAAGCGATAGAGAATTTAGTTGTCTTTTACACACATCCATTTGAAACAACAGAACATCGTTCCATATTTAACAAAAAATGTTTTTTCAAAAAACGGTTGTTAGACGGATTTTCCCTGAGGATTGGGGCAAATTCGTCCAGTAGCATTTTTTCCTTGAATGACGTCGTTATATCAAAGTATGCAATTTGTAAACAAGTAAATGCACATGCTGAAGAAAAATATTTTGTAACGTCATAAATATAAGGTTTCATTTACGTTTTATTCCCTAAAATCGTTTTTGGGGGCTAATCCGGCCTATTTTTAAAACCAGGGATTTTAAACCTTTCCAAAAAATTGGAACACTAAATTTAAATATTTTTACTTAGTATCATCAATCATCAGTTTACTTTTTCAGGTTAAATAAACTGGGTTACTTTTAATGAATCGATTAGGTTTAAGAGCATTATAATTTTAAACAATGCTGCATGTTGCACATTGCATTAAAAATCGAAGTACACATTTAAAAATCTGTTTCAGAAAAAATGCTTTTATTCATAATGACATAATATTAGTGTTAAAATGGAACATACTCAACGAAACATACTAAAATTAGTAGGGTTCTTGATTTTTATCCTTAAGTACTATGTAACACACTTAAATCTTTAATTTAATCTGAATTTGGTAGAGTTGCGGTCCCTTATGTTCAGTTAATATACAATTTCGGACTGCCAGTACAGCAGCATGCCACTTGTCCTTGTTATAGGAACCCACATAATATATTATTTAGTAAACAGAAAACAAACAAATAATAATATTAATAATCTGACCATAAGCCAAATCTAGTATTAAATACTTATGCCACCAAATCTATTTAAAAGTTCTATAGAACAATAGCTCTAGCAAAAACTAAAAATAGGTAGGTAGGATGAAAAAGGTTGACAATATATGCAATGGGATAATTCCGGTATATGACGGTTTAGCCCCTTTGATATTAGACGGATTTTCCCACTTGACCATTTAGATGTTACATATTTTTAAAAACAATTATTTCTGTATCCACTGAATTTTATTGAAAACAAATGAAAAAATCCTGTAAAACACTTATTAAACTACAAGATATACATACTCAGAAAGTCGTAACTTGTAAAATTGAATATTTACCATATCAGAAACGTCAGCACTCAACACTTGAGTATCGACTTCGGAGCAGGACTAAACTTCAAACGTGTTTTTTTACTCTTGTAGACAACTTTGCTCCATCTATGAATCATAGTTCGAACTAAAAAGTGATCCTGTTTAACCGACCGAATCAGTAAAAGCGTAACTATACTTGAACTAGTAGTAAATGCGTGTAGACGGAATAGCCCCGCAGACGGATTTGTCCACATTGACCTTATAGTACATTATGGTACAAGTGTGTAATGTTGGTGATTACCGCAGAGGCGCTAATCACCGAGGACGGTAATCATCAACACACACGTGTATCATACGACGTTTTTCAACACACTTGAGAATAAAATAATACTAAAATAGATATTTGTCCTTGGAGTTTTCAGGTAGTAAACATTCCATAACGTTAAGGGCTGCACATCTTATGTCGGGCGGTGTACAAAATAAATCATTTTCTTCATAACTAGTATTTGTAGATATTTGAATTAATAAATAACTATAATTTCAACAGTGAAAACGAGTTGTAATTTTGTTTTCGCAATGGCGGGAATAATTAATCAGTTTTCCTATGCGCGCGCATCTAACAATGGCGATCGGCCATAGACTAAAAGAATGAGGTTACTTTTTTTTGGCTTTTCGCGGGATAGCGTTTTATCCACGTACGAAATGGGGAATTCAAAGTTTTATTTAATACAGAGAAAACAAAAGTTACATTTGAGTGAAAGTTTTATTTATTAGAAACTTATAAGTTGAAATTATCTATGTAGATACGAAGTTGCATGAAATGAGCAAGCAATAGGTACATTAATCCATTTGTACTTTTGAACGCGATCTTTTTTGTATCGAAACTTTTTTAAGAACAAAGCAATTCAACCAATAAAATAAAAAAAAAAAAACCCTATAACTCACTTGTGAATAATAGTAATGAAAAAGTCACAGTTTGATTACAGGTGTTATTATGTGCCTAATTGCGGTGAAATTAGAGCCACTTTATGAGCAAGTGTGTTGAAAATAATATAAAACTGCAGCAAAATCTTCAATCTTAGATTAGATTTTTAGAGGAGTAAATCATGTTCAAATTAGAAAAAAAAAAATATGTCAGGAAACTTCATTATAAATGTGAGGGTTGGGTCTGAGCAAAAACATAATAGGATAAAATTTTCTCGATAGAAAATCGTCACAAAGTTACCTCTAATTTTCAACAATTTTGGTTTGTATTCTATTTTGGTGCATATTACTGAACCATAAACTACATAAATATTATCACTCATGTATAACCTAGGGCTGACTCTGAGAAAATTTTCAAAATATTTTCTAATTTAAGAGATAATACACTCGAAATAATTTGGCGCTTACTACATTTTTAATCCGCGTAATGCGCCGTCTTCCGTCTCGCGGGACGCGAGCTTGAGACATCAGTTTGTTTCACCGATCGGCGATCAGCAGCGTTGCCAGACCGTACCAAAAAGTACGGTTTTCCGTACTATTCGTCACACAATCGTACCACAACCGTACCTCAGTGTAGACCGTACCTTTTCGACACTAGTGATTTATTTTCACTACAAAGGGTAAAAAATAAAATTAAACTTGTAAAATATTTACAAATTCGTGGTAAGTTTAATTATTATTTTACGATTACATTCTGTTGAAAAAGTAATAGAATATAATGAGACATACTTCCTTTAACTTTCTGTCACATATGACACTAAAATATGGACACAACACTTAAATCACATTACTTAAATGGAATTTTCTTAGTTCTTAAAACATTATTTTCATTTTTTTTTTGACAAACAACTTGTTTTCGCTGTAGAATGTGAGTAGACGCATGAGAGAGCAGACGCAAGCGTGCAGAGTCAGAAAGAGAGAGAGAACAAAATTCTAGCATAACAGAACTAGATCAGTTTTTTTTCTTCGAGTTGCATTTGATTCGAACTTCGGTTTACAAAGTCGTTTTAGACCTAAAAATATCAAATTACATTTAAAATATTTACCGGTATAATAATTAAATTAACAGGCTCATAGATAACACACTATATAATAACGCGCGTATTTTTGAAAGCGCGTATTTTACGTATGGGCCACAACAATATCTTTATATCTGTATTAAACTGTAATATCGTATTAAGTTTCTGACCGGTATGTAAACAATAGAATTATACGCGCTTGTTTAAAAACAATAAAATAAAACAATACTTTTTGTTCCTTTAAATATAGAGAATAGTATCGCTTCAAAATCAAAATCAAAATCAAAGCATTTATTTCAAGTAGGCCAGTTACAGGCACTTTTGAATTGTCGAAACAAAAATTTAAAGTAGCTACAGTCCCAGTCACAAGACATAAAAACTGTGAAAGTACTGTAGTTGCCCATTCCCTAGCGTAGATCTCTATGGAGAAGAACGGGCAAGAAACTCCATGGACACTCTTTTAAATCAAAATATTGTTACAAAATCTTGGTTACATCATTCATGTTGAGATGGTATATTATGTGAGAACAATGTAGCAAGATGTGCACGTTAAAAGTGTCCATAGCAAAACAAAAATAAAATACAACTCAAAAACAAAATATTTATTTCAAGTAGGCCATTAATTAATTCAAATAAACCATGGCGACTAAGAGATGACCAGTCACAACTGACAGCGCCCGTTCACGAACATGACGCATGGATCAGCACCATTCAGCTCAACCATTTTGAAGGGAGCTAAATGGTCCGACACACGCGCCACCATCAGCGAGACATTTGAGAGAGCATGACATACTCTCAACCGCCAGGGCACATTCTAGTCAAGAACTGCCGTAGGCTTTCAGTGAATGATAGCTTTCTAGTACATAGTACTCACACAATATGGGCTATGCGATTATATAATACTAACATTGAATCTATACAATGCAAAGATAGTTGTACAATCTTCAGCAGCTCCAACAATAATAATGATTTATTCTGCTATCATTGCATCAATGCTATCAATTTTTGCGCCCCTGTCCTTGTGGAGCAGGACCAGCATTGAGCCAAGCATTTTTATCAGCGATATAATCGCTCAACTTGTAATATGCTTGCTTACATAGTGTGCGTTTAATGCATGTTTTAAATTTCGTCTCATTCAGTTCAAGAATACTTTGTGGAATTTTATTATAGCATCTCAAACAGTACCCCATGAAAGATGAGTCTACTTTAGCGAGTCTAAAGCCTGGCTGAACTAATTGGTCCCTATTTCTAGTACTGTAGTTATGTCTGTCACCTCTTTTACCAAAAAGATGCAATTTTTTTCTGACGTACATTATGTTTTCGTAGATGTATTGACAATGTACCGTCATGATGCCAATATCCTTAAACAGCTCTCTTAGAGAATCGCGCCTACGAAGATTATATATATGGCTCTAATGGCTCTTTTCTGCAGAATAAATATAGACTCAATATCTGCAGCTCGTCCCCATAGCAAAATACCGTAAGACATTATACTATGGAAGTAACTAAAATAGACCAGTCTAGCGGTATCTACATCAGTAAATTGGCGGATTTTTTTAATGGCATATGCTGCTGAACTTAGCCGCCCCCCCCGCAAGAGATGTTAAATGAGAACCCCATTGTAGCCTTGAATCAAGCGTAATCCCCAGGAAAACCGTTTTATCTACGAATTCAAGTTTCTCATTATAAAATTTGCTTCATATCTGAACTTCCTCATCACATTATTCCTATGATAAATTATAAACATTTTTTTTTAATCATTGCATCATTAACTAATTTAATGACTTTACTTCATTCTATAATTGATTTATAAATTAATTTTTGTTCGATATTGGCAATCGGTAATATTTATTTAATTAACACTTAAAGCACAAAAAAACAGAGGCGGACTTAATGCCATAGGCATTTTCTACCAGTCAACCTTTAGCTGACGCAGAGACAAGCAGTGGTAGTTGTGTAATTTCTGAAAATCTGAGAATAACAAAATGAATTAATGATCTACTATACCATATCCCTTTGATAATTCGATTCCCTATCGTTTTTTTCCAACCTATGGTCGCACACAGCCAACCAGGAAGAAGAAGAAAAAAAAAAGACTGATCTAGTTCTTGCAGAAGTATGGCCGACCCAACCGTACCTTGAAGTTAAAAACCGTACCTTTTCAGAAAGCCAGTCGTACTTTTTTGGGAAAACATTCTGGCAACACTGGCGATCAGTAGCCCTCGCTCTGTTGAGACGGGCACTCTATGTCACTTTGCTCCGCGCCTAGCCGCCCTTATTATTTTCATAATATTACTATTTTTTTGCTGAGTAACATGGCTAACAAGAAAAATACAGTAACCAAACGGAAGAAGCGAGAAGTAAAGCAGTTGAACACTCAATTTATGGCTGATTGCCGTAGTCGAAAGTACTTTTGTATTTTTTACGTGCCTAAGCGCATAGTAAACTCAAAATAAACGGATGATTGATTTGATCGTGCATTATTTTGTGTGAAATTATTGAATAGTCAAACGAACTTACCTGTAAGTGAAGTTCGACGGTAATTATGCTTGTTGTTGTGTTGTTCGAAGATGATTAGAAAAACTAGTGTAGTCTCGGCTTTACTCTAGGACGTCACATATATTTTAAAGATTAAAAAAGAAAAAATCTTATTCCTGAACGCAACTTACAGCATTCCCAGTTGTCTCTGTAACATATATTTTCATTAAGTTCATAGCGATTTATTGGTTTTACAACATAGGGTCCATGCTCATATAACTATATAGCATGGAAAATCTGGGTCGGGTGGGACTAATCATCTTCGAACAACACAACAACAAGCATAATTACCGTCGAACTTCACTTACAGGTAAGTTCGTTTGACTATTCAATTATACTTGTTGTTCGTGTTGTTCTCGATGATTAGAAAAACTAGTGTAGATGTTTAAAGACCAGTTGTAAAATCAATAAACATTTATTTAAAAACAATTAACACATTATTTAAGGTTTCATAAAGACCACTTTAGTTACTTTAATAACTAAGGTAGCATTTTTACAATTAGGGTTTAATCACTTTCAGTGTTATTAAAAATTGCTTCAGAGAAGCTTCTAATATTTACTACAGGTCTATTATAAAAGATGTTTTATTTTCGGCCATGAGATTTTCATAAATCAATCAAATCCACGAATTGAGGAAAAAATCTCTCATTCTTTCGTGAATGTAAGCCTGATTTCTTGTGCACGCAAAATGAATTGCCATATTATAATCAACATGGGGTCTCAAAATTTGCATTTCGGTTTCGTTCTGAAAACATGTCACATCAAAGCATAAATAACATAATACGTTAATTGTGAAAAATAAGTGTTTTTGCACCATTCATATTTTATATTATTCACATAGATATCTTTTTCGACTAACTATTTGCAAGTGTAACGATTGCTATTTCTGAATATTGTACTTCTGAACGAATAAATCAAAAAACATTTTATAGGTTTGACAGTTTCCAGGTTAGGTAAACATCATCTCCACAACTTGTCATAACTGTCACAAAACGTCAAAACAAAAACAAACATTATTATTGTGTGCTTGCACTCACTAAGGAAAAATATCATTTTATTCTATTTAGGGGTAAATTTTCCAGCCTTTCTAAAAGGTACAGTTTATGGACGGAGTCCCATACAAAAAAATATTACGTCTCCTTTAGCAAGAGTGTCGAACCATCTGCTCGTCTAATATTATCTAACCCCGTTGCTGATATTGTTGCATGGCGGGTACTGTTCCATGCCTTTTTTGATCAACGGTTGCTTGTCCTGGAGCTTACGGATATAAATGGTTTCTTTGTAAGTAGGTACTTAGTATATAAACAAAATTAGTAGTCTGGTAAACCTGGTAAAATTTACAATAATTAACCACAGCTGTAGCTTAGCTGGGCATACTCTTATTATAGAGTTAAAGAAAGGGGCAGTTAAAAAAGGTTGGCATTGTTTTGGCCCTGAAGATTTAATCAACTTGTCAATCCTACTAATCGTAGGTAATAACTACTGTTTTGTATGATCATTATATTATTGATATTGATTACAGGAATTGTTTGCACCCTTTGAACTATGACTTACAGTAATAAAGTTACAGCTTTTTTGGTAGCAGCTTGATTAATAAAACTGAAAACATCCCAAGTTTTATTATATTTGGGCTTTGGAGGTCTTAACCTAGAAAAGCCTCTGAAAAATAATTTTGATCATCTGTGTATCTATTTATGATCCTTTAATTAAAGAATCAAAAAACTTTAATTAAATCTCAAATTGAGATACTGAATAACCTCAGCAATGGTAGGCTTGATATGCTTATTATATTATTTGAATTACAGTATTGTCCTGGATGACATAATTGGAGGTGAATATTGATTCAGTGTACTTTTATTTGCTGAACTTATATACTTAACTGTTGATATTATGATATCAACAGTTTCTTTACTACTTCCAAAGACTATAAATGTTTTCCAGATAATTCTCCTGCCTTCAATTCCAGTTTCTTGTAAAGTGGGTGTAACAATCTAGAATTCTGCAGAGTGAGGAGATTAGAGATCTCCTCACTCTGTGTGGTTGAACATTAACAGGTTCCTGTATCAACAATCTATTAAATAATGGGAACCATGACTGAGTAACCCAACGGGGAACTACTATAATATGTAATTATCTTTTCTATAGTTTTAGGAACCATATAAAATGGTGGAAAGCATGGAATAATTGATACTGAGAGCAATGCAAGGTTAATGTATTGACCGCTACAGTCCATGGATCTGGGTGCCATGTATAAGTAGGTATGATACTTTGTTGGTTTGTGATACAATAAACCAAATAACAATATATTCTTTGATAATTTAAATCACTTGTTTCCCAATCTGTGTTCTCTAGTTCCTTTTTAGGCTCGTCTGCTATCACAGTATCTTTGGTATTTATGTAAGTAGCAAAAAAACCATAAATTTCTAGATTCACACTATTGCAAAAAATTCTAGAAATTTTATTGAACTCCTTATCTATTCATGTATGATAATGCAATCATATCAGTTATATGATTTTATGGGATTGTTTGAACTGGTCATGTTTATAGACCATAATTTGAGATTCAGTATACATTTACTATTTAATGTAGTGTTAATATTATAATTATCAAGTAGGTACTTTGTTCACAGTCCCATACTTATGTTTGTCCAGCACAAACATAATAAATTTCTATTAACTCGAGTTAAAAAACCAACTTTAATTTGACTTTTATGAATTAACTCATTTATTAACAGTGATGTTAGGAGTTATGTTCTTAGTATTGAAAAACTAAGCCTAGAATATTAGTGTTGTCTAGGTTTGAAATCACATTTCTCTATGTAATTATAAATCCAATATTTTCCAATAAATTGGCTGTTGATTGCATGTTTTCTAAACATAAAGCTATTTCTTATTTATGGAAAAAACATCTCTTTAATATGTGAATGATATAAGGCCTCTCTCTCTTAGGGGAGCTATATTTGTGTAATAAGCATCTATAAGATGCAATATGACAAGTAAATCATTTGTCTGTAAAAGTTTGCACATTATTCAGTTTCAACTTGAAAGAATTCAGTCTAAACAAAAATATTTCATTTCTGTAAATTAAAGATAAAAATGGAAAGTTCCATTTATCTAGAGCCAGGAAAATTGGTTATATGTAATAGTTTAGTTTCCAATCACATACATCTGCCCACCTGTCAGGTAATTTGTGATGGGATGATTTCTCCTGGCCTCCCACGTTCTGTCTGCTGCCGGTGCCTATGATGACGCCCCCCTCCCTTTTCCTCTTCACTTCTGTCCAAGGAGGGCCCCGCCAGTTTGAAGTTTTATGAATGTTAGTTCACTCATGTATTCGCGCGTAGTGGATTGTTGCCCACTCCTTCTCATAAAGAGGCCTGTGTCCCAGCAGTGGGAACATTAATAGGCTGATGATGATGATGACCCATGCACTCTGTCTAGGAGTGACTGTTTTTTGCTTCAGCAATCATTCATTCTTGAACAGATCATTTAACAAATTTTTCATACATTAAGACAGAAGAAAAGCACAAGCTGTTCTTATTTTCTCAGCAAGAATTACAGCAAAAAGATGTGTTTTTGTCTCTGATTGTAACAACAAATCTGTCATGCCATTGTCTTGGTTAATTATCAACAATATGAGGGCTCTACGTCCCGTTGTATCTAGAAGTTTCGAGTCACATAAAAATTAAAGCATCATTTAACTTTTTAATGATGTCTTGCTTTCATCCCTGAGCATCCTTTATACACATTTGAAGGCATGAGCCAAAACATGCTAGGGCAGTTGAATTGGTCTTGACTTTTGGATTCACCTCAGCGCTTACCTCAATTGGGTTTTTACAGGTGGTAACATTTGTTACTAGGTTGGTTGTTGGTTTGGTTTATTGATTAGAGAATTGTGGTTTTCATCTTTGATCTATCTTTTCCTTCATATTCCATCTTTGAGCTGTCTGTTTATGTAATTCCTCTCCTACTTTCTCCGGCTGTGGATCCACACCTAATATTTCAAACACTTGATTATCTAATAATTCCTCACCACTATTCCTCACCACTTGTTTATCAATACAAGCACTGCGTTTTAACCTTTGCATCTGGTTGAACCAATCTCAGTTCCAGGCAATAATTCTCAACCAACAACGGGAGGATATTTTCTAGTGACTGTGGAGGGACATTTTTACTGTCCTGACCCCTGTTAGGAGACCTCCTGAAATGTGTTATTTCAACTTCTGGAAGAGATACATATTACATGTTGTAAAAAACAACATTACACTTTATAACCATGTAAGTTCCCGCAGAACTTCCCTTGAAGGTCATTTTAGAACAGTAAACCGCGTGTGTTCCTAAAGAACACCCCCCAGGTTGCTAACTTCACGACAAAGCCATTGTAGACCACGTACGCCCCCACAGGACGTCCCACAGGCCAGGCAAGTCGTTTACGATATCTATTTTGGATATCGTGGACCAAGATCACGCTAGTAGCTTACAGTGAAGATCACTTAGGACTCACTGCACGTTTTGGCGCCAATGTGACAGGCACGCCGTTAGTTGCAAACTCGTGCAAAGCGCAAGGCACAAACAACTTGAAAACCACATGTACAATGTTTTCGATTTAGATTTAGCAATAATTTGCACATAATAACAGAGCCCCAGGCCCTCGATTCCAATTTATTCTTCTGCAGGAGGCAAAGCGAATCAAGGAAACACAAAGTGAAGCCATCTTTTGTCCTTACCTTTATCCCTCGAAACCAGAGTTAAATATTTCCTACGCTTTACGATTCTTCAATTTCTTCAAAAACTTTGATTTTGTCGACACCGACTTTCTTTTTCCCATTATAGGGCACTTTTTAAACTAAAAACAACAAAATTAATCGGGAAAGGTGACGCCATAACTAGACATAAAATCCGAATGAAAATATATGTTACAGAGACAACTGGGAATGCTGTAAGTTGCGTTCAGGAATAAGATTTTTTCTTTTTTAATCTTTAAAATATATGTGACGTCCTAGAGTAAAGCCGAGACTACACTAGTTTTTCTAATCATCGAGAACAACACGAACAACAAGTATAATGATAATTACATACAACGTTGGATGCGAGTCGCCGTTGACCGGTCAATGTGACAACACTTGGGGGAGGCCTATGTCCAGCAGTGGACGTCTTTCGGCTGATACAACCCGTACGAATTAACTATTATGTACTTAGGTATATTATTATAAATTAATAACATTATGGTAGTTATTATTAAAAGAGATTTGTTTTATTACTTGTAGATGCTGTCTACGACGCATTCCCTCAATCACTCAATCTTCATCTTAGATCTTCATTCAATGTTATTTTATTCTATGTTCACTCTATACATTCAATACATTCATTCATCATCTTGCAAACAGCTCCGTCGCAAAGAAACGTTTTTTTAAAAAGTTATATAATTTGTTAAGGTTTTATTAAACCTCTGAAACGAAAATATCTTTGTTTGATTTATCGCAAACAAGATAATAAAATAAAATAAAAATAAAAAAGCCTTTTAATTCTATTTGCTATTAAAACTACGTAACAATAATAAATTTAATCAAAGTCCTAATCATGCGAAATTAGAATTGATTATTTGAGAAAAATAACAAATTAATTTAAATTAAATAGTCCATAATGAATTGATTAAAACATGCAAAATTATAAATCAAACAAGATAAGTAGGTACGGTAGAAGGTAGGTAGTAGATGGGTAGTAGGTAGGTCTGGTCGGCTAGTAAAGATTTTAAATAGACGAGGGCCCTAAAATGGCCGCTTTAGCAGAATCATAATATGAATCACGTTAAAAAATATAATAAAATTAATGTGATTCCGAACACTCGCTTGTTTCTTCAAAATAATGCACTGTGGCATCGTAGCATCAAACAATCATCATCATGAAACGATTTTAATTTTGTTTTTTATTAGAAAGGTGAATTAGTCGGCAGTGCTCTTAGCTATGTTTGATGAAAATTGGTCCAATATGGCCGCTGACACAAATTGGCGGATTACATTTTTTTTTTCAATTCCCTCGATATGGGTATCAAATGAAAGGGCGTGACTAGTAGAAAACTTGTTAAATTTACACAATCCAAGATAGCCGCCAACACAAAATGCGAATGAATTATCTTTTTTTTCAATATAGGTATCAATTCATCAAATGAAAGATTTTGACTATTACCTACAATAATGACTATATTCAAAGGGAATAAGGAATATTAGCTAAAAAAATGAGACACGGAAAGTGGAGTGATGACTGGTTCCTAGAACTTAACTATAATCAATTATTTTCTATTTAACTTTAATCTTAATATATATAAATCTCGTGTCACAATGTTTGTCCTCAATGGACTCCTAAACCACTTAACCGATTATAATAAAATTCGCACACCATGTGCAGTTCGATCCAACTTGAGAGATAGGATAGTTTACATTTCAATTTATGAGACGCAGACGAAGTTGCGCCGGTCAGCTAGTTACATTATATATTGGAGGGTTTTTTAAATTTTTAATTTAATTTTACTTGTTCGTATTACATTATATTTATATTTTCACACAATAATAGAAAAAAAAACTTTTCCCCCATACTTAGAACTGAAACTCAATTTTTTTTTCTTTAAACCCATACTTGGGGTATCTATGGATATGGTATTGAGGTTTTTTTATATGTTTTTTTCTAGAGACACTTCCAAAGTGGTAAAATGTGTGTTCCCTCCCTGTAACTTTTAAAATAAGAGAATGATAAAACTAAAAAAATACACTGGACAGTAAATAAACCGAGCCACCCGCTACCTAGGCACTCTAATTAGATTTTCTCAAAAACTAAAAAACCTACAATTATCAAAATTGTACCTACAGAAAGTGCGTTTCATGGTGATTAAGATGAAAGGAAACTCATTGGGTTTAATCAATATTTCAGTGTTAATTAAGGATTTTACAAAGAAGAGTCGTTCTCCAGTCGTGACAATCGTTAGTAACTAATGATAAAGTGGAAAAAAAAATTAAAGCCATAAACAAAGATAAAATAAAAAAAAAGTTTTTGATCAATATTCCGTATTCCCTCCCCTTGCTCGGATAACTGCCACCATCCTTGTATTCATCGACCTTACGAGCCTGACGATAAAATCTTGAGGAATTGTATTCCACTCCTCTTCAATTGCGATTCGCAGCTCTGGAAGCCTTGTTGGAGCAGGTACCCGGGCTCGAACCCGACGTTTCAGCTCATCCCATAAGTGTTCTATCGGAATCATGTCCGGGCTTCGAGCTGGCCAGTCCATCGTACGAATGCTGACGTCGCGTAGATGCTGGGTCACCACATGAGCAACATGAGGCCGTGCATTATCATGCATCAATTGCATATCCTGTCCGATATATCCTGCGTAGGGTACCACATGGTCTGCGAGGATTTCAATAATGTAGCGATGAGAAGACAGTCCACGTGTACGGCCCGTTGGTTCGATGAATACTAACGCTGTATGTGCTGTTAACGAGATGCCGCCCCAGACCATTACAGATCCTCCTCCATAAGCAACAGTTTCCTCGATGCAACACTGAGAATAACGTTATCCAGGGCGACGATATACTCTCTGACGTCGATCACTTCCATGTAGACTCACCCTGGTCTCATCAGTGAAGAGTACATTACTCCACTGCTCTAATGTCCAATCCCTATGCTCTCGAGCAAATTCAAGTCGTGCTCGACGGTGTGCTACCGTTAATGCTGGGCCTGTTGCAGCTCTTTTTGGGGTCAGGTTCCATTCAGCAAGTCTCCTTCTGACGGTATCTGAACTTATGACCACTTGGCGTTCGTCACGCAGACTTTGTTGGACTTGAACTGCGTTGATGTGGCGATTTCGCAGAACAGTAAGGTGGATATAACGATCATCTGCTGCAGATGTAGCCCTAGGTCTGCCCGTACCTGGACGGCGATCGAATGCTCCAGTCTCTAGGTATCGTCTGTAAACTCGTTGCACCGAAAATCTGCTGATTCGAAGCCTTCGAGCGACTTCACGTTGCGCAATGCCTGCTTGAAGTAAAGCTACAGCTTGGGCTGCTTCCTGAGGTGTTGTATCCATGAAAAAAGTTGCAAAAACACACGCGTCTGAGCAAACGATAGACAAAAACTAAAGAAATGATAAGAAATATCCGACTACCCTCATTGTAGAGAAAAAGAACGCTAATTTCAAACTCTGGTGAAAACAGAGCAAATCGTTAGCATTGTGTTTGTTGCTTGATTACAATGTGAGTTGACGGTACTTTCGGATTAATTTATAGTCGTTTTAATCACCATGAAACGCACTTTTTGTAGGTATAAATTTGATAGTTGTGAGTTTTATACTTTTTGAGGAAATCGAATCACAGTTCCTAGGTAGCGGGTGGCTCGGTTTATTTGCTGACCAGTGTATATGATGTACATTATCATGTAAATTTCCACCGAAAAGTGGTTTGAACGACATCTAGTAAGTATTTATACATCATAAACTGTTTACCGCAATTTACCTTACATTCAATCAATTCATTTTTGAGTTGCTGCTTCTTCCCTTCATGGGCGAGTTCGACTCGCAAATGGTCGTTTTTTATTAAATTGTAAAATATATAATATTTGCTTTCAAGTTTTTATGTAAACAGGTGCTTGACATTCTTGAAGGTCAATTATTGCGCTTAAATTATTACATTCAATTATTGCACCTGTACGTCCAAGAAAATAGCCTCATGTAAATGAAGCTTCAGTGTTTTTGAATAAAACTAATAAACAAACATTAATATGATGATTATACGATATTTCTAACGATCGTTTCTTATTTGTAGCATAATTAAAAACCAATTTAGGGTTCTGATTATTAAATCGAATGTACCTGCAACGTAAGAAACGTTTATAATTCCGTATTCCGGAATTTATATTTTTTTCAACTTTCTTACTACAGAATCAAATGCTAACTAATGTTGAAAAGTAGATTACCAAAATGGCTTAACAAACGTCAAGATATCCCGGTTTACCGAAAAAAAATTACCACCTATTTAAGAAGTGGCGTCCAACCATTGAATCCTAATAATTATGCATTCCGATGTCTACAATGAATACCTAGAAAACTAAGATGAAATGGAATACTTACCTACTCAAAACTTTTATTTCACGACATACAAACAACATAGAAATGCATTGAAGGTGTTAAAAAGTTAACTAAAAAAAAAGAAGAAAATAAAGTGGTTTCATCTATCTATGTTGCATACTTGCATATACTCAGCTCAATGACTTCAAGTACGCGAGTTCGGTCCCGCGCGTCGCGCATCGTTGCGCCGCGCCGCCCGTGTTTGATAAACGCACTAATGCGGGTGTGGCGAGACGCGCGGGGGAATTTAGATTTTTTCCTGGCGTTAGGCCCGCTCTTAAGTGATGCCAATGATAATATTGATTGGATTCAAGTTTCCGAGAGTATTTACTTATTTTGTAACGTAACACAAGCAATGTTTTCCTACATGTTGCGCAATTTTGATTAATGCATGCTAGGTTGTCGATGATCAATCATACTTGGACAGCGCTAGTAATAACAATGAATGGACCAAGATAGTGTAGGCAGGATGCATATTTAACGTAGGTAATGAAACGGGTGTGCAATAATACTTTCTTCTGGTATATTCACAATGGTTATTTATTTGAAGTGCGCAAATACTGTAACCTTATTGGTAACTACAGCTTTGTAGGCCAATAAAATTAGCTTAACCCGGACATAATTCATAAACTGCAAGTTTTTTCTTTTTTTTCGGATATTGTGTTGAGTATCAAATGTAAATGAATACCGTGTCGTTAAAAGTCCGGGGTGGTAACTTTTTTTATTAGAAATCATACGATTTCATTGATTGCCAAACTTTAACGTAAAAGTAAAATACGTAACCAAAAACCTTGTTAGTATAATTTTCAGCTGTAGTCAAATGCTACCACCTGATATGAAAATTAAACAAAACCTAAATTCGTTTATGTGTTTTTTTTACCAGTATTCATTTTGTGCATATATATCGTTAAGCAAAAATAATAACTACGATGTTATGTTTGTGCTAAGCTTAATGGAGTATTTATAGATACATAACACAAAAATGAAACATTATTTTTTAACGTTTAAAGAAAAAGTTATTTCTCAATAGTTAAAAATCGTAACTGTGAAATTTTTGTTTAATTATAATTTTTTGTGCTCTACAATCATGTTTTAATCAAAATTATACAGTTTAATGACACGTTTTTGACATTTTCAAAAATATTGAAAATACGCGCGAGCGACCGGAGAGAACGGGGCGGCGGGCGCAGGCGCGGGGCGGGGAGACACAGCGGCGTCGCGTTCTGCCACCGCCCGCGCGCCGGCGCGCCGCTCGATACCTCATCATAACTTCATTTCGTCGTTTGCGTGCGCGCGAGATTTCTATTGAAAAAATGGAGTTCCCTAATTGCAAGATTTGCCAGTGCGCTTTAAACTTCGATCTAGTTGAAGAAGGTGAAAAGGGACAGAAAAAGTTAATTGCTGCCAGTAAAAGGCGTAGGGATGATATATTTTTAATTTTTGAAGAAAATTTAACATTACACAGTAAGTGCAGAGCGGTGTATACCAATGAACGTTCTAATTAGTGCTGAGAAAAACCAACTAAACCAACAAAGGGCCTAGAAGGTCATTCTCCTTCTCGCACAGTTTTAATGTGCAAGTGAGAAAGAATGACTTTCTAAGCCAATTTAATTATATTATTTATTTACACAGTTATACGTGACACTAAGAGTGTTACGTATACGTAGGTTATTTTATTTGAGACATTGTTAATTGATTTGAAATTTAAATAAATGAGACTGGAAGGCTTGGAAGGACGCGCACATATGTTCGCTCATGCGTGGTGGTAGATCTTCACTCAACACGCCTTTTTTTTTCATTTTGTCTTTAAATTCCCTTTCAGCGAACGCATGCACTCCAATACTGCGCGTCATTCAAATACTTCTATAAACGTTTAACCGGAGACCGTATTCGTGGTTTGTATTTGTGTCGTCTTGTGTGCTTTCTAAGAGTGCTGGATTCCCTACGACTTTCCTGCAAGAGAGTGATGGGGTCATCGGGTTGGAGGAGGGTGGACCTTGGGCGTCGGATCCTAGATATCGCGGAGGGGACATAACTAGCTGCTGAAACGACTAACGGGTTAGGGTGTTTTTCGGCCCTATCGAAAAAACCCTTAGTGAGTCGCTTCATACACTGCTGGATGGTGGGGATCTTGAGGTCAACATGAAGTTGCTCATTCCTAACGTACCATGGGGCTCCCGTGGCCTTACGTAAAAATCGGTTTTGGAGGGTCTGCATCCTATGAAGGAGATGGGGTTTGGCGTGCGCGAACACGGGGCACGCGTACGTCATGATGGGCCGAATGCACGCGATGTAAATGCGCAATTTGCACTTGAGTGACAATTTGCTACGTGCATTCAGCAAGCAGTGGAGCCTACCGAGAGCGAAGGCGGCACGCGAACGTACCGTCTTGATGTGCTCACCGAATCTTAGCCGCCTATCGAGAATGACTACTAAGTATCTGGCATGCTTCTCCCAGGGGATCGGCTTGCCGAACATGGTTATCGGACTAGGGGATGGTGGGAATCTTACGCGGGGGCTAGAGAAAAGTACCGCCTGACTCTTATCGGGGTTGACCTCGATTCTCCATTTCCGGAACCGATCGCCTAAGGCTTTGGCGGAGTTTTGGAGAATACGGCAGGTGTTGGATGGACTCCTACCAGAGTAGTGGATGGCCGTGTCGTCGGCGAACAAGGCTAGCTGGGCTGCTCTACTCTTAGGGATATCGCTGGTGTAAAGCGTGAAGGCTAGTGGGGATATCACCGATCCCTGTGGGACGCCTGCACGCATCGGATGAGGGGATGAGAGTGCACCATCAATACGGTATTGGAATGTGCGGTTCGACAAGAAGTTTCGTAGATAGTACGAGACGATCTGGCACACCGAGCTGATATAGCTTGTATATCAGCCCGTTGTGCCAGACCTTGTCGAATGCCTTCGCGATATCGAAGAACAAGGCACCGGTCATCAGTCCCCGCTGGAAGCGGGCACCGATGTGCTCGACTATGCGGTGCACTTGTTGAACGCAGGAGTGTTGAGGTCTAAAACCAAACTGCTCTGCCGGAATTAAGCTCTTAGCTTCGGCGAAATCTTTGAGTCGCTTATAAATAAGTCTCTCATAGATTTTACCTAACACGTTGAACAAACTAATGGGCCGGTAACTACTCGGCGAGGACTTGGGCTTACCCGGTTTGGGAATGCCTATTACTGTGGCCTGTTTCCACGCTTGTGGGAACACGTTATTGGCCATGGCGCTATTGAAGATAGCGGTCATTAGCACTATAAGGGCTGGGGAGAAGAGTTTGAATACCCTATTGGTGATTCCGTCTGAGCCAGGGGCTTTCCTATGTTTAAGGCCCTTGATTATATCCTCTACCTCTTCAGGGGTGACTGAGGGTAGGGGATTATCAGGATCTTCTACGGGGGGTAGCGAGGTCCTGCGTTCGACTTCAGCATCCACCTCGGCGAGGTGGGCTGGGTCTACTGGCTGGGTACTGGGGGAGCATTGCTCTTCAAGACTGTCGGCTAGGCATTCGGCTTTGTCGACGTCGTCGAATGCGACGGTATTATCGGGGCGCGTGAGGGGAGGCATGGAGGCAACTTTAGAGGAAGATTGCATTTTCCTCTGAAGTTCCCAGAATGCCTGGTGGGTCGGTTCGAGTTCGCTGAGCATCTTGTCCCATTGCTCGTCACGAAGTTTTTTGATGCTTCTGCTTACTTTGCGTTGTAAACGGCGCATAAAAACTTTGCTACTCGCACAGGGAAAAGAAGTATAAGCACGGACGGCTGCGTTCTTCTCGGTCAGCAGGTCACGTACATCGTCCGGGAGTTTCCAACGGTGGCCATCCGCTGGAACAAAATCAAAATCAAAATCAAAGCATTTATTTCAAGTAGGCCAATAACAGGCACTTTTGAATTGTCGAAACAAAGATGAACATTTAAAGTAGCTACAGTCCCAGTCACAAGACATAAAAACTGTGAAAGTACTGTAGTTGCCCATTCCCTAGCGTAGATCTCTATGGAGAAGAACGGGCAAGAAACTCCATGGACACTCTTTTAAATCAAAATATTGTTACAAAATCTTGGTTACATCATTCATTTTGAGATGGTAGATTATGTGAGAACAATGTAGCAAGATGTGCATGTTAAAAGTGTCCATAGTAAAAACAAAATAATTCATTCAAATAAGCCATGGCAACTAAGAGATGACCAGTCACAACTGACAGCACCCGTTCACGAACATGACGCATGGATCAGCACCATTCAGCTCAACCACTTTGAAGGGAGCTAAATGATCCGACACACGCGCCACCATCAGCGAGACATTTGAGTGAGCATGACATACTCTCAACCGCCAGGGCACATTCAAGTCAAAACTAAAGTAGGTTTCCAGTGAATGATAGCTTTCTAGTACATAGTACTCACACAATATGGGCTATGCTATTATATAATACTAACATTGAATCTATACAATGCAAAGATAGTTGTACAATCTTCAGCAGCTCCAACAATACCATTTAATGCTATCAAGTTTTGCGCCCCTGTCCTTGTGGAGCAGGACCAGCATTGAGCCAAGCATTTTTATCAGCGATATAATCGCTCAACTTGTAATTTGCTTGCTTACATAATGTGCGTTTAATACATGTTTTAAATTTCGTCTCATTCAGTTCAAGAATACTTTGTGGAATTTTATTATAGCATCTCAAACAGTACCCCATGAAAGATGAGTCTACTTTAGCGAGTCTAAAGCCTGGCTGAACTAGTTGGTCCCTATTTCTAGTACTGTAATTGTGTCTGTCGCCTCTTTTACCGAAAAGATGCAGATTTTTTCTGACGTACATTATGTTTTCGTAGATGTATTGGCAATGAACCGTCATGATGCCAATATCCTTAAATAGTTCCCTTAGAGAATCGCGCCTACGAAGATTGTATATGGCTCTGATGGCTCTTTTCTGCAGAATAAATATAGACTCAATATCAGCAGCCCGTCCCCATAGCAAAATACCGTAAGACATTATACTATGGAAGTAACTAAAATAGACCAGTCTAGCGGTATCCACATCAGTGAATTGACGGATTTTTCTAATGGCATATGCTGCTGAACTTAAGCGCCCCGCAAGAGATGTTAAATGAGAACCCCATTGTAGCCTTGAATCAAGCGTAAGCCCCAGGAAAACCGTTTTATCTACGAATTCGAGTTTCTCTTTATTCAATATTATCTCACAATCACTACTTTTAACATTCGGTAATGAAAATCTTATGCATTTAGTTTTTTTTTCATTTAATACCAAATTGTTTGCTGTGAACCAATTTTGGACCTGAAGTAGGGCATCATTCACGTCATCTAGATTGTTGGCCCGTCTATTTATCTTAAAAATTAGAGAAGTGTCATCAGCAAACAACACCATATTTTGAGATTGGTGTTTCAACAAATAGGGTAGATCATTTATATAGACTAGAAAAAGGAAAGGACCCAATATTGAGCCTTGCGGAACCCCCATTTTTACATTCAAACCCTTTGAATTAACACCGTTTATTTGAACATGTTGTTTTCTATCGCTCAAATAAGATTTTAGCAGGCTAAGTGCAAGTTTACCCAGTCCGTAATGCTCCAGTTTCAAAAGCAATGTGTCGTGATTTACGCAATCGAAAGCTTTGGAGAGGTCACAGAAAATTCCTAATGCGTCTTGGGACTCTTCCCACGCAGCAAATATGTGCTTTAATAGGGTTACACCGGCGTCAGTTGTACAACGTCCCTTGGTGAAACCATACTGTTGATCATGGAAGATTCTGTTGGTGTTAAAATGATAGAGCATTTGATTAAGCATTACTTTTTCAAAAACCTTGCTAAAAACTGGTAACACAGATACAAGTCTATAATTATTGGCATCTTTACTGTCCCCGGATTTGAAAAGAGGTATGACTTTACTGTATTTCATTAAATCAGGGAAAACTCCTTGGTCTACACATAAATTAAAAATTAAAGCTAAGTACGGGGCTATGGTCTCAAGTATAGATGTGCAAACTTTGATAGACATTCCCCATAAATCTTCAGTCAGTTTGATTTTAATTTGCCGGAAAGCTTTAATAACTGTCATGGGGTTAATGTGTTTAAATTTAAATTCAGCCAGGCAGCCAGACACATTCGCCTTTAATAAGCCAATTGAGGCTTCAGGTGAGGAATTAAGAGCCTCCGTAGTTTTTATTGGTATTTCGGTAAAAAAATTAACAAATTCTTGAGCTACTTCCTGATTAGAGCTTTTAAGACCACATGCTGTATCTAATGTAAAAGTATTATTACGTATTTTCTTTCTGTTGGTCTCGTTATTTATAACTTTCCAAACGGTCTTTATTTAATTATATTGAACTTCCCTTGACCAAACGTTCAGGACTGACTGTACGTGCTCTGTGAACGAGTTGATCGCGGCCTCCGTGTCAGCTACAGTCGCGATATTGTCGGGGATTTTGTCCAAGTGAGGGGATTCGGTGGATTTCAGCAGTTCGCTTACTTTCTTCCAATCCGTGATCACTTTGGTGGGATGGGGCTGAGAAGGGTCAGAGTGACCGTTTCTCGGGGTAAACTCTATTACGACGGGTCTGTGATCCGAATTGAGCTCGTCGATCGTCTCCATAGAATGTAATCGCAAGTTTACATTCTTTAGAAGCGCGACATCTAGTACGTCGGATCTGTGATCCGGGTTATTAGGATAGTAGGTGGGACTCATCGGAGCGATGACATCGAAGTTGAGAGAACAGCAGAGATTATATAGGGCATTACAACAATTGTACCTCTGCTGTTTGATACATTACTATTCCACGCGGGGTGTTTAGCATTAAGATCTCCCGCCAGAAGGACGGAGTCACTTAGATCGAAAAGAACTTTGAGGTCATCGCTCATTTCGTTATTCGCGACCGGGGAGCCGGCTCCTGAGGGCGGGATGTAAGCCGATACGATCGTGAGGGTTTGGTGCCCTGTCATGCCCAGCCGGCAGACGGAGACTTCTAACTTGGAAAGAGAAGGGGGTCTAAGGGGATGCAGTACAAGCTAGATTTGTAGTAAATCAGAGTACCTCTTCTGTGACAGCGAGTTCTGTCGTTGCGATCTCATCACGTTGGCCATTTAGGCTCTCGGCGTTAAAGGTCCCTATCCTAAGGGAAGTCGGTTTGAACCTACTGCGGAGAGACTTATCCATAATAGTTTAAGTAGGGGAGGTTCTTCATGGCTTTCTGGATGTCAGGATATCTGAGGTAAACTTCTACAAGAAGATCCCAGTTACCTTTACAGGCCATCGTTTCGTCACGCATTTGTAGAGCACGCGGGGATTGGAATATGGCATAGGTGCTACCTAAAACAAATACGGGATCGGTGGGGTCAAAGTTCGGGGGCAACGGGCGGCTTGCCACTGAAGGTGGAGGAGTGGCCGTAAAATTAAAACACGCGGGGGGAACGGGGTGCGCCCTGGCTGGCGTGGGCGGGCACCTGGGGTCCCGGGGGTGAGGGCGGCCTGAGAGCGCTCTGCGGGGCGCTGGCGGTGCGGCCTTCTGAGATGCGGGTATGGGGGGTGAGGGCATGGCAGGCAATGCCATCAGTGGTGGGATGACCTGTGAAGCAGGTGTTTGGGTAGGCCTCAGAGCCGGGAAATGCGCTTGGTGATTAAGCGCATTCCAGGGGCTGGGGCGTTGGGGTCGGAGTGAGGCAGAGGGGTCAGTAGTGAGAGATGGGCTCTCTCGGTACTGCTTATTGTTGGCCCGTTTCGCCAGTTTGGGGGCCGACGATTTGGGGGCCTTAGGGCATCCGCGGTAGTTGGCGGGATGGCCGGACTCGCCGCATAAAACGCAGCTGGGGGGTTCGGTGCACAGTGTGCGATCTTTGGGGCGAGGGCAGTCAGTGGTGCCGTGGTCACCCAGGCACTTGACGCAACGCGGCTTGCCGAAGCAATTCCTCTGTGCGTGGCCGTACAACTGGCAGCGATGGCACTGAGAAAGCTCGCCAAGTTTGGCGGGCTTCTCAATGCGGATGCCTGAGAGGTTGCAGACTTTGGTTAGCTTGTGGATTGGGTGATGCCCATCCACGCGGTCGCAAATTACGAGCACCATGTTGTATGGTGCCGAGCTAGTGCGACCGCCAACCTTACGGTGCATGCGGTGCACTTTTCTGACGGAAATATTTTGCGCGATAAGGTCGTCTTTAATCTCCTGAGTGGAGATTTCTAGGGGGACATTTTTAACTACTGCTCGGACAGGGATGTCCTCTTGCAGTGCGTGGGTGTGATAGAGGATGCTCCTATCCCGGAGGAGCTTGGTGAGGGAGCGGTAATCGCTTGAAGTTGGGCATTGTACTTTAATGCCGACTTCTACCGCACGAGCGTTTGTATAATTGTTTTTACGCTCGTTTAGCGATTTGGACAATTCTGTCCATTTTCCCTTCTCATGGATGTAGATGGGAGGGGGCGGACCGTTTTGGGGGCATTCGCCGGGGTGGCGGATTGCGATGAGGAGGCAGCCGGGGTGGCTGAGGCCAAGGGGCTGTGCGGACGACTCTGTGTAGAGCCTTTTTTTTTTTTTTTTTTTTTAAGGATGGGAAATCATCAAATGACCCCCCCCACTCTGGGCGGAGCGGGAGGGAGTGTCAGACTCATATTGACTAAAAACCATCCATGTTCCTTCCTCGCCTTTTACGTTCCGGGGCCGCGGTATCTCTTTCGAACAGGCCCGCAACCCCGGCAGGCTTCGGCCCTTGCGGGCCCCTCTCCTTTGCTGACATCTCTTTGAGGCGCGCGTGGAACACGAACGCGCCGTCGACACGGCCTGTCGTCGTCGTTAGACGTCTGTGTAGAGCCTACAGCCAAATTGGGGGAGCGTGAGCCCTGAGTTGCCGGCTTCTTGGCGGAGCTGCTGGCGGGGGCTTTGCCCTTCTTCCCCTTTCTGACGATTTGGTAATCGTCTTCGGAGGATGAGGTGGGCGACGATGTTTCGGAGCAATCCGAATCATTTGAGGCGGGGGTCGCCTCGTTATCAGAGATGTTTGTGTCCATCTCTTCGATCGGGGAAGGAGTTTCCTCGCTGAGAGGGGCCTCTATTGAGGCTTCGGACGCGGACGCGGGGTCAGCGGGGGAATTCAGCGCGTCGCTGAATTCCAAAAGAGTCGAGGGTATTTCCTCGACAACGGTTTTCGCTTCCTTGAGTCGATTGCTCTCCTCGCGGAAGGGGGCGAGAATTTTCGCGTATTTCTCATTGTTGTCCTTGAGGAGGACTTCAATGAGCGCGTCAAAAAGGACGGCCCACTTATTGGGCTGCGCCATTGTCGGCGGGGACTAGATGAGAGTTAAGCTCATGTCCTAAGAAATCCTAGTCCCGAGGAGGTACGTCGAAACGTGAACCCCTCGGGAAGACAGTTCCCCGAAAAACGAACCCACGCAGTGTTTTTCCTAGTGCTATGCTGTGCGAGAAGAAAAACACAAACAAACTCGCCAGCTACACTACTGTCTGATTGGCCAGAGGGGCCTGAAAATAGCTAAAAGCCTATCACTTAACACCTAGCTCCCCGGGTAGGTGCGCCCGGGGATGTGTGGCCTCCCTGAACTTGTGCGAACAGGGAGGTCAGTACCTAAGGTGTGCCCTAAGCTTGTAATCCTGTCGCCAGTCTTATTGTGCGACAGGGCCCTAGGGCCCTTGCGGGACTAGTCCCGCAAGGGGCTCTAGTGCGAAAGGGTAGACACTCCCAACCGACACTAGGTGTGTAGCTGTGAACGAAGTCGAAGACTAGGTTTGACGAGGGAAGCCCCCAAGGCCAAGGTCCTAGCTCCCGATGCCAATGGAATGCCTCACCCTGAAGGGGTCCGGCGGGTTGGATTGGTTCACCACCCTCTTGACTTCGTTAGCACCGTTAGGTTTACCGTCAAGAACCACTATGCACTACGGGACGGCGGGCACGGGGCCTTCGATGCTCGGCGTAGCGGCGGCGAACAAGACGGGGGGCGCGGGGTGCGCGGAGAGTCGGCGGTGGGGAGCCGTACGCTCGGCTGTGCACGCTGCGGCGTCCAGGCGTCGAATGTTTTTTGAAGACAATCTCATGATGTACTTCCTTTTTTATGCCTACGCTCGGTTTACACACACTAATAACGGTTCGAGCGGGAACTGTAGGTACGACGCGAGAGCCGCGAGCCCCGTTGAGCCCCGATTTCGTAAAAGTAAACGGTGTCTATGTGTGTGTTGCTCGAGCGCGCTTTGTATGAAAATTGACTTCTGTACTTATATATTTTGTGGTGCGTCCTCGGTGTCCGATCTAAAAACTTAAATAGGTACCTAACTACCTAGATCTTAATCAACAAAGGAAAAGTTACTTTTGATGTACTAGAAACGTATACAATACAAAACAATAAAAACTACCTACCTATAGTTTTTTTAAGATATTAATTTGGTAAATAAGAGTGATTTTATTTTTCGTATGGAAAGCAGATCACAAAGGTAGGTTTTAGTTAGCACCTCTAAGACCCGAACATTGAATCTCGATTGTTTGTTGTTCACTTTCATTTAGATTGATTGCTTTTGGAGGTAAGTAAATATTTTAGGTAAAAATACTTATCAGTACCTACGTGCTAATATAAAAGAATACAATAAAATAACGAGATACGATCTTATTCTTCTTCTATAATGAAATACTTCGTTGTTCGTATCTCAACCAAGTAGTGTAACAAGACGGTAATATTTACGTCATTTTAGGTATAGAAAATGCGAATCGCTCGGGAACGCACACACACGTGACGGCGTTGTGACAAGCCATCCGCGCGTCGCGTCTCGATACAAACCAATTACGGCTTCATGTCGTACGTAATAACGTCTATATTACAATGTGACTTAATAAATATTTCTATAAATAAATATCCGTGGACTATTATTGTTTAATTTGTTTTCCATAGTATTAGTAATAATTTTTAAGCTTAAATTAAAAACTTTTGAAATAGTTACGTATTTTGGTTCTCCCAAAAATACAAATATTTTTAATTAAAAAAATCCGTAAAAATAATTTGTTTAATTTTATTAAATGGGTTAAAGAAAATAGCGAACTGCCCTAAATAGATTGTTGGGCTGCAGTTATCTATAATGCCTAGTTAAGTAAACCGAAAAATATGAAATGTTGCGAACCCCGTTGATTAATGATAGTCACGGATGACTAATTTGTTTAATTTTGTGTTCTATAACTGGAGTTCAAGTAATATAACATAAAATAAGTATTCAGACAAAGTTATCTATTATGCTGTTGACAAGAAATCTTAATTTCTTAAAATTTCGTTTTTCGTTTTTTTTTTATTGACGCGCATCTCAAAAATGTTTAATTTTTATAAATTACATTATAAATTACACTGCTCTATGTTATAGAAAAAGAAAATTTCAGTTATAGAATTATGTCCGGGTTAAGCTAATTTTATTGGCCTATTGAGCCGTTTGGTCGAAACGCTCGAGTCATGGGGTCCGAGTGCGCGTCTCCTTTTTAAGGAAATCTCCCGGCGACTGATCGTATAAGTTATAAGATATAAAGGTATAAGTTATAAATTCTCCGACAGAGTTTTTCACTTTAACAGCTCAATCTTAGTCAAAAATGTATCGTGTAAGTCCTGCTTTGTCTCAGACAGAGTAAACAATATACGAGTAATACTGGTGTCAAAACCATTTCAAGAGTCAATTACAACTCGTTGGACTCTGAAATGAATAACATGGATTTCCAACTGATCTATGAATATACAGATGCTAATCAAGCTACTAATTATTTTATCAACACTATAATTATCAATATTATACGCTCTCACACGACTATAGTTAGACTCCCAAATCACAAACGCTTACTTAAACCATGGATGACTCCTGGCATGCTTCGCTGCACGCGTAACAGAGACACAATGCATAAACAACTGAAACTGTCACCAGATAATCTTGTCCTAAAAATAACGTATAACAGATATAGGAATTATTGCACTAAAATTATTAAACGTCTAAGAAGGGAGTACGATAGAGCTGAATTGAGTGAGGCTGCCAATGATAACAAAAAGGTCTGGAAAATTATAAAGAGAGTCACACACACGGAAGTTCCAAAAAATCCCACTACTGACTTACTTGTTTCTTCTGCTTCTCCCCAACAATCGACTGATTCTGTTAACGAGTTTTTTGCCGATATAGGCAAAAATCTTGCGAGCGCTTTTACTCACAATACCGGTATCCGAGGCTTACCGCACGTCACTAATGCTACACCTGTGCCACAACACTCGTTTGTAATGGTTGACGTTGATGAGGACGAGGTTGAAGCGCTGCTCATGTCTCTAAAAACTGATGCTGCCATTGGATGAGACAGCATCTCTACTAAATTTCTAAAACGTTATAAAAAGTTGCTTATCCCCCCAATGACATACCTATTCAATCTCTGCCTCAGCACCGGTGTTTTCCCCTTATACTTTAAAAAAGCTATTGTGCATCCTTTACATAAGGGTGGGAATAGAAACTGTGTTAATAATTACCGTCCCATTGCTGTCCTGCCTTCAATATCTAAAATCATGAAACGCATTATAAACAAGAGACTTATTAAATACCTTGAGGAAAAAACCTTTTATCTCCAAATCAATTTGGGTTCCGGCGAAATAAGTCGACGAATGATGCCGTCCTAAACTTAACAGGTCACATTGTCAAAAACATAGATCTATGCAAAAAAGAAAGTAGTATCAATTTTCTTAGACTTAAAAAAGCTTTCGACACAGTTTCTATTCCCAAACTAGTGTTGAAACTAGAAGAACTAGGAATACGAGGCCTCCCACTCCAAATTTTTGCTGACTACCTAAACAATAGGACTCAGTGTGTAAAAATCCATAACTACCTGAGTGGGGAGCTTCCGGTAACATTTGGAGTTCCACAGGGTAGTGTAGTCGGTCCGACGCTATTTTTCGTGTACGTTAATCAGCTGTGTAATCTGCTTCTACGTAATGGGAGAATCTCGGCCTTTGCTGATGACACAGCTCTTACCTTTACTGGCGATTCCTGGGACGAAGCTTTTGGCGCAGACCGGACTAAACCCAGTTCTTAATTGGCTAAATGAAAATCAACTGACCCTCAATACGGATAAAACGAAAATAATCTGCTTTACCTTACGCCAGTCTACACAGCCGCCGATCTCATATTCTTTAATTGCTCACTCAAGCGTCTTCCCAGGCACCGCAGCTTGCTCTTGCCCTATACTCGCTCGCACCTCCACAGTAAAATACCTTGGGGTAACACTTGATGACAATCTGAACTTCTCAGCCCACATAGATCTCCTTACGGCAAGGGTTAGGAAATTGATATTCGTCTTTAAGACCCTTCATCATGTGGCAGAGGCACGGATTGTCAAAAGGGTCTACCTTGCTCTCTGTCAATCACTCCTATCATATTGTGTCTCCGCCTGGAGCGGTGCTCCTAAAACCACAATGCTGAAATTGGAGAGGGCCCAAAGAGCTGTGTTAAAGGTAAGCACATTTCGCACGATACTTTTCCCAACAGAAGATTTATATAAACAATGCAAAGTACTTTCTGTCAGACCAGTCCTATTACAACACAAATATACCCCTTACGTGACCATCACTAAAATACGCAAAGATATTGTTTGTCACCACTATAGATGTAAATACTCATTCACCAAACGATTCCTTTGTTTCCAGGGGCCACAATTATTTAATTAACTCAATAGAAAATTGAGTCTACTCTCTATCCACCTCGTCCGTCAAGAAATCTGTGACAAACTTTTTTCTTACAAATAACTACCTGGACACAGAACGCTTGCTATTCTCTGATAATAACCCACCCTAAACCCTTTCATCGAGAATATAATACACATTCTGCACCGACACAACATAAACCATCACAATTGCACACACACTCACAGAAACACACACACACAAACACGAATAATCCAAATGTTGAATAAATCTAATTATTAAATTGTTTTTTCTGAATTCTGCAATTATGACTTCATGTAAATTTGGTCTTAAAACACTTGCTCTGCCTGCAATTATTTTGTGAAACTAACGGGCGGACTGTACGGGCTTGTACCGCTGCCCTTGATACAAGTTATTTTGTAACTTAGTAAGTAAGGGTGCCGGTTGCAACACCTACCTATTTTGTTTGTTAACTAGCAATAACTCAACTGCTCATAAAATTTTATTATTTTATTTGGTGTTAACATTGTTATTAGAAATTAAAAAAAAAAAATATTATTGTTATAAGCCATACAAACATGACACACGTTTCAATAATCTTTAAAAATATCATCTTGTAACAATACATTACACAAAATTCCACAATATTCAATTGGAATACTGAAAATTTGTAACTAACCTGTGCAGAGTCAAATTAGGCTGATTTTTGTTTTTTCTCGCACCACACTGTTTTACAGATTAGGTACTAGCTTCTGCCCGCGACTTCGTACGCGGATCCTGTTGCTATACAACTTTTTTTTTAATAAAAAGTATCCTATGTTACTTCTAATACCCCCAAGGGTACAGTACAAAATTTCATCCAAATCCGTTCAGTACTTTTCGCGTGAAAGCGTAACAAACAAACTTACATTCACATTTCTATTATTATTATTATATTATGAGGGCATGATTTTCCTATTAACCCCTTACTGCATAGCATGACATATCGGGCATTATGGGTTTTTGTCATATCATTTAAATTTGGTACATGTTTTTTTCTTCTTGCAACTTATATCAAAAACCGGTAATATGATTTGACGTTTGTGAAAAAAAATTGTGACTTACACTAGTGGATTTTATGAAATGTCAGTTTGTTTCTTAACGGTCCACAAGAAGACGACGAGTGGTAAGTGGGCTCCGTTTTTGGGGTGTTTTTGCATGGATTTTCACGATATATAGCCACGAAAAATATTTTGCATACAGTAGACATATCTTGAAAGGCAATAGGCAAATAAAAACTAAATTCGCATGAATGATTATAAATATTTTGGCTGTCGAAGTTAGTACCCACATATGGCATAGCATGCAGTTGCGGTAAAAACTATTTGCCAGATATGGGATTGTATGCAGAATGACAACAGAAATGAGAAAACCATATATGGGATAGTATGCAATTCGGTCAATTTTAAAATATATTTGTATTACATTTTGAAGAAGTGGCTTGAGCATTATTTTGTGTTTCCTTGATTTGATAAGGCTTGCTCGCTTTTTTGTCTTGCACCTTACGCTTGCTTTTTCCCCAACAGTTTATGAACAACAATGCCGAGACGCAAACAAGTGCATGTAGTCAACATTCCAGATGAAAGTGAAGACGAAGAGCTTTCCGATGAAGATACGGAATGGAGAGAAAATCGAGGGCCGGACCCGTTATATTTGTCTGAGTCTGAAGATAGTGACGTAGATTCAGAATTGGAAGACCAAAGCGACCAGCCTTCAACAAGTCAACAGCTGAGGGGGGGGGGGGGTTGGTAACAAAACAAAGGAATACCTAAAAAGACATAATTATATCAATGGGAATCTGGTGAGCGGCAATATAGTGAAGACAATTATTATGCCTTTCTATGCGATATTAGCCTATTATTGATGATGATTGACTGATTAAAAATAATAAAACTTAAGTAAATATACGCGTTTTTCTCATTTAATTCCATATTTCCCTTCAGATTTTGTAATCTTTCACCAGCCTATGCCAGAATGCTGCTTCTCATATTTTTATATTAGAAATTTATTTTGCCAGCCATTTCTGCATACAATGACATATTTGGCAAACTTGAAAATAAACCTGTAACTGCATATGATGCCACATTTGGCATTGGAAGTTTTTCGCGTTTTTTTTCAAAAATACTTGGTCTAGGTTTTTTTAAATATTTTTCGTGGGATGTCTTGGGGCCATTCTACATTATATATTTTTTTCGTCCCATTCAAAAAATCCATGCAGTAAGGGGTTAATGTCCAAACTCAGAACATCAAAATACCTTATTTCTAGAGGTATTTTTCTTAACAACAACAAAAACATTTCGAACAAGCAGTTGTTTGACAGCACTGTTATAGAATACCACGAAACCACAGAGTACTTTCGGCACTAAATATGGCGACCGGTCACGCATAGTCATGATTTTGACGTCACACAAAAGTGTTGCCGAAATTAGTTCTTGACATACCGTTGAGTGTTGTTGTAGGTTATATGCTTATCAATATGGCGGCTCAGAATAACAAGCTTCATGTCAAATTTGTCTATGTGTGGGGCAGTGTGGCTACAGGTAAAAGAACGAGATGCCATTATTAAGTTTTTACTTGATAGAACAAGGATAAAGAATGATGGATATAAATATAGGTATAACTAGCAATTTATGTTTGGTCTGCTACTCTTTATACGTCTGTGTTCTTGACACACAAGTGTGCGTCGTATGAAAGATATTTCCTTCCCATAGCAGAATGTGCCATCTCCATATTTTGTCTGTTTTTATTTTAGTTCCTTCCTACCTCAATGTGACGAAATATGGCGACCGGTCACGCATAGTCATGATTTTGACGTCACACAAAAGTGTTGCCGAAATTAGTTCCTGACACACAAGTGCGTCGTATGAAAGATATTTCCTTCCCATAGCAGAATGTGCCATCTCCATATTTTGTCTGTTTTTATTTTAGTTCCTTCCTACCTCAATGTGACGAAATATGGCGACCGGTCACGCATAGTCATGATTTTGACGTCACACAAAAGTGTTGCCGAAATTAGTTCCTGACACACAAGTGCGTCGTATGAAAGATATTTCCTTCCCATAGCAGAATGTGCCATCTCCATATTTTGTCTGTTTTTATTTTAGTTCCTTCCTACCTCAATGTGACAAAATGTCAATGAGACAGCCCGTTCCGGTGTTACCAGTAGTGCGAAAGAATAATTTCACTTTATTCCCTGTGTGAATCCGATCAAACATTGAAGTTTTAAGTAACTATTACGTTGGTAAATGATAAAATTGAATTATTTCGTTTGATCAGGCAAACCAAAACAACAATTTAAATGCTTTATATATTTTTTAAAAGAATGGTAGTTGAAAATGATTCCATAATTTCGTGTTTTGTCGCAATAAAGTGGCAACTGAATAGTGACGTTAGCATGTTTCACTCCCAGGGTTGCTAACCGTACGAAGTTCCTCGTACAAATACGAGATTTGTGCCTTGTGGTCTTCCATACGAGGGACGAGGACACTATCAACCTTGTACAATTATGTACGAGATTTTGATAAGCTGCAGCTTTGTAAAGCCAATTTAATTAAAACAGATACGAAACCGGCTTACTGTGGAAACAGTGAATACTCACTTAAACATCCGTTCCTGACATAATATTCGGAGAGATATAAATTAAGTTACCTTGCAAATATTCGAAATAATTAAATAAAAACATTCTTTTAGTTTTTTTTTTGTGATTTTACTTAATATTTTTTGAAATAAGTATGTACTTAAGGGAACAGCGGAGCATGCGTTTTTCATCCAAACGTTATACCAAAATAATATGAAAATCAACCATATTCTCAAGGTAGTGTGTATATGTCACCGTAAAATTGTCAAATACGTTATATTGTAATATCTCTATCGATATTGTAAAGTCTCGAATTATTGTCAAATGAACATACTGCTTACAACAAAACGCATTATTTTTCGTGAAATGCATGCGATGGTAGTCAACTTACGCGGTGTGGAGGGAAGGAGGGGTCCCCCTTGCCCAGTGGCACAACTCTCATGAAAAGATAATGCAACATTCCTGAGAAATACCGATTAATATAACATAACCTTAAAACACTTTATATTCCCCCTAAAAAGCGTAGGAGACGGAGCCCCGCTTCGCGGGGCCCCTATTTCCGAGTGCAGGGTTTAAAGGAACCTAACTAACCTAACGGGGGGGTGCCCCAAGTCACGATTATGGGGGCAGAGATACTTCCGTATGTTCAGTTGACAATAATTCGAGACATTACAATATAGCGAGAAAAAACACGTTATATTGTAATATAACGTGTTTGACAATTTTACGGTGACATTCGATTGTATTATAGAATATCTATGTTCAAATAAATATTTTGCAAGGACAATGATATATAAACGAGATATGAGTGAATTTAAAATTTCTATAGAAAATTTATTTATCTCATAACTCTTGTTTATATCAGTGTACATTCAAAATATGTGTTTGGGAACCTATATTATATTCTGTAATCCAATTAAAATAAATACACAGTGCCTTAAGAATATGTTTGATTTACAAATTATTTTGGTACCTATTACGTTTGTATGAAATTCGCATGTTCCGCAGGCCTCTTATGTATGATAGTGATGTTATATTTAGTAGGAAACTTGCAATAGTTTATTTAAATAAGTTAAAAGTCCTGAATCCAGTACCTAGTTTAATATGCCTTAACTTTAGTTTTAGCACATTTTCGATGCACATTATCGACGACGTCCGAGGGAATTTCTTTTACCGTTGGCAACCCTGGTCACTCCCGGAATGACAGACCTTGTTTTATTAGACAGTATTATTCTTTCTATTAATTTTAAACCTAACCAATTAGACCATGCAATTCTATTAGGTATCTAATCTATGCTAGCTAGATAGCTACTAATATCCATCTAATATCTATTTATCTAATCTGTGAATTAATTTAGTCGTAAAAACACTGAAGAGAAATCTATATTTCCGACCATTTTAACGAACTATTATTTGTTCAGTTTTATTTAACTATTAAAATTATGGATATAACTACTAATGTCAAGCCGAGTAAGCTCGCTCCGAATGTCGCATTAACCGCCGTTTTGCAGCCAAGCCAAGAACTCCCTGCTGAAACACCCATCGTATCGGGTTACGACTGGGAAAATGGCACTGATTTCAACAAAATCCTCGAGAGCTACGTCCGATCAGGTTTCCAAGCCACCAACTTCGGTAACGCGGTCCAAGAAATCAACAGAATGCTGAAATGTCGCTCCGTTCCATTGACTGAAGATACAAGTGACCCTTATGAAGAAGATGTATTTATTAAGAAGAAGACTAACTGCACTATGTTTTTGGGGTATACTTCTAACATGATATCATCCGGACTACGTGAAACACTCAGGTTTTTGGTGAAAAATAAGCTAGTAGACTGTATTGTGACCACTGCTGGAGGTGTTGAAGAAGACTTGATAAAATGCCTGGCTCCTACGTACATCGGAGACTTTAATTTAAGCGGAAAAACGTTGAGAACTCGCGGCATTAACAGAACTGGTAACTTATTAGTTCCAAATGATAATTACTGCCGATTTGAAGAGTGGGTGACACCGTTACTAGATGAAATGCTGGATGAACAGCTTGCTAATGGCACTGTTTGGACTCCTTCGAGGATTATCGCGAAATTAGGCGAGAAAATTAATGATGAGAGCTCAGTATGCTACTGGGCTTGGAGAAACAATATTCCCATCTTCAGTCCTGCGTTAACCGATGGTTCTTTAGGAGATATGTTGTATTTCCACTCTTACAAGCGGCCAGGACTTATCATAGACATTCTTAGTGACCTAAGGAGGTTGAATACTATGGCTGTAAAGGCCAATAATACGGGTATGATTATTTTAGGTGGTGGTCTTATAAAACACCATATTTGTAATGCTAATATGATGAGGAATGGGGCTGATTTTGCCGTGTATATTAACACCGCAAGTGAGTTTGATGGCAGTGATGCCGGTGCAAGGCCTGATGAAGCGGTGTCTTGGGGTAAGATCAGGCCAAATGCAACTCCGGTTAAGTTGTTTGCTGATGCCACGTTGGTGTTTCCGCTGATCGTTGGTCAGACGTTTGCAAAGCATCATTTTAGCAATAAAAAGAATGTTTAATAATTTTTTTATTTATTGTATTATTTTAGCCTCTGAACCTAGGATACTAATTAACAAATAACACCTCACACCAATAAGGCACATATAATTCGTACAACACTTATCTAATGTCAAATAAGTATTATAATTATCGGAATAGGTAGAACTGTTTTATGTAATTGCCGTAGGTTAGAATAATATGGATATTCCTCGAGTCCGGGGATGTGGGTTTTTAAGTAGGTAGTATAATCATAAAAACCTTCTCGCCTTCAGGACTAATGAAAGATTACACTTCCTTTTTTAATATGACTATAAGAAGGACGGGATTTAGGATAGTATAATAAATAGATAAACTTGATTCATTAAACCACGAAAATGTTTTTTGCGTAACAATTTCTTACTCAAGAATCAACAATCATTTAAACATTTTTATTCTGAGGTTGTAGGTACAAAAACATATTACCATACAAATTATTTGTTCCTCAGAAAATCAAAACATGATCAAATAGAACAATTTGTATTTACAACAAAATCTTAATTAAAAAATAATCTATACTCTTCAACAACAATTCACATATTTAAACAAATAATATAATTATAAAATCCTGTAGTATTAGTCGTAATCCTGTGGAATATCCATATTATTTATTTACATCAATGTTTGCTGTCAACGAGCCTAAATAGCTCTACCTATTCCGATCACTGATTGTAATGCTTGATTTCACTAATGCTAGGCCACACCTAAGCATAATGACTTATCATACAGTTATCATCATCATCTGCCTAGCCTTTTGTCAACTATGTTGAGGTCAGCTTCCAGTCTAACTAGGTGCAGCAGAATTTTACATGGTGCCATTGCCTTTCTGACATCCAGCAACCTAATGGATCCTTACAATACAATGCAAAACTACTTGGGCATCACATTTAGATGTAACCTATTGTTAGTGAAATCAGTCTCACTCTAATCAACATCAAGAGCATCTTATCAAAGAAAAATAATGTTATCTGTAATGAGATCGGCACTGATAAGGTTTTATATTTCAATTTATTATTTTATCCGGACGCGGCTATTAAACCCAATGAGCGCAAGAAATAGGGTGGAGTCTCCTAATATCGGCCGCCTCCTAATATCGGCCGTTTCGAGAAAATGGAACATAACTATAAAAATATCCCTTAAATCATAATAGTTTTAATGCAAAAAGTGACTCTACATCCCTCCGCATAACCTCCCATATTTTGATGCGGGTGCAGCAATATTTGAACGTTCAGTAGGCAAAAGAGCACGCGCAGGTGCGGACATTCGTCGTTTGGTATCATTGCCGAGTCAAATCCCTGAGTGGACGCATTGCGAGGATAAGTATTTGAAGGGAACTAAACATACCTATGGTATTACATTTTATTTTTTCATGAAGAATAACAGCCAAAGTACCTTTTAGATAGCATGTTTTTACATTTTTTTGTCTATTTAATGAAATAATCGCGGGGCCGAGATTAGGGATCGATATTATTGACAAGTCTCAATATCGGCCGGGTGGCCGATATTGGGGAAATGCATGAAAATGTTAAACAACATGTTTAGCTATTTTATATGTTAGCAGTAACGTCAATAAGGTTAAAAATGAAACAACAGCTCAGTTTGATAACTAGATCCTAACGTCGGCCGCCTTAAAACGATTTTTATTTACTACGGCCGATATAAAGGGAATCGATGCGTTATAACGGCCACCTTAATATTGGGAACAAACAACGTTAGGGAAGAAGAAAAAGAATTGAAGAGAATAAAGCGGAGAAAGAGAGAAACTGGAAATGAGTATAAAAAAATAAACCAGCCAAAGAAAACAAAAGTAGTAGAGTTTATTTAAAGGACAGGAATCGCGAAACTGACCTCACTGGTTTAGCTTCTCAAGACAAGTTTGGAAAAGGAGAAAGTTCTTTGTGCTGGCTGTGAAGAAGAACTAATTAGTGGTGTTGAAGAGGATGAAGACAAAAATATTGGATGCGACATATGCCACTTACACAGTCCACCGTGGGCAAATTATATTGATGTGGCTAAAGAAAATTTTTTTTGTACTTACATCCGAGTCTTAAAAATTAAAATAATTTCTGTTATTACTCGTATAAACTAAAGATCGCAATGATACAACATTCCTAAAAAAAAATAGAGAAAGAAACTCCAAAAACAAATTATTATAAATAAAAATTATTTCCAAATAAAGTGAATCAAATAAGAAATCTTAACTTTAAGGGATAAATAGTGCATTAAAAAAAAAAACTTAATGAAAATAAATGTAATTATAGAAAAGAAATATATATATAAGTATATCAACTATCTAGTGTCCACGACACAAGCTTTGCTTAGTGTGGCACTAGGTGGCGCTGTGTGTTAATGTCCAGCGATATTTATTATTATATTATATTTATTATTATTATTATTAAAAGAGTTAAAAAAAAAGTGATTTGTACCTGAGTTGAAATATAAAAAGTTATCATTTTTTATTTTAGGAGTTTATTGACCTTACTTCGCCTTAGAAAACGTGTGGCCGATATTAGGGTTACAGGCGGCGGATATAAGGGTGTTAGAGGCCGATATTAAGGGAAATCACCATATTCGGAAAGAAACATCTATATTTTGAAAAATAACAAAATATTCATAATTTCGCGAATGTAGTAATGGAGTTTCACTATCCCTTTACCCAAAAAAGGCTTTGCAAGAAAGCAAAAACAATTAACGTAAAAATTACAAGCAGTCAAAGTTCAAAAAAAGTTGACATGGCCGATAATTGGTGCCACCACCCTACTTGGAAAATAGCGGCAATTATTAACTGGGAGAATTAATGTTACATTCCCATCCATCTAATAAAAGTGCCCAAACTGCCTAAATTATTGCTTTTATTTGTTGATCATAATTATGTCGATATATCCCTCCCCCGGTTTCAGTTTCTCAAAGGTCGGTTTTTGGCTCATGAATAGTCTTTGATACTATCAGAGTCATCTAGTGGTAAATAGTAACATATTAATTTACTGCCATCTGTTGCAGAGTAGCAGAAATAAAATCATACATATTGCCATCTATCAACAAACACTCGAACTACGTTGAAGCAAAGATATTGACTTTCGTATCAATTTTGCAGATTGATTATTTGTTTATATGAAATATATTATACTTACCACTATAAAATACTTATTAATTGTTTCTCCTATAATTCAGAATTAAGATAATTGTTTTAACAATAATAATTAAAAACGGTTTCCAAGCAATACGGTGTGAATGAACTGTCAAATATGCAATGAAGTTAGCCGCTGTCTGGAATCCCTAAAGTGCAGTAGTGTGCGTTCGTGAACAGCTTTTTTAATAATGTGTGCTGTCTGTGAAAGCGGCTTTGAAGCTCCGTCCTCCGAGTTCGTTTGCCCAACTTTGTTCATCGTATTCGACGGCGCCGCCCGGCCGGTCGTACGCCTTGCATATTGTTTACATGCACATTCTCAGTAGCAAACATGCCTGCCTAACATAAAATTAACAAAAAATGAACATGTGCAAGTTAGAAAACGATTTTTATTAGCAAGTGTTGCAATTTTATGTGATAAAGTGCGTTAAAATGTGCGTGATGCGTCCGTTTTTGCTGGTTATGCTCCTTCTATCCGGTAAGTCGCATCCTTTGAGCCCTTTGGAGGGCTATTTATAGGTCCTTACGGTCATTCCGTGCAGATATTAATGGGAATTTGTTAGAATACATAATTTGTTGCACGTTTCAGTGGAAGTCGAAACTCTTTGATGTTGACAGTGTGCGGACGTTCCAAGAATGCCTTTGCTTCGTTTGATGTTATTATGTACGCAGACGCGTGTTTTTATGGCTCGTTTTAAATTTGTTTAGTTTTAATGCTTGTCAGTTGTCTTTTGTCTTTTACTTATTTAATTTTTGGAACGACCATGCACAACCAGTTAAGTTTATGTTTCTCATTCCAAATATGAATTTATTCGTATTAGAAAAAAATATAGGTGAATGTAATAATATCTACTGCAGTACTTCTACTTAACCAATGCTCAATCCTATTTATTTAATCTTAGATCTTAAGATAAGATTTACCACATTAATAAAACTGTTATTATCACTAAACAATCAATTTTAGATAATACTACTGTAGCATAGCATTTTGATGTGATTGTTCGGTGTAACAAAAAAAATATCCAAGAATATATTTTCTTGTTTTTTTTTTTATTTATGTAATAATAATTAAAATTAAATAATATATTTCCGATATTGGGCATCATTCTGTGCAAATCCTCGTTTTGCTCAAGAAACTAATAGTATAAAAAACATTTTTTTTAATAATTTACAATTATTGTTGTTGCCAACATTATGAGATAAGAAAAACAAATAAGTACCAAAATTAATCCACATTTTTGCATACATTAAACAGGATAAGCTGATACTGCAACATGTCTTTAACTCCATAATATTTTGACTTCAAGTCATCACAAGGCACAAACAAGAAACACAAAACATTGAAACCATTCAGCGGGTGTAATATGAATATTATCTTCAATAAGTGATAGGTATTATTGAGAATATCATCTTGTATTTTACAAGTGAAGAGGTATTTTATCGACACAATCAGTTTATTGTAGTTTAATAATGACTTAATTAAGTCTTGTTTGTTATTGTAATGAAGATGATAATGTAGAAAGTACCTAGTTACTGTTGTCATTATGTGGATTTTTGTAGTAATTATTGTCATAATAAACCCGTAAGATACTCTATACCTAAGAAATATAACAGGCAATGTCTTTTCTGTTTGTTTATGTACTGTATTCTTTTTATCTATAGTTACTTATGTAGGTACCTTCTTTATGTTTACTGAACCAGAAGATTTATCGAATTTTTGAATTCCAAGTCCAAGTAATTGCAATATTATTTTAAAATGTACTGTAAACATCTTATTTATACCTTTGGAATTATTATTTGAGCCTAATTATAGTCAAGTTGATGAAGAAACCAAACACTTCAGAACTTATACTCCTACTGTATACAGAATTTATTGTATGGTAGGTATTATGTTATACATGTTTATACTTACATAAAAATAACCTCTACCTACTCCTTGCACAGAAAATTAAATACAAACTTAGGTACCTACTATCTGAATCTTCTGGATTTCATTGTCTATGTTTTCAACCCGCACCCCTGGTTGGTATAATGTCAAGTTTTTTTCCAAACTACTAAGTATTTTAACAATTAAATGAACATAAACTGACATTAGTGTTATCAGTTTTTTTTTTTAAATAACGTAACAACAACATTTTATCATACTTTACTACCTACCAAGGAAAAAACAAAATGTCAGAGATCTATAACATTTTGTATGATTCACATAACATTTCAAAATGCAATCATTAATAAAGATTCCGGCCCAAATGCGGGAATCGTTTTAGCTCAGCCAATATTAGTTTAATTACAATATTTTTTGTTTTTTGGCCAAAAAGAATCAGGTAGTAACCCATAGTGCTCCGCCCACGGCGCCTGTGCCATTAAACAGAAACGTTAAGAAGGCCCAGTCCGAATAAAGCAGTTAGGAAAGTAATTGTAATGATCCAGGCTGTAATCTAGCCATTAAATCGTAAATAATATGAACCCCTAAGGCTACCCACTGACCCTTTGTGTAATTTATTTCATCACCGCTGCTCTCAAAACGGTGAAGGAAAACATCGTGAGGAAACCGGCATGTCCTAGAACCATAAATTCGAAGACTTGTGACATCTAACAATCCGCACTGTGCCCGCGTGGTAGATTATAGCCCATTCCCTCTCATTGAAAGGAGGCCGTGTCCCAGCAGTGGGAACATTATAGGCTGATGATGATGATGATGATGTAGTGTCACTACAAAAGGTACCCTCTACAACAACATAGTACAAAAAGTACTTCTGCGTCGTATATAACACAAAATGAAGAACTAACAAAATTCTAAATCGCGTTAGTAAAGTTATCCGCGACTTAAGAGGGCAATATCACAATTGTATGGTTATATCTAAACTGAGAGTTTTGATTATGGTATAGATATGGCCACAAAAAAAATGCTTGAGAAAGTTTGGTTGTTTCTTTCGGGAGTGTTCTAAATAAATACCACATTTTTTCTTGTCTCTTCAAACACTCAAATAGCTACAAGAAAAATTGTCATAGCCCTCTTATGACTATACAGAATAACCCGACAACTGTCGAAAAGTAGCGTACCAGACACAACACCCGATCAGAGGATTCTCCGTTTTCGATGGGGGATGAAGAACTTGACACCCTGTTCTTGTCCTTTTATGTTAATTCATAGTTTTTATTTCTTTCTTCAAAAATTTAAGTTATCCGTATTCCAAGAAAGAGCACGCTTACAACACAGCATATCTATACTAATATTATAAAGCAGAAGAGTTTGTTTGTTTGGTTGAACGCGCTAATCTCAGGAACTATTGGTTCAAATTGAAAAAATATTTGTGTGTTAGATAGTCCATTTATCGAGGAATGGTTTAGGCCAGTGTTTCCCAATTAGTGGTACGCGTACCCCCAGGGGTACGTGAGGCTATCAGTAAAAACAAGAACAATTTCCAAAATATTATTTTATTAAGATTCATCGTCATTTATATATATTATATAATGAACCATTTTCCGACTTCCATGCAGCCTCCAAATTACACCGCGATGAAAAATTGAAATAACATAAAATTCAGTATTAATTCAAGAATGTTTTTTTTTTAAATGACTTAGTTATAATTTAGTTACAAATATTTCTTTAAAATAACATAGATTGTGATTGATTGATTGTGTCCATTTCGATGGCGCGGCCATGACTGTTTTTTTTTAATTATGCCCTGATTTTGTAAAAAATTGTAAAAGTAGACTCCCAAAACCATAAATGTGTCAAAGCTATGGTTAAAAAGTTATAAGGGTTTGAACGTGGCCGCGCCATTGAAACGCTTCGACCCACGCGGCCACGGAGATCTTTAAAACTAAGCATTGCAGAGAGCAGAAATTTTGCTAAGTAACAGATTGAATTTGTAAAAAACGTCATGGCCGCGACCACGTCTGGGTTTTACAAAATACTTCAGATGTCTGCGTTGCTTTTTTAGCGAGATATCGGCGAAAATGTGTTTTCACCGTTTCAATGCCGCAGCCATGGCGTATTAGTCTTGCAGCTCCTAAAATATAGGCCCAGCATTTTTTTCTATATTTCAGAGCCCAGACCCCGTCTCGGGACTAAATAAGTTACTTTGACCCATAGGGTAACAATGTATTATTAAACGGATTTTTTTTTTTACCACTAGCTGTGCCCCGCGGTTTTACCAGCGGTTTAAGTAGCCTATCTATTCATCCAGGGTTTCAACTACCTGTATACCAAATTTCATCAAAATTGGTCCAGGTGTTTGAGCGTGAAGAAGTAACAAATATACACACACTCAAAAACTATCGCATTTACAATATTAGTGTGGTTGCTAAAATAAGGGGTACGCAGGTTTGAGGTATTTTTTGAAGTGGTACGCAGCAAAAACTAATTAGGAACCACTGGTTTAGGCTATATAACATCATACTACGGCCATTAGGGACGGAGCAGGAATGAAAAATGTTGCAAAAACGGGATTATTTTTCCTTTCGTTTTTCTCTCCTATGTGACGCAGACGAAGTTGCGTGGGTCAGCTAGTAAAATATAATAGTACGGCCTAAAAGCACTGTTGGGCACAGGCCTGCTAGCTCCTTCAAGCGTGTGTCGCCACGTCGCGGCGTCGTCGGCGTCAACCAGTTCTATGCCCCTCGCAAAATAGATTAGTTATCCATCTCGACTGTAGTCTAAAGATCCTACAGATTCATGAAAATATCCGACATCCTCGTACAATGATATTGTGTGGATATTCTGTTATCTTCCTGGCTTATGTCCCTGTATAGTGGTCCAATCATCTCTACGGGAGACGAAACCAATTATAACTACCATACGCAATGATTTATGGCACTCAGCCCTTGTTCTCAATTAAATTATGTTTTAATTACGTTTTACGTGGACGAGTCATGTTATTTTGTTGTTATATTCCAGTGGGAATGGCGGGAGCCAGAGGCTGAGACCTTTTAAACCCCGAATGTATCTTTTCGATTGATATCCATGGTATTAAAACAACTGCATAAAGTCTGCAAGCCAGTTGCCAATATCATATGCATCTGACTTTACCCAATAAGTAATGCCATCGCGACTATTCACTCTTAGCCACTGGGACGCATTTAAACAGGCTCCAGGAGTGTCGACATTTTATAACTTATACGGTTGGGGAAGCTAACCTCGCTACCGCTCCGCTAAATGGCTAATATTTTTACTATCGCATGAGCTGTTCTCATGATTCATGCTGATAATAAAGAAGAGCCTTGCTACTGAATCAAGCCGTTCCACAACGCTGCATATGGACATAATCATTTAATCATTGGCGATAAAAATTGTAATGTTTTAAATATGGACTCGATGGTCTGAAATAAATTTTATTATTATTATTATTAATAACGACGTCTACATCCTAATGGCGACGATCCTCTCAGGGTGACTGACAGCCGCTGAAATGACGACGATGATGATGATACTGCTGACTTAAGTCCGGGTTAGGATTCCGTACCCGAAGGGTAACCAACGGGATCCCATTACTACGTCTTTGCTGTCCGTATGTCTGTCAGCGGGCTGTATATTATGATCCGTAATAGACCGACAGTTGAAATATTCATAAAATGTGTATTAATGTTGCCGCTATGACAACAAAATAATAATTAATCTATTCTAATACTAGCTGACCCGGCAAACATTTTTTTGCCATATAAATTATTTGTAGTAAAAAAAAATGTTAGGGGTAGATAACCCTCAAGAAAGAAAGAAAGAAATCCTTATCACTTAGGGGTATGAAAAATAGATAGTAGCCGATTCTCAGACCTACTGAATATGCATATAAAATTTCATAAAAATCGGTCAAGACGCTTCAGAGGAGTATGGTAACTAACACTGTGACACGAGAATTTTATATATTAGAGAAGATAGATTATAAAGCAGAAGAGTTTGTTTGTTTGGTTGAACGCGCTAATCTCAGGAACTACCGGCTCGAATTGAAACATTATTTTTGCGTTGGATAGTCAATTTATCGAGGAAGGCTATAGACTATATAACATCACGCTTTGACTAATAGGAGCGGAGCAGCAATAAGAAATGTTGAAAGCGGGGAAAAAAGCTCCCGTTGAGCAGGCGATGCGTTCCGATATCAAAACTTCACGGGAACGAAGTCGCAGACAGAAGCTAGTTAAAAATAAAGGGGGCTTCACTACTCCTATGGTACGGAACTCTTACTGCGCAAGTCCTACGTCGCACTTGGCCAGTTTTTATTAGCCACCTATTCAAAAAGAGCAAGCTTAATCTTGAACAATAATCTTAAAGCTACATAAAAATCCAATACATAAAAAATAAAGCTCGCGGTCTTAAATACTAAAGATTCCTACCTAATTGAGCAATGTTTGTAATCACCGTACTTACTATTCGTCTACGAGCTTGTTTCAACTAGTTACGTTTCATCGACTCGGCGAACTTGAATGGATAATCATGGAAACCTGTTCTTCCTGCCTTTAACCTGACTTAACACCCGGTATTTATTTCCAGATATTCCTAAAGGTCTTTTTTTTCTCAACTCTAGCGCAAAATACTCGTTTAATTCTGGTTTTTATGAGAATAGAGCTGTTCAATGGTTGTTTACCCCTTTTTAATTGTATTCGTCGGCCGCAATTGACTCGTAATTTTCGGAAATGGTTATGGTTAGGGATGAAATTCATGAATCTGTATTATTTAGGCGTCCATCTTTTCACAATCAGTAAATTCACATCTTTATCATCTTTGTTATAGTCTGTTGTTGATGGTAGTTAAATTGTTATGGAAAGCTTACAAAAAAATGCTCTCCAATGACAGCGTGAGTGTTGTAAAAAATATATTTTGGCTTCCTCCAATAATCCAATTATCTTGAGAAAAACAGCAGGAAAATCCGAACCAAATTAGACAGATTACCTTCTCAAGACTGCACATCCCTAATACGGATAAGCAATCAAGAAATCATGGAGCTAACAAACTGCGATTGTAGAAAACAAGTAAAAACTCAGGGTTGCACCACCCCTGCGTACCGAACGCCCCTACCAGGGGCGCGCTACTATAAAACCCGACATATTTACGAGTTTTGTCTCCCCCCACTCTAGTTTGTCTGTGGTTTAAATTAAAAGAATTGGCGGGTGTTTGAATTTGGAATTAGCAGAAGCTGCTTGCCAACATTTTTAGAAGTCTGGAAAATAAGATTACTTTTCTCTATCTCAATACAAATATGAAAGTGCAATACATATTTCATTTGTTTCGATTAAAACGAGTTCAATAACCAGTCTATACTTCTAAAAATGTTCTGCCAGCTGCCTTTACATGTTATTTAACTGCAATGTGCCCTTTCAATTAAACACCGGAATGCTAAACAAAACTTTTTAACAACCTTTAAAAAAAAACCTAAACAACACATTTTTACCGGTCCTAAAATACAACTAACCACAACCACTTCTTTGAAATATAAAATTAAGTGTTCTTTCATACGAAACAGCTGACTAAACCCTCCATTGTATATTTTCACTCTCACTTTTACTGACACTTGAGTAAAACAAACTTAACCAATAACTTTATACAGCTGGACTGGACTATAAATATGGCCACTTCTGTTTTACTATCAGCCCTAATGTAGAGAGTGCTCACACCTAGATGTGGAATCGGCCTGTGAACCAAAAGCAAATTCAGTTAACAAGAACAATATTATTCGAGACCAACTCAGGCCGGATTAAATCGACTTCATTATATCGTCTTCTTGCTGGTGTAATATTCTAGAAGCCTGAATAATAACTGTGGTCTCCTCCGATAATAACAAAATTCTCGCCTCGGGATTTATCATAATAAAATTCCCGCCAATAACCATTTAAAATGCAAAGGAAAATTCGAAAAAAAGAAACTCTCGCCGCTTATTATTTGAACCGCGAACAAAACCATAGGAAAATCGCTGCCTCGCTAATCTAAATACGACTTTATAATTCGCCAACTAAAGCTCATATTCCTACAATCCTAGATTTGATACATTGGTAAGTTTTTAAAACGGTGCACCACGGTTGAATTTTTTTTCTGTGTTCGGAACTTTGGAATGAATATTTTTAAATTTTATTTGATGCCAGGTAGTGCGGAATGCTAAATACTGTGTTGTGAAAATATTTAAAAAAATATGTGTGGACTAGTTTTCGAGTCGTCACGGTTCGTTAAGACTGCACACTATGGCCCATGATGGCCACGCTTCGGTTGCTTTATTTCGTATCAATTTTTATGCAATGATGCTGAATTCGGTGAAAAAAAATAAGGCCCAATTGATGAATAATTAATTTCTATTTTGGCATGATTCAGAGCTGTCCCGTAAAATGCAGCCAATAAGATTTTGACCAGAGCTGAGCTCTATAAAGAATGGATACAAAATTTCATAAGACTTGTCGAGCAAAAAGTTGTACCTACCGTAGTATAACTTATGAGTTCAATCTTCGCCTGTTGAACTTATGTTTCCATTCTACAAGGGTCTGCCGACCCTCAACTCTTGTTCCGGTCTATGGTTACAACTCAAGAACATTGCCTCCCCTCCGCCCATAGACTGCAAGGAGTTATGATTTGCTGTCTATGGTAGTTTATGGTAGTGGGGTCGTTTACGTTGCCAATGGTTTTGAAAGGCCTGCTTTTCATGGATAAGGTTGTGAATTAAATTGGTACATTTGGCTTTTTCAACTTTGCGTTTTTGTAGTGTTTTAAAACACATGGATCGTGTCTCATGGATATGGGAAGCAAAACAACCCAGTAGTACTCGATAACAAGATACCTCTTGGTAAGAATCATAAGAATGGTTGTAAAACTTTCGAACCCCTGACTACATGCAAAATGATAAATTTCTACAAATGACAGCCGGGACCAACAGCTTAACGTGCTTTCTGAGGCAATTGGTAATTTAACGAGTGGTCTGGTCACCCATCCACGGACCAACCTAGGCAAACGCGGCTTAACCTAAAGATCGAACCGTGCAGCTGTTATTATTTAGCCACGAGCTCCTCAAATACTCATAGCATGCAGGGATCGGCAATCTGCGGCTTGCGAGCCACATGCGGCTCTTTGGATGTGAAACCGTGCTTTAGTTTCATGTAGAAATATTCATTTATGCAAGTAATATTTATTGTTGCCATGAAAATAAATTGTGGCAAAAAAAAAATTGTAAATAGTAATTTTTGACTCTTCCGATACAAAAGGTTGCTAAAATGCCGACCCCCGCAGATATGACATTGACAAAAGGCAGATTTGGAACCTGTAATCTTAACACCTTCCGCCCGCCTCCCTCCCCTCCTCTCCTCACCTCCTGTTATCTTCTTTTCTTTCTGTTTCTTGTTCTTTCTTGTTCTTCTTAATATTTTTCTTTCTTTCTTTCTTTAGCTTGTGAATCAGGTCCCTAAATCTGGTTCTCCACACACACTCACCGTATACCACACCACTTCCCTCTCCATCCCTTAATAAGTTTACTAAATCACTTGGGACTACCCTATATATCGTCTCAGTAGTAAAGCCTTCATTAGCAGTAATAAATGTTAATTATCTTGCGTACAAAATAACTTACGATGAAGTTTAACTACCATTATTACTTACTACTTGCTTCTACTTAATAAGTTAACAAAACGATGATGATTTACAAAGTTATCTCCTTTCAGAAATGACGTAAATATATATATATATATTTTTTAACAAAATCCGATCTAACAAGGGAATAATATTTATTTTATAATAATGTTACGAGCTGGGTATGAGATAAATTAATTACTACCGATTAAACACCACAATAACTTTATTAATCACAAAACAATCAAAACTTAATCACAAATACACTACTGTTTACTATTCACTTAGATATCGCACTTGTAGTTCACTTAGATTCGCTTCGTTGTGTCGCTAAAACAAGACTGCCGGTCGCGGCCCTGAGCGCTCTATTTATACTCGCCAACAGACACACCAGAATAACCACGAACATTCGAGAGGGTCATAAAAAAACACTAACAAAAAATAGCAGGTAGATACAAAAAATAGAGGTACCTACTAAAAACAAGTAGGTATAACCTACTTGTACAAAACAAGCAAATATGAACCTTATGCCCTAGGCGTACGGTCGAAATTCTAATGTCTTTGTATAAATAGGTCGCGAGTTTGTACCTACCTAACTTTAAAACTAATAATAATGGAATGTTCTCGAACTTCTAACGTACACACACTGTAATCACTGGCTTTCTCGAATGTTCTAGTAGGTCCGATGTAACACTGCCCCCTCCTTAGACATGCTCGTCCCGAGCATCATTAGTCCCGTAGTATCGCGCCAACCGGTCTACATGCACAATTTTAGGCGCACCTCGTGGACCCTTCTGTATTCGGTAGGTGACATCGTTGATCCTAGTCACGACTCGGTATGGTCCATCCCATTTTGCCTGTAACTTCGGAGACTTCCCCTTGCTCCGCACTGGGTTATGCAACCACACCAGTGAACCCTCGTCGAAACCCCTACCGTTTGCTTTCCGGTCATAACGGGTCTTCATCTTCTCAGACATCTGTTGGCCGGACTGTCGGATATGCTCATAAACATAGTTCAACTTATTACGCAAGTCATTCGCGTAATCTATTACACTACATGGAGCATCAGGGGGAATTCCAGTGATTAAATCAGCAGGTAGCCGTAATTCCCTTCCAAAGTTCGCGAAGGCTGGTGTCACAGTCGTACTTTCGTGGACTGCACTTCGGTAAGACAGAAGAAACGGCTGTATGTGCTTGTCCCAATCCCTTTGCCGACTTTCCACAACTTTCGCCAGATATCTCTCCAACGTTTGGTTGAATCGTTCCACCATTCCATCGGATTGTGGGTGGTAAGAGGTGGTTCTGGTTTTATGGGTACCCATCAATCGACAAGTCTCTTGAAATACTTGCGATTCAAAATTTCTTCCTTGATCGCTGTGTATTTCTAAGGGTACTCCAAAACGACAGAAGACTTCTTGAACCAATTTATCTGCGACAGTTGTTGCTTCTTGGTTAGGAATGGCGAAGACTTCCGGCCACTTTGTAAAGTAATCCATGACCACCAGGAAGTACCTGTTTCCGCTCTCGCTTACTGGAAATGGTCCCGCAACGTCTAGTGCTATCCGTTCCCAAGGGGCTCCAACGTTGTATACTTTTAATGCACCTCTGCTGCGTGTCTGGGGTCCTTTCACGGCCGCACAACTGGTACATTTGCGGCACCAGTCCTCCACATCATCACGACAATGGATCCAGTAAAAACGTTCTCGAATTTTTAGTAGAGTCCTTTTTACTCCCATATGTCCTCCAGAACATCCATCATGGTAGAGCCGTAGAACATCCGGTACCTTAGCTTTAGGAACAACCATTTGTAGATGACAGCTGTCCCCTCTAGCGTTTTCCCATTTACGGCACAAGACTCCATCCTGGATCACCAAGCTGTTCCATTGCGCCCAATAACTCTTCGTGATGGAACTCATCGCTGCCACATCGCTCCACCTGGGTTTAGGAGCACCAGCTTTGATCCACTCGAAGATTGGTTTGATGTCCGAGTCATTTTGCTGAGTTTGCTGTAGGGTCTCTTTCCATTCATCGCTGAGATCCGTTCTAAGCATCCTCACGGGCACTACCTCCTTAGTCTCTTGCCTGGCACAGTGCTTACAGTCTTCAGGACAAGGTCTCCTTGACAAGGCGTCTGCGTTACCGTGAGTTCTCCCACTGCGATGTTCAGTTATGAAATCAAACTCTTGGAGTAGTTCAATCCATCTCGCCACTTGCCCCTCTGGATTCTTGAACTGTAATAGCCACTTCAGTGCAGCATGGTCAGTTCGTAATTGGAATTTGCGTCCCAGCAAATATTTACTGAAGTGCTGCACTGTCTTTACTACAGCGAGTAGCTCCCGTCTTGTAACGCAGTAATTTCTTTCAGGTTTCGAAAAAGACTTGCTGAAGTAGGCTATTACAACCTCCCGGTCTCCTTTCCGTTGAGACAGCACGCCCCCAATTCCAGTATTACTGGCATCTGTGTCAACTATGAAGTCATTTTCAGTGTCAGGATATCCCAAAATAGGTGTGTTGCACAGACGTTTCTTTAATTCCTGAAATGCGACGTCGCAGTCCTCGTCCCAACAGAATTGCCTCTTTTCCTCAGTGAGTTTGTGCAGAGGTTTGGCAATGTCGGCAAAATTCTTGACAAATCTTCGATAGTAGGAGCACACACCCAGGAATGCTCTGACCTGTGTCTTGTCTTTCGGAACTGGCCAATCCTTGACGGCAACTACTTTTTCTGGGTCTGTTTGAACACCTTCCCCCGAAACTATGTGTCCTAAGAAGTTCACTTGCTGTCTGAAAAACGAGCACTTTTTCGGACTTAACTTGAGATTTGCTGTTTGGATTTTCGACAGCACTCGGTTGAGGTTTTTAAGGTGATCTTCAAATGTACGGCCAACGATGATTATGTCGTCTAAATAGACAAGACATGCGTCTCCAATCAATCCGGCGAGTACTTGCTCCATCAGCCTTTCAAACGTCGCAGGAGCGTTGCACAACCCGAATGGCATAACTTTAAACTGCCATAGCCCTTTTCCTGTTGAGAATGCAGTTTTTTCCTTGTCCTTGGGGTCTATTTCTACTTGCCAGTAGCCACTCTTCAGATCAAGTGTGGTAAACCACTTCATACCAGTCAGCGTATCCAGTGTGTCATCGATCCTAGGCAGCGGGTAGCTGTCCTTTTTCGTGACGTCGTTGAGTCGTCGATAGTCCACACAGAAGCGCATACTGCCGTCCTTTTTCTTTACCAAGACCACAGGAGAACACCATGGACTCGATGAAGGCTCTATAACACCGTCCTTCACCATTCCCTCAATCATGGTATCTACCTCTTTTTCTCTTGCAACTGGCAGTCTTCTTGGTCGCTGACGGATTGGTAACTCGTTACCTGTATTAATCTGATGCTGAACAAGTCCAGTTCTCCCTATGTCAGCATCATCTGAACAGAAAGTGTTGGCGTACTCAAGTAACATCTTCTTAGCCTTCTCCATTTCTCCTTTGGTTAAATCGCAGTTTTCCAAAAGTGTCGACACGTCAAATTTTGTACTACGAACTTTATTTCCGGTAGGCACATCTTGCAATTGACGCATCCAAGCTACTTCCTCGCAAGTGCCGATCAAGGTGCCCTTCTTAATCACTTGCTCCTGGTCACTTGGATTCAGTATGCGTACTGCTGAGATGTTGGTGGCCTTGACCAGAGTTCGTGCCATCTTCCATGGGAAGTCATTGTTCACCCTTTCTATTAGAACACTTCGATCTTTGTTTCCAGAATTTCGTGGCAAACAAATTGGCACAACCGTTTCTGATCTGCGAGGAAGAACAATCTTCTTCAAGCAGTACACTTTCCATGACGGTGCACCTTCCATGAAGACTTCCTCTGAACCACATTTCAGTACTCCTTGATCAACGTCGATCTCACAACGATATTTCCGCATGACGTCCAAGCCCAAGATGCAATCGTCCACTATGTCGGCCACGATGACATTCTGCTTGTAAAATCTGTCACCCAATTTTAACTCCACCTCCTTCTTGCCCCGGACGTTTATGTGCTGACCGGTAGCTGTTAGTAACTGTATACGGTCGTGTTTATTGAAGTAGTCCCCAAGAAACCGACTTGCTAGTTTGGAATTGACGACCGTGTGAGATGCTCCAGTATCCAACGTCAGTTTGCATGGTGTTCCATTGACTTCGCCTTTGATGGTCAGGTTGTTCCCGTCATGTGCTTGCGAGATCAAGATTCTCGGGGCTCTTTCAATACCAGCCAGCACCCGCCCCCCAGTCCTGGCATTTACTCGCTTCCCTGCTGTGGCTGGGCAGTTACTTCAGCCACTCTTCCCTGCTGATCTTCTCTCGGGGTGCTGCGCTTAGGACAGCTGGACCGAAGATGACCCCTTTCTCCACAAGTGTAGCACCTAGGACTATACCCCTGTGGGCGGTCGCGTACAGGTGATGCAACAACCTCCCTGACACGGTGCGTTCGATGGTCTTGCCTCACTGCCTCTACTTCTAAGGCATGGGCCAAGGCGTCCTTCAAGGTCTCGTGATGCCCCAGTCTCACGGCAGCTCTAACTTCTAAGTCACGTATTCCATCAACGAAGGCCTGTACCAGATTTCCATCAATCAGTGCAGGGGCAGACTGGTAGGCTTTCCGAACGAGTTTTTCAACTTCCAGGGCCCACTGCTGTAGGTTCTCGGCACTACGTTGAACACGGTCCTGCAACTTAGCACGGAATACGTGCTCCAGGTGCGCGTCGCCGTATCTGGACTCCAACGCCTCCAGCAGCTGCTCGTAGGTTACATCCTTGCCGAGTGCCTCGAGAATAGTTAAAGCCTGGTCTCGGAGGCCCAAAGTGAGCGCGGTCATGGCTTGTGGTTTTGTCCATCCATTCGCCTTCATGACGGCTTCAAACTGTATTTTGTAAGCCGACCACGAAGATGTGCCGTCGAATAGAGGCACTTTAAAACCACGCGAAGATGGTGCAGCAACCACCGAAGCTACAGTCCCGCCTTCAGTCTTCAGTTCGCCCAAAGCCTTCTTTACCCCAGCAATCTGAACTTCGGCCTCCGAGATGCGATTCTCATGCTGGTGGACCTGTTCTTTCATTAACTTGATGTCCTTGCCAAAACTTGCATGCAGATCCTTTATGAGGAGCATCTGCTCGTCCTGGCGGCGGACCTGCTCCTCTTTGTCTCGCTGCAACTGCTCTTCCAATCGGCGAGCCTGTTCCTCTTGACGGCGAGCTTGCTCCTCTTTATCTCGCTGTAACTGCTCTTCCAATCGGCGAGCCTGCTCCTCTTGGCGGCGAGCTTGCTCCTCTTGACGGCGAGCTTGCTCCTCTTGACGGCGAGCTTGATCCTGCAGCAACGCCATTAAAGCTGACAAGTCTGGTGCCACTGATGCTGGGGAAACTCCGGATGGGCCAGCGACTGGCTGTGACGTAGGCTGGACACCACCCGGTGTCTGTGTCGGAGAATCCCCAAACCGCCTTTGGTCCATATCCTGCTGTCGCTGACTTCTGGTGCGGATACCGTCCGTGTCGTCCTTTGGTAGGATTGGCATAATTTATCTCTCACTTCTGACACCAATTTGTTACGAGCTGGGTATGAGATAAATTAATTACTACCGATTAAACAACACAATAACTTTATTAATCACAAAACAATCAAAACTTAATCACAAATACACTACTGTTTACTATTCACTTAGATATCGCACTTGTAGTTCACTTAGATTCGCTTCGTTGTGTCGCTAAAACAAGACTGCCGGTCGCGGCCCTGAGCGCTCTATTTATACTCGCCAACAGACACACCAGAATAACCACGAACATTCGAGAGGGTCATAAAAAAACACTAACAAAAAATAGCAGGTAGATACAAAAAATAGAGGTACCTACTAAAAACAAGTAGGTATAACCTACTTGTACAAAACAAGCAAATATGAACCTTATGCCCTAGGCGTACGGTCGAAATTCTAATGTCTTTGTATAAATAGGTCGCGAGTTTGTACCTACCTAACTTTAAAACTAATAATAATGGAATGTTCTCGAACTTCTAACGTACACACACTGTAATCACTGGCTTTCTCGAATGTTCTAGTAGGTCCGATGTAACAATAAGTAATAAATTCACGCGGACGAAGGAAGTAATAAAATTTAACAATAAGAGGCCGGCGGAGCATGCGAATTTCATTCAAACGTAATACCAAAATAATTTGTAAATCAAACAGCATCAAATTTGTAAATAATCAGCTGTCAAGTGTCAACTAGCATTAAAACTTCAAAACTAGTTCAACCGCATCGGCCACATATGAAGTTGGGGAAACGCAATTAAATCGCAGTGTCCACGCTAACGAATCGCCCGGCGACACTTGATGTTCGTTGAGTTGCGTGCCAACTAAGCCGTTAGGAAATTATTTTGTATAGTGGTAGTTTTTTTTGAAAAATGTTTCTTTGCTAAATGCTTTGATGACATAATTTCGAAATGGTGAAGAGGTTAACGTATTTATTTTCCTTGATATATTTTTAATGAGGTTCTGATTACTTCGAACGAAGTCATTCTTTATCCATTATTTTTTTATTGGAAATGTTTACCTGGTAAGTAAAATAACCAAAAATAATAAAAGTTCCATTAACAAAATCGAAAACCGTTTGTTCTCCCCGTCTTGCCATAATTTTTTTGTTCGAGACCTTTGGCCATTGATACCATATACCATGAACCATACCATAGACCATTTCATTGAATCGACAAAATGACAGATGAACAAAAGTTAAGCCGATTCTTTCAGTGCTACGCGGGTCAACCTTCTAGTTTCACATTGCACCAAATCAGAGGTGAAATAGCTGTGAAAGATTTTGCTTGTTTAGTCAATTAGTATCAAAAACATCCACATTGCAAATAATGACTGAAAAATCTAATCACTTAATTATTTGTTACAGATTTCGAGCACGCGTTTGGATCAGAAGGTAAAATTCGTAGTTCTTTAAAATAAACTTTTATTATTTCCTCGCAAGTTGAAAAACGGCATTTGATAATTTAACACACTTTTAATTATTTATTTTTTTGGCTCATCAACAATTGAATACACTGCTTCATAGATACAAGATACAATTATATAGAATCACAGACAAGTGTATCAACCTCTTACAAGTAAGCACATCATGCACTACTTATTTGTCGTTGAGTGTCTATTGAGAATCAGATGAGTACCTATGTAGTCACACTCAGCTATGGTTTTTAAATACATAATTAAATTCATTTTCAAAATGCAAATTACAAAGAAATCTAAATTAAAACAACAATCAAAATTAAATAAAAATCAAATTCAAAATTAAAATCGTAATAAAATCTAAAATAAAAATAAAAATTGAAATTAAAATAAAAATCAAAACTGAAACAAAATAATAAATGACAATTAAATCTGAAAAAAAAAAAACAAAAACAAAACAAAAATTGGAATCAAGATAAAGTTAAAATTAAATAAAATTAACTAAAATTAAATGAAATTACAATAAATGAAATCAAAAATAAATTAAAAACATATAAAATTAACTTGCAACACTTGCATCAATATATAGCTTTTTCCCTTTCATCTATGTGGGTGAAAACTTCAGACATGGAGCGACTGCTTATCTGACCTTCACAAACCAGTTTTTGGATAATACGACATCCCTTCATAGGACTGTCAGACATTCGGGTCACTTGGACTACTTGTAAGGACTGTCAAAGATCTACAAATGACAGCCGGGTCCACGTGCTTTCCGAGGCACGGAAGTAACTCGGTAAGAACCTGAAATTGACATGCTTTTAAAAAAAACGGCCAAGTGTGAGTTGGACTCGCGCATCAACGGTTCCGTACAAGCGTAGTAGGAGAGCTACCTTTAATTTTGTCTTTATTTTGTTGTTATAGCGGCAACAGGAATACATCTTAGTAGCGAAGGCTTTATTTTTGTCAGACGTTAGCCGGAGTAAGTCTTTAATGTGATTCTATTATTTGTCTATAGAATACTGGCTTAACTGACTGCCATTTTTCAAAGGGATTCAATCCGGAAGGAATCGAGTTGTGTGGAATCTTCGCCACTGATACATCATCTCAAACTGTCTAGCTGTCACTGTTCCTGAGATATAGCCTGGTGACAGACAACCAGACGGACACTGCAGTCTTAGTAATATTGTCCCGTTTTACTCTTTGCGTACGGCATCTTAAAAAGCATATTTTATTATGTCATAAAATATGTCGTAGGTCGTAAAGTTCATCCATTAGTGGATACTGAAGGCATATAAGACCTCTTTATAATACTAATAGCATATGAAAAAAGCTATAAAATGTTACTTAAGCTGTGGATTATGATGTGAAAATGGTTATAAAAGTAAAACGTACTTGTGGTGTATACTCCACGGTAGTCGCGAAATTCAAATTGAGTTCAGTTTTTTGCAATTTGCAGGCCAGTGGTAGATTGTTACTGTTACTGTTAGCCTGTGTCATCCCACTGCTGGGCAAAGGCTTTCCCAATTTTTCGATCCAGGGCCAAAGTGGGCCACTGGTCGTTGGTTTTGTCTAGCTCATCCCGCCATCTCCTGCGAGGTCCACCGCGTCGCCTTCTGGTTGTGTCAGGGCTCCACATTGTGGTTATTTTGGCCCACAGCTCGTCAGGCATACGGCAGACATGACCAGCTCAGTCCCACTTTAGCTTGGCGGCTTTTTGAGCAATGTCAGTGATTTGTGTTTTGGAGCGCAGTGTGGTGTTGCAGTGTAGATTGTATGTTGATTAAAATATTTAGTGTAGTTACAGAATTATAACCATCATTCTGTTAATGACAACTAGGCTCTCTCAGACGAAATGAGTTGATACAAAAAATCGTGGGATCCTCCTAAAATGCGCTGTAATTACAAAAAAAAGAAAATCATCATCATCTGCCTAGTCGTCTTCCAGTCTAGCCGGATACAGCTGAATACCAGTTTTTACATGGAGCGACTGCCTATCTGACCTCCATAACCTAGTTAGTACTGAAGGTAATATGAGAAAAAAAATGCCGTTAGAAGTGAAAACGCTACGGGTTGTGCACCACGCACGCCTACGTGGTGCTACGACGTAGCGGATCGGCTACGAGTGCTACGCAGCGTTAAGTGACGGTCACGCGAGTTTAACCAAAAAGTTATCAACGTGCCTAATGAAGTTTTCACTTCCAAAAACATCACGGCATGAAAAAAATCACTCCTGAAAAGTCTTGTAATTTCTTAAACCTTTTTTATTCCATTCTTAAACTTACGTCACTAGACGTAACCTCTAGTTCGGTACGTACCGACCCGGGTATGAACCGACGACCGGCGGCGACCTTTGTGTTACTGCTTCATGCCCTTCGAGACCTGAGACACAGACTGGCACTTAGATGTTTCAGATTTTCAGATATGAGACATGAATTACTGATGTTGTATAAAAGGTTTAGAAGTGCTGTTCCATGCTCGGCATAATGTTGATAGATCGAGTTCCTAACGTCAAAGTCAAAGCTTTCCATATTGAAAACCGGGTTACGGAACTTAAACAGAGTTGGGCAGGACACCTAGCAAGGCGCATTGCTGACAGGTGAACCAAGGCCGTCACCAAAAGGCGTCTAAGAACTGGCAAAAGGAACGTGGATCGTTCGGGGTAAAAACCTGGATGACGCTGGCACGTGACCGTGGGGATTGGCACAAGAAAAGTGAAGCCTATACCCATTACCCAGAAGTGCGTGAGTATGAATGGATGGATGATTGTTACTCTACACACACACACACACACTCACACAAAATGTACTGAACGTTTTTGAATGAATTTTGGCAGAGATAGTTTATATCCTGGACCCATATGATTTTTATCCCGGTTGTGCGCTCCCGTGGGACATTTACCGAACTCCACGCCCACGCGGGCGATGCTGCAGGCATGTCGCCGAGAAATATTTGTCAACAACAAAAACTGATTTTCATTGAAACCTTTGCTGGGTCCACCACAACTTTTTTAAATTAATTAGTTCAACATAAAAGTACTTCCTCATTACACCACCATTATGCGAAACACAGCCGAGTGATTCTCAATAAAAACATTCTATCGTATTTTAATACAAACTGCACCTGCAATGAAAACCTTTCAACAATTGGAAACAACGGATACTGGTGAAAAGATTCGCCATATTGTGAGCGGAAACGAAAATCATTGTTTGGCCTGGCCTGCGAAACCTAGCCTTTGTCGCTTTTCATTCAGCCATTGAATGGAACGCGTTATAAATATTCAAAAATGTTTATAGGCAGCTTTATCTTTCGGATTGTCGATGGTTTTCTTTTTTTTTTTTTGGCGCGTTTGTACTATGCGTTAGGAATTTAGGATGTTTCGTTTATTTTAGCGTTAAACATTTTAGCTTTTATACAGTTTTGGAAGATCATTTGTCTAGGGTTTGAAGTCTAGACCCTCACCCAGAGCTAATCAGCCAGACTGATAAAAGAAAGTCGTGTTAGTTACACCATTTATAACTCAAGAACGGCTGAACCGATTTGGCTGAAAATTGGTGGGGAGGTAGCTTAGAACCAGGAGAAGGACATAGTATACTTTTTTTTTTTTTTAATTATTTTCGTCGGTATGTAGTGGGTAGGTAGGGGTAGGTAGTGGGTAGTAGTAGGTAGGTAGTAGTAGGTAGGTAGTAGTAGGTAGGTAGTAGTAGGTAGGTAGTAGTAGGTAGGTAGTAGTAGGTAGGTAGTAGTAGGTAGGTAGTAGTAGGTAGGTAGTAGTAGGTAGGTAGTAGTAGGTAGGTAGTAGTAGATAGATAGTAGTAGGTAGATAGTAGTAGGTAGGTAGTAGTAGGTAGGTAGTAGTAGGTAGGTAGTATTAGGTAGGTAGTAGTAGGTAGGTAATAGTAGTTAGGTAGTAGTAGGTAGGTAATAGTAGTTAGGTAGTAGTAGATAGGTAGTAGTAGGTAGGTAGTAGTAGTTATGTAGTAGTAGGTAGGTAGTAGTAGCTAGGTAGTAGGTAGTTGTAGGTAGGTAGTACTTTTGACGCAGACGAAGTTGCGTGGGTCAGCTAGTTATACATAATTTATTAATAAGAATAACTTTAATAGTTTTTAATTGTAAGTATCTTGTTCGGCTATGTAACAAGATAACCATAATTGGTGCATGTTGTGTTAGCCTGTAAGGAATTGTTGCACTTATAAAAGTACTACTATTTATTTAGGTTAGCCAACAATTGTATACAATTGTTGGCTAACCTAAATAAATAAAAAATAATTTCGTATCTGCTGGCGTGTTGTTCTAAACTAGCCTTTACCTAGAGTATATTATTATTACTCTTAAGTCTGCAATCTAGATAGCAATGAATCGGTAATTTGCTGATTGTTCCAATTGAGATACCGATCTTAGGAGTGCCACAGACAAAGATCTTCTATGCAAATACCGGTGGGGTCAGAGAGTTGTAATGATATAATACTAGCTTCTGCCAGCGGCTTCGCCCGCGTGATGTTTGAAATTGTCCCACGGGATCTTACTACCGGGATAAAAAGTACCCTATGTGTTAATCCAGGTTATAAACCATCTGTGTGCAAAATTTCATCCAAATCCGTTCAGTAGTTTTTGCGTGAAAGAGTAACAAACATCCATACATCCATACTTACAAACTTTCGCATTTATAATATTAGTAGGATTAGTAGGATTTAACTAAATGCATATTTGTAGTGAATAGGCAAGTTTTCACCATCAATTAATTGCAAATCTATTTAGACCGTCAATTTGACTATTGGCAAATAATGGAAACGATTTTTAAATCAATGAATATTAACAAAGATAAAACGAATCAAAACTCGGGAGTGGGGCTCGTGACGTCAGAATGCACTAAAAATGTACCACGGCGTGACGTGATGTATTGAGACTTTTAAAAGCGTCGAATCTTCGTCAATTTTGGTTTATGTAACAAAAGAAAAAATACTGGTCAAATATTTGTCGATAACTGACTTCATCTACCCTATTTTAGGTACAAATTGACTTAATAGCTCCCATGAACCCCTCCGGAGTTTCCCGCCAGAGTTATTTTTTTCACACAAAAAAATAATTCGTTTCCCTGAAAAAAAATGCGCTGTGTTTCTTAGTTAATTAGTTTCATGTACAACAAAATGACTTATTGACGGCTCTGTGAATATGCCTAAACACATTTATATGTGCAAAATGAGTACTATCTTATTCTTATTTTACATTTTCAAATCGTTCCAATTTATATTACTTAGTTTTATTCGCTTTAGAAGACCTTTGCTTACTTAACGTTTTATATAAAATAGTTTTCAGCCAGCAAGGCATATTATCTTGTAACAAAAGGTTTTCTCATAAATCAATATTTCAGCGTCTTTCCTTTTTGGACAAAAGCTGTCCCAAAGTTAATAAAAACTTATTAGAGCTTTTTTAGACATCAAGCCTTTTTTTTACATTTTTCTTACTGGCATACTCGCCCTGAAAAAGTGAAGTATTCAGGCGTATTTTTTTTCAAGAAACAGTTATTCTATGTAGATCGCAGGTCTGTAGTGTTGTTTTCAGTTTCAATGCTAGGTAGTGGAGGAGTCATCAAGTGGCATGTCTATTTCGAAACTAGGGATGGGACACATCTCTTCAAAAAATATTATTTTGTTTTATTTTATTCAACAAAACATAACGTTCTCATTTAGTCCTGTTTTGTTCAAAGCGTACGATTTTGCCCACGGGTTCGCTCGCGTGATAGTTTGAAATTATCCCACAGGACAGTACATCGGGGTAAAAAGTATCTTACCCTACCTTTCTGCTACCCAGGTCAAATTTTATCAAAATCCGGTAACAGAGACAGACAGACAGACCATCATCTTCCTACCCTTGTCTTGTGGTCACCGGAACACGTTTTCTTCTTTCATTCTCCCCTCTCGAACGTCACGGCATCTACTCCTTACTCTTCCAACCAGCAATCTTCAAACTTCGTTCCATCCCTATGTGCATATCCATGTATCATGTCACACATGTTAAGCAAATAAATGTCTCTTTATCTTATCTTTATCTTTATCTTCCATATCATTCCCCACACAGTCCATCTATCTTTTCAGATGGACCAACACAAATTAATTACCTACTTTCGAAATAATTTGTCGATAGGTATGATGAATGCATCTCTTAGAATCAATTGCCCAAAGGTATTTCATACCTACTGACACAATTATTCTGCAATGTTCGAACCCTACACTTATACTGTTGTGCATTCTTTAAGTTTCAAATGACAGCTTACTTCGTACTCGTTCGAATAAAGAACGACATTCAGACGGTTATTAGTCAACGGCCATCGATGCGCGAATGCAGCTTAACAAACAAAACATTTTTTTAAGTAAAGGTACTTATTGTATGTACAAGAACAACATACGCCTATAAACCCCGAATGGTTTTGCAGAGGTGTACCCAAAGGAGCGAGATTATTGGCATCAACTGGCCACAAGTTAGACTCCGTGCCTGCTACTGATAAATTCGTAAAGGAAAGTCCCAATAACACTTCGTCTAGATTATTACAAGATATTCTTCAAACAAGGCGAAGCTTGATGGAAATCATTGGACACACATCTTCGGTAGAGAACCCCACTTGCGCATTAGTCTTATTTTCGTAACATTCCCAAATTCACCTCACGCAATAATCACTCATTAATCTTTTATGTCTGCCACTGGGTTGGAGCATAGAAGTTATTTTTTTCATTAAAATAAGTGCCCAGCCAAGTTTGGCAACATTAATTCTGAAAAATTTTCAAAGCCTAAAGAAAAATCTCCAAAAATCGCTTGACCAAAATCTATCTCGATATTCTCGATATCGACACCAGGGGCATCCCTAAGTCATCGTCATCGACTAGTGTAGTGCACGCTTCGTCGCCTACCCATGAATGTCGGAGCATTCTTTTGTGTCTACCCTCGGTCTCACAATGGCGCGGATGCTCTAGTATCTTAATGATTGAGATGTTTTGATTGGGGCTTGGGGTATTTCTATGATACGTGTTTCTTGAAAGGTAGGTGTTATATTAAAAACGGTGTGTAGAAGATATTTAAAACTTGTATTTGATGAAACGCAAAAAAATATGGAAATCCCTCCATATTACCCAAAAGCTTTTTCTTCTACTACCCTCTAAGTCCGTCAATGAGGATACTAGGCCCGTAAGTAGCTTAATGTCGGAAACACACTTACGTGGCGTGGTGTGGCGTGGCGCGCCAGAAGCATATCGGTTTCATACATTTAGTATGGTTAGGACATATTTGTATGTCGTGTCGTGTCGTGGCGCGTTCTGGCGTGGCGCTGAATGCTCACCACCGATTGGCCAGAGCGGTGGTGGGATTATTGCGCGACACGCCACACCACGTAAGTGTGTTTCCGGCTTAATGCTTTAAAATGAACCTACTCCCTAATATTTTCGAATTCATGAGTTTTGAAAACACATCAGGAGTAAAGACAGATGCCCAATCGAGTTGTCATCCATTTTTAACCGACTTCCAAAAAGGAGGAGGTTCTCTATTCGACTGTATGTATTTTTTTTTTTTATGTATGTTCACCGATTACTCGAAGACGCCTGAACCGATTTGGTATACTTATATACCTTACTGGGGTATACTTCCAAGTTGGTCCCATAGAAATATTGTCATGATCTGATCACGAACTTCGGAGATATGGAACGGAACTCTTCAATAATAGACAGCAAATCTGTCGTGATTGCTGCAATCGCTTGGATGTTTATTGTTTACACAACATCATAACATAACATCACGCCTGTATGCTCTGAGGGGGTACGCAGATGTGTACAGTATACCCATATTTCGACAGTTAGGTATGTTAAGTTCCATTTTATTGGGGATAAGCCTATTACCATGAAAAATATTGTTAATCATAACAATGTAAAATAAATGCATAGCAAATATTTGTATAGGATATTACAACTAATAAAAAGAATTGAAAAATAAAAAAAACTTTTTTGCAAAAAATAAAACCGACAGAAGTAAGTCTATGTTCGACTGTATGTATTCTCAGTCAATTTTTGACCGATTTTCATGATGGTTCTTTTTTTATTTGAAAGCTGGTGCTTCCTGTGTGGTCTCATAATCATCAAATCAGTATCTGATGATGGAAATAGAGAGAACTCTTCACATTTTATAGGCACACTAGAAGGGATTTGGGTAGTTTTAGGAAGTGTACTTTTTCGAAGTGATCCCATTTCAATTTGATGAAGATCTGATGAAGAACTTCGGAGATATGCAACGGAACTCCTCAATAAATGATAGCAAATGTACTGGGATTGCCGAAATCTCATATCTGTCTATTGTTTACATCAGTTCATAATTTAAAATCACGCCGGTACGCTTTGAAGGGGTAAGCACAAGTGAACCACTAAAAAGCGAAAAATAAAAACTTTTTTACAAAAAATAAAACCGACTTCAGAGAAAACAAAAAAGTGAAAAATAACTTCAGAAAAAACGCTTCAGAAGTCGGTGACAAAAAAACTAAATCAATCAAACAAAGGTCACCGACTTCTGAAGCGTTTTTTCTGAAGTTATTTTTCACTTTTTTGTTTTCTCTGAAGTCGGTTTTATTTTTTTTAGTTCAGGCCCCTGAGGAATCTTATGTATGTAGGTATGTGATAATAACGAGTAGGAAGAAAACGCCCGTAACTTCGGCTGAAACTACGGGTTTCCTGCTTAGAGAGTAGACTTCCATGTGAGATAAAAGTCGTTTTAAAAAGACAAACAGACGAAAGACTTCTTTTACTCCAATTTTTTCGACCAATAACGACCCTAGAATATATTTTCGTCTCTGGTGCACTTTAATGGGGGTCATTATATCGGCAGTTAGTCCACTTCAAACCTTATTGTAAAAGCTAGACTAAATTTATGCACCAAGGCCTTTCCCCAGTAAAAAGGACGATCCAATGAAACTTTACCGTAGGTACTTTAACAACATTTATTCAGATCTGTACTAATATTATAACAAGGAAAGTTTTGTATTTTTATGTAATGAATAAACTTAAAAACTACTGGACCGATTTGAAAAATTCTTTCAGCTATGGATAGCTTCATTATCAGCGAGTAACATAGGCTATATTTTTATCTCCGTCCTCCCTCGGGAACGGGAATTACGCAGGTGAAACCACGTGACGTCTGCTAAGTAGTTTATTATATTGTAATGAATAGAATAATATAATAAATACAAGTGGAGAAAGATTGTTACTATAGTTCAAGGCGGTATTAACACACGAGGCGTAGGCGAGGGTGTTTTTGAGCCGACGAACGACGTTTTTCAATACACTCTTGAAGAAATAAAATAAAAGAATGTAAAATATTTGTGTCATGAATAATTACGAGACTATGGTTTTTATTGTCCGCGCATTGCTTTCGCCAAGTTGAAGGAGAAGCAAAGGTATGAAGCTATTTACAGCCTAATATAAAAAATAGTTTTTCTTTTTTTATGTTTTTGAATTTAGAACACAAATAAATGTTAATTTGTTTATAAAAGAAAATATTAGTTTTATAGAATCATGTTTATCTATGACTAGCTTCTGCCCGCGACTTCGTTCGCGTGATGTTTTGATATCGCAACGCATCGCCTGCTCAACGGAAGCTTTTTTCCCGCTTGCAACATTTCTAATTGCTGCTCCGCTCCTATTGGTCATAGCGTGATGTTGAGTATCCTGTAATGGACTATCCAACGCAAAATAAGTGTTTCAATTCAAGCCGGCAGTTCCTGAGATTAGCGCATTCAACCAAGCAAACAAATAAACTCTTCGCTTTGTAATATTAGTATAGATATTGAATTTATAAACACAATTTCTATAAGTGTTCAAAAAATGTTTTTTTTTTAATTATGCATTTACCAGTTTGGACTAAGTATAGACCAGTTATCTCTAGTTTTGCTTTCTGCACATGTGTGGAAAAAACATGAAAACGCACGTGTGTGAAATACACTGAATTTTGAACCTAATCGTAGTGCGAAAAGAACCAGTTTTCGAGGAAGTGTTTTGAAAAATTGACTTATCCAAGGAATAATGTAATTTCACTGTTTATTGCTCCTATTAATGCTTTTTTTACTTTCCAAAACGATTCCTCCTGCTATAATTTCGGCAATGTACCAAGACAAGATGAATGTTTCATATTTTCCGCCGTAATCTTATTCTCACACAAATTCATCATAATTATTTATTCATAGTTTCGCGTACGCACGCATTATTTACGTTAGGCTGCACTCCGTACTTCCTCTGCCTGGCTGTATAATGTTTTTAAGGTTCCGTAGCCGTACCAAGAGGCTCTGCTGTGTGTCCGTCTCTCTCAGGGCTGTATCTTGTGAATGTGTAGACACTTCAAACTTTCACAGTGTGTATTACTATGGTCGCTCCTCATCTGCCTTTTTCCAACTATGTTAGGGTTGGCTTCCAGTCTAACCGGCTGCAGCTGAATACCAGTTTTTTACATGGAGCGACTGCTTATCTGACCTCCACAACACAGTTAGTACTGGGTAATACGATACCACTTGGTAAAACCGCAGGTGGTCAGACTTTTTGGACCACTGACTCCTTGTAACGACTGTCAAAGATCTACAAATGACAGCCAGAACCAACAGCTTAACGTCCTTTCCGAGGCGCGGAGGAAACTCGGTATGTAAGAGTGGTCACACTGGTCACCACCCTTACATCGCTCAATAAGGCAAGCACGGCTTAACCTAAAGATCGACCCGAGCTGCTGTTATTATTTAGCTACGAGCTCTTCATTATAACTATGGCTGCTATAACAACAAATCTATACTAATATTATAAAGCTGAAGAGTTTGTTTGTTTGTTTGTTTGAACGCGCTAATCTCAGGAACTATGGTTGGAATTGAAAAAATCTTTTTGTGTTGGATAGTCCATTTATCGAGGAAGGTTATAGGCTATATATCATCACGCTATGACCAATAGGAGCGAAACATAAATGAAAAATGTTGCAAAAAACGGGGAAAATTTATTCCTTTGTGAGCTTTTTCTCTCATATATGTGACGCAGACTAAGTTGCGTGGGTCAGCTAGTAAAATATAATTAAAAAATTAAAGGGGGTTACAAGAAATAAGGTTGTCGGAATATCAATCCATCTACTGAAGTAAGCATTAAAAAAATCCATTAACTTAGTACCTAGTGTTGAATATTGCACGGTGATAGAACCCTTCATAAACTAGGCCGACTCGCTCTTGCCGGTTTTTTTTCCGCCGCCATTACCGACTTCTTTCGCATAGATAGAAGGACATCTCTTGAATATATTCATGATTCCCTTTGCGTGGCGTTGATACAAATGTGTGTTAGAATTAATGGAAGTTTGTTTTATTTTTTTTTTGCGTTGGGAAATTAAAACGCAGGGTCTGGTACTGTTTTACGTGAGGATAGTTTTAAGTCCGCCCGCCTCTTTGGTTTAGTAGTTTTTACCGGTGATATTCCTGAATGTTTGGTCCTGAGTTTAGTTTTTAGGACGGGCTAATTGGTATTGCAATAGGTTTTTTAATATAGTTATAGGCACACGTGGTTTGTCTTCGACGTTAAATAAAATAAAAAGAGAAAGAATTGTTACTAGACTTGCACAGAACAAAACAATAAATAAAACAAATTTAAATCTCGATTATGTGTATGGATATCAAAGTAGAGGACTGGGATAAACGATAGATAAACGGTTTTAAATAAGATATGGCTAGAAAGGGAGTGCCTCGTTAATATAAAGGGTGTAAAACACCTCTAAACGAAGCCGAAAGGTACTTGTTCTCCCCGTCGTCATTGCTATCATTTTTTTGTTCTACACCACACCTGGCCCCTTATTCACAACCATTCGATACGCTTCCGATTCGGAAAGTCGTATGTCTATCTCGGTCGTTTTGGTAATGCCAGAAGAAGACAGATATACGACTTTCCGAATCGGAAGCGAGTCGAATAGTTGTGAATAAGGGGCCAGGGAACCTTCTAGATACGGAGATATTGGGGGTCAAAGTTACAACTTTTGTTAGACAAGTTTTTATTGTTATAATTTTAATTTAAACACCTCTATGACCCCCGTACCATTCAATCCATACATCAACACAATGTTTTAAGTGTGTTACATTGAGTTCTATCACAAAACATGATTTTTCACCCCAAAAACAAGTCGTTTCCCAGCAATAATTTTTGGGTAAAGTTACTTAGTTTGATGTACAGAATGCTTGGTTGACGGCTACGTGTTGAGGTTGTTTACACCCTGTATGGCAAGAAATGAAGTGTCTGATAAAATACTAATAAAGAAGAATGGAATAAGACATAATTATGGCGCCGACAACATTAAACTTGGGATAAGTGCATGACAATGATGATCAGATATAACTGTATTACTGGAGCCCTAAAAAGTAACATTTTATAAGATCCTAAAATGTGGGGGGCAGCGGTGGCCCAGTGGTGGCGGCCCCGACTTACGAACAGTAAGTCGTGGGTTCAAACCCAGACAGGCGCATTACTTTGTGTAATTTATTTCATCACCATTGCTCTCAAATCGGTGAAGGAAAACATCGCACAGTGCGATATTTTCAATATCTAACTGGACAATATTATTTTACTGTCTCAATTCGTTGTGACGTTTAATTTACTTAATAAAAAATGATCGTAGGAAGTAAAACAAAGTGATAAACGGTAATAAGCAAGATTTAATACAAATTAAGTACCCATTACAATCAATATGAAACAAAATAAAATTCAAATTAAATGAGGTAGAGTGTAAGCTTGTTTTATAATTTTAAAACTTAAAGAAATACAAAAAAAAAAAACAAAATCAAATACAAATTACATGTAAGTAGTAGTAATTAATCAGATTCGCTATCAGATTCGCTGGCATCTCTATTAGAATCTTGATCAGAATTTTCTGATTGGCTGTCCCTATGTTCCATTATTGGGAGTCTTATTTCTAGTAATTCTCTTTTTCCCTTGTTGCGAAGTTGCACTTCGGCCGCAAATGATAACTCTCTTTCACTTGATGTATCAAGAAGATGTTGAACGCGACGTTTTTGGTTTTGTAGCTGCAACTTTCAAAATCTTTGTGTGGTCTTCCAGCTCGGTTACTAGGCTCAGGTGCTAAATTACTAGCTACACTTTCTGTGACTATATTGTCAAACGTAAAATTACCTTCTAACCATTTCGAATTCGCCTTTAAAAAGCGATCTCTATGTCTTCCTGATTTTGACCATTTCTTGTCGATTTGTTGGCTATAACTTCTTATTTTTGCTTTTAATGAATCTATAATTTCATCTGGTATAGATCTGATAGACATTTCTTGTAATATATGGTTCAGAATTGCATCCACTCTGCACTCTTTCGCGTTGGCGAACCAGATATCGAAATACGTCAAACGTGAAAATTGGTAGATCATTCTGAAATTAAAAAAAAAATGTACGAGTGTCGCAGCTTTTCGCAAGTTAATACTTATGTTTCTTAGAGTTTACAAGTGCATCTACTAAAAAAATACAGAACAAGACTGATATAATGTTATATAAAGTATTAAAAAACTGTTACAAACTGTGTTAGGTCTTATTTTGTCAAATAAAAAAGGATTCGTATTCTTTCTGCTCTAACTATTTAATTTATGGATATTTTTTTATAAAAATATTGTGTAAACTCACCTTGACACTCAAACCAAGACGGTCACAACACTTAATCACAACTAGCGTACACAAACACAGCGTATTCATCGAGTAAACTCAGACGAATGATACAAACGTTCACTTGACGCGACCGGTACGCTCCAGGTAGTCGGCCCTTCCGACTCTTGTTTTATTGTTCGGGGCAACTTCTTGGAAAAAAATACTTTATGGTCTTGAAATATGGTTAATTATCCCTCATTTTACACAAGCTATGACGTGGTACATAAAAGTGCGTATTTTGAATATTGTCCACCTAGATTTAAAAAATATTGCATTGTGCATCGTGAGGAAACCGGCATGTCCAAGAATAAAAAAATCGAAGACATGTGACATCTACCAATCCGCACTGGGCCCGCGTGGTAGATTATAGCCCATTCCCTCTCATTGAGAGGAGGCCGTGTCCCAGCAGTGGGAACATTATAGGCTGATGATGATGATGATGATGAAAATGTGTGAGACTAGAATAGTTATTCCTGTTGCAGCCTTTGAGTTAGTCTACATATATTTAGCTTGTTCCCTTATTGATTTCTGTTAAAAATGGCTAGGCTCGGTAGCTTTGCCGCTAAAACTTTAGAAATAGACCAAGGTAGACTAAGTTTTAGATAGATAAATTGAAAATGTCACTTACGTGATAACTTCCGTGATTTTTATTTATATTGAGCTCCCGATATTAAGAGTGATTATTATTTTAAGTTTAGATATAAGTAACATAAAACAGTGTTTAACATTTAGATGCCACGTTCTGAAACATGAGCCTCACATCCGAAATATTGTTATTTTGTACATATTTTGGTATACCGCCGTTTACCCGAATTTTATTCGCCCTAATATCATTTGCCATAATAGTCAACAGCCATAATATCATACGACATAATACTCATTTGCCCTACTCTCATTTGCCATATTAGTCACGTGCCAGAATCATTGTTTTCCATAAAGTCACTTACCATAACATCATTTGCCATAATCATTGTAAGCCCTAATTATCACATGCCCTAATTATCACATGCCATAATTATGATATGCCATAACATAATTTGCCATCGACATCGGGTGTGTAACGGTTGTTTATATCAAGAGAAATTGGATGCAATTGGGACTTCAGGGCACCCCGACTCGGACAGGTTAGGTTAGAAGGGGATGGCGGGGTCGAGTGAGCGAGCGAAGCGAGCGAATAGACCCCGCCATCCCCTTCGTGGTTTTTTTTTTTATAAACCACACAGAAGTAGGAGCCCGCGAAGCGGGGCTCCGTCGACCTAGCCCACCATCAACCATGCACAGAAAAAAAAAACCATGCACAGAATAAATAAGTTTGTCTAATACTTGTTATGCCATTTAAATATTATGTCTAATAATTATTATGGCACATAAAAATAAGGCAAACAATACTTATGGCATTCGTATCTTATGGTATCTAAAATTCGGGCAATTAAAAGTATGTCATATGTCTTTTAGGGCAAATGAAACATTCGGGCAAATGAAATTCGGGAAAATGATGATTATGGCATATAATCTTCGGGCAAACAATAGACAACCACATATTTTCATACGTCCACTTTGTTCCTCTGCTGGAGCAGTTTGAAAGGGCGTAGTGAAATAATACCTTTTTTTTTGGCTAGCTTTCACAATGGGCAGAAAACACCAACATCAGTGCAGTTTTTATTACTCAAGTTTCGTTGAAAATTGCTCTAATTTCGAAACCGTTTGCAAGAAATATTTTTTTAAATCGTCATAAATTCCCCAAAAACTCCTATTCGCACACGACAACGCATTGGCGCGCTTTTTCCCCGCCCTTTGTTCAACCGGAATGTTAGTGTTGCTAGTTTTTTGTCCCCAAAGGATTGATGGACCATTGTGTTGCCATTCGCAAAAATTCTCGGCGTCGAATAATTGATAAGTCTGCTATGTGATCTTTTTTTTGTTTCGATGCTGAATCGTTAGGGATTAGATTTTATTTTTTATTTGACTAACTCGGCTGAATTGTTCGGCTTGAATTTCGCCAGGCATGTTTGTTTTCCCAGCTAGTTTTTTCATAGTTTTTGTGTAAAACTTTTGTTCAAGCTCGGATTCGCGCATTTTTAGCTTGTTCGCTTGGATTGAATTTTCAGCTGCCTTTGTGCGAAAAAGAGAATTGGCAGGTAACTGTATAAAGGACACTGTTGTCGAATTTATTATAGATTTTAAAAAAAACTTTGACAGTACACAATAAAGAAATCGAAAAAAATTGAAGGCCTTTTCCTATTTAGCGTAGACAACACCAATATTTTTTGATCTGATAGCTTCTCCCAAAATGTTTAGGAACATATCAACAGCATCCTTACTCAATTTACGACATCCAAATATATTTGGCATCCACTACAAAACACACTGGCGTTCACGTGATGGAAAATAAAATAACCTACACCCTCAAAGAGAGGAAGAGCTCTCGAGTGACTGTTCAGCAGTGTGTATGAAGTATGTTACCTTCTCATTTTTTCTGACATAATTCCACATGCTACCAACATAACAAATTTAATAGAAACAAACACAATATGATTAGGTTGCGACCCGCGCGCGGAGGAATGGTGATCAAAACTCTATTATCTATGCGACTCCCAGGAGATATTTACATAATGTGTGCCCGGAAATATAATGCGGCAAAGATAGTCCAGTTTCTTTTTTTTTGCTTTTTATTTTATGGCCAAGGTGTACCTAGTGTTATTGAGTTTTGGTGACTTACGCAAATATGCAACTGCGAGAATTATTTTTTTTTCGGAAAATGTAAGGCTCGTTTTGTCTTTGCCCGGTCTAAGAAAGTATTTTTATGTAATATTTTGTCACTTTTTCCTTGACAGTTATTTTTCCATAGCAAACACAGACAAAAGTTCATTTTATTCAGCGGATAAAAGTAATCTGACCTTAGCAAACAACAATGAAGTGAAATTTCGGAATAGAAATGGTAGCTTACCTAAATCCTAAACCAATCTTCATTATTTAGTTAATCTGCTGTTAAAGCTCAAACCAATTACAGAAGTTTACATGAGATATTGCAGCAGCTTCCTTACACAAACATCAATTTATCCTCGCCATCTTTCAAAAAACCGATTTTCTTTTTTTATTCACCAATTTGCCCGCTCTTTTCACAAGTCACCATAGACAATTTTTCCTTTTTTCGTCCATTGAAATAAACGATCGTCAAATATTCTTGATCCCCGTCAATTAAGTTAGAAGCTCCAATATAAAACAGACGTTCTTCTGAACGCAATGATTGTGAGGTGGCAAGGCGTCTGCGCCCTGTATTTGGGTCGGAAACGTGCTCCGACCCAAATATCGAGTTTGCAAGATGTTTTGTCTTGTGGTGTTTTTTTTTTTATGTTGGTTAAGTATTATTGTGAGGTTTTTGGAGCATAAATATGTGGAAATTAGAAGGCGCCGTTTTTTCTTTTTCTACATTTTTGTACTGGCAACACTTGACTAGGTACCTTTTCATGAAATAGTCATGAACAGTAAAGTTAAAACTAACCAAGTGTTGGATCATCATTCTCCTGCCCTTATTTAAATTTATTTAGAGTTTGTCCACCTTGTCTTCTTCTTTACTTCTCTATTATACTCGTCATCTCATCAGACTCTTCTTTTCTTGCTGTATCATCCTTCATACAGTCTATCCATCCATTCCTCGTTTATTTGGTCATCCTTTTCTCATATATCCATCCACATTCATACCTCCTCAGAACATTCCTCACGACATTCTTGTCTTTGTTTTTGTTCAACCAATTGTTAGGGGTAGAAAAATAAAGCTTCTAGACCCCCATTCACTAGACTGGGCACTTCTGGGCCCCATTCGCCCTACCACGTCAAAAAATATTTTCGTTTTTGTATCGTTGTCAATAACGTTTTCACTTGAATAGCCCGCCACACTATTCCTAAACCACTGTAACTCTTGAAAGCCAGAATCAACAGTGGCGACCACCAGAAAACGGCCGAGACAATGAAGCTCGACGAAGTCCCAGAGAATGAATTTTACTGTCTTGGATCCCGCAGCGAAATAAATCAGAGAGTACGGAAAAACTCTTATTTCCACTAGTTGAATAGTATAACATGACTTCGTTCCATACTTAATATTTCGTGCCGTAAGTACGGTGAATGAATCTATGAAAGTATGAATGCACATCTACTGATTTGAATGTTTGCCTAAACCCCACAACCACAAGGAACCTATAGAGAAATGGAAGTTCTACTTATAATAACACAAGGTCCAAACCTCAGTTCCATCCAGTACTGCGTATATCTCAAAAATATTAATACGAAAAGCCCGTAAGTAATCCAATAACAGCCAACGATGTATAAGGTAGAAGATGCATCGATGCGCGCTTTGTAATCTGTATCAGCAGATTAAAATCTGCATCGTATCCACCAATGGGCGTGTGTTTCCAAACCGGTTCGGTATCTTGTAGGACCACTGGACGGCTGAGCTTTGTATTATGATTCATTGGTCGCCCGTGACCTACACATAGGCGGAGAATTCGATTCATCTGTGCTTTATGATTCTTAAGATAATGGTATAACCCAACATTACGCCTGTAATCGACGAAGTATAAGGCTGAAGACGTGTACTTAAGGCGGTATGTGGTATCTGATAAATTAGCAAATACTGGTGAAATACTGTTAGAATAAAGTTCTAATCAGCTTGCACTACAAAGCGGTTGTTACGTCAGTCACTGCGGGCCGAATAGTGCGAAATGAGTGGTTTTAATTTAATTGTAGCCTAATAAATCATTAGATCAAAATTCCAATTGTGAAGAAAATACCGACAATATTTGTATGTAAAAAAAAAAAAAAAAAAACTTAATGCCGTTTAGGAGTAGAAATTTCAAAGAAAAAATGCTTTACTTTGAACATTTTTGTTCATCTATACTAATGTTATAAAGCAGAAGAGTTTGTTTGGTTGAACGCGCTAATCTCAGGAACTAACGGCTCGAATTGAAAAAATATTTTTGCGTTGGATAGTCAATTTATCGAGAAAGGCTATAGGCTATATAACATCACGCTATGACCAATATGAGCGGAGCAGCAATAAGAAATATTGCAAGCGGGAAAAAAACTTCACGCGAACGAAGTCCCGGGCAGAAGCTAGTAAAGTAATAATAAAGTTAGAATTATTTCAATAGTACAAATTAAAGTTTAAAGTCTATTTATGCAACACAGTATTTTTTTTTTGTAAAAATTACTTTCACTCATCAAAGAGGAGTTACATGTAGAAAACCTCTCGTTAGCAGGAACCTCTCGTTAGCAGGTCCTTAATAGTACGCCTTTGCGTTTTCTAATACATATTATTATACTGTCAAAGTAAAATTCTAGCGTGATGTATGTTATGTGTAACAATCTTTTATAAAATATGTAGTATATTAAGTGTTAAAAAGTGCGTGTGTGTCTAATCTTCGCGCTGTACAGTTCGACATTTGTTTACCGTAAGTATTAAGATACCTCTGATTCATAAGAATAAGTTTTATACATTACATTTTATTTGTATGCGTAAATGTTTTATATAGGCGCCATAGTCTGGACAAAACACCAATCTTAATGTATAATGCTTTTAGAATAAGATCTGAATGTCATTTATCTGTTGTGTTTATGTTAAAATAAAGAAATTTCAAAATCAATCAAAAAATCAATAGTACGCCTACATTTCGCCAGTTATGTTTAAGTCCCACGTAAGAGGGGAGAGCCTATTTCCATCAAATGGGAACAAATCCAGACTCCGTGGTTGTTACTTTCTTTGTGTAAGGAATAGTTTTATCTATAAGTACTAATATTACAAAGCAGAAGATTTTGTTTGTTTGGTTGAACGCGCTAATCTCAGGAACTACCGGCTCGAATTGAAAAATTCTTTTTGCATTGGATAGTCCATTTATCGAGGAAGGCTATAGGCTATATAACATCACGCTATGACCAATAGGAGCGGAGCAGCAATAAGAAATGTTGCAAGCGGGAAAAAAGCTTCCGTTGAGCAGGTGATGCGTTGCGATATCAAAACTTCACGGGAACGAAGTCGCAGGCAGAAGCTAGTATGTTATATTTGACTAGTCAAATATAACATACTAGCTTCTGCCTGCGACCGATTGACAGTCTAGACTGTCAATCGGTTTTATCGGTGGCGCAATTTCCGAGAGGCAAATAAAAAATGAAACCATAGCTGTTCCGAGTCAAAATAAACCAAAATCAGATCCCAATTACTCCACCACACGGACGTAAATATTAAAACCACCAGATGCCAACCAGTGACTATTAATAACCCTCAAATCAATTTACATAAATGGGAAATCGGTGCAAACAATTCGACGAAATGAGTAAAGTGCAACGCTTTCATTGGCTTCCAGTAATTCGTATGATTGCACCCGCCATGTTTGCCGACCAGACAGTCGTACCAACACTACCAACTAATTGAATTGTCAAATATTTATTACTGTTCCAACTTCTGTTGACTGCACTCAGGGCTTGAATTTAATTTGAATTATCCTTCAGCATTATTTCGTATTCTTTTTCAACTAAGTGAAAAATTGGCAAATTGCCAGCTCAAATAACTAGACAAAGTTTTCAAGGATCACTGACTCAGAAATGTCAAACTAACTTTGAATTTATTTAAAAACTTGCTTCTTAACATCTTTTACTGCAAAGTACACTCGTAATATAATTAAAAGTAACTTTTCCAATGTAATAAAAGTAAGTGCGCAAAGACCTTTTCTATAAAAATTAATTAGCCATGTAAAATAGCGAGCGTTCTCAGGAAACTAACTTATGCTGAGCGCGCCTTTTGAAACTTTATACGTTCTTATTCCTGCGTTCTCTTGATAAAATAAGAAAAGTTTATTAAGTAAATGCTACTGCATATAAACCTTTTAGTTTGAGAACCTAGGGTAATTAAAATTGGAAACAAGTCATGCCTCCCATAAGCGTAATGTTTATTTCCACGCAAGCAGATCCTATGACATAATATGTCAAACTCAAATGTCAAGTATTCTGACAACTCATTCTCCTTTAACTCAGCCAATCACTAATGTAACCTCTTCCTAACGTTAAAAGTAAATTAACTCATTGTCGTGTTAATTAATGAGTGTGCCTTTGAAACTTTGAAAACAAAAGTTAAATACTGTTTACAGTCTCCGAGAGAGAGCCCTAAATATCAATGTATTTACTATAATAGGTACTACGTGATATATTTACTGGTCTTTGCTGAGAAAAATTAACAATATTGACGGTTGATTTTGAAACAGTTAGTTCTAAAACATTCATTTTCAGCAATTATTTGCGAAACTTAACACGTCTTCTGTATCTAAAATTAATTAGCGGGTTCCCATCCGAGTGACAGACGAGACGTTATTGTCTACGTGTCGAGAATGCCATCCCGTCTTGTTACGTTAGAGCATAGACTAGAGGATGTATGGTTGTATACGTTTGCCTGGTGCCGTTTGCCAGAAAATATACGTGTAGGGGAATCGAATTTGGTGCGAAATAAGGAAAAATGGCGGCGAAATTGTGGAATGTTTTGTTATTTTCGCACCACATTTGTATTCTCTACAGCAAATTACTTTATTTTAAATTCATGTCCGTCATATACGCTTCCAAAAGTTGATTGCAAACATTTTCCAGTTCGCGTCCTGGATATCAAAATAAATTACAGTAAAAGGTTTTAAAAATCCCCAAAAAGTATTTCCACATGGGAAAGCATTTTTAAAAATATACTTCACGTGGATGTTAAACGAACTTTTCGTTTGCGTTTCGCCATTAAGTTTTTTTACGATAAAAGGTAATGAGTGTGACGGTAGGGTTGTGTTAGTTTTAACGATAAACACCAAATATCGGTAAAACAGAAGATACTGTATGAAAGAGTTGTATTAGAAAAAAATGGAGGACTAAAATGATATATGTATTTAAATCTTGGATTCAAAGTTTGAAGGAATGCGTGTAGCCAATGGGCTGGCTTCTTCATAGCAAAGAAAGGAAATAGGGATTGCTTACGGTCATGTCTTCTTGTCTCGTAATATCAATATTTTAATACCAACGAAGTGAGCACACACTTGAGGTACCCAAAACAAACAAAGATCTTGTTTATCGTGCCGCTTAAAGTCGACAAACTTTGCGGGAAATCGATTAGGATGAACGTCGTGCTTATAAGCTCCCAAGTTTGGTAATACGGCATTTAAAACCGATACACGTTTGTTTTAATTAGATAGGTTTAAATGCAAGACCGATTAGTATCGATAAACAGTTATTCAACCTTTAAGAGGACGGAATCGTGCAAATATTCCATAAAATCGGCATCAAATCTGGAGATCACAGAATGTGATATCTACTAAAAATCGATATTCGATTATCATCAATATAGTTTTATCGTTACGGTTATCGATGGAGCGTTTCCCAGCCCTACTGGGTCGACGTAAAATGTAGCATACTAGGGGTCCAAAATCCATAAACTTGTGTTATTTTACGACTTCTAGGGGTTGTTTATGGCAAGCGCGGGTGGTGGGGGGTGACTTTAATTATTTAACAAAGTGCTTCTGTCTAATTAAGTTTGTGCTATTTGTGTTATTGAAGTTTTTAGTGTCAACTTCTTAATGAAAATTGAACACGACAGTTTATTAACAAAACTAATAGAGTTTAAGTTTTAATTAACGTGGGTGAAATGGCCAGGCTTGCTCAAGTTTCGATGTTAATGGAAATATGTCATCACTAGCTGACCCGCGCAACTTCGTCTGCGAGTGAGGGTTAGTTATTTTAAATAAAATATATCCTATGCTACTTCTAATACCTCCAAGAATATGTGTACAAAGTTTCATGATGATCGGCTAAGTAGTTTTCGCGTGAAAGCGTAACAAACAAACTTACATTCACATTTATATGTATATTAGTAGGTAGGGAAACTAGGGATGGGGATAGTAGGAATAGGAATAGTAGGGATATATGTATATAGTAGGGAAGTAGGGATAGGATTTACGTTTTACGAAGTTTTTAATAGTCCGCCAAGGAAATGAACGCGTTTTACTCCTAGGGCAATAAAAAAAGTAATGATGTTAGATTTTACCTACGCGAGGCAGTAATACTTTAAATGTCAGATAATTTTTAATGATTGCTGTTTAGCATAAACTTTAAATAATACTTTCAGGCGTTCGAAGTGTTTCAGACTATAAACGGTTTTAGTACGGGGTGAGGTCTTTCTTATCAAGATTTAGCAGAATCTACTTAGGTACTGCATTAGAAATATTCTACTAAAGCAAATAAATGTTTTGTACCTCATTTTAATAAGGTGCAAAGTTATTAAAACACTTAACATGGCTTTTCGAATAGAACTTAGTTTTGAAATACAATTCTTTTCATTTTTGGACAATATGGACACGAGATAATTTGACACTTTAGAAAAGAAAGAAAGAAAGAAAGAAAACATATTTATTCGGCACATGCCATAAGTGCACACAACAAATAAAAAAATGAAATAAGTGAAAACAACATAAAAACTTAAATGTATTCTGTAAAACTAAAAACTAAAAAAAAAAGAAAATAAAATTGTGCGTCTCACGGCTGCGCCAAATAGGCCCAGTTCAGCAAAATGCCGAGCAGCTAGCGCCCGACGCTGGTTTTCAACTGGACCTGTCATGGTGACGTAACGGATATAAAACAGTTTTGTACTAACTTTGTGTTACCGTTACTAGGTATGTGTAATTGAGCATGTAGTGCATATATTTATAGATACTTAAATAAAATAAATTGGTGTGCAAAATAATAAACAAATAAAACTACGTGTTAATAAAAATTGGGAGACAATACAAAAAACCAAAGGTACTAAATAAATCAAATGGACTGGGATTGTATACATCACCTAATCTGTGCATCATTATTCGACAAAGATATTGTGCCTTGTTTAAGATAATTAGATAGGTAGGTAGGATGATTTGTACGTCATATAATCGAGTCATTCTGTGCGACCATATCTAATTTCCGTTGTGATTCAATTAGATACTGCCGTAAACGTCTTCTGAATGTGTCTATTGAGCTGATAATTCTGATTGGTGGTGGCAGGTTATTCCACACTTTGGAAGCCGCATAGCGGAAACTACCCCTGAACGCTGCTGTTTTATGAGGCTGAGAAGAGAGTTGTTGCGAGCATTGTCTTCTCCCACATTCGCGTCTACTAGTTAACCAACTCAGTTTGTTATATAAGTAGTCCGGTTTTTTGTATTTAACCACACCGAACAGGAGGCATGCCAAGTGTAGTTTTCGTCGGGACTTCATTTTTAACGACTTGTGCTTGTTTAAAAAAGGTGTTACGTGACCTCGCCGAGGAATATTGTAGCAAAACCGCGCGCAAGCGTTCTGTACTCTTTGAATGAGTCGGTCTGTACGAGCTAGTAGGCGCGGGCCGTACACTGCGTCGGCGTAGTTCAACCTACAAAGTATCAATGTTTCCACAAGCTGTTCCCGTAGTGATTCCGATAAGAAAGACCTCATCTTATATAGAACCTTCAGCCGATAAAAACAGTTTCTGACTGAATCTGCTATGTGGTTCTCAAAACGAAGGGATTTATCCATCACAAGACCTAGATTTCGCGCCTCGTATACTCTCTCAATTGGTTCACCCATTAGTTCCAAGGCAAAAGTCAAAGGCAGTTTAGCCAGCTGTTGTCTCGTGCCAAATACAATATATTTTGTTTTGGAAGGGTTTAGCGACAGGCAATTTTCCTCAGACCAAACGGCGATGCGTTGAAGATCCTCGTTAAGATCTTTAATGGCGCTGTCATACTCGTCTGGTTTGAAGGATATGTACAGTTGCACATCGTCGGCATATATATGGTACTTGCATCGCCGGAGGCACCTTATTATGTCTGCGCAGTACAAAATGAAGAGAATGGGACCTAAAATGGAACCCTGCGGAACTCCTCTCTCTACGGAAACAGGTGCAGATCTAAGAGTAGTGCCGTCACTTAAACGCAGGTCTACTAATTGTTGCCTATTAGTTAAATAGCTACGGAACCATTGTATAGCTTCTTGGTCGAAACCGTAATATTTTAACTTCGACAACAACAATGAGATATTTATAGCGTCAAATGCCCTGGAAAAATCTAATAAAACCAGTATTGTTTACACCTCGTTCTCGTTTCATTTCATCAGTGAAAAGTGTTGAAAAGTTTTTGTGATTGAATTTCAAATTGTGATGGATGGTATTCTAGACATTGTAGGAGATGTTAAAGAAAAAACTATTTATACCGCTCCCACACCAATTCATCTTAATATTAAAGATAATTACTTGATATTTGTAACATCGTCTGGGTTTTATAACCTAGGGCAGGTTTTATCCGAATAGTTAGTGCCATAGAAATATAAAAAAACAAGAGAAGTGGCAAGGGGGCGTGACGGTGTTCGCAACAAGCACTAGAGGGCATGTAATAGGCAAATGGCCACCTCTTCTTTAATATATCTACGGTTAGTACACAACTGCATAATCATAGTAGATCGAACTACTTGATAGCTTCGGATACGTAAGATTAAATCGTATAACTTAGTATTAAATTTACCTTTTTGTAGTCTCCTTGATTTAAAATCTTCTATTAATGAAACACTGTTTTAATCTTTTGAAATATAATCGAGTTTTATTTACTTCTCCATTTCGACCAATTTTATCGACAGAAAACGCTCCATACAACATTCACGATATAAACAATATTCAGCCAGTCTTAAATCGATTCTAACTTCAACTCGATCGACGCAACCCCTTTGCATAAAACGACGAATACAGAATACCCAAGCACTTTTGCAAAATCAAACGCACATATCATTCAAAGAAAAATCCACATAAAATCTAGGCGATAAACGAAACCACTAGGGAATAAGTGCCTAGCACGTTGAAATGAAATGATCTCTAATCTAGGATGGCTTTGCAAAGTAACCGTTTTGAAAGCGCGGGACGGAGGGCGCGAGTAATAAAATTTTACGAGCCGTTGCCATGGCAACGCCGCCATTATGCAGTTGCGCGGGACGCCGCGAGGGGCGCTGCGTTCGATTTTTAAATGTTTTTCTTTTTGTTTTGATTTTGTTATTTTTGTGGATTAATTGAGACACCTACAATGGTTGTTGGGTTTGTAATGGTTTATTTGGGAAGCATTTGAATTTCAATTACTTTATAATTATTTTGTGATAATATTGATAGGTAACTATTATGGTGACTTGCGGTACCTAGTTAACTTTGCTAAATTGTGAGATGAAACTAAATTTATTGTGGTCTTTGAAGAAAGTTCATCATTTCATCTCTTGGCAGAAATTGTCAACCCAAATAACGCTAGGAGTTTGGAGTGGGACAGTAGGTATCTTATAGGCTAATTTTATTAATCATAGATGACAAAACAGTCGATACTTCCAGACTCTTTGAAATATTGCCTTTTCAAAGATTTTATTGTAGACTTCATACCTACAACATGGCAGTCAGTCACAACTAGGGATTGCAATCCAGCGGCGTTTTCAATCCAGCTGGATTCTTGCTGGATTGACCTGAATCCAGCTGGATCCAGCGCGGATCCAGCAAAATGTGGAACGAAAATAAAAAGACGACATTTTTAAGACTTTTTTTATTAAGTAATTTGTATTAGGAACTTCTTACGATAATCTATGAATTCTTTCAATTTTCTTTGGTTTCTTAACCATTTGAGATCAAAAGAATCAACTTAAAATTAAATAACATATAACCTCATATATCTAATATTTAAGATAATGTTTCTAAGGATGGATTCGACCAAACTAGAGTAAGTTTTTACTCGAGAGTAAACTACCACTTACTATGCAATTGTTTATTCGAGAATAATAATTGTCATACAAAGCAGTAGCTTACTTTCGTGTAACAGCTTACTCTAGTTTGGTTGAATCTGCCCTAAGAAAGCAATATCTTATTACCTACTAGAGACCTGATTATATGCATTTGCTTATTTAAGCCATTCTCGGCGGTTATTACCGCTGAGAATAAAAAAGCAAAAAGTGGTAAAATATGCCATTGCATATTTACGAACAATCCAGCAAGAATCCAGCTGAATTCAAAACGCCGCTGGATTGCAATCCCTAGTCACAATTCTAACCTAACCTAACCTATGAATCCCTTCGACGTAACAAACGAGCAACGAATGAACTCAAAGATAACTTCATTTGAATTTCAGCAGACGAAACTACAGACAATCTTACCACTGAAAATTTGGAAACATACTTGATCGTTTACGTTTACAAATTTAAATAATCTATACTTATAATAAATCTGTAGAGAGGTCAATTCTGTACATGAAATATATTTACAAAATAACTATCGGGGGGTGATTAGTGATCGATACTGATGCCAAAAATGCAATCAGTAAAATTTTTGTCTGTCTGTCTGTCTTTCTGTCTGTCTGTCTGTCTGTCTGTCTGTATGTTATTTATAGAAAAAAAAACTACTCGACGGATTTTAACGAAACTTGGTACAATTATTCTACATACTCCTGAGCAGGTAATAGTATACTTTTCATCACGCTACCATTAATAGGAGCAGAGCAGTGAAAGGAAATGTTGGGAAAACGGGAGAAGTTACTTGGTTTTTTTAGCTTCCGTCGCGTGTGCAGCCTTAATAGTTAAAGCTACATAGAAATCATGTATAACGGAAATATTCCACATAAAATTATATAAAAAATATCCCAGGACAGCATATGTCTATCTTTTATAGTTGACTCACAATAACACGTGTAACTCCCGATAGCTTAGCAGTTCGGAGATTTGTTATTATTATATTTGTTTACTCTTACGTTTATAATATTCTCACTCAACCCCAATTAAAAAAAATAATATCAGTTATTCTTCGAACTCCTGGGCAGGTTATAGTATACTTTTCATCACACTACAATGAATAGGAGCAGAGCAGTGTAAGGAAATGTTGGGAAAACGGGAGAAATTACTTGATTTTTTAAGCTTCCGTCGCGTGTGCAGCCTTAATGGTTAAAGCTACATAGAAATCATGTATAACGGCCATTTATTTGTAACATTACTCACATTTTGTAATATTATAAATGTGAATGTAAGTTTGTTTGTTACGCTTTCAGAAAACTACTGAACGAATTTGGATTGCACACAGATAGTTTATAGCCTGGATTAAAACATAGGATACTTTTTATCCCGATAGTAAGATCCCATGGGACAATAATCAAACTTTACGCGGGCGAAGCCGCTGGCAGAAGCTAGTTTTAAAAATAAATTTACTCATTGTATGCTGATTTTGAAATAGAAAAAATGAAAACTTACCTACTTTTCTCTTTTTTATTTTGGGTGTTCCTAAAATCTATCATTTAATTTCACATATTCTGCCAATTTCCGTGCATATTTCAAGCATTTTTCATGCATATAACAAGTTTTATAAATTGCATATAATCCGGTCTCTCCTTATTACGTTTATGTTTAATGATAGGACGGCTAATCAGTAGCAATCAGTCTTAGGTTCAATCAGTCTTGGGTTTGATACGTTTGCGGATCCGCATTGCTGGATCCAGCACTGTATGCTGGATCCAGCACATTTAAAAAGGCGCTGGATCCAGCTGGATTGCTGTATGCTGGATCCAGCAATTGCAATCCCTAGTCACAACGCTATAAAATATGCCACAGCATAGACAACATCAAATAAACATCGATTGTGTTCGATGTCTATGAATTTGAATAACGACAGCATAGTTCGACTGTCTACCATAGATAAAACTTGAACACCTCATTCTAGTTTACTCAGGACTGGAATACTAATCTAATCGACATTCTTTATTCAAACATACGTTACTTCAAAGTTTCCCGCGATTTCAAGCTTGGCTGCTGAGGAGGAGGCCCTTGGTTTTAGCATCCAGAATGTCTCAGTAGCAGCTATAGTGCCGATTGATTGCAATAAACTCTCCCCCTATTAAATGGGACTTTCACATAGCTGTCGAAATGTGTAATGCGTACAACTCTGCCTTACCTTTCGTAGATAACAGGCGGGAAGTTATCTTAGACAGACCAAACTCTCAGGCGATGCGGACGCGGCGATGATTTTAAAATCTTCAAGCAAATTGCTGCGTTTACGTTATACATTTTAAAGACATTTTCTGATGTTTTATAAAACTGTTAAAAGTAAATGCAAATGCAAGACATATTTTTTCCAACAAAGATTGATTATTGTATGCAGGGTTCGAATGTAACCACATTCGAAGTAATAATTTTCATTGATCTGAATAGTCACTACATATATTATTCTAAAACAAAGTACTCCACCGCGTCTGTCTGTCTGTCTGTTCGCGATAAACTCATGAACTATTGCACCGATTTTCAGTAAGTGTGCTTCTCGGGGAAGGTTTTAATTTATAAATAATTTGAATTGAAGCTGCGGTCCTCAGCTAGTATCTTATAAAACAAAATAATCGCTAACGTTATCAATGTAGTTCACGTAAATCCGAACGTGATTTGCCACTTCCGCGCGTATCCAAACGGTCACATCACAAAACAGTTTTTGAACAACTTTCCGAAAATAATCAAAGAAAAAATGTTACCTTGATAATTACGAACCAGTATTTGAAAATAGATTCATGGTTTCTTCTTTAAAATTAAAGGGGCTCTTTTCATGCAAGTACTAGCAGTAAATCTAACGACGACAAATATAAGCTACTGTAAACTTCTTAACTTTTAGTTTTCCTGCATTTCTTTGAAATCCTACTCCGAATCACTGTTACTGTTACTGCTAGCCTATGTTACCCTACTGCTGGGCAAAGGCCTGTCCCCATGAGTTCCATAGTCTTCCATCCAGGGCCAATGTGAACCACTGTCCAGTTCGTCCCGCTCGTCTCCTGCGAGGTCTACCACGTCGCCTTATGACTGTGTCAGGGCTCCACGTCGTGGTTATTTAAATAACTAATAATTATTATTTTGCATGCAATGGGCACATCCTGTCTCCTGTGTGTGTTCTCCTGTCTGTTTGTTGATTTCGCATCCGAAAAGAAAAGACCTGTGTACAGCTAAACATGTGGACTTTAGATTAATACCTGACTGTAATAACTTTATACCATGTGTACAAGGCAAATAAATGCTTATCTCATTTTATGTTACCCATTATAAAATTACATTTAGGAAAACATTATAGCAAACCGATAATTAAAATAAAACCCCTTCCCATTTGAAACACCGGACACGTCTACTAACACTAAACCAAACCTAACAGTTAGTATAAACTGGGAAATAAAAAGTAACGGTCTCCGGGCGCCATCTTGGTTTTTCAAAATGTCTGCGCTTATTAGTATCTGTGGAGCACTTGACTAAATTGTTTTAACCGACTTCTAAAAGAAGGGGATATGACGAATTCGAAGAGTATCTTAGTTTTTCATGTGTGTTCACCGATTTTATAATACCGTTTCTATTAGTTACTGCAAGATGACAATAGCGGTCACTGACCCATGTCAGTGACCGCTATTGTCCCCCAACACCCCACAACCATAGTTTCACCGACTGAAGTTTGTGCTGGCTGGCATTCACCAATTTTATATTTACCTATTTTTATATTAGCCTTAATTAATAGTAAGTTATAGTTGTATGGTCATAGTTATTAAGTCAATATACTATAGTTGTTAGGAACCGTTTGTTGTTTCCTTGCTTTCCAATACCAACCCACCTTGCATCTGGGTGATCTGGGCTTTTGTTCGTTTGACACTGAAGGGACAAAATTTCAAATATAACAGTGGCGGTCATCATACATTTATTAAAGACAGCTTTTAGACGACGGTCGACAGTTTTGACGGTTTTTTAGTTTTACAGAATACATTTAAGTTTTTTATGTTGTTTTCATTTATTTTATTTTTTTATTTGTTGTGTGCACTTCTGGCATGTGCCGAATAAATATGTTTTCTTTCTTTCTTTTTAAAGTTTGAAAACCAAAAATAAGCCTGTTCAAGTATTGAATCGTCATCTATCGTGATCTTCAACATTTTTGTAATGAAAAACTAAACATGGTTCACTTGTTTCGGTTCGTACGAAGAGATATTAGGGAAAGGGCAATGACCGTTATTGTCATTATATCTGACAGCAACTATAGCTAAGTTTGAAATACAAATAAACAAATGTCGACTTTAATTCATCATCATCATCATTTCAGCCGTAAGACGTTCACTACTGGACATAGGCCTCCTCCAAGTGTCGCCACATTGACCGGTCCCTTGCGACTCGCATCCAACGGATTCCCGCAACCTTCACCAGGTCACCGGTCCACCTACTGAGAGGTCTTCCAACGCATCGTCTTCCAGATCGCAGTCGCCATTCCAGAACTGTTCGGTCCCATTGGCCATCCGTTCTGCGAGCAATGTGACCTGCCCACTGCCATTTAAGTTTGGCAATTCTTCGGGCTACGTCGTCGGTGACCTCGGTTCTCTTATGGATGTCTTCATTTCTAATTCGATCACGCAAGGAAACTCCGAGCATAGCCCTCTCCATTGCCCTTTGGGTGATGATTGTGAGCGACCACGTCTCGATCCCGTATGTAATCACTGGCAACACAAAAAAAAACAACAAAAAGTGCTAAATAAAATAACTATAGTTTTGGAAGACGGCGGCAAAAATATATAAACACCAAGGTAGCCGTCGCCATCTTGAATCTCCTAAACGTCAGTACATATTAGGATCTGCGGAGCGCTTGACTAAATTGTTTTTAACCCCTCCGTCTTAAAGGGGTGATACTTTGACGCGGTATTTTTCTTCGTTAGCTCTTCTGATGAAATTGTTTTAAAATATATAAGATTTTAAAGCTTGTTTACGTGTAACAGTTTAGAGAATATCGTCCAAATCTGTTTAGAAGTTTTGTTTTAATCTTGACAGCTTTAACTTGGCTATTTTGTCTGCTAAATAAAAACTTTCTTACTTTTGAAGTAAAACTTTCGTCTTGTTCAGATTTTGTATCTTTCAATTTTCCCATGTTAACTTTATAGCTACGGTGTAAGGAGCTCGTAGCTAAATAATAACAGCTCAGCTCAGCAGCGCTCGGGTCTGCTTGCCTAGGTTACTCTGTGGATGGGTGACCACCCTTACATACCGAGTTTCCTCCGTGCCTCGGAAAGCACGTTAAGCTGTTGTTCCCGGCTTTTATTTGTAGATCTTTGACAGTGGTTATAGGTAGTCAGTGACCCAATACGTCATACAACCAAGTCTTACCAAGTGGTATCGTATTACCCAGTGTTAACTGGGTTTTGGAGGTCAGATAGGCAGTCGCTCCATGTAAAATAGACCCTTACATACTTGGGAAAAGGCTACGCAGAAGATGATGATTTACTCCCGCAACATAACATCACATCAGCCCCCCTATTCACAACGCTTCGATTCGCTTCCGATTCGGGAAGTCGGATGTCCATCTCGGTCGTTTTCGTAATGCCAGAAGAAGACAGATATACGAGTTGTCGAATCGGAAACGAGTCGAACGTTTGTGAATACGGGGTCAGGAGGGTTAGGCAGAGGTACCTAATTGACATCCACGTTACCCAGTTTCGCCAGTTATATTTAAGTCCTATTTAATTGGAGGCAAGTACAATGCCATCAATTTTATTTTTCACTAGCTGACCCACGCAACTTCGTCTGCGTCACATATATGAGAGAAAAAGCTCACAAAAGGAATACATTGTCCCCGTTTTTGCAACATTTTTCATTTATGTTCCGCTCCTATTGGTCATAGCGTGATGATATATAGCCTATAACCTTCCTCGATAAATGGACTATCCAACTCAAAAAGATTTTTTCCATTCGAACCGGTAGTTCCTGAGATTAGCGCGTTCAAACAAACAAACAAACTCTTCAGCTTTATAATATTAGTATAGATTCAATTCTACCCAGACTTCGTAGCTTACTGAGACATACCTGATGGCAAAACCCAATAACACTATGCCCGATCCGGGAATAGAACCCAGGTTCTTATGCTCAGCCGTCGCGCTTGCGACTACCCGACCATAGAGACAGTTGCGCCTGCAATGGGGAAGACCGTTAAAAGCTAATTGTAGATGGCGCCACCATAGCTGGTCACAATCTGACCAATGGGGTCAAGGTATTTTAAAATATGAAATGACATTCCTTGATTTTCAACCAATGACGATGTTTGGAACCAGCAGTGAAAGTACGTAGGATTCGATAGGACTCGATTAGATAAATTTGACAGATATTCTCGATAAAATGAGTTTTTATGGAGTCAAAAACTCATTTTATCGAGAATAACTGTCACAAGTCGAGTCCTTTCGAGTCCTACGTACTTGCACTGCAGCTATGCTAGCGCTATTAGTTCCACAGTGTGCATCCCCATTGAATTAAAAACAATGGAACAGCGGAAAAATAATTGTAGATGTCCAAAAACGACTACGGCGTCGATAACTATTCAAAACCATCACACCTGGTTCTTTAACACAAACTACAAAAAAAAATGCCGAAACCGAATCAATCAGCACCATCTATTTACCTACTCACCTATCAATTCTAACTATTTATCATAACACTCGTAACTAGGTGCTGTTTCCGGTCGCACTAACGCCCCGTTCACAACCTCAGGCGATCCGCATCAAGCGACACTCGCGACGCGCGCGTGTCACTGTTACCTTCGAATACCGTAACCTCACAACTCGCGTCGTCTAGACTCTTGCGTGCTCTCAACAGCTGATGTCATTTGTTATGTTGTACGTCGTCAGTCGCAACAAGCATGTCGTTTGAGCGTGCAGCTCTTAGAATGCATGTACGAAGAAGCTTTCCATAGCCCCATTTTATTATTTACAACAACATAAAAAGCCGAAGCCGAATCAATCACCGCCATCAATTTACCTATTCAGCTGTCAGGGTTTCATAAGTGCCGTTTCTGATAGCACTAACCATTTGGCCACGCTTTACTGGCTCAAGTGATACGCGTTTTACAGCGACTGCGGAGATATTAGATCTTACTTTTCCTGACTATATTGGAGTTGGCTTCCAGTCATGGACCTGGAGTAACTGCATCTCAGTTACAGGGTAAGACGATACTCCTTCTAACTTTGTTTTGTGTTATGTCCTGTGTTTGTGTGAGACCAATAAATACTTTTACTTTCTTTCCTTGGCAAGATTGGTTCTGGACTACCCGGAATGACTGTCTAAGATCTACAAAAATTTATAATTTAACTGCGTAAAAACAAATGATCACACACATCACGTCCCTAACGAGTCACTACATCGCCACGATACTTTGCGTCATTAGTCTCTTCAGCTGAGGTCGCGACCAAGGCATAAGAAGTTCCATGTCCACATTAGTGTTCGACGATTGTAGTGTAATAGCCAAGTGATAACTGATCGGCTGAACCCGCGGCGTGTGGGTTCAATGGCGAGTGATGGCCAACAGTTGCCTCCGTGTATATTTAGATACAGTACGGTGGGTCGAAGTTTGGTGGGATGCGGGATAGTCCTGTTTTTGTCTGCATCTCATTTTCAAGTTGCTGGGTATTACAAATGGAGAATTATTGCTACGTCATAATAATATAAAGGATCTGAGCGAAAATATTTCGGGCAAGTTATACTTGTTTAAAGTTTTAGTAGTATATTTAGTTTGACTTGTTTATAGATGACTAGCGGACATCACGCGGTTTCACCCGCGTAGTTCTAGTCCCGGTGGGAGTATGTGGATAAAATATAGCGTATGTTACTCGCTGATAATGTAGCTATCCATTGCTGAAAGAATTTTTCAAATCGGTTCAGTAGTTTTTAAGTTTATTCGTTACATACAAAAATACAAATATTTCGTCTTTATAATGTTAGTATAGATCTATAAGGGATTGAATTCTAAACGAGATAATCCGATAGAGGGAGACCCGCAGACAATTCAGCTGTGTGACATGTCATATTAGTCATCTCAAGAAAAGATATATAGTTGTTTTGTAGGTATGAAATAAACAACTTACGTAGCCGTGCCAACAAGATAAGAGCACCATAATGTGTGTAAGTTGTCAATGTTTATCTGTCAGCAAGACCCGTACGTTGTTTGAAGCCAAAGATAAAGTTATCGCGCCCACCACTGCAGTAAATAGTAATAATACCAGGCTATTCGCTTAATAGCCAAGAGCTTCGACCAACATCTAAGGAGGCTCTCGCTTGGCAGCTGGATCAAGGGCTTGATTCAGGAAGCAATACTTCTGGGGCCTAATTCTGCTATTTTAATAAATTCGTCACTCCAACACGATTCCATTCTCATCCCATTGTCTTTCTGTCACACTTTGCTTAAAGTTCGTAATCTGCTAAATTCACAATGGTCGGTCGATGGTCTCGCAATAAAATTGTGTTAATGGCATTTTCGTATTGCCATTGTTATAAAACCATTCGTACAAATGGTTTTCGAAATCTACTACTATATGCGAACATTCATGCCAGATTTCATGTACGAGATTAATATTCTCTGACATTTCTTTCAATGGAGTGTCAGTGGTTGTTCATTGAGAAGTCATAACCACGCCATTATATTAGTAGATTACCAAACTTGTCAAAACTTGACAGAACTTGATCATTATGAGATCAATGATCGCCTGTTCTGACACTATTGTAATAGCAGAATTGAGGCCCTGGACACGGCACGTATTGTTAGGAGGTTCCTCTCTCAATAGCCCTGACCACCGGTAGCTCCGACCCTGTTCCCAGCGCTGGTGGGCTACAATTTGTATACTATTCAATGTTTATTTATAGTGTTTTATATTGAAGTATTTCAAAATGTAAATAATTCTACTTCCTATTAATATTCCTATTATAAAAACGAAAGTTTGTGAGTATTATGGATGTATGGATATTTGTTACTCTTTCACGCAAAAACTGCTAAACGGATTTGAATGAAATTTTGCACACAGATAGTTTATAGCCTGGATTAACACATAGGATACTTTTTATCCCGGTAGTAAGATCCCATGGGACAATTATCGAGCTACACGCGGCAGCTAGTATATAAGTAAATGAATAAACAGAGTAAGCTTAATGACCCCTAATATGGGATAGACAGTCTCCATGTAAAATACTGGTATTCAGCTGGTTCCGGTTAGACTGGAAGCCGACCCCAACGTAGTTGGAAAAACGTAGGCAGATGACGATGACAGTTAGCCTAAAACATAAATTCATTACTATTCAAATAAAGCTTTTGTTCCATAAAAATAGATTGGCCAGCGACATTGAAGTAAAGTCATCATCATTCTCCCGCTCTTATTCTGATTTATTTTGGGGACGGCGCAGCATGTCTTCTACTTCTATACTTCTCTCACACTCTACTCTCTACTTCGTGTCTTCTTCATCTATTACTCGTCATCTCATCAATTACCTCTTTTCTTGCCAAATGAATGTATGTGCTTTGTATGTATTTACAAACAAAAAAAGTATTTAAGTAGTATATCAACTATCTGGTGTCCACGACACAAGCTTTGCTTAGTGTGTCACTAGATGGCGCTGTGTGTGTGTGTGTGTAGCGATATTTATTTTATTTATTTTATTTAAATCATTATAGCCACGGTGAAGTAAAGTATTCTTTTAACAAAAACCGTGAATCCATTTTCGACCGTCAAATGTGGACTATCCCAAACGTCTCTTGACTATGGTCGCCCTACAAATGTAAAAGCGTACGCGCAGTTCGTTTGATGTGCCGCTATGTTTGTTTACTCATCGCCGCGCAGTGTGAAACCGTTTGTTCTAACTATGGCCCGCAATTGGACGCTGTTTGTGTTGTTTTGGGATGAAAAATCTGTGTTCAAAGATGTGTGGTGAGTTGCTGGACTACTTGGGGTGTTAAATATTGTGATAACATCACGCTTGTAATTGCGGAGGGTTGGGCTGTGGTGTAATTATAGTAAGCACAGATATCTCTTTAGCGTGTCGTGTCGTTGTCGATGATAATTTTAATTATAAAATAAATAAATAAATAAAAATAGTTTTTTTTTTTTTTTTTTTTTTTTTTTTTTTTTTTTTTTTTTTTTACACCTTCAAGTAAAAATATTGTTTACAATACAATTAGGCCTTAAGGTATATTTAAAGTTGTGGGCGCGTTCGTTGAAGCGGCGAGCCGCTCACCATTTGAACGCGCCCCAAAAAGTGGTGGCCGTTAAGATGGTCCGTGGGTACCGCACGATCTCTCGCGAGGCGGCGGGCCTGCTTGCCGGATTGCCGCCGTGGGATCTGGAGGCGATAGTCCTCGCGCGCCTGCATGAGTGGCGCGCGGAGGTACTACGCCGGGGGGAGACTCCGCTGCCGCGGCAAATTGCCGCTCAGCGGACTGACCTCCGGCGCGATCTCATGGCGACATGGAGAGAGCGACTGTCGCAACCCCGTGCAGGGCACGCCACGATAGTGGCGGTAAGTCCCCTCTTTGAGGAGTGGCTGGAGAGGCGCCACGGCGTCCTCACCTTCCGCCTGACGCAGGTCCTCACCGGACACGGATGTTTCGGGAGGTACCTGCACCGAATCGGGCGGGAGGAATCGCCCGGGTGTCTCCACTGCGAGGATCGACCGGAGGACACGGTGGAGCACACGGTGGAAGTCTGCCCTGCGTGGGCGGAGCTCCGCCGTGTCCTCGTGGCGGCGATCGGCGGCGGCGACCTCTCGCGTCCGGCCCTGGTTCAATCCATGGTCCGGAGCGAGACGGAATGGGAAGCCGTCGCCTCCTTCTGCGAAGCAGTCATGCTAGCGAAGGAGGTGGCGGAACGAGAGAGGGAGAGATCCTCTCTTCCCGGCCGCCGCGGGAGACGCAACGGGCGTCGGGGGCCACGTGGTGGCTACCGGCCACCGTAGATGCGGGCCTGTGGACGGCTGGCTATGGGCAATAGCTGGCCGTCCGGCCGTCTAACGACGACGACAGGCCGTGTCGACGGCGCGTTCGTGTTCCACGCGCGCCTCAAAGAGATGTCAGCAAAAGGAGAGGGGCCCGCAAGGGCCGAAGCCTGCCGGGGTTGCGGGCCTGTTCGAAAGAGATACCGCGGCCCCGGAACGTAAAAGGCGAGGAAGGAACATGGATGGTTTTTAGTCAGTATGAGTCTGACACTCCCTCCCGCTCCGCCCAGAGTGGGGGGGGTCATTTGATGATTTCCCATCCTTAAAAAAAAAAAAAAAAGGTATATTTAAAGTTGTATATTTAAGTTTCAGCCAACACCTAAGCTAAGACAACTTAATGTCTTGTAATTATAGGTATCAGCGCCCACCCTCGATATAACAGCCAATGCCAATTGTGTCCAGTTTTTACCAATCAAATAAACAAACAATAAACTAACAAATAATGAATAAAGAGAAAAAACAAAAAAGAAACTATGAAAACATTACCCTCCTTCTGGGTAAGTCGGGTAGAAATAGATAAACGGTAATTGTATAAGTGTAATTATCATTGATGTTAAAAAGTGTGCGCGTGTATGTGAATCTGTGAGTGTATGTGTGTGTGGGTGTGAGTGTATGTGTGTATGTGTGTGTGCATGCATGTGCCTGTGTGTATTTATGTGTGCCAGTGCACGCTCGTGTCTGTGTTTGTATGTGTGCCGTAGGAAAACTTAGGATGCAAACTTTGTTTAAGTACAAAAACTAATTGAGTCAGCCTAAAACTTAGCACTTTTAGTTTGGCAGTCTCAGTGGCGTCCATTAGCTCCTATGATGTGTAAACAACAGCACATGCATTTTGTATTATGTGGTGGAGCGAGCCTACTATTGTATCAACTGGGCACAAATCAATAGGCTACTTCTAATTTCTGATAGGAATAACTCAATAACAAACAAACAAATAAACAAGTCAAAGAGCATTACCTCTCTTCTATACAGTAATATTCTACATAATTATATATGTATGTATGTTATAGGTAAATATTTACAATAGTAGTTTATTTTGTTTTTTTAATAATATGTGTATGTATTTGTATGTTATATGTTTATATTAAATAGTCATAGTTTTGTTTTAAGTTTTAATTTAAATTTTCTTGTTTGACTTTTCTACACACTGTGTCTACATTTCTTATCAGACTTTCCTCTCGCAGGGCTGCTGAAAGAAATTTCTTTTGAAATAAGCAGTACCTTTGTGCTCTTCTATGTTAATATATTGTCCTTTTATGTATTTTGTGTGTACATGAATAAATAAATCAATAAATAAATAAATAACATTTTGAACGACCTGGGAATTGCACCCGGACTATGACTACATGCTCAGCAATAGCGCAACCACTAGACCAAAGAGAGTAAGAGACAGCCATAGGTGTGCATGTTCGTTTTGTTAAATCATTTAAATAGCTTGTTTGAGATAAGATAGGCAGTCGCTCCATGAAAAATACTGGTATTCAGCTGCATTCGATTAGAGTTCCCAGTTTTAATTTTGTGCCTATTGGCCTTGTTTCGTTCTGTCTCCTGCTGATATGGAGGGTAGTGAAAATTACGTTTTTTTTATAATCCTCCGCTATACTTTCGGATTAATTTTGTTGCGGGATCCAAGACAGTTAAATTCATTCTCTGGAAGAGAAAGAAAGAAAAAGCATTTATTAGCCCGCAAGGACAAAACACATCAAAATTATCAGTATTTAAAACTTACTACTTACTAAAAATTAAACAGAAAAATATATAATGTATAAAAATTATATATATATATAATTTTTATATATATTAAACACACACACACATACATTATACATTAGAATAACGCCCTTCTTCAGGTCCAAAATTGGTTCACAGCAAACAATTTGGTACCTATTGAATGAAAAGAAAACTAAATGCATAAGATTTTCCTTACCGAATGTTAAAAGTAGTGATTGTGAGATAATATTGAATAAAGAGAAACTCGAATTCGTAGATAAAACTGTTTTCCTGGGGCTTACGCTTGATTCAAGGCTACAATGGGGGTGTCACTTAACATCGCTTGCGGGGCGCTTAAGTTCAGCAGCATATGCCATCAGAAAAATCCGTCAATTCACTGATGTAGATACCGCTAGACTGGTCTATTTTAGTTACTTCCATAGTATAATGTCTTACGGTATTTTGCTATGGGTACGGGCTGCTGATATTGAGTCTATATTTATTCTGCAGAAAAGAGCCATCAGAGCCATATATAATCTTCGTAGGCGCGATTCTCTAAGGGAACTATTTAAGGATATTGGCATCATGACGGTTCATTGCCAATACATCTACGAAAACATAATGTACGTCAGAAAAAATCTGCATCTTTATGGTAAAAGAGGTGACAGACACAATTACAGTACTAGAAATAGGAACCATCTAGTTCAGCCAGGCTTTAGACTCGCTAAAGTAGACTCATCTTTCATGGGGTACTGTTTGAGATGCTATAATAAAATTCCACAAAGTATTCTTGAACTGAATGAGAAAAAAATTAAAACATGCATTAAGCGCACACTATGTAAACAAGCATATTACAAGTTGAGCGATTATATCGCTGATAAAAATGTTTGGCTTAATGCTGGTCCTGCTCCACATGGACAGGGGCGCAAAAATTGATAGCATTAAATGGTATTGTTGGAGCTGCTGAAGATTGTACAACTATCTTTGCATTGTATAGATTCTATGTTAGTATTATATAATCGCATAGCCCATATTGTGTGAGTACTATGTACTAGTAAGCTATCATTCACTGGAAACCTACTTTAGTTTTTGACTTGAATGTGCCCTGGCGGTTGAGAGTATGTCATGCTCTCTCAAATGTCTTGCTGATGGTGGCGCGTGTGTCGGACCATTTAGCTCCCTTCAAAATGGTTGAGCTGAATGGTGCTGATCCATGCGTCATGTTCGTGAACGGGCGCTGTCAGTTGTGACTGGTCATCTCTTAGTCGCTATGGTTTATTTGAATTAATTATTTTATTTTTGCGTTGTTATTTTATTTTTGTTTTGCTATGGACACTTTAAACGTGCACATCTTGCTACATTGTTCTCACATAATATACCATCTCAACAAGAATTATGTAACCAAGATTTTGTAACAATATTTTGATTTAAAAGAGTGTCCATGGAGTTTCTTGCCCGTTCTTCTCCATAAAGATCTACGCTAGGGAATAAATAGGCAACTACAGTACTTTCACAGTTTTTATGTCTTGTGACTGGGACTGTAGCTACTTTAAATATTCATTTTTGTTTCGACAATTCAAAAGTGCCTGTAACTGGCCTACTTGAAATAAATGCTTTGATTTTGATTTTGAATTAAAAGAAACGAAACTCGTCGAGCTTCATTGTCTCGGCGCTTTTCGGGTGGTCGCCACACTGTTGATTCTGGCTTTCAGGAGTTACAGTGGGCAGATGTTATTTTGCAACTTGAAAGTTATGAGATTGAAGAGTTAAATGAAGGGTGTGGCGGGCTTGCATAAGATTAGACTGGAAGCCGACCCCAACATAGTTAGGAAAAGACTGGGAGCTGCCAAAACGCGGTCCTTTCATAGATTATGTATGGCACGTTGTGACGTCACTGTTTGGTCATCTCAATGACTCAACTATTTATTGATTTCAAAGCAAATAAAAATCGAATTTAAAAATTAATCAGGTTTTCAGGCCCAACATAAATTTCTTTTTTTTTTGGGGATTGGTGTCTTCGAATTATAGTTTTATGGTTTTTTTACCTTCACAGAGCATCTATATATGGTTACCTTGCTTGCTAGAGCTACACGTTTTGGGCGTTGGCAGATACACTATTGATTACGATTCTACACGATTTTTTTTACTAAATTCGTTTGCGTTTAGCCGCAATTCGTATAAATATGAAGCTCTTTTGATATACCCCGCCGCACAGTTAATATTAACCAGTAAGTCAAAGTTAACTGTAAGCAGTATGTTTATGTTTACAACAGGATGGCGTGAAATCGTTTGTTCTCATTCTAAATATGGAACCACCGCAGTGTCGCACACTTTTGATGTGGTATGTCGTTATTTTAGTACTATTGTAATGTCTTTTGTGGGACATTTGTCTCCATTATACCTTCGGGGAATGACATTGAAATATCATGGTTTATTAAAAGTTTAATCTCCAATTAAAATAAACCTTTTATTTTAAAATATACAGAGGAATCAGTGATTTAATTCCAATAGATAATCAAACTCAAATCGAACTTGAAGCATTTATTTCAAATAGACCTGTGACAAGCACTTTTGCATAATCAAAAATAAGCTAACTTGCTTATTTAGCTTGTTTAGCCACCGGCATAATAACTTTAAACGGACTGGTGGCCCATTCCAAAGTAGTAGATCTTATGCAGAAGAATGGGCAAGAAACACCATGAACACTCTTTTCAAATCAAGTTAGATATTACATAGTCTTGGTAGGTACAATAATGTTGCTCCTTATAGACTATAATATAAATGTTGAAGAAAAAAAAGACAATTCAAATCCTAAAGATAGTCTTGGTAGGTACAATAATGTTGCTCCTTATAGACTATAATATAAATGTTGAAGAAAAAAAAGACAATTCAAATCCTAAAGATTAGGATAATTAAGTACTTAATAAACATTATAGAATGTCTACATAGTACTCCCATCTACAAAAATGAAAAAGTGCTTCTAATTTATATAAAACAATGAATAATCAAAGTATTTAAACATAAAACAACAAGAGGGGCGGATAATTCCTACTTGTCAATTAAAATGCTAACATACATAACTTTTGGCTAAAAATATTACTACCAACCGGACGAGACTGTCCACTCCAGCCAAATCAGTATAAAGGACCAAAATTCCAAACGCACCATGCATAAATACAAATTCAAAATGGAAGCAAATACCGGCCTATATTAAGAAGATCAATCAGACTCGGGAGTGCTTGCACTCTGCTCGAGTGACCAGTTGCATTGCGTCTGTATCAACAATACACTTGATCGTTGTTCATCTCATTGTTGAGTACTTGATGCATCGCGGATTGGATTCAATAGGCAGATATGTAGCATTGTTGTAAGATGCAGACTTTGTTTTATACAACCGTCTTAAAAACCTTCATCTGTTCGCGAAGTAGACACAATGTTAGACAATTGTGTCAGACCTAGAATGACCTGTACTAAAAGAGTAACGATAAATGGACTGTGTGAACTGTGAAGTGTGATGTGTGACTGTGTATACCTCACTACCACTACGCCATTCGAGTCGTCATACTATGACGACTCGAATGGCGTAGTGGTAGTGAGGCTGCCTTACGTTCATAGGGTCCTGGGTTCGAACCCCGGTAGGAGCTTATGTTTGTCTGATGAGCATGGACATTTGTTTCCGAGTCATGGATGTTTATATGTATAATAAGTATGTATTTATAAACAAAAAAGTATAATGCAGTATATCAACTAACTGGTGTCCGCGACACAAGCCTTGCTTAGTGTGGCACTAGATGGCGCTGTGTGTTAATGTCCAGCGATATTTATTTATTATTTAAGTATGGCTAGAAAGGAGGTGACAGTTTAGATGTCAGAGTAACAGAGAGAAGTATACAGGATTAGGGCAGGGAAATGCTGTGGGATTGTTCGAAAGAGATACCGCGGCCCCGGAACGTAAAGGGCGAGGAAGGAACATGGATGGGTTTTAGTCAGTAAAGGTCTGACACTCCCTCCCGCTCCGCCCAGAGTGGGAGAGGTCATTTGATGATTTCCCATGCGAAAAAAAAGGGAAATGATGACTACCTGATACTTTTGTTAAGTTCGGAAGCAATTTCCAACTTGGGCTATATTTCATTACTGAAAATCTTTATCTATCTACATCTCATAAGACACGTCCTTAATATCATAAACCGTAATATCATAATTTACAGAGTCCCTCCATCGTTTCTTTAGTCTTCCTCCTTTCTTTGTTTCATCAACGTACACATAAAATAATTCTTTGTCTTGCTTATGATATGACTGAAAACCTGATCAACTATGAACGATGAATTAAACTAACTTTGTTTTTCTTTCTTTGCAGATGTGAGTCACTACTCGGCACATAAGATCCGAGCCCACAAGAATAGCAGACGACATCGTGCCGTCAATGGTAAATACTGTTATATTGTTTTCACTTCTCATGCTCTAAAAGTACGCCATTATATCCCTACGAAGCGAGATTAAAGTGACCGTTTATTCCCTGGGGAGTAAAAAGTAATTTAAAAATAGAACGACCTTTTACTCTGAAACATGGTCACAAAAGAGACTAATCAAATGCTTTACTTAAATTTCGAATTGGCTTGCAAATAGAAAGCGGTTTATTGAAATAAAAAAAAACCAATGAACTCTTCAACGCGAGAAAAAATTATGGTTGTTTGTGTGCATCGTTGATTTTGAAAAGTATGCGCAATTGCCTCTGTTGCTAGCCGCTGCAGTAATGTAGGTACTTATTATCTGTGGAGTGTGTGAGAGTTTGTGTTTTGTTTTAAATTGTTAATCTGTGACTGACCTGATAGCAGAAAAAACTGACCGCTCAGTTCAGAATTTTTGTCGAGTGTAAATTTGTTCGGTTTTAAATGACTATTTTTCTTGCACTCGAAGTGAAAAGTACAGTTTGCACCTCGATACTAAACGCCAATCTAATATACCCTCGCTTTAATTGCCTCCCTCGCAAGCTCGGTAGTCAAACCACCTCGGGTATATAATGGCTTCGTTTAGTCCCTCGTTATAAAATATACTATTTTGTATCAAAACATGGATAGGGCCGTTGGCGTTGAAATCTCGAACAAATAATATACGGAGAGCGACCTATCTCAGTCGGAATACTAAAATCTTCGAGCTTGCTTTGATAGCGCTTACGATCTTTGTAATCTTCGCTTCGTCATCATTCTTCTGAACTTATCCCAAACTAGCTGACCCATGCCACTTCGTCTGCGTCACTTAAGGGAGAAAGAGCTCACAAAGGGAATAAAATTTCTCCCGTTTTTGCAACATTTCTTATTGCTGATCGCTCCTATTGGTCATAGCGTGATGTTATATAGCCTACAGCCTTCCTCGATAAATGGACTATCCAATACAAAAATATTTTTTCAATTCGAGCTGGTAGTTCCTGAGATTAGCGCGTTCAACCAAACAAACAAACAAACTCTTCTGCTTTATAATATAAATATTAGTATAGATTTGTCGTCGGCTATGAAGACGTCTTCTTCCATAATTATCTCTTACTCTCGTCATCTCATCAGACACCTCCTTTCATGTCATATCATCCTTCACACAGTCCATCCATCGTCTCTTTGCTCTTCCTCTACTCTTATACCCGTCCACATTCATACTCAAAACTTTCCTCACAACATTTCCCTCATTCCTCCGCATCACATGTCCATACCACACCGATTACGGCGATTAGGTACATGAGATAAACGCGAGTTTTATAATTACTAAAAGTATATGATTCAATGCTATAAACAAGACCAGAAAAATATATGATTTTCTTCAGGATGTATGCTAGCATGATACTGTTTTGAAAATATAATACAATTAATTTGGCTCGTTAAAAAGAAATCACGAACTTATCTCTAAAAATATCTTTCAAACAATAAAAAACATACTAATATGCATGCGATCATTCAGATTTTTTGGCAAATAATTCTACAAGCAATATAGTAGCATGATACTCTTTCAGTTTTTTAATCCAATCAATAGTTTTTTTGTAAATCGATCGAAACCACTCATTTCGCGCTATTTGGCCCGCACTGGCTGACGTAACAACCACTTTGTAGTGCAAGCTGATTAGAACTTTATTCTAACAGCATTTCAAACGACGTTTGAACCACCACAAATAGAGTTGCTAATTTAGCTCGTCTAAGCGCCTTACCACACCACTTTTCAGTCACCGGTCTCTTTCAGACTTCCTCATAAGTGCACGGCATTTTGATTTGCATGAATTGAGTCTTAACCTTTGTACTCGATGCTTAATGAGTCATCGCGGAATAGGCTGAAAAAAATGTGTTCACAATTTGTAGCTAAAGTTTATTTTAGCTAACTAAAACATTTATGGCTACCTCTTGTCTTACCTCTAATGGGGTTTTAGGCGAGACAGTTAAGTAAGAAAAAGTCTTACTACATATTTTATAGTGCGGTTATAAGCCTAGGTTCGGTCGTAGCAAGGACGCCCTAGATTTTAGAAGGGCAAACACTGACCTTACTTCACTGGTTAAGTCCTTCGAAAAGGTCAGGCGTAACGACAAACGTATACCTACAATCGACGCGTAAATAATAACCAAAGAACCAACAATTATTATGGTAAAGGAGAACTATATTTTTAAAATACATAACCGCCATTATGGTTTCAGTTCATCCGATTAACAAAGGATGTCTTGATAATTGACCAATGATTGACCATATTATTTAGAGTGCAATGTTTTTAATACCGCCATCTATGATCACTTCCTTTTATACTTTTGAATTATAGCTGATTAAAATTACCAATAGGTAGCGCTATGTTCAATCTACTATATTTATTCATCTACTCGGCAATAGATGGCGTTGTACTCAACAAATTAAATTAGTTCGTTTACTTATCAACAGATGGCGAGCTGCGGTTTGAACCGGAGCCCTACAGCAAGAAGTTGGAATTGAATTCTTCTGGGAAAATACACTGCAAAGTAGCTGGTGGTGTAGCTCCAACTGTACAGTGGTTTTTGGTGAGAGCTGCTGACATCTTCTTTTACTGTATTTTGGATAGCCGAGCATGTTGACGCTCTTTAGAGACACTACTGACTCGCTATTGGAGTATGTAACTGTCTGGAAGCATTTTGCCTGCAAGTTTAATGTGTATATTCGCAGGGAGGCTAGTTTTAGCAGGAAGAGAGTAGCTGATATTATGTTATTGGAGCAATCATTATGTTCTTGGAGAGGCCAGTGCTCAGCAGTAGACCTGTTGGTGTACTATCTTTTTGTGCCCGACTAATGGAAAAAGATTCTTTTTCGTTTTTTATTAATAAAAATGATAATCTTTATAATCATAATATTTATTTCTTCAGAACGACACAGCTCCCCTACCGGAAGGCGTGTCCTCAGCCAACGGCACACTGATGGTTGCTGACGCCGAGAAGCGCCACGCTGGACAGTACACCTGCAAGGCAGTGGATGGAGAGAAGTCCATCACGTCCAAGATCAATCTGGATGTTGTTGGTAAGTGTAAGACCCAGTGCTAGAAGGTACCGCGGCCCCGGAACATAAATGGCGAGGAAGGAACATGGATGGGTTTTAGTCAGTAAAAGTCTGACACTCCCTCCCGCTCCGCCCAGAGTGGGAGAAGTTATTTGATGATTTCCCATCTTAAAAAAAAAGGCTCGCCTACTCCCGTTTATATGTCCAAAGCTGCAAAAAACCAGTATTATTTCTGTGCCATTCCTATTCACGATAATTTGTTTTCGGTTCATGCATATCTGCCTGGCAGTTTTCGCAATTATTGTGTTGACAGTCTAAAAGATTCCATTTCTTGGGGTTAAGGGGTAAGTTAAGCGCTTAAGACATCGAGAACACCTATGACGATTGTTTAAGGTATTTGTATTAACCGGAAATGTTCTCCGAAACCGCTACCTGCCTTGATGTGTAAAGCGTAATCCAAAACCATTATTTTAAATTGACTGTTTTGTTAGTGATCGAGCCTGGATTCTGGGTTCACTAATTGGCTTTTTCAAAAGAGGCCCGGATTCCTGGTAAATGTCCAGTTAATGTCAATTTGCTCGACCCCTGTTTCGTGGCGCACTATCCTCATCATCAGCCTATTAATGTTCCCACTGCTGGGACAGGCCTCCTGTCTATGAGAGGGTATGAGCTATAATCCACCACGCGGGCCTAAAAAGCGCGATAAAACATGTCAAAATGTAAGTTAAAACTCCTGGATCTAACTCGATCATGTCAAGTAACTAGAAACATTTTTATCTTCCGCAGTGGCCCCCCGCTTTATAGAACCTTCAGCAGGAGAACAGCTGCATGTGACGGTAGGGCAGACGGTGGTGCTGAACTGTGTGGCCACCGGCGACCCGCTCCCCACCACGCACTGGGACCGAAACCTCGCCATATTGGGAAAGCAGCGTGAGTATACATGTCTAATTTAGAACAGCCAGCCATTAACGAAGAGTAAATCTTTGTTAGAGATAAGCTGGAGTACATATCTTTAATGTGGCTTATCATGATCTGTGACGACCCGAATGGCGCAGCGGTAGTGAGGCTGCCTTAAGTTCTTAGGGTCCCGGGTTCGAATCCCGGTAGGAGCAAATGTTTATGTGATGAGCACGGACATTTGTTTCCGAGTCATGGATGTTTATATGTATAATAAGTATGTATTTACAAACAAAAGTATATATGTAGTATATCAACTGTCTGGTGACCACGACACAAGCCTTGCTTAGTGTGGCACTAGACGGCGGTGTGTGTAATGTCCAGCGATATTTATTTATTTATCTGTCTAACCTTTTCCCAACTATATTGGGGTTGGTTTCCAGTCTTACCGGATGCAGCTGAATATCAGTATTTAACATGGAGCGACTGCCTATCTGATCTCCACAACCCAGTTAATACTGGGTAATACGATACCACTTGGTATATCTTTAATGTGACTATAAAAGGTAAAAACAAAATCTTCACGAAGCCGTCAACCAAGCATTCTGTACATCAAACTAAGTAATACTGTGCAACAATTTTTGCTGGTGTATTTTTTTTTTTCACTCTTAATACATTGTTTAGTATGGGGGTCGTGAAAGTGTTTAACGTTAAGAGTCTTTTGCACCCTTTATTACCTTTAGAATACTGACTGCCATTTTCAACGAGAATCCGATAGGAATCGAGTTGTATGGATCCTTCGCTACTGACAGCCACATGTGTTCAGAGTTTGGATGTGGTTTTGGACGTTGACCAAAATCACTACATATTATAAAACAAAGTCCCTCACCGCATCTGTCTGTCCCTATGTATGCTTAGATCTTTAAAACACCGCAACGGATTTTGATGCCGGTTTTTTGATAGATAGAGTGGTTTAAGATGAAGGTTTTAGTATATAATGCTAGTGTAATGTATACATAAAAAAACTTATATATAATACTGTGTTTTCAGAAGACGGTGTGGATGTCGAGGATGGTGTCAATGCCACAACAGCCAGGTAAACAATTGTTTTTTTTTTTTTTAATAATTAGTCTTTTCGCAGAGACTCAATACTTGTTTATTATTAATCAGATTTAAATAGTCAACCGCGTTTCGGCCATTTTCAACAACTTACTGACAGGTAACGGAAGGTTGCTATCTCTAACTGTTTGACATTGTGCAAATCTATAGTCCGTCAGTTGGGTATTGAAAATAAATGACACGTATTTTTTATTATAAATCAGTGAATAGTGACAAAGATAAAACGCATCAAAATTCGGGCGTGGAGGCTCGTGACGTCAGAACGCACTAAAAATTTTACCATGGCGTAAAGTATTGAGAATTTTAAAAGCGTTGTATCTTCGTCAATTTTGGTTTATGTAACATAAGAAAAAATACGGGTTAAATATGTTTTGATAATCTAATTGACGGATTAATTGGATTTTTTCAGTAGACAAGCCTATTCTATGCACATTTTTGCAAGCGTACTTAATTTACTAACCGCCGACGCAAAAACGACGGGGTGTTATAAGTTTGACGTGTCTGTGTGTGTCTGTCTGTGGCATCGTATCACTCGAATGGATGAACCGACTTTGATTTTGTTTCTTTTGTTTGAAAGGTGAACTAGCCGGGAGTGTTCTTAGCTATGTTTGAAAAAAACATTCTAAGATGGGCGCCGCCACAAAATGGCGGATCACATATTAATTTAACAACTCCCTCAATATCGGTATCAAATGAAAGGGCTTGACTAGTAAAATACTATACGCTATAATAATAAATTACAAATCCAAGATGGTTGCCACCACAAAATGGTGAATTTCATTTTGATGAGTAGGGGTTTTAATTATTTTTATTTATGTAACTTGTTTAAATTTGATTTGACTTTCTTCACCAGACTGATCTTAATGAACAACGGCACGTTAATCATCCGCAACGTGTCTGTGCCGGACGCGGACCGCTACGGCTGCACAGCCGGCAGCGCCGCCGGACTAGCGCGGAACGAGCTCACACTCACCGTGCACCAAGGTATGTGGACTGTTCGGAAGAAATACCGCGGCCCCGGAACATAAAGAGCGAGGAAGGAACATGGATGGGTTTTAGCAGTGGCGTAGCGTGCCTTGGCGGAGTGCCCCGTATTAAAATTGGTTTGGGGGCCCTTTTTTTTGGTTTTTTGACGTGACAACGTCTTATACATTGGTTTGCCGGGTGACACTTCAAGAAACTGCGTTACGCTCCGCTCACGTTATGCGCTCACAGTGAGAGCGAGTGAGAGGCATGCGTCCCTTCCACTCGGGCATGGTTAGCCCGCCTAAGAGCGAGAGAGACAGACATAAAAAGTGAAAGGCACGCGTACTATTATTTCATCCTTCTTCCTACTATACGAATTAATATTCACATTAAAATTATTTTACCACTCAAAGTCGTTGTCACGTAAAACTTTCGCCCGTATACCGACTTTACAGGCAACCAATTTTTTTTTTGGGATGGGTAATCATCAAATGACTTCTCCCACTCTGGGCGGAGCGGGAGGGAGTGTCAGACTCTTACTGACTAAAACCCATCCATGTTCCTTCCTCGCCCTTAATGTTCCGGGGCCGCGGTATCTTGGTTTGGGGGCCCTTATGAAGGAATGAAGGGTAAAGATTTCTCACCCCGGAAAAAAAATTGCATTAAATTAAAATAATTATATATGTTATCATGATTATAAATATGTCACTTTTCCAAAATGTTTAAAAACAAATCAAAGTAAATATACACTCTCCTTGCCTTTTTTCGGCAAACGAAACGAAACGAAAAACTCTTTTTTTTTTTTTTTTTTGTAATTTGTGATAAAAAAATGGGAAGATTTTTAATAATTTTGGTTTATGCACGTCGGGGGCCCCGTATAATAAAATTGATACGGCAGATATGGTGGTAGCTACGCCCCTGGGTTTTAGTCAGTAAATGTCTGACACTACCTTCCGCTCCGCCCAGAGTGGGAGAAGTCATTTGATGATTTCCCATCCTAAAAAAAAAAGTTTTTGTTATATGTATATGCTGCTCTATTGTGTTGCTGATGCCCATTACCGAAAAAATGATTATTCTATTCTATTTTAATGCCCGTCGAAATCATCACCGAAATATCTGAATATTCCACTAAACACCGTATTAACTTCCACAGAAGGAGAGCTCCCTCCCCAAGAGTCGAGTGGCGTGGCTGGTAAAGCCGTGGTGGTATCCATATCAGTCGCTGGAGCCTACATGGTGCTAGTTCTGGCGCTGATGGTCTACTGCAGGAGACGCAGGCTTAGGAGACGGCAGAGAGGTGAGAAGGATCTTTATCATGACTATCACTTGGGGTCTACGTAGCATATCTTCTTCTTCTACACTTCTCTATTACTCGTTATCTTTTCAGTGGCCCCCTTTCTAGCTACTTCATCTTTTGAGTTGCCCTCTTTCTAGCTACTTCATCTTTTGAGTTGCCCCCTTTCTAGCTACTTCGTCTTTTGAGTTGCCCCCTTTCTAGCTACTTCGTCTTTTGAGTTGCCCCCTTTCTAGCTACTTCGTCTTTTGAGTTGCCCCCTTTCTAGCTACTTCATCTCTTGAGTTGCCCCCTTTCTAGCTACTTCGTCTTTTGAGTTGCCCCCTTTCTAGCTACTTCGTCTTTTGAGTTGCCCCCTTTCTAGCTACTTCGTCTTTTGAGTTGCCCCCTTTCTAGCTACTTCGTCTTTTGAGTTGCCCCCTTTCTAGCTGCTTCATCTTTTGAGTTGCCCCCTTTCTAGCTACTTCATCTTTTACACAGTCCATCCATCGTTTCTTTGGTATTCTTCTACTCTAATAATCAACATTTATATTCAAAAAACGTTATCTCTTGAGTAACTCCCTTTCTAGCTTTTTTATCTTTTACACAGTCTATCCATCGTTTCTTAGGTATTTTTTTACTTATAATATCATTGACTCTAATAGTACATCTACATTGATATTTAAAACTTTCCTCTATTCAAGATTTAACAAAAATGATACTAAAAATCTAGATAACAAAGTCGTAAAATCTAGATAGTATATTTATAGTATTTATGAGTATGTATTCTTATATTGTATATATTTAATCTGTTTTATGTTGTATGTATTCCATTTTCTCTCCTTCTTTTACACACTATGTCTAGTATCTCTTTTTTAGTATCTCCTTTCGCAGGTATGCTGGAAGAGATTTCATTAGAAATAATCATCACCTTTGTACTATTTTCTGTTCCTTTCTTCTGCTCTATATTTAGTGTGTACATAAATTGTTAAATAAATTAATCAATTAAACAAATAATATCGACAAGGACATGACCGGGCTATGTTTTGCATTTTGCTACATATTTGAGTTTCTATACAACAGATTTTCTGTAAAACACTAACATTTACAATAAGGCTCGCAGTGCACACCTGCAAAGACGCAGCAAAAAAACTGAAAAGAAAACAATTCAACTTAATCCAAATCTTATGTTCTAAATAAGATTAGAAAAAAACTCATTACACTTAAACTAGCGGACGACACCCGGTTTAACCCGCATAGTTCCCGTACCCGTGGGAGTATGGGGATATAATACATCATAGGTTATAATAATATAGCTATCCACTTCTGATAATATAGCTATCCACTTCTGAAATAATTTTTCAAATCAGTCCAGTAGTTTTAAGTTTATTCGTTACATGCAAAATACAAATCTTCAGTATAGATAAATACAACAGGATACTTAGGCCAACAACTAAACCACAAATAAAAAAACTGGTTGTCTGTAAAGTCAGTTTACTGACGATAGTTGAACGTGACAACGTCTTAAGAAAATACTGATGGAATGGTAGCATTTTACTCAAGTAGGAGAGAGACGGATGTCGAACGCTGCCGAACGCAAAGGCCGATTGTGCTTCTTTGTCACTCGATCCGCGCTCTCGCTTGCACTTCAAGCCTTACATGGAACGCCTCAGAGCGATCAGCGAGGTAACGCCGCATGAGTCATATTTTTTCGTGCGTGCAGCCGGCTCTATCGAATTATAAGACGTTGTCACGTCAAAAAAACCTGTATTCAGGACCAAACATTTTGTACATTTTAAACACCCATCAAACTGCGTATAGTCTTCGGATGGAAATGGCATGTGAGTTATAGCGACGCGCGCCGGACGCTGTCAAGCTGCGTGTGGAGCATTCGCGCGTCTGCTCCACGACTTCCGCTGGCCACTCGCCTTGCTTCTCGAAGACGCGCGGATTCCGCTCGGCGCGCCAGGTACGCGACCCGGACCCGCGCGGAGCTGCGATAACACAGGTGTGCGCTGAGTTTCCACCCAGGTAGTGGGCTGGTGTAGTCGCCGAAGTGTCCTGATTATGTAAAAATGTACATAGTTTTGTTTTCATCTAGTTCCCTCATTGTAAATAGTTTTTTGTGTTCAATACCTATACAATAAACAAATAGGCATGCCATTTCCATCCGTATGTCATAGAAGTTAAGATTTAGTTGTTCGCCTAAGTGTTTAGTTTAAGTTTTTAATGTCATTGGAGGTGACTCCTTAACAAACGTTTCATATAATAGCGCACGGTATATAGAATGGATTCACATCACACATTGATAGTAAAATCAATAGTTAACATGAAGTGAAGCTTTCCTGTGCTCAACATACTCACGTATTTCATAACACTCAGCGCTCGTCAGCGCCAAGGATTCATATCATTTTATTCTTCATTTAAATGGGTGTTCATTTCAGTGTTTTTTTAATGAAAATCCAAGATGCTGCCGTTGGAACTGCAGCATCTTGGGAACGTTTATCGCGGCCAGTCCGAAGGTGTGCTCTGAGCCTGTCCACTTACTACAAGTTGTATTTAAAATTACATTAAGATTAAAAAAAAACCCGACACATAGTACATTATTCTACAAGTCAAGCCCTTTTATTTGTTTTTTACAAAACTCCTACAATATGGGTATTAACCTTTGTGATGGCGGCCATCTTGGATTTGAAATTTATTATAGCGCATAGTATTTTACTAGTCAAGCTCTTTCATTTGATAGGTACTCATATTGAGGGAGTTATTGAATTAATTTGTTACTCGCGATTTTATGGCGACGGCCATCTTGGACTGATTTTTATCAAACATAGCTAAGAACACTCCCGACTAATTCAGCTTTCAAACGAAAAAAAACAAAATCAAAATCGATTTATCCCTTCGGGAGCTACGATACCACAGACACACACACACACATATACACAGATACGCACACACACACACACAAACATACACAGATACGTCAAACTTATAACACTCCGTCGTTTTTGCGTCGGGGGTTAATAAAATAAAGCTTGCTATAGTAGTGCAAGGCAGTCGTGGGTGGCTCCACTCCGAGGCGGGGCGAGAGGGTGTACAGTCACGTAACAACTGATTACTATTTTGTGTTGTTACGAACATAGTATTCTGGAACTTATATGTTTATGAAAGAGATCCAACGCGCAATTTTTTTTTTTAGGAAAGTGTATTCAGGGTGTAAACCACCTCATCACGAAGCCGTCAACCAAGCATTCTGCACATCAAACTAAGTAACTTTACGCAAAAAATAATTCAGGGAAACCACTTTTTTTTTGAGGTTATAAGTCATATTTTGTGGTATAACTCAATGTAACGCACTTAAAATATTGTGCTGATGGATGGATGATGATATGTGATGGTGTGATGAGTCAAAAAGTTACAACGAAACTTGTATTTAAAAAAGGTCTAGTCAAAAAGTTGTAACTTTGACCCCCAATATCTCCGTAACTAGAAGGTTCCCAGGTATGGTGTAGAACAAAAAAAATATCGCAATGATGGGGAGAACAAGTGCCTTTCGGCTTCGTGAAGAGGTGTTTTACACCCTTTATAGTATATTGGTGTTCGTGACTAAACAGCCAAGCTATGAACTTGGTAGAGTGTTTGTTTAAAGATTTAATTGGACTTGTTGTATTAATACTTTGTATACTACTGTATACAGTTCCTCTAACCTAATAGGCAGATGTGTCGCTAGGGAGTTAGTTCCAACACTTCTTTTATACAGCTGATACACTAGGAAGCAGGGAAAGGTTTTGGGGGACTGTCTTATGTAATATTGTCGTTTAAAAAGCGCTGGTTATCAGCCTAATTTAAATAAATTACTTATGAATTTGAATGAATCCTAGAATGTTTTTACATAAACTTGTTGTTTTTGAGCGACGTCTTTGTCCTTCGCTCAGTCCATCCATCGTTGTCTTTGGTCTTCACTGTAAAAAGTAAACATTTAAGTTTGGTGATCTAATACAAGCCAGAAGGGACCACCGGCGCACATCGTGAAAACAGCTACCACACGTTGCAGTCCCACAATAAAGAAAATAAAAATAATCATACTTAGCATAGCTTTTCCCAATGTTATATCCAATTATATTATAAGTATAAAATGTGTATACAGGGTGTAAACCACCTCATCACAAAGTCGTTAACCAAGCATTCTGTACATCAAACTAAGTAACTTTACGCAAAAAATATAGCTGGGAAACAATTTTTTTTTTTGAGGTTATAAATCATGTTTTGTGGTAGAACTCAAAGTAACGCACTTAAAACATCAGGCTGATAGATGGATTGAATAGTACGGGGGTCGTGGATGTGTTAGAAGTCAAAATACTACAAAAAGAACTTGTATTTAAAAAAAAGCCAGTCAAAAAGTTGTAACTTTGACCCCCCATATCTCCGTAACTAGAAGGTTCCCAGGTATGCTGTAGAACAGAAAAATTATCGCAATGATGGGGAGAACAAGTGCCTTTCGGCTTCGTGAAGAAGTGTTTTACACCCTTTATAGGTTATAAGCGCTCAGCAAGTTAAAATGTGGCTAATTAGCCAAACTTGACTTCAGAGTCACATTGACGGCGTCAACGGACGTTTTAAATGTCTCTTCGTTCGCGATAATTGATTCATCCCATCCTACTTTGTCTTGTGATCGTAATGTAGTGTGCTATGACAATATTTAGATACTCATACGAGTATGTGCGTTAGTGTGCCGTTTTTGAAGAGCGAATTTTGTGTAGTAACCAATCTACGCTTTTTACTTGTAATATCATTGGTTATATCAATATGTAATATACTTCTTTCTAGGCGAGAAGATGGAGCTAGAGATGACAGAAGGTCGAGAGAAGTTGGTAGAAGAGGGAGAGGAAGAGAAACAGAAGGTGAACGGAGCCGCCTTGCAGAACGGGAGACTGCTCGCACATGACAAGGATAGCGGTATGTTCTTCTATTCAACTTAAGTGTACTGTGATGGGATACCAGATGTGTACGTAATATACTACTATATTTGACTAAAGTAGACATTAAGATACTACGTAGACTGCCTTGCTCCCGAAAGGAATTCTCCTGGAATCGGCTTCCTAGGTACCTTCGCGCCTTCATCCTACAAAACAAACTTTTTGATTTAAAAGAGTGTCCGTGGAGTTTGTTACCCGTTCTTCTCGATAGCTCCTAAGCTCCAAGCCTTGGGATGGGCTTCTATAGTCCTACTTAAGGTGAACGCATACTTCCGAGTATCCGCGCCGATATTTCTTATTCTTATCCGTATAGCGTCATCTAGTCATCCGATTCGACGCGGATAAGTGTGAGAGGTTTTATAGGATTTCATACAAGTAATTCTAAAGTTCGATTCTTTCGCTTCTTTCGGTAATAAGTGTGCGTTCACCTTTATAATGCCTCTGATTGATAGCTTCACAAATTGTCTCCTTTGTATATTGACATTTTCTTTCCTTCAAGTTTTGCATATCGATATATTTCTAAGTACAGTGAAACCTGGATAACTGGGACATTCAGAGAACCTGCAAATTGGTTTCACTTAAAGAGCTATTCTACTTACCCAGTGTATCAGATATCCAGGCATAAATGGCGGGACCTCAGCGTGAGTTCCAGCAATGGATGTATCTTACTTATCCAGGTCCCAAGTTTCACTGTATTTACTTTGTTTCTGATGCACAGGAGCTGATAACTCGGAGGTGTCTGGCATTTCACGTGCTTCGAAGAAATCAGGGCAGTTTGAACATCTGTCTATACCACGGACATTGCTCACAGAGCAAATCACACTGGGTAAGTTATTTTAAGATTATTCTGTGGATTGTGTGTTACAAATGTTACAATACACCCCTAATTTTTAATTAGTACAAAAAAATGGAGCTGTATCCGGTACCCTTCACTTTTCCGGTATATATAGATGCTCTGTGCCTTCACTGATCATATTTGTGTAGTCAAAAGTAAAAAAAAACGAAATCCCAAAAGTGTCTACGAAAATTTGTCATAATTGGTAAACTCATAACTGAATGACGCTACGATAATCGGATAAATGACTGAATGACGGGTGATGGTCGCAAACGATTAATGAATAATGAATACTAATAAGAATTTAAAAATGGCCTGTACCAAATTTCCGTACATTGAGTGAAATTTTTGGAAATAAACAGTCGCTAATATCTTGCTCTTTATCAGTATTATTTATAGAGACTTCACATAATTTATACAATAACAATACCATCTTTAACAAGCTAGTATCTGTACTAATTAAAAATTAGTGGTGTATAATGCTGGGGCAAGAATGTACTATAGCAGTGACAAGGGCTGCTTCAAGCAAATAGCTATCTCATCTGAGAATCAATGGTTAACTGAATATTATCAGTATCAATCGAAAAAAAACAATAAAGATGAAAGCTTGGGTTATAAAGGTCACAAAAGCACTGAAGTTACTTTTGACCCCCGACCTAAAAAGAGGGCTGGTAGTTTTTGTGCATGTTGTATAGGAATCTGTTCGGCTGTTTTGTACAACAATATTTTGCAACATGATAACTTTTACAAAAACTCATTGTGTTTAGTGGTGGCCCACTAAACGTGTCTCCTCAGAAATCAACCTTAACATTGCTGAGGAATTTTCTTATTTACTGACTGTGATAAGTTGTGACGCGAAAAACAAGCCTGCATCTCCTGTTTCAATAAAATCTTGCGGGGGGGGGGGGCAGTCTTTGGAGACAGCCCCGCATGAAGAATTAATAGAAGTGTTAACTAAGTAATCTATATCTGCTACGGGTTGTGCCCCGCGCACGCCTGATTGGTGCTATGCCGTAGCGGATCGGCTACGAGTACTACTAGGTGGTGCTGCGTGTATTACTAAACGTTGCTACGCCATAGTGGGTCGGCTACGTGTACAGTCACGTCTAATAATATGTATACACTTTCCTTAATATTATAGCTATTTTCGCGAGAAATAACGATTGTAACTAGGAAATTGGATCTTTGTCATAAAAATATGATTTTCAGAATACTATGTACACTCAGCAAAACAGTTAGGTATGCAGGCCAGCAATCTTCTTACGACTAATATAAATGTAAAAGTCTGTAAAGATCGATTTTTGTTATCCTTTCACGCATAAACTACTGAAAGGATTTGGATGAAATTGCAAACAGTTTGATTATAACCCTTTTCCATTTATAATAGTAGTAAGAAGATTGCTAGCCTGTAAACCTAACTGTTTTGCTGACTGTACGTAATAACATTAAATTTCAATCAGTACATTAGGAGAAACACAATTTAAAAAATTCTTAAGTGTTTACATATTATTAGACGTGACTGTACTACTAAGTGGTGCTGCGCCGTAGCGGATCGGTAACGAGTGCTACTAAGAGGTGCTTTGCCGTAGTGGATCAGTAACGAGTGCTACTGAGTGATGCTACGCCGTAGTGGATCGGCTACGAGTGCAACTAAGTCGTGCTACGCCGTAGCGTATCGGCTACGAGATCTACTAAGCGCAGCTACGCCGTAGCGCATCGGCTACGTGTGCTACGAAGTGTTAGGTCACGGTCAAGCGAGTTCCATGATTTTTGTTTACACTAAAAAAGCTCAACGCACCTAAAGAAGTTATCACTTCAACAAACTCATGTATGTCGCAGGTCGCGGCGAGTTCGGCGAGGTGTTGCTGGCGAAGATAGATATGTGTCAGGTGAACAAGTTGAGAAACAAGGACTCGCTGGATGCTGATGGGGAGCCCAAGCTCAGGCCTGTGCTCGTGAAGGCGCTCACTACTAAAGATGAGGTTTGTATCTATTCCTTTTTTTTACTTTTTTCTTCGTTTTAACCGTATAATTTTTGAAACAAAGTTGGTCAGTTTCAGTTGATCAGAGAGGAGAACGAGTATCTATCATTCATTTATTTGTTCTTCTTCCACCCTTATCATTAGTTATCATCATCAGCCTATTAATGTTCCCACTGCTGGAACACCGCCCCCCTCTCTATGAGAAGGAATGAGCTATAATCCACCACGCGGGCCCAGTGCGGATTGGTAGATGTCACATGTCTTCGATTTTTTTTTTATTTGTACCCTTATAGCCATACACATTCATACTCAAACCTTTGCTCACGATATATACCTCACTAGCCGACCCACGCAACTTCGTCTGCGTCACATAAGAGAGAAAAACAAAAGGAAAAAAAAACCGTTTTTGCAACATTTTTACTTCCTGCTCCGCTCCTAATAATCGTAGCGTGATGTTATATAGCCTAAAGCCTTCCTTGATAAATGGACTATCCAACACAAAAATAATTTTTCAATTCGAGCCGATAGTTCCTGAGATTAGCGTGTTCAACCAAATCAACAAACAAACTCTTCTGCTTTATAATATTAGTATAGATTTCCACACATACCATCATCATCTAGGGTACTGGTCTACGAAAGGGTATTATCATCTGCCTAGCCTTTTCCCAACTATGTTAGGGTTTGGTTTCCAATGTAATTGGATGTAGCTAAAAAAATAAACCAGAAATAGTGACAGCGGTAGTGACATACCAATATTTTACATGGATCGACTGCCTATCTGACCTCCACAACCCAGTTAGGGTTATACGATACCTCTTGATAAAATTGGTTGTCAGACTTTGTGGGCCTCTGACTACCTGTAACTACTGTCAAAAATTGACAAATGAGGACCAACTGCTTAAAATTAAAAAAAAATTAAAAAACATTTACTCTCAGGTAAATAACACCCATTGCCAAATAATAATAAACATCAAATAAAGCCAATTATCATTACAATAAAATAAAATTAAAACAAAACTCAATCAATAAGAAATAAATTAACTTAAAACATAAATAAATCAAATAAATCATTTACAATCCAGAATCTAAGTCAATGAATAAAAAATCAAATCAAAAACATATTAAATCAAATTAATCATATAAAATCCAGAATCTAAGTCAATAAATACGTAAACGTTAACGTGCGTTCCGAGGCACGAAGGAAACCGTAACTAAGATTGATCCGTGCGGTATTCAGACACGATATCATTTTACAATAACTTAGGTAAGACTTGACATTTTAATAACGTAAACAACTATTGTTTAAAAGGCCGGCGGAGCATGTGTAGTTCATACAAACGTAATACCAAAATATTTATTTAGACAGGAGTTATGGGGAGAATTTGAAATTTCTATAGAAAACTTATTTTTCTCATAACTCGTGTTTAAATCAGTGTCCATTCGAAACATATGTATATGTCACCGTAAAATTGTCAAATCGTCGTTATATTGTAATATCACTAGCGATATTGTAAAAACTCTAAATATTGTCAAATGAACATACTGCTTACAACAAAACGCATTATTTTTCGTGAAAGGCATGCGATGGTAGATCATAACTCATAAAATTACTATCATAGTAATCCTAGTAAAACTTATTTAATAAAATTTCCAATAATGTATATAATAAAATGACTTCGACGAAATGTATTTATATCAAATGAATTAATATCAAAGATTGTCTGTGGAAATAATAAAAACTAGGTGTTTATCATTGTATTGTCTTGAGTTTTGATTAATAAATAAATGATTACACGTTTTATGTGGGTGTTTTACTGAAAATATAAACTATGCATGCTCCGCCGGCCCCTTAAGTTTATGTTATCGATGTTAAGCTCATCTTAAAACACAGACCCACCCACTTATACAGCGTTGTTTAGTATCATATCGCCTTATTTAACAAATATATCTGTCTGTAGGTCCAGCTAGCGGAGTTCCGTCGTCAGTTGGAGCTGTTCACGCGCGTGCGACACGAGAATATTGTGCGACTGATTGGACTATGCAACGAGGCAGACCCACACTATATGCTGTTAGAGCATACGGACTGGGTAAGAGCATCATACAATATGGCACGTAAAATAACGAACATATTCTAGAGAGTGTTTTCAGGAAAATTCGTAACTTTGGTTAAGGCTAAAATATGAAAAAAATACTTTGCCATACAAAAGCGCAATACTAATCGAATTAGCTAGTAGTATTTTAGTAATTAGTTTAAAAACTTTAACTGATTAATTGTTATTACCTCGCCTTGGCCTTGTGATTTGCATTCGCGTCATTTTTCTACCACCGCGCTCGTCTTTCACATGGATTTTTTTAATGCCAAGAAATAGGAAGGGGAAGGGGGGCATGGGGGGGGCTCCATGGCAGCGTTAAACGTTTAACCGATCGAAGGTTTAACCCAACCTTGTTGGATGTTGCATTAGAAGTTTAACTTCAATACTGTATGAAAAAGAAAAACAAATACTTAAGCGGCGTTTTTTTTTGTAAGTTCTCCGTAGAAAGGTCCCATAAGAATCCGACTACCATAAACTTCGTTCCACCTTTTTGTTTAATTACACTCTAGGCGAGTGTAATTAAACAAAAAGGAACTAACGAATGCTTGTGACATTGGAAAAAAATACTGCTATTAATTTATATTTTTCAAATTGTTTATCATTGAAGTTCACTTTTCATCCCCCAGGGTGAACTAAAGAAGTTCCTGATCGCGACCCGCTCGGCGGAAGAGAACGCGGAGTACATCGCACGTGTGGGCGCGGCACACGCCCCCCCCCCGCCCGCACGCACGTGCACACCGCTCGCTACACAACACAGAGCGCTGCTAGCTGCACATCTCGCTGCTGCAGCCGCTAAGTGCGCTGCTATACGGTTTACACATAGGTAAGAGAAAAGATTCTGTGTTTTAGAACATTTTGGGAAGATTTTCAGCATTTATGGAACATTTATAGCGAAGGTAGCGTTTGAAAGGAAGAAAGAAAAAGCATTTATTAGCCCGTCAGGACAAAACACACAAAAACCAAATGGTCAAATAACATTTTATAAAAAGTATAATAAAAAAAAAAAAGAAACGAAATTGGTCCTGAACGAGGCCAAAAGGCTCCTATCTCAGCATGATGCTGTATCATAAAAAAAAAACGTGACAGCGCTGATATTCTGATCACAGAGTATCACTACGTTTAATTCTGATAGGGGCCCGTTTAGATAGATCCTCATTTAGATCAAAGACTACAATACTTATATATAATGAGATAGACGGTACTCTCAACCGTATTTCCGTCATCATACAAGCAGCGCTCTCTATCCGTGGTGGTTAAATCAAAATCTAACAAAATAAACACAAAAAGTGTGTCGTGACCGAGGTTTGATCTTACGATCTGCAGCTCCTAAGTCAGTGGTTCAATACACTTCCTTGAAAACTGGCTCTTAACGCACTACGGTTAGGATCAACATGCAAATTAAGATTTACACTCGTGTAAACATGGGTATTTACTGCAGTTCTCAGCTCCATAACAACCTCGCCTGCGGTTCGGGTGTTATAGTCGCCTCGGCTGCAATAACGAAGTATCTAATATCAAAATTTTCTATGTTGTTACAGAGATATCGCGGCCCGAAACTGCCTGATCACATCCAAACTGCAACTGAAGCTGTCGTATCCGGCGCTGACCAGGGGACCGGATTCACACGAATACTACAAACTACATGAACAGGTAAACTTTTCCCAAACCATCATGTGTTGAAGTTGAACTACTTTTAGGGCCTGCGCAGACGACGGACTTATTGTGCGTGACTGACAAAAAGTCTGCGACAAATTTTGCGTGTTTATTTGTGTTTCACTACGTTTTGTCCACTATAAGGATCTACTGATGGAAAGGCTCCTACTGATCGCTTTTTAGTCGACAAAAAAGGTCAAATAAATAGTCAAATACAGTAATCACGCAAAATTTGTCGCAGACTTTTTGACCGTCACGCACAATAAGTCCGTCGTCTGCGCAGGCCCTTAGGTTGCGCTACTACCAGAATTTGTGTTTCGTTACTCCTTTAAATAAAAAAATACCGAACTCGGACAAAAGTGAAGCATTACCAAGATTTTGTAACAACATTTTTGATTTAAAAGAGTGTGCATGGAGTTTCTTGCCCGTTCTTCTCCATAGAGATCTACGCTAGGGAATGAGCAACTACAGTACTTTCTCAAGTTATTATGCCTTGTGACTGTAAATGTAGCTTTGCTTTTTTTCGTTTTATTGACCTTCAAAAGTGCCGTAATGGTCTAATTGAAATAAATGATTTGAGTTTTTGAGTTTTCTTTTAAACAAAGTTTAAGTTTAACACTCTAACACAAGAAACAATATGATATTTATTTAGAATACTCCCGAGAGAAATAATCAAGCTTTCTCGGGCATATTATTATTTATTTATTATTATTATTTTATTATTATTATTATTATTATTATATTCTTTAATCTTTTTACATATGAGAACTTGTATGTGTGACTAGCTGTTGCCCGCGACTTCGTTCGCGTGAAAATATTGATAGGTCATGTGTGAGACTGCATCGTTAGTCAAGTTGTCGCAAGCGCTACTGAGCATGAGGTCCTTGGTTCGATTTGCGGGACGGGCAAAGTGTTATTGTATTATTTGTGCCCGGTTGATGGGATTAAGCTAAATGTGCGAAATGTGGGTGTAGGATTAGATACACCTCTACCTAACAGTGGCGCAGGGTGAAAATAGTGTCAGGGGAAGCCGAAGAAAAAAAGGAAAACTGATTTTTTTGCTTCTGTTAACTTTTTTCCCCGTGTTAATTTTGACCTCATTTTCACTTTCAGCGACACCAAAAACCACGGAAACGACACCCATGATTAAAAATCTAAAAACTTTCGTCGGCGCCATTTTTGATTTTTATTTTGACTTCATCTTCATTCATCAAAAGTAAGATCAGAAATGCAGAAGAGAAAAAAAACAAAAAACTACAAAATAAAAAAATGTAGTTGGTATCAAATAAGATATGGACAATTACTCATTCTATCTCGTTCTACTATACATATTTTCTTTTTCTGATCCTGCCGTAAGTCCATAATCTTCGGCTTACCTAGGTCCCTACAAAACGGTAAGTACTGCCAGCCGCGAAGTCACGTGTGCTATTAACTTGTGTACGGCCTATACTTTACCTTGCACTGCTGCAAAAGGTCTCTCCTGCTGCTGTTATTGGTAAACGAATGAACAACTACAATGCAAAACTTCATCCCCTTTACCCCTTTGTGGGTTGAAATAAAAAAAAACTAACGACTTACTAACTTTGATACTATTTGGTGACTCAAAAAATAAAAACTTTAATTAAAAACAAAATGTTGCTCTTTTTTCACCCCTCAAGGGTTGAAATTCTAATAAAGCCGTTGCGTTAGCTTCCAATCATAAGCCCAGATAACAAATTTTGTACTTTTTACGTCGAAAATTAAGGATTTTTCACATACAATGTCATCCCCTTTATAAGCCTTCGGGGTGGAGTTATCAAAAACGCTGAAACACGCATAAATTAATTTTCAATCGTCAGCCTAAGCACAAAATTAGAAGATCCTAACTTTAAAACTGACGGACTTTCATATAAGCTTCCATCCCCTATTTTTTCCCCTTGGGGGTGGAATTCATCAAAATCCTTTCTTAAGAGATGACTACGTCATAGTAGCTTTATGCATGCAAGGTCTCAGTCCGATCGGCTTAAAATTGACGAAGTTTCATACAAACTTTCATCCCCTATTTTATCCCTTTAGGGGTGGATTTTATCAAAATACATTTTTAAAGGATGCCTACGTCATAGTAGCTTTATGCGTGCAAAGTCTCAGCCCAATCGGTTTAAAATTGACAAAGTTTCATACAAACTTTCATCCCCTATTTTATCCCCTTGGGGGTAGAATTGATCAAAATCCTTCCTTAGCGGATGCCTACGTCATAACATCTACCTGCATGCCAAATTTCAGCCCGATCCGTCCAGTGGTTTGGGCTGTGCGTTGATAGATCACTATGTCAGTCAGTCAGTCAGTCACCTTTGAATTATATATATTTAGATTATGGTTTAGATATATACTTTTAAAACACTCAAATACAAGAAAAATTGTGAATGCTCTTAATATATGCTTTACTAGCTTCTGCCCGCGACTTCGTTGCGTGAAGTTTTGATATCGCAACGCATCGCCTGCTCAACGGAAGCTTTTTTTCCGCTTGCAACATTTCTTAATGCTGCTCCGCTTCTATTAGGCATAGCGTGATGTGATATAGCCTATAGCCTTCCTCGATAAATGGACTATCCAACGCAAAAATATTTTTTCAATTCGGGCCGGTAGTACCTGAGATTAGCGCGTTCATCCAAACAAATAAACTCTTCTGCTTTGATACACGATGTGCCATGGGCATTTTGTACAATTTGGTATAATAGTGTTACGAGCTGGGTATGAGATAAATTAATTACTACCGATTAAACAAAACAATAACTTACTAAATATATAATCACAAAACAATTTAAACTTAATCACAAGTACACTACAATACACTACTGTTCACTTAGATATCGCACTTGTAGTTCACTTCGATTCGTTTCGTTGTGTAGCCAAAACAAGACTGACTGTCGCGGGCCTCAGCGATGTATTTATACTCGCCAACAGACCCACCAGAATAACCACCAATATTCTAGAGGGTCATAAAAAACACTAACAAAAGAATAGTAAGTACCTACCTACAAGGTAGGTATTACCTATAAAAGTAGTAGGTATAAGCTACTTGTACAAAACAAACAAATATGAACCGTATTCCCTAGGCGTAAGGTCGAAATTCTAATGTCTTTTTATAAATAGGTCGCGAGTTTCTACCTACCTAACCTTAAATAGCTAATAATAATAGAATGCTCTCGAACTTCTAACGTACACACACTGTAATCACTTGCTTTCTCGAATGTTCTAGTAGGTCCGATGTAACAATAGTTTATTAATAATTCTATTTACCTATATTGTATCGCAGGTGATTCCTCTCCGCTGGTTGCCTCCTGAAGCAGTGTTGGAAGGAGACTACTCAACCAAGTCTGATGTCTACATGTTTGCGGTCACCGTTTGGGAGGTGAGTGCAAATAAAGGAAATATTTAAAGTTGTTTGTCTTTTATAGGTTAATCACACTGATATTATAAAGGCGAAAGTTTGTTTGTAACTCTTTCACGCCCAAACGGCTTAGCGGATTGGGATGAAATTTTGCAAACTGATAGTTTATAATAGTGTTACGTCGTACAAGAACATTCTATATTACGAGCGAGTCTCGAATGATAAGACGACTCTAGAAGGTTCCAGAACTTACTCGAATGTTCTAGACAGTTCTAGAATAGACCATGCTAGACTCGAGTCGTCTAATCATTCGAGACTCGCTTATCTAAAATGTTCTCGTACGACGCTGCGTCGAAGTGCTGTACCCAAGGAAAACAACAATAACGAACTGAGGATAATAGATGGTGTATTTTTAAATATGATTGAACTACATTATTACAAGCAGAGTACAACCCGAATTTATTGTCAAATTCTAAATTAACGAACGAAGCCGCGGGTATAGCTAGTCGGATATAAAAGCAATTGAAAATAACTATGGGCATTCTTTACACATAACTCTAACACCACAATTTTACAGATCTACACCAAAGCTGAGCTGCCGTTTGCGAAGTTGAACGACAACTCTGTGTTGGAGCGAGTGAAGACGGGCGCCCTAGAGTGGACAATCCCTGATACCATGCCGGAACCGCTGGGAGTACTTCTTGTGAGTAAAACTTCTACATACAGGATGTAAACCAACTCATCACAAAGCCGTTAACCAAGCATTCTGACCATCAAACTAAATAACTTTACGCAAAAAATATTGCTGGGAAACAACCTTTTTTTGGGGTCAAAAATCACGTTTTGGGGTATAATTCAATTTACGCACTCAAAACATTGTGCTGATGGATAGATTGAATAAGTACGGGGATCGTGGAGGTGTTAAAAGTTTAAAATCTTACATAAAGCTTTTGACAAGTTTTTTTTTTAAATACAAGTTATTTAAAAAAAAAACTCATATACATAAAAAAATACTCATAAACTCAAATGACATAGTGCCTCAGAACAGATCTTCGTATGTCTTATAGTTTCAGACTTTCCCATACTGACCGATTTGAATGAGGCACCCTGTATATTGCTCTTGTTCACCAAAATGTTTTAGAAAGGCAGTTATTTCAACAGACTGAAAATTACATATTTCGTTTTGAAGTCTATCTCAACAAAACCCAGTGTACCTATCACGCCACGCCAAACCTCACCTACCATTTTGTCACAGTATTGTTTGGCGTACAATTACGCGCTTGCTTGGCACGTATATGTAACAATGTTGAAAAGGATAATAACTTTTCTTACGAGGCATGTTTCTCCTTCTTTCTCAGAAACGTTGCTGGTCCAAATCCCCGTCTGACCGTCCGCAGTTCACAGAGATCTACGACGAGATCAAGAACATTCTAAAAGACATCACATCGGAGAACACCTCGCAGAAATCACACGACAAGACTGAAGAATAGGGCAAGCAGACATGTAGGTGGGTACTCTTATATGCAGGAATGTGTAGGGAAGCTAGGACCGATTATTTGGGATTTTTGAACATATAAAAAGAGTTAGTGTATACCGCTTTCATGTTAAATTTTAGTCTATCTTTAAAGCGGACTTTTGATGATTTAAATTACTTTAGAATAAAGACCATCAAATAGTTAGTAACAATAGACAGAAGAAGAAAATCATAATCCAAATACTTGTTAGTACTTGTTAACAAATCGTTCTGATTAGTGTCATACGCCCGCTTATCGGCGGTTCTAAAATGGCCGCTTTAGCAGAGTCGTAATATAAATCACGTAAAAATGTTTTAATTCTTAAAATGGACTTTATGGTTATGACTATAAAACTAAAAGTAAGTAGCAGTAAGTCCATTTTAAGAATTTAATTTTTATTTAAAGCGGCCATTTTTGACCCCTTGGTAGCATTCGTCTGCAAAATTGAAAATGTTCAGGATCAAAAGTTTTGTATGATTATAAACCCAATGTTCACTTCATAATACTTTTAATTACTTGAACTCTAAAAATTCGACACTGAATATCCCAAAAATGGTTCATATCTGGGATATTGCAATGAATAACTAATAGACAACTAATGCCGGTTTACACAAGGCAACACCTAAATAAAAGCCTAAATATAGAAAGAAAAAAAATATGCATACAAGTGCACTCAACATAATATGAACTCAATATTAAAAAACAAAGATTCTATTGTTGAGTAATCAACTTTCTGCGCTGAGCATAGCGTTGAAATTCGAAAACTGCTATAATATTTAGGCATTTCTTTAGGTGGCGCTTCGTCTTAGAGAAACCGGGAATAAATGATAAGTTTTAGTGTAAGTAAGTTTAGTTTAGTGAAAATATATAGCCATTTCGATGCATTTACTATTTCAAGTTAGGTTAGATTTAGTTAAACTTAGAAATTAAGTATTTTTAGTGGTTTTTGTGTGGACAATGTGATTTTTAGATATCTTTTTACAAGAACTATAACTGTTAAAGACTATAATTACTATCTCTTTTACCGCTGACATTACCAACCCAATATCAACATTATAGCCTCTAGAATAAAAATCACTGTCATTTTGATAGACTCATCAATGATAGCACCCTAAAGGTAACCTTATTGCTACGGGCATAAAGACCACTTCAATTTTGACAGTAACGAAGAGTCGAACCTAAACTAATAAATAAATACACGATACCCACACTATCTATTCATCACATTGTCTATAATACATAAAAATCAGTCCAGCTCGAGGGTTTGTCTATATTAAAAGAATATCGAAAGCTAAATGATACTGCCATTTGTAAATAAAACTAGAATTTAAGACTGAAATATAAACGTATGTAGCCATTTTTAGTTGTAAGTAATGTATTAATCGTCCGAAAAAATTGATATAATTCGTCCTGATTGAATCGAAGTTTTAGAAATAAGGTATTTAAAGACTATTTAAATGACAGGCCGGTACTATGATCTCGGTTAGAAGGAATAAGGGTAAGTTTTATAACACAAAGGCGATATCTTCAACATTTAACACACGCACTCGTCGTTGCACTTGCCGTTCTCTACGTTTGCCACGGTAAGTTGTGCTTCAGTATCCAGATATGGCACTAACTACTTGATAAAATGAAAGATTAAAATGCATAAACATCCGGGGGAGATGAAACAGGCCAGAGGACTCGCTTTTTTAAGGGGAAATATGTGAACGGTTTCTTGACTATCAATTGAAAAAATGTTGATACTATACATACTACGACGACTCGAATGGCGTAGTGGTAGTGACGCTGCCTTACGTTCTTAGGGTCCTGGGTTCGAATCCCGGTAGGAGCAAATGTTTGTGTGATGAGCATGGACATTTGTTTCCGAGTCTTGGATGTTTATATGTATAATAAGTATGTATTTACAAATAAAAAAGTATATATGTAGTATATCAACTATCTAGTGTCCACGACACAAGCTTTGCTTAGTTTGGTACTAGGTGGCGCTGTGTGTCAATGTCCAGTGATATTTATTTATATTTTATTTATTTACTAGTATATGTGACGGTTCCTAAATTACCCTAGGCTGATACAATTTAGTTTTTTCTGTTTCGGGTTAATATTTGTGTTATGTGCAGCTTTCCCGATGGGGAAGGAGCAGTGCCCCGCCTTCCGAACAAACTCGTCCCAGACTGGTCGGCCTCCCACTGACAAGATGACTGATTCCCAATTTTGGGGCTTGACCTACCTTGTCGATCTTTAGTTTAAGCCATGCTTGCCTAGGTTGGTCTGTGGATGGGTGACCACCCTTACATACCGAGTTTCCTCCGTACCTCGGAAAGCATGTTAAGCTGTTGGTCCCGGCTGTCATTTGTCCATCTTTGACAGTCGTTACAGGTAGTCAATGGCCCAAAAAGTCTGACACTAGTCCTATCAAGTGGTATCGTATTACTCAGTATTAACTGGGTTGTGTAGGTCAAATAGGCAGTCGTTCCATGTAAAATACTGGTATTCAGCTGCATTCGGTTAGACTGGAAGCCGACCCCATAGATAGTTGGGAAAAGGCTACGCAGATGATGATGATGATGATGATCTCCTGCCCTGTCTCCGCCTTTTCTATGAGGGTAGGCTCAAACCACAGAACGCCAGCTGTAACAATCCTTACATACTCATTTTGGCTGGTCCACGTCTATACATCAGATCATAGTGGTCAGGTGGTTGCGAGTACTACGTATTACATCATCATGTGCCAACATTTTCCCAACTATTTTGGTTTCGGCTTCGAGTTCAACCAGATGCAGCAGAATACCAGTATTTTACACGACTGCTTATCTGACCACCCAACCCAGTTAGTACAGGCAGGGTAATAAGATACCCCGCCGTGTCCTCGTGGCGGCGATCGGCGGCGGCGACCTCTCGCGTCCGGCCCTGGTTCAATCCATGGTCCGGAGCGAGACGGAATGGGAAGCCGTCACCTCCTTCTGCGAAGCAGTCATGCTAGCGAAGGAGGTGGCGGAACGAGAGAGGGAGAGATCCTCTCTTCCCGGCCGCCGCGGGAGACGCAACGGGCGTCGGGGGCCACGTGGTGGCTACCGGCCACCGTAGATGCGGGCCTGTGGACGGTTGGCTATGGGCTAGCTAGCCGTCCGGCCGTCTAACGACGACGACAGGCCGTGTCGACGGCGCGTTCGTGTTCCACGCGCGCCTCAAAGAGATGTCAGCAAAAAGAGAGGGGCCCGCAAGGGCCGAAGCCTGCCGGGGTTGCGGGCCTGTTCGAAAGAGATACCGCGACCCCGGAACGTAAAAGGCGAGGAAGGAACATGGATGGTTTTTAGTCAGTAAGAGTCTGACACTCCCTCCCGCTCCGCCCAGAGTGGGGGGGTCATTTGATGATTTCCCATCCTTAAAAAAAAAAAAAAGAAAGGGTAATAAGATACGACTTGGTTAGACTAGTTGTCAGACTTTAAAGCCACTGGTGTCGATTCTATTGTGTACAAACTAAGCTTAATTTAGGCTATTACTATCCTTTTCTCATTAATAAAACGAAAAAGGGACGGACGTAATTTAGAGCTGTCAAATTTAATTCGAACTAATATTTCCATACAAATAAAGGGTGCACGTAAAAACATGTCGACTAAAAACACGGTGAAGCGCAAGGCATAAACTAGTTTGACATCTCTAACTTAGTGCATAGCTATAACCGTCCTTTTCTCGCACTGCCTTTTAGTAAAAGATAGCGATAGTCTAAATTAAGTTTAGTTTGTGCACAACAGAATCGACACCACTGTCTACCTGTAACGACTGTCAAAGATCTACAAATGACAGCCTGGACCGAAGGCTTAACGTGCTTTCCGAAACACGGAAGAAACTAGGTATGAAATGGGTCATCACCAATCCACAGACCATCATTAGCAAGCGCGACGAGCCGTATTTAGCCACGAGCTCCTCTGCCTGCTCCTAATGACCATATTTACCCTTTTAGCATTTTAGAAAGGGGTGTGTAAGAGACGTATTATTTTAGAAAAATCTAAATTCATAATTAGTAAGAAAACTTCAATAAAACGAAGATTTAGGAATATTGTAAAAAAATAAGTTTTCCGATCTCGGAATGTAGGGTGAAAATCCCAATAATTGTCTATCGTAAATTAATAACCTATTTTATCGGCCAATCGGTTTCGCTCGATTTTTTATTTAATTTTGTACATTTTTAAGCGAACAGTGACCAGACATTGCATTTATAGATTTAAGACTATAGTCTAGATTTAAGGTTAATCTCAATTTATTGCAAATCTCAATTTAGTTTATAGTTTTGTGAATAATAAGACTGTTTTTTTTATTATTTAAGTATAGCAAGTGCAGTTTGTAGTGCAGACTGCATTTTTCTTTTGCTAGGAGAAAAGGCAACTAATATGTAAGTTACTTTTAAGAATAAGTCTAGTTTTACATTTGTAAGTGTAATTTTTGACGTCTATCTTTATTTCTTTATTTATACTCTTTCAACTGTATGTTTGATATTCGCATGATTTCGCTATTTACTAATGCCTAGAGAAAAAGAAAAAAATCTTAATTTTATTCAGCGATAATGAATTGTCTTGAAATAATATTATAAAGAGGGTGTGCCACGACTTTCAGTGTTAATAAAATAAACATTTTTTAAAACAAGCTTTTATGCTCTAAAATAATCTATTAATCGAATCAAACCCATCAATTCATTACCCATAAAAAGCTTGTCGCAAGATTTAAATGTATGTGTCTCGCGACAAGCTTTTGTATCATATAAATTGTATAATATGCATAAAAGCTTGCAAAAAATTGAACTAGCTAAGATGTATAGCGCCATCACTTTAATTAAAATTAAATTAAAATCTTAAATCAATACTGTAGAGGTAGTGGCAGGCCCCAAGGAAAGAATTTGATTATCATTTTTTTTCCCCACTTTTTGTCTTGACGAAATATATCCCAGTGATTTTAAGTTTTAATCATTTATCCCATTAATCGTAGCAAAGTAATTTATGATTAAATTAATTACGTGTAGAATTACTATTATTATTGTGTAGCTTTTTATATCTAGTTAGATAGTTACAGTTAAAAACTGAAGTAGGATTTGTAAGCTTAGTGCCAGATTTAGACTAAAATGTGTAACTTCTTAAATCGGTTTTAGATCTCTTATTATAACATTTTTACCTAAAATAGAATTTTGAATGATAATTTTCAAAAGAAAAACAACTACACCACCAAGTTAAAATAAATAAAACATTTTTATCCAAATACATTATTCGAAAAAAAAGAATGAAATATAGGCCTATCGCAATGTTGTGTATTGTATAGCATGTGTCAATTTTTTGTACTAAAAAAATAATAAGAACTGACCATTGGTTCTTCCACCCTACTATAGTTTGACGTTGTGATGTTATTATAAAAAATGTAAAGGTTCAAGATGTTTTTGATGTTTCTTGGTGTGTTGCTAAAAACATTACTAGTAACTTTATAAATATTTGCTTTAATTTTTATTATTATGCCGTTGAAGCTCTTGAAACTTGCGAAGATGAAAGAGCCTCTACTCCGATACAATAAAGAGTCCTCAATCCAATTTACTTATGTCAGCAAGACTTTTTTACATTTTCTAGCTAAAATAAAGGTATAATCATCAGTATTTCAGCCGAAAGATGTCTAATGCTTGACTTAGCCTTCTCTAAGTGTAGCCACAATAACCGGTCCCGTGCGGATTCCCGCAACCTTCACCAGGTCATTGCTCCATTTAGTGGGAGGTCTTCCAAAGCATCATCTTCCGGCTTGCGGTCGCCACTCCAGTACTTTTCGGCCCCATCGGCCATCCATTCTGCTTGCAAGCAAGCCCATAACATACTTAAACTCACACCTTTTTTAATGGGAGTCGGGAGAAACTACCTTTCCCTTTCGTCCACGTCGAGGCAAAATTTCTCAATCAACCTTGAACCTTATGTTTACGCGATAAAGATGAAAATAAATAAACCTACGTCTTCGCAAGTATCAAGAACTTTATACTTACTATAAAAAGTCATATTTATCGTCGGTAGTTTAATTTTCATATACGTATGTGATATTGACTGACTTTTTTTTTATACAAATCTAGCTTTATACTGTGTATTTTTACTAAGATAATATTATTTAAAGGACGTACCTACGTAATTATTTGTCGAGTCGATAAATGTGTATCGATAACATATTTGTCGATATCGATAAAAGATAACTTTTGTGTAAGTTGTAAATGAAAGAAAATTTTGCATTTGCGATTTTTAATAAACGTAATTATAACTGGTAATTATTTTCTTATTTCTTTTAATCTATCGAACCCTGCCTGCCTTACACTATTTGTGTGGTTCTACACAACCTCGAAGTTCCTTCCTTACATTTGAAGTATATGTCACCGTAAAATTGTCAAACACGTTATATTACAATATAACGTGTTTTTTCTCGCGATATTGTAATGTCTCGAATTATTGTCAACTGAACATACGGAAGTATCTCTGCCCTCATAATCGGGACTTGGGGCACCCCCCCGTTAGGTTAGTTAGGTTCCTATAAACCCTGCACTCGGAAATAGGGGCCCCGCGAAGCAGGGCTCCGTCGACTACGCTTTTTAGGGGGAATATGAAGTGTTTTAAGGTTATGTTATATTAATCGGTATTTCTCAGGAATGGTGCATTATCTTTTCATGAGAGTTGTGCCACTGGGCAAGGGGGACCCCTCCTTCCCTCCACACCGCGTAAGTTGACTACCATCGCATGCATTTCACGAAAAATAATGCGTTTTGTTGTAAGCAGTATGTTCCTTTGACAATAATTCGAGACTTTACAATATCGCTAGAGATATTACAATATAACGTGTTTTTTCTCGCGATATTGTAATGTCTCGAATTATTGTCAACTGAACATACGGAAGTATCTCTGCCCCCATAATCGGGACTTGGGGCACCCCCCCGTTAGGTTAGTTAGGTTCCTTTAAACCCTGCATTCGGAAATAGGCACCCCGCGAAGCGGTGCTCCGTCGACTACGCTTTTTAGGGGGAATATGAAGTCTTTTATATGTTATATTAATCGGTATTTCTCAGGAATGGTGGATTATCTTTTCATGAGAGTTGTGCCACTGGGCAAGGGGGACCCCTCCTTCCCTCCACACCGCGTAAGTTGACTACCATCGCATGCATTTCACGAAAAATAATGAGTTTTGTTGTAAGCAGTATGTTCATTTGACAATTTTACGGTGACATATATATGTCAGGGTTTAAAGGAACCTAACTAACCTAACGGGGGGGTGCCCCAAGTCCCGATTATGGGGGCAGAGATACTTCCGTAAATGATAAATGATAAATGATGTTTATTTTGCAAATTGGTTTTCACAAACACTTTTACACGTCCTTATTTTTTAAACTAGATGGGGCCGGTGTTTCGTACCTGACTACTCTGAGAAGAAACAGCCGAAACAAACTCAGAGGTCATAGTCTCTTTTAAAGTCCAGACAATCTTGTTCAACTTACATGAGAACTATGCAGATTAGTGTCTGAGATGGTCTTTTGAAGAAAGAACCATACAGATTTGAGTGGACCTGTCCAGTCAGTGCAAGCATTTGTCAGTTATCGTGTAGCTCGACTTTTAACTCAAGGAGCTCAACGAAACGACGAACAATACGAAAGAAAGGACATTTGGGTAGGTCGCTTATAGTACTCAAACTGCCAGACAGTCGTGGGAAAAAAAACAACAAAAAGTGACCCACAAGGTCCTCACATTCACAATTATTAAACAAAATAAATAATAATTTACAAAAACTAATGTCAATAAAAATACGAAATGTCAAATACAACACATAAAATAAACAAAAATAAAGTAAAAAATAATAAAATACTGAACTGAGTATTCATGTCAAATCATTAAATGTCATGACAGCCACAAGTAAATATTCATGTCAAATAAACACACACATAAAAAATAAAAATAAGTAAAGTAAAAAAAAAATAAAAATAAAATACTGAACTAAGTATTCATGTCAAATCATTCAATGTCACAGTGTATAAAGTTAAAGGAATCAATAATAAACAAGCGAAGTCCGAAATTTCAACATTCACAGAGCAAATTGGAGCAGCTTAATCCCAAGCCTTTTTATCTTCGAGATAGTGATTAACATGATAGAAGGCTTTCAGGCAGAGCTTTCGTTTTATAAACAATTTGAATTTATTTAGGTTTAGTGCCTGAATATGGGTCGGAAGTTTATTGTAGAAACGTATACATTGGCATCTGAACGTACCCCCTATTTTTTTGAGCCTCGTTGCAGGAACAACAAATTTATGTTTGTTCCTCGTATTTATGTTGTGGATATCACTGTATTTTTTAAACAATTTAATATTTTTATGCGCGTACAAAAGGTTTTCATAAATAAACTGAGAGGGCACAGTGAGAATATTAATCTCTTTAAATTTTTCTCTGAGGGAGTATCTGGGACTTAATTTATAAACAGAACGAATAGCCCTTTTTTGCAAAACAAATATTGTCTGAATATCGGCGGCATTGCCCCACAAGAGAATACCATACGACATCACGCTGTAGAAATAACTAAAGTAAACTAAACGAGATGTCTCTAAGTCAGTTAGATCACGAATTTTTCTAACGGCGTATGCAGCTGAGCTAAGTTTTTTTGCCAATTTGTCTATATGCGGGCCCCACTGAAGCTTATCATCCAAAGTTATGCCTAAGAACACTGTGTTATCCTCCATTTTTAATTCTTCATCCTTGATTAGTACCCTAGTTTCCACTTGTCTGACGTGGGGTATCGTAAACTTAATACATTTCGTTTTTTTCTCATTAAGGAGTAGATTATTAACATTAAACCAATTAACGACTTTTGCCAGGGCGCTATTAACATCGTCCGTAACTAATTGCTGTCGTTTGAGTTTAAATAAAAGAGAAGTGTCATCTGCAAACAATACTATGTCATGGTTATCCTTTATGAGGTAAGGCAAGTCATTTATATAAATCAAAAACAAAAACGGGCCGAGAATTGAGCCCTGGGGCACCCCCATTCTAACTACGGAACCGGGAGATCTTTTCCCATTAACATCAACTCTCTGAATCCTATCACTCAAATATGAAGTAAGAAGATCCAGAGAGGCATTACGGATCCCGTAGTGGTGTAGTTTCCTGATTAATGTATCATGAAGAACGCAATCGAAAGCCTTAGACAAATCGCAAAAAATGCCCAAAGCATCGCATTTATCTTCCCAGGCATTATAAATATGTCCTAAAAGTTCAACACCGGCATCAGTAGTTGAACGACCCCGTGTAAATCCGAACTGTTTGTTATGCAATAACTTGTGTTTATTAAAAAATCTTTGCATTTGTTCTAAAATTAGTTTTTCAAAAATTTTACTAAATGTGGGTAGTACTGAAATGGGTCTATAATTAGTGGGGTCCGATGTGCTACCCGATTTAAACAGTGGTATTATTTTACTATATTTCATTAGATCAGGAAACTCACCACGGTCAATACAATCATTAAATATAACAGCTAAAGAAGGAGCTACAATGTTTATAATGGATTTAGCAACGTCCACAGAATGACCCCATAGATCGGCGGTCTTTTTAACATTACGTACGTTCAGTTGACAATAATTCGAGAGTTTACAATATCGCTAGAGAGAAACACGTTATATTGTAATATGACGTGTTTGACAATTTTACGGTGACATATACACTCATTTAAATTAGTACCTACAAAAAATGGGACTCTAATGGCGTACCAGTGACTGATCATGTTTATAAACTTACTCAAAAGTAAAAAAACGAAATCCCAAAATTGTCTACGGGAGTCATAGTTGGCAAACTCAAGTAAATCATTCATTCATAACATTTGCTACTAGAAAATGAACGCGAGAGCGAGAGAAAACTATGAATGAATACATACTATAATGAATGGCTTGTACAATATTTCCATAGAGTGTCATTTTGGAATATAAACAAACGGATTAACGCAATATTATGTATTGAGACTTTTTTTTTAGCCTGTATTGTCCCACTGCTGGGCAAAGGCCTCCCCCATAGTCTCCCACTCCTCCCTACGTGCGGCTCTCTCAGGCCAATCTATCGCAAACGCTTCTAAGTCGTCACGCCAGCGTTTTCTAGGCCTCCCTCGGCGACGCTGCCCGTCTTCTGGCACCCACTGAGTGGCGACTTTGGCCCATCGGTCCTGATGCATTCTACAGACATGGCCCGCCCAATCCCACTTCAGCCCAGCAGTCTTATTGCCCACATCAGCGATTCCCGTTTTTGAGCGTTTTGTGGTATTGTGAATTCGGTCACTGAGCTTGATACCCAATACACTACGCTCCATCGCCCTTTGGCAAACCTTGAGTTTGGACTTTTGTGACTCAGTCAGGGACCAAGTTTGAGCACCGTAGGTTAGGATGGGCAGAATGCACATGTCGATGAGTTTGCGCTTCAGGGATAAAGGTAGGTCACCCTTCATCAGCGACTTCATGGACCAGTTGCTCTTCCAGGCGTTCTCGACACGACGGTCTATTTCTCTGTCTTGCCTGTTTTCGAAGGAAACTAGCTGGCACAAATAAATCTACTCATCGACGACGTAATGGATTTCTTGCCCATCTACCTCAACCCTACTTTTTGTGCTATTGGTCATGACTTTAGTCTTTGACCGATTCATCATTAGTCCAACCTCAAGGCTTGCTGTGCTCAGATCTTGGAGCATCTGTTGTAATTCGGTAGCAGTCGGTGCAAATAAGCTGATGTCATCGGCGAAACGAAGGTTAGTGAGGTTTTTGCAACCGAGTGTTATGCCTTTACTAGACCATAGGTCTGCTAGGTTCTTGAATACCTCTTCGGGAGTGCTAGTAAATAACTTGGGAGAGAGCGGGTCACCCTGTTTTACGCCTTTGTCAATTTTGAAATTTTGACCTGGAAATGTAAGTTTAATGTTTGCTGTACTATTGTTGTAAATTAATTTGAGGATATTGATGTAGGTTTGGTCTAACTGCTGATTTTGTAAAGAGGAAAATATAGCTGCATGTTTCACGCTGTCAAATGCCTTCGTATAGTCCACAAAGGCCAAATATAAAGGTTTTCTAAATTCTATGTGTTTTTCTATGATTTGGTTTAAAGCATGAAGGTGGTCTGTAGTAGAGAAACTTGGGCGGAAACCAGCTTGTTCAGGTGGTTGATGCGAATCTAATTTTACCTCGATGCGGTTGTGGATAACTTTAATGAATGCTTTGTAGAGATGTGACACTAAGCTTATCGGTCTATAGTTATTGATATCGCTTTTATCCCACTTCTTATGAAGAAGGATGATGTTTGAGTGGCACATCTTCGCTGGCATCTTTCCGGTCTGAAGGATGCAATTAAACATGTTTGTGATATGAGGGAGAAGTGTGGGAGAACCAAGTTTAAGGGCTTCTGTTGTTATACCATCTTCACCTGGACTCTTTTCGTAGTGCATGCTGCTCAACACTTTTTTTTCTTCATAACCCGTTATGAAAGGGATCTTTTTAGGGTCGGGGCATTCATAGACTATTTCAGTGTTTGTATTAGTTGGGTCTGAATAGAGGTTTTTGTAGTAGTTTGTGCTAATTTCTAAAATTTTATTCCTGTTGTGGTGTTTAATACCATTAGTGTCCTGTAGGCTGGTTATCCATTTTCTGGTTTTGCAAATGCCTTGTTTAGCTACTCTTAAAGACTGATTTTTCTCCAGAGCTATTTTCACCTTATGGGTGTTAAAATTTCGGATATCTCGTCTAATGCTTCGTTTGACCTGTTTGTCTAAAGCGTTGTTCGGAGCCGACGTTATATTTACACCTCTCTTCTATTAGTTCTTTAGTTGAACTCGATAGTGGTGAGTTTTTCTTCTTTTTTATTATATCTATCCGATTTGAACACTTGCGGATGCCATCTACTATTTTGTTGTACTGTTCTTCAACATCAGATGCGTCGAGGTTTAGATCTTTGAAGTGATTTGATAGTTCCGTGTTAAACTTTTCTGAATTATTATAAAGGGTTTCTCTTGTGAGTTTTTTGATTGGGGCTTGAAATGATTTGGCTCGATGAATTTTGAAGTTAAATCTAATTTTTGCACGAAGTGGTCTATGGTCGGAATTGAACTTAATTTTGTTTATAACACCTACGTCCTTTACTATTTGTGTGTCTGAAGTTAAGATATAATCTATTGAGACTTAACATACAATTATATTAAAAAGACCTTTAGCAACAGATGTTACTTAATCGACATAAGGAGACAATTTTAGAAACAAAAAGGAGTAGGTACGGTTCCAAGAGCGTGCGTAGCGAGCTCGGATATTTTAACACTGCCTCAGATTGTTTCGACCCTAGCGAAAGTAGCCTGCAAGATTGAGCGATGTCAAAAAAGCAAGCGAGCTCAAGAATTTTTGACACCTTGCCTTTAACTGGTTAAAATTGTTTGGACCTATTGGAGTTCTAGGTCGGTTTATAAATGAGAACATAGGTGGCAGCTCAGAGCGAGCTCGAAATTTTTTACATATTGCCTCGATTAAATTCATGTATTCTTAATATATAATTTGAGATAAAAATGTCCACATGCTAGGCACAGAAGTAGAAATCAACAACCTTTGTGTTAAGAGCCCTCTTACAGTCCACTAGCGCCGCCAATCGAAAAAATGTCATAACTCGTAAATATAATCAAAAATACAAAATGTGGTCTATTATTACTGTAGAAAAGGCAATAACGTAATTTTATAACACCTTATCAACACTTGAAATATAGCTGTTTAGCTAAATCGTGCATTCAAAACATAAACGGCCATTTTGTATTTTTAATTGATTCTATTTACAAGTTATGACATTTTTTCGATTGGCGGCGCTAGTGGACTGTAAGAGGGCTCTTAAGAGTTGAAAGTGCGAGAGCCTTAAAAATATTTTAGTTTGAGAGTGAATCTACTGTGCGCTACTATTTATTACATACTAACTAATTCTGTGGCATCAAGCCGGAAAATTAAAAACTGAAAAGTCCTGGAGCCTGTAGGCAGGGGGTACCGTTACTACAGATTTTTCCCCGCGCTTGCGCTCTGTGTGTGACGGTATTGTTCGGCTAGCATTAGCCAGGCCCCTTATTCACAACCATTCAACTCGCTTCCGATTCGGAAAGTCGTATATCTGTCTTCTTCTGGCATTACGAAAACGACCGAGATAGACATACGACTTTCCGAATCGGAAGCGAGTCGAATGGTTGTGAATAAGGGGCGGTATCATGTTGTGACTATTTTAATGCAACAAACGGCTTATGAACCAGCAGATTATGCAGTGTTTCAGACCAGGGTTGTTGCGAATATCAGCATCAGCATCAGCATCAGCGGAACATCAGCATTATTGTCCACATCAGCATCAGCATCAGCATGCGCATTAATTGTTGCTGATGTTAGATGCTGATGTTCAAAGTTCGTGTCGCGACATGACTGGCGGTGGGCGGAGTTAATGGCACGTGCCGCTGTCGCTTCCGAGTTTTGGCCAATCAAAATACGTACATTTCAAAACAAATCGTCAATATTGCAAGCATAAGACAAGACCCAAATCAGCCATCTACTTCTCGAGTAACTCTGCAAAATGAGCTTGAAAGTTTGTTAGATTCAAGTGATGAAGAAGATGACAACAGCGGTGGTATTAATGCTGACACTATACTGAATTCAGAGTTGAAACAATATTACAAAGAAAAAAAAAATTTTGTCACAAGACCCGCTTGATTGGTGGAGAATAAATAAAAATATCTATAACAATCTTTCTCCACTGGCTCGGAGATTCCTGTCACCTCCGCCGGCAAGCGTCCCTAGCGAACAGTTATTCAGCAGTGCCGACATTATATACAAACCTGCCCGCAACAGACTCCAAGCTGAAAAAGCAGCTCAGTTGTTGTTTTTAAAATACAACTTGCCGTTAATAAAATTCCAGTATTAATAATAATTTATCACTTAACTAGTTTATATATTGATTGATTTTTAATTGATTGTTTTTCTTCATCAAAAAGTTACAGAATTATTAAAATATATCTTTTTTTTTAAATTTGATCGAAGAAAATATTATATTTACCTAAAAATGTACAAAATTCAGTGGGTACTAAAAAAAAACCTAAGATCAGCATCAGCATCCGCTGATGTGAAAAAATCCTGCATCAGCAACAACCCTGTTTCAGACCACCCCAATAGCCTACCCAACGCTATAAATGATAATATTATAAATTTTTGAAGATGGATGGATAAATGGATGTTTGTTACTTTTTTCCGCAAAAGCTACTGAAAGAATTGAGATGAAATTTTCACACAGTTAGTTTATTATAACCTGGAATAACATATAGGATACTTTTTACCTCGGTACTACGATCCCGTGGGGCAGTCCCGAACACCACTTGAGCAAAGCCACAGGCATAAGCTAGTTTTAAATAAAACAAACAAAGATTCAGTTAAATTATAATTAATTACAAAATCATACAATAATTATTACATTTACATTCTTTTCTTGTCGTTTTGGCGATCGCCTGGACTTTTTTGCCAATTATTAATCGTTTTTCAGGGTATTCTTCCTACCTAACTAAATTGGCAAATGTCCGTATTTCGGCTTCCTTATCTAAACATCAAGTTCATTAAAAGGTTGCCCTATTTATTCCTTTTTATCGCAAGTATACACAACCGCACATAATGTAATAACAGTTTGACATTTAGAACACCTTTGATGCTAAAAAAAAACATCAAGCGATGAATGGACCGCTCCATTCATCGCTTGATGTTTTTTTTAGCATCTTTTAACCCCCTCCCCCCCTTGGTGATACCCGGTGAGGTTTGTGACTAACCCCCCCCCCCAAAAATCACGTTTGTTTTTAATACAATATCCATAAAGAATCTTTTTTTTTTAATAGCGCGCGGGGTCTTGGTTCGTTGCCTGGCAACGGCGAGTCGAGGTCACATTACACACCGTTTTCGGATTAGAAATCGCGCGTTTGACGAAAAAATAAATACACGTGATATCTTTCTATACCCCCTAGTGGTGTTTCGTGATTTTGCGCGCGTGCCTTTAAAAGGTTAAGTCGAGGCAGTAAAGGCGTGTTTGAAAGACCAAATGCTACCAATGATGTACGGTCGATTGTACCTAAATGATAATTTTAAAGTAAGTAGTCTCATAATTTTCCAATTCACCTTTTTAAATTAACTAAGATTTGATCTTGCTTATAAAATGTCTGCTAAAGTCTATATCATAATTGGCTAAATTAAAAATCTCTTGGTTACACTTCGGTGTCAATTACACAAGTCAACAAAAAAAATATTTTTCTTTGAGTCTGTTATTTAGTGAATATTTTCTGATTGTATACATCGAAAAAGAAGCAGAAACTCTATTTATAATAAATAAAGTTTGCTTTTGTACCTTTACACAATGTAAAACGAATATTATAGTGTTTTAGCAGTTTTTTAGCTCTACAAGAAGCTTAAAGGCAGTTCTTCTTCACAATGGAAATAAATTTCCATCTCTTCCCCTTGCTCATTCTGTAATGCTTAAAGAAAATTACGAGAGCGTTAAAATGTTGCTACAAGTTTTAAAATATGAAGAGTACGCCTGGCCAGTGATAGGAGATTTCAAAATGGATGGATTTCTGATGGGAATGCAAGGCGGGTACACTAAATATCCGTGTTACATTTGTTTATGGGACAGTAGAGCCGATGCACTTCACTACCAGCAGCACTCATGGCCACAACGGAGCGAGTTTCAAATAGCACAACATAATGACAAAAAATGAACCGATTGTGAAGCCCGATCATATTTTAATGCCTCCATTGCACATTAAATTAGGTCTGATGAAGCAGTTCGTAAAGGCTCTGCGTCAAGACTCTGAGGCCTTTCAATATTTAAAATCATTTTTCCCGAAATTGTCAGAGGCTAAAATTAAAGCTGGTATTTTCATTGGTCCACAAATAAAGAAAATAATGGCCAGTGAACAATTCCTACAGCTCCTCAGTACCCACGAAAAACAAGCGTGGCTCAGCCTTAAAGCAGTGATTAATGGCTTTCTTGGCAACAGAAGGGCAGAGAATTACACGGAGCTTATTACTGATATGCTTCACAACTTCAAAGTTATGGGTTGCAGAATGTCATTGAAAGTCCACATGATACATGCTCATTTGGATAACTTTAAAGACAACTTAGGTGCATATTCGGAAGAGCAAGGGGAACGTTTCCACCAAGATGTAATGAACTTTGAAAAGCGTTATCAAGGGCAATATAATGAAAACATGATGGGTGACTACATTTGGGGGCTCATACGAAAAAGTTCCAACTTACACAGAAGAAATACCAAGTCTGTTCATTTTTAAAGTCTTATTTGTATTATTTTTTGTATTTGTGGGTTTATATATGCCGTCTTGTATAATTAAAGTCAATAAAAAAATGTGAATTCAAAACTGTTTTCCTTTTACATGTAATAATTGAAATTAAAAAATAGAGCTCTTTCATAAAAAATAAATTTCGTTGTAGTAACTACAAAAGCAAACTTTAATAGATAAAAATATTTTTTCTTTAATTAGTTAGGCATAAGTAATCAAAATCAGAGGTACAGAACGCAGACTCAAAATTCGTGTTGACCCGTGTTATAAGTAGATTGTGGGTGCCTTAAATTATTAAATTAAATGCATTATAGAATATAAAAGGTATGTGCGTATTAAGTCGGACAAAAATTAAAAAAGAAAATGGAAAGTACATTTTGTTAATAATATGAACGTTTGTGCAAACACTTATATTGTTTATTATAAAAATGATTTACCCAAATTTAAATGCAGAGAACTAAAATTCTGTAGTGTCCCCTCTCATACGATATAAGGTACTTACGCACCAAGAAAAAGCCATTATCGACGGAATCTCATACCTACTTATCTTGCCATCGATCTTTCCTTGTTATTTTCATAGGAAATAAATATGAAGGCTGTCTAACCCCAATATAAAACATATAAAAGAGACACTAATTTCAGAATTTTCTGGCAGTTACGTCATTCGTGACAGACTTAATACACACACACCTCAAACATGACAATTTCTATGCACAGTATTATTTAAATCGATATACAAACTTTATAAACATAATAAAATCATTGATTCTATACAAACTAAACTTAATTACAAAGTAAAATAAGGGAATACTTGAATCATATCGACAGCAAAATGGCGTAAGCAACAGATAATGGCAGTACCTGTGGAATATGTTGCTCGGTATATTTTGTTATAGTCCCCCGCCACGCGAAGCTATACGTTTTGTAAACACACGTTCGGGTTCGCAACCTTTGGGTCAAATTAAAAAAATGACAGCGTCAGCGTGATCTTACTTCAAAATTGCGGCCAAATGTTTACGTTCCATGATGTCAGATGCATTCCAGTACCACAAAACATTAGACGACAGCTCTTTATATAACCCGACCAAGTGAAATTGCTCGTTAGTTTCGTATTACACGTATGATAATTTGAGTTGATTGAATTTGGGAGTATTTCTTGTTGATTTAATTGTCGTTACGTAACTTGGTATACATTCTTTGTTTACAAAAAATATAGCTTCTTGTGGCGCGGACTATAGTAATTTACCGTCGCTTAAATATAAATCTACTATAATACGTCGCTTACGTCGTTATTGCACCGTCTATACACAATTTAGTAGTAATTAAGTAAGTTCTTCAGTCATTAACTGGCGCGGGGGCCCAGCTTCCTTAGGCAGGAGATACCCTGGAACAAACAATTTGCCAGTCAAAAATCTAACAAACAAACATAACATCACGCCTAGATTTATGGAAAAATGTACCAATAGTTCACACATATTATATCTCGCCATTACAGTTTGGTTGGTATTTAAGTATTACGTAACAGGGGCTTTGTTATATTGGGACAAGCCCGCCACACGCCTAAACCACTGTAACTCCTGTGCGCCAGAATCAACAGTGGCGACCACCAGAAAAGCGCCGAGACAATGAAGCTCGACGTAGTTCCAGATAATGAATTTAACTGTCTTGGATCCCGCAACGAAATTAATCAGAAAGTATAGCAGAGGAGTAGGAAAAAAAATATAACAGGGAAACATTAAAATTATTGTTGCTGAAAATAGTGACGATGTTTAATTTAGCCCCTTTTTATTGGGATGGGAAATCATCAAATGACTTCTCCCACTCTGGGCGTAACGGGAGGGAGTGTCAGACTCTTACTGACTAAAACCCCATCCATGTTCCTTCCTCGCCCTTTATGTTCCGGGGCCGCGGTATCTCTTTCGAACAGGCCCGCAACCCCGACAGTTCATTTAGCCCCTAGAATTGTCTTCTTCTTTCTTTGTTAGTGCCTAAGATGGTGTCAGAGGTTTCAAGCTACCCATGGGCCTCTGACATGGCTTGACATGTCTTCGCGAAATAACATCAGGCATGCTGATTGTCTCACGGCTTTCCTTCACCGAAGCAAGAGATAATTATACAATACGTACATGAATCCGAAAAAAATATACGGCCTATGTTACCCGGGCCATTATTACGAATACATTGACACCTCATATATTAAAATCAGTTCAGTAGTTTAGGCGCTACATAAAAACATACATAAACCGCCGAAATCATTACTGCCACTGCTCTAGAATAGTAAAATAATGAAAGTTTTCATCGTAACGAGCCTAAAGACTTAAAAAGTCGAAGTAAAACCGTGCGAGTAAAGTAAACCCACTCATGACATATCAGGAGCGGGTAAAGTGACTCCTCAAACAAGACAAGTGACCGGAAAGAGCACACCTAAGCAAGCAAGCGAGCGGAGCGAGGATACTCACGAACTAGTGAAGAGAGCGCTTACTTTAGAGCAGTGGTTCCCAACCTTTCTTAGGCCAGGGACCATTTTGGTATGTTTATTGTTAACAGGGACCATAGGACCTAGATAAACATGGACCAGGATTATAACTAGGGTAGTGAATCTTGAACTACGTGAACTCAAAAAATCAACAGATCTAAAAACAGCCTTAGCCACTTACTACGCTTACGCATACGCATGGCTTAAGTATGGAATCATTCTTTGGGGAAATAGTGTTGATATAAATGAGTTATTTATCTTGCAGAAAAAATGTGTGAGGATATTAGTTCATATTGAAAACGATGAAAGTTGTAGACCACATTTTAAGAAACTGGACATTCTAACTTTGACATCCATTTATATTCTAGAAATCTGTAAATTTGTGAGACAGTATCCAAACTTTTTTATTAAAATCTCTGACCAGCCTCGTCGATACGCACCACGTTCACGATTCGTAAATACGCTCGTACTACCCCAATCAAAACTAAAATTACACAGCACTAGCCCTTATGTAACATCAATAAAAATATATAACAAGATTCCTTATGTCATCAGAATGGAAGAGAACGACAAAATATTTATAAAACGAGTCAGAAACTTTTTAATTAAAAATTGCTATTATTCATTAAATGATTTCTTTAACGATGATTTCAAACTGGATTGACCTTCTACCTTTTACATTTATTTAATTTTGCTTTTGTATTATTGACATTTTGTATTTTATTCACATTATCTTTTAACATGATTGTATTCTGATTATTATTTTAATGGCATGATGACTTTAATTTAATTTTGACTTTTATTTTATTGACATTTTATTTTTGATTATTAGTGCTTGTCATGACTGTATTTTGATTATTATTTTAGTGACATTAGGCATTTTGACTTTAATTTTATAATATTGACATTTTGTTTTTGATTGTTATCTGTTGACATGATGGTATTTCGACTATTATTGTAATGACCTGATGTATTTCCGACTCTAATTTTATTTATTCGATTTCTCTATTTTATATTTTTATTTTATCCTTTGGCATTATTTAGTTATTTGAACTTACAATTTTTTGACTAATTTTGACGATTTTTTTCAATGCTACTTCCTGTAAAATACCATAAATTGTTGTGCCCGACAGGGTCCATGTGAACTGTATTCTAACTATAAGATCTTGTAAAACACATGTGATATGCAATAAATAATTGAATTGAATTGAATTGAATTGAAACTCACACTATTCAAAAATTGAACAAGAGCTCGAAAATTTTAGCAATCATTTAGTATGAGATTCTCAAAAAAAAAATAGAATTTTGCCTCTGATAGGTTCAATTAGGTTGGGTTGAGCTTGCATCTTCTGTGCAAAAAACTTCTGTGTTAAAAAGGACGCATAACATTTTAATCTATCGCGGACCGTAGTCGAGGCTCCTGCGGACCACCAGTGGTCCGCGGACCACAGGTTGGGAACCAGTGCTTTAGAGAAATGATCCCACCAAATAGCCCTAAGTGAAGTGGTTCAAGAGTAATATACACTTGTTCTCACGACCTGCCTCATCATCACCATCTGCCTAGCCTTTTCCCAACTATGTTGGGTCGGCTTCCAGTCTAACCGGATGCAGCTGAATATCAGTAATTTACATGGAGGCTATCTGATCTCCACAACCCAGTATGGAATCCAAACCATGGAGTTTCTTCCCGGTTCTTCTTCATGGAAACGACCAACGTGTACCGTGCAGCTTTTTCGACGCTTTATAAGTGCCCATCTAGTCTAAGGCTATGTGAAATCAAATATTTTGAGTAACTGGGTAATACGATATCTCTCGGTAAGACTTGCATGTCAGACTTTCGGCTTCTGACTACTCACGAACTGCCTATCTTGGGTAAAAACGAATAATTTTATTGTAATAATTTACCTGCTCCAAATACTCGTTCCGTGACAACCAGAAGTTGTCCCTGTTCTTGCACACCTCGGCCAGCACGGCGCCGCCGATGAACACCATGTCCTTACGACGTGGCGGGTCCTCCACGCGGATCTTGAATTTCTGAGGATTAATAGACATTCGTGCTCAGTTACAGCATCATTACTTATCTTAGACGAAAACGTTCACTGTTCCTTCTGAGGGCGTAAAAGCCGATCTTGCCATTCACGCAGATCAAACCATTTTATTTTGTGTGTTTTGTTCTGTGCGAGCTATTTAAATGCTTTTTCTTTCTCTATTTCCATTCACAGAGATTCCTGCAATCTTCGCGTGAGGGCTCAGGGAAGACACCGATATCAGCAATAACGATGATGGAAGATAGTACACAAATATTGGGACTGATATTATACAGGGTTATTTGTAAAACACCGACAACCTCGCAGGAATAGATTACTGACATCTTAAACAACAACATTTGTTCTACGACTTTTCCGAAAACAGACAAAAAAAAATCAACTCTCCATATATGTATATGTCCGAACAGCTGATGGAGTTTTGCATGAGAAGTCGATTTTTTTTTGCCTGTTTTCCCAAAATTCGTAGAACAAATGTTGTTGTTTAAGATGTCAGTAATCTATTCCTGCGAGGTTGTTGGTGTTTTACAAATAACCCTGTATGCTACCGAAACGCTATGTTAGTCCTGTTGAAAATCGTTGCAGAAATACGATCTTTTTTTTTCTCCTCCCGCTTTGGGCGGTGATGGGTGTGGTCCATGTTCCTTTTTAGCCATTTGTGTTCCAAGGCTGCGGTATCTCTTTCGAACAGTCCCGCAGCCCGAACATACTGTTACGAGCTGGGTATGAGATAAATTAATTACTATCGATTAAAAAACACAATAACTTTATTAATCACAAATACACTCTCTCACTAATTCACTTCGAATCGCTTCGATGTGTAGCCAAAATCAAACAGACTGTCGCGGGCCTGAGCGGTGTATTTATACTCGCCAACAGACACACAAAAAATAACCACGAATATTCCAGAGAGTTATAGAACTGCTTCATAAAAAACACTAATAAAAGAATACAAAGGGAGTAGTAGGTAATAATATGCTACTTGTACAAAACAAACAAATATGAACCGTATGCCCTAGGCGTACAGTCGAAATTGTAATGTCTTTTTTATAAATAGGTCGCGAATTTATACCTACCTAACTTTAAAATTAATAATAATGGAAAGCACTCGAAATTCCAACATACACATACTGTAATCACGTGCTTTCTCGAATGTTCTAGTAGGTCCGATGTAACAATACGATCACCAGCTGCCTTGCCTTTTCACAATATGTTGGGGTCGGCTTCCAGTCTTACGAGTATTTTACATGGAACGACTGCCTAGTTCCCATCTCCGCAGCCCAGTAAGTACTGCGTAATACGATTTCCCTTCTTTCGGGTGTCTGACTACTCATAACGACTGGCAAAGTTTTACAAATGATATCCGGGTGTTTTTCAAGGTACGAACAGATCTCGGCACAAAAGTGGGTGGAATGGACACCCACCCACGAACTAAGCCCCCTCTTCAACCATCGTATCTCTAATAATAAATAAATAACGCTGGAAATTACACACAGCGCCATCTAGTGCCACACTAAGCAATGAGGCTTGTGTCGTGGACACCAGATAGTTGATATTATACTACATAGATACTATTTTGTTTATACATACTTATTATACATATAAAAAAAGTGTAAAGCTTAAATTTATTTATCTTATTTTTTCCACATGTCAACAATGCCTAAACTAGTGTATTTAGGGCTTATTGCTTATTTTTAATTCCCTTAATTTGTATTATTATCGTGCTTGCTATTTAGTGATCTAAGTTTTCAACTATCATCTCTGTGTCTACTCGTGGGAACCAGTAATTGGCTCTGTGTTGCTTATTAAATTGTTACTCTCTTATTTTAGCTGTTGGTTCTCCGTTTAATAAATAAATAAATAAACAACCAAGACTCGGAGGTCCATGCTCATCGCACAAACTTTTGCTCCTACCGGGGTACGAACTAAGCCAAATACTCACCGCAAGTTTGTCACAATCGTTCTTGAGCACCCTCTCTAAGTACAACTGCTTGATCTCTCGCTCGAGCCGGGAGGGGAGCCCCGGGTACATGGTGGAGCCCCCGGACAGGACTATGTGCTTGTACAACTCGTTTCTCATATCTATGTCGGCCGCCTGTAGAAGGAAGATATGTATTTATTTCATTAAAACATAAAATAATGCCTGTTATAGGCTTGTTAACTGAAAAAATATAATTAGTCCGTCACTTAGATATCAAAAAAATATTTCACCTGTATTTTTTTCTTTTGTTACATAAACCAAAATTGACGAAGATACGACGCTTTTAAAATTCCCAATACGTCACTGTTTGGTATCATTCTTAGTGAGTTCTGACGTCACGAGCCCGCACTAACGAGTTTTGGTGCGTTTTATCTTTGTCAATATTCGTTGATTTACAAAAACAAAAAATACGTGTCCATTATTTTCCAATACTCTAACTGACGGACTAAATAGATTTGTAATTTATTGATGGTGGAAACTAGCCTATTCTCAAATGCATAACCCGAGGTGCACCTAATATGTATTTACACATTTCGCCAGTTATGTTTAAGCCCATGTAATAGGGGGCGAGACTATTGCCAACAATCGGGCACAAAACCAGACTCCGAAGCTGTCCCTAAAATCCTGGTAGAAAAACCAGGGTTCTAAATTATCCAATATTTATTCATCATCTGCCTAGCCTTTTCCCAACTACGTTGGAGTCCGCTCCAGTCTAACCGGATGCAGCTGAATACCAGTATTTTACATGGAACGACTGCTTATCTGACCTCCACAACCCCGTTAATACTGGGTAATACGATACTACTTGATAAGACTGGCTGTCAGACTATTTGGGCCACTGACTACCTGTAACAACTGCCAAAGATGGACAAATGACAGCCGGGACCAACAGCTTAACGTGCTTTCCGAGGTACGGAGGAAAATCGATATAGGGTGGTCACCCATCCACAGACCAACCTAGGCAAGCACGGTTTAACCTAAAGATCGGCCCGAGAGGCTGTTATTATTTAGCTCCATCCAGCTATTTAGCTCCTCGGAAGTTGATATTATAGTCTAGAACAAAAAAGGGTACTTTTACACCCATTGGCTAGATCTAAAGTCATGTTTCAGTCTAGACCCAATATATTTACCTGTATAGTATTAAACACAAGTTCTGCGATGCCCTGCCCCTCCACATTGATGAGATGCGGCTGGAACAACGCCTCGGGAGCCTCGAACCTCTCACCTCCCACCTTGATCACACGACCGTCTGGTAACTGAGAAGGGAGATACGATAAAATAAATGCATATCGCTCGACATTACACACACCGCCATATAGTGCCACAATTAGCAACGAAGCTTGTGTCGTGGACATCAGATAAATGATATACTACATAGATTATTTTTGGTTTTTGTAAATATGTATAGTCAGTAAAACAGTTAGGTATGCAGGCTAGCAATCTTCTTAAGACTATTGTAAGTAAAAGTGTGTAAAGATCGATTTTTGTTATTTATTCACGCGGAAACTAATGAAAGGATTTTTTTGAAATTGCAAAAAGATTGATTATAACCCTTTCCCATTTACAATAGTTGAAAGAAGATTGCTAGCCTGTAAACCTAACTGTAGTAGGTAGGTAGGAGTAGGTAGGTAGGAGTAGGTAGGTAGTAGTAAGTAGGTAGTAGTAGGTAGGTAGTAGTAGGTAGGTAGTAGTAGGTAGGTAGTAGTAGGTAGGTAGGTAGTAGTAGGTAGGTAGTAGTAGGTAGGTAGTAGTAGGTAGGTAGGTAGTAGTAGGTAGGTAGTAGTAGGTAGGTAGTAGTAGGTAGGTAGTATTAGGTAGGTAGTAGTAGGTAGGTAGTAGTAGGTAGGTAGTAGTAGGTAGGTAGTAGTAGATAGGTAGTAGGTAGGTAGTAGTAGGTAGGTAGTAGTAGGTAGGTAGGTAGTAGTAGGTAGGTAGGTAGTAGTAGGTAGGTAGGTAGTAGTAGGTAGGTAGGTAGTAGTAGGTAGGTAGTAGTAGGTAGGTAGGTAGTTATAGGTAGGTAGTAGTAGGTAGGTAGTAGTAGGTAGGTAGTAGTAGGTAGGTAGTAGTAGGTAGGTAGGTAGTAGTAGGTAGGTAGGTAGTAGTAGGTAGGTAGGTAGTAGTAGGTAGGTAGGTAGGTAGTTGTAGGTAGGTAGTAGTAGGTAGGTAGGTAGTAGTAGGTAGGTAGGTAGTTGTAGGTAGGTAGTAGTAGGTAGGTAGTACTTTTGACGCAGACGAAGTTGCGTGGGTCAGCTAGTCTACACTAATATTATAAAGCAGAAGAGTTTGTTGTTTGGTGAACGCGATAATCCCAGGAACCTCTGGCTGGAATTGAAAAATGTTTTTGTTTTGGATAGCCCATTGAGATAGGCTATGGGCTATATAACATCACGCTATGACTAAAAGGAGCGGAGCATAAATGAAAAATGTTGCAAAATCGGGGAAAATTTATTCATTTTCTGACGCAGACGAAGTTGCGTGAGTCTGCTAGTTATAAATATATCCATGACTCGGTAACAAATGTCCATGCTCATCACACAAATATTTGCCGCTAGCAGGATTTGAACCCGAGACCCTGAGAACGTAAGGCAGCCTCACCACCGCTGCGCTATTCGGGTCGTCGAAATGTGGAAGCATAGTGCTTTATGCTTCATCATGCGACAGTCACAGTAGGGCTCCACTCACCACATAGGGCTCCACGAGCACGGTGGTCTCCCAGGCGAGGCGCTGCTCCTGCTCGATGTTGTATCCTATGTAGCAGAGCTTCTCCTTCATCATTCGAACTGTCTCGAAGTCTGCAGAGTGGTTGAAGGCGTAGCCTCGAAGTAGCAGCAGCTGAGAACAAAGTTATAATCTAATTATTATAAATATTAAATTCATCATCATCATTTAAGCCGAAAGACGTCTACTGCTGGACATAGGCCTCAACCAAGTGTCGCCACATTGACCGGTCCCGTGCGACTCACATCCAAAGGATTCTCGCAACCTTCACCAGGTCGTCGGTCCACCTAGTGGGAGGCCTTCGCATCGTCTTCCAGTTCGCGGTCGCCACTCCAGGACTGTTCTGCGAGCAATGTGCCATTCCTACCGCCACTTAAGTTTGGCAATTCTTCGGGTTACGTCGGTAACACCGAATATTTAATTCAAAAGACTTTTAATCAAAACGTCAAAACGCCACTTGGACACAGGCCTCCGGGCCTCCTCTCTATGAGAGGCAGCGAGCTGTTAAGCCGTTGATTTTTTGGTTCGAGGCCCATTTTTGTCACTATGTTTTCCTTCACCGTCACCAATGGGCATTTACTATATCAGAAGTATCGAGGGAATTCGTCAACTACAGACTAACCACTGCAACTCATCATTTGTCTAGCCTTTTCCCAACTATGTTAGGGTCGGCTTCCAGAGCAACCAGAGGCAGCTGAATACCAGTATTTTACATGGAGCGACTGCCTATCTGACCTACACAACACAGATAGTACTGGGGTATACGATACCTCTTGATAAGACTGTCAGACTTTTGAGCCACTGACTACCTGTAACGACTATCAAAGATCTACAAATGACAGCCGGGACCAACAGCTTATCATGCTTTCCGAGGCACTGAGGAAACTCGGTATGTAATGGGTGGTCACCAATCTACGTACCAAACCCAGGCAAGCGTGGCTTCACCTGCGGCTCCTTTTCTATAACTAAAAGAAAGTATTGTAAAACATAAGCTTACCTTGATGAGATACCTGGTGATATCTCGTCCTGCTATATCCAGTCGTCGCGTCAGATGTGGCAGCGAAAATTCTTCGTATACGGGACAAATGTGGGTCACACCATCACCTAAGGTGAGCAACAAACAACTATGATAATCAGGTTGAGTTTTTTGTCATTATGCAAGCTGGTGACGACAAAACGAGAATAAGCCCCTTCATACACAAGGCTACAAAAATCTTCGATTCTCGACGATTTTAGTCTTCAAGCGATTGCCGCCATACAAATCCATAATGTCGGCGACGCGACTCGTGTACGAACTTCAGTGGATTTGTATGGCGGCAGTCGCTTGGAGACTAAAATCGTTGTGTATCGAAGAATTTTGTAGCCTAGTGTATGAAGGGGCTTAATGTCGTTTTGTCGTCACCAGCTTGTATAATGACAAAAAACTGACTAACTTTTGGCACATTTCTTGAGTGAGATACAATAATATTTATTATTAGTAAAAAAGGCGTAGATAGGTTACCTACACCAAATTACGTCTATCAAAATTGATAGAGGTCAAGGTTGGTAAATTAGCCGCATTTTAACATGCCGCTTGCTGAGCGCTTATACCTATCTACAGATGAAATTAAAGAAAACTTGCCTAAAATATGCACAAACTACCGATATGCATTATCTTCAAAAATCATTATCAAATTAAAAAAATCTCGTTTTCTTTAATGATCGGATAGCATACAGGATGTAAACCACCTCATCACGAAGCCGTCAACCAAGCATTCAGAACATCAAACTAAGTAATTTTATGCAAAAATTATTGCTGAGAAACGACATTTTTTTTGGGTGAAAAATCATATTTTGTGGTAGAACTCAATGTAACGCACTTAAAACATTGTGCTGATGGATGGATTGAATAGTACTGGGGTCATAGAGGTGTTTAAAAATCTTACAATAAAAACTTGTATTTAAAAAAAAACTTGTCAAAAAGTTGAAACTTTGACCCCCAATATCTCCGTAACTAGAAGGTTACCAGGTTCCCAACAAAAAAAATAATCGCAATGACGAGGAGAACAAGTGCCTTTCGTCATCGTGAAGAGGTGTTTTACACCCTTTATGTTATTGCAAGTTCATAGAGGCTACTTTTGCCTGTCATTTTTACCAAGTCGCCGACAGTCTGTGACATAAGTAGCGAACCTTACCTGAATCAACAACGACTCCAGAGATGAGACCCTGCGCGTACAGCGTTAACACCGCTTGGATGGCGATGTATGCGCTGTCGAACTCGTACTTTTCGAACATTACCTGTGGAGCAAGATTGTTATCTTTTTTAATTATTGCTTGATTCGGTGAATTAGAGAAAAGTAAAAATGTAACAGAAACTTAAAATCTGATTTACAGTTTAGGTATATGTCACCGTAAAATTGTCAAATACGTTATATTGTAATATCTCTAGCAATATTGTAAAGTCTCGAATTGTTGTCAAATGAACATACTGCTTACAACAAAACGCATTATTTTTCGTGAAATGCATGCGATGGTAGTCAACTTACGCGGTGTGGAGGGAAGGAGGGGCCCCCCTTGACTAGTGGCACAACTCTCATGAAAAGATAATGCACCATTTCTGAGAAATACTGATTGATATAACATAACCATAAAACACTTTATATTCCCCCTAAAAAGCGTAGTCGACGGAGCCCCGCTTCGCGGGGCCCCTATTTCCGAGTGCAGGGTTTAAAGGAACCTAACTAACCTAACGGGGGGGTGCCCCAAGTCCCGATTATGGGGGCAGAGATACTTCCGTATGTTCAGTTGACAATAATTCGAGACATTACAATATCGCGAGAAAAAACACGTTATATTGTAATATAACGTGTTTGACAATTTTACGGTGACATATACATGGAAAACGGAATCGATATCCTTATACCTTTTTTCCTTTCATTGATTCATTTCCTTGTATATTATATTACATCCATTACAAGTGTACTAAACAAAACAAATGATGGTGATTTTCTATCACCTTCTGGGAATTTCATGTTTCTATCTTTATATTACCCCCGAATACTGAAACGTCACTAAAAATTTAAGGGCTGCTTAACATTTGAGGAGCTTCTAAGCTTTAAATTTCGTATGGCCAAACGTCACTTTTGAGTATCTGTTAATTTAAGTACTACTTTTAAGTGACGTATCAGTATTCGGCCGTTAGTATAGTAGGTTAGTGGCTTTGTTAGAGTTTTTATGCCAACTATGAGCCTCTGACTTGGCTTTCCATGCTGGTTTCCTCACGATGCTTTCGTCTACCGAAACAAGTTTATATCTTCATCAAATCCTTTGTTGAAGTGAGAAATTATCATCATCTTTCCCCGCGCTTTTTTTTTTTTTTTTTTTTAAGGATGGGAAATCATTAAGTGACCCCCCCCACTCTGGGCGGAGCGGGAGGGAGTGTCAGACTCTTACTGACTAAAAACCATCCATGTTCCTTCCTCGCCTTTTACGTTCCGGGGCCGCGGTATCTCTTTCGAACAGGCCCGCAACCCCGGCAGGCTTCGGCCCATCTCTTTGAGGCGCGCGTGGAACACGAACGCACCGTCGACACGGCCTGTCGTCGTCGTTAGACGGCCGGACGGCTAGCTAGCCCATAGCCAGCCGTCCACAGGCCCGCATCTACGGTGGCCGGTAGCCACCACGTGGTCCCCGACGCCCGTTGCGTCTCCCGCGGCGGCCGGGAAGAGAGGATCTCTCCCTCTCTCGTTCCGCCACCTCCTTCGCTAGCATGACTGCTTCGCAGAAGGAGGCGACGGCTTCCCATTCCGTCTCGCTCCGGACCATGGATTGAACCAGGGCCGGACGCGAGAGGTCGCCGCCGCCGATCGCCGCCACGAGGACACGGCGGAGCTCCGCCCACGCAGGGCAAACTTCCACCGTGTGCTCCACCGTGTCCTCCGGTCGATCCTCGATCTTTCCCCGCCCTTGTCTTAATTTTACTTGTGGTTGGCAAAGCCAATCTTATTTAAAGGATTGTAATCTCCTTTCACATAAAGATCATGGAAGGTTGTGTTTTGTAGTATGTACATAACCCTCATGGAAAAAAGACGTAAATTTATGTGTGTTTTTAAAAATGTCTTACCTCAATCATCTTCTCCCTATTCTTGGTGGGGTTCATGGGTGGTTCAGTTAGCAGGATTTTGGTCTCCTTGGGGTCGATGTTCATCTTGCTCTCGCCGAACGTGTAGTCCCACACGTGGCACATGTCCTCCCAGTTTCGTACAACCTGGGAATGGGAAAGTAATAGATAAGGATTAGATCGATATTGATATGCTTTGACTGAGATTGTGTTCGACGTGTTGCACTTGTTATTTGATAGCTATGCGAGAAATAACGCTAAGCGCTCATACAGACGAGCGGCACGTTGCCAACGGACCGTCGACATCTGCCGTCGACGTGTGGAGACGCTTGCAGTCGTGGCTTGCCTGTAGATGTGTGTCGACGACTGCCGTCGACGCGCCCGACTGCTGCCGCCGACACCACAACTGCAAGCGTCGACGGCTGCAGTTTATATGCCGTTGACAACGTGCCGCTCGTCTCGAAAATGGCGTGCTAAGTTACGTTTATATGTATTTTTGTGGAAGTCGTTTTAATATCATCCGAGACCAGTAAAATTACTGGCAAAATAAGGCTTTCTTAGCAACTCTAGTCTTAATACCTTTTGGAGTTAGAAGTCCATTCCTTCTGTTTTTCATTTACCGTAATATTACATTCATCCCATTTGTGGCTCCACATTCTGATACAAGTGAGCAGGTCTAACTATTGTTTTATAAATCTTCCCCTTAAGTTAAAGGGGAATGCTGATTTCGGACCCTTAAAATAAAAACAAAGTTAAAGCCATACTTACTCCATTTTCCATGGGATAGCTGACCTCAAGCATAGACCTTAGTTTTGAAGCTTCATCACCGACCATCAAATCCTGAAATAATCACATGTCACTAAGATAAATTACACAAAACTATCTCCAATAAGTACCCAGGCAGGTTGCGCAGGTTTTAAAATGGTTATCTAACACAGTTTTTAGTACTCAAAATAATCTGAAAAACGGCACAAAACAATACAAAAATAATGCTGTAAGCTTGTTAGAACTTATTAAATATATATATTTTATAGAAGAATGGCTAAAAAGTATGAAATGCAACTCAAATAATAAATATTTTAGTTTTTTAACTACCTACATTCAAAGGCAGCAGATATATTCAAATTCATGGCTACAGTGCTATTTACAGGCCAATACTATGCAGCTTAAAAAATAAACATATCAGAGAAGAAATAAGATTCACCAATTTTAGATAAGTTGTCTGGCAATCATTTCATGCAAATGTCACATTATTTTTTTCTGATAGATATTGCAGCAATAAAACTACTTATACTTTACCTAGGCATTGCTTACTTGTAAGTTTGTTTAAATATAGTAGAAGTAGCAAATACAAGCATACTTATATGACTGGCAGATAATGCCTTTTTTTTTTTTTTTAGGATGGGAAATCGTCAAATGACTTCTCCCACTCTGGGCGGAGCGGGAGGGAGTGTCAGACTCTTACTGACTAAAACCCATCCATGTTCCTTCCTCGCCCTTTATGTTCCGGGGCCGCGGTATCTCTTTCGAACAGGCCCGCAACCCCGGCAACAGGCCCGCAACCCCGGCGGCAGATAATGCCTTGTGGCATTATTAAGTTCACCAATGTACACTCAGTCAAGAAACTGTCAATGATTTATTACCGTCATTTGAATTTACAGGCAATTTAAACACATTGGGGCTGCGGGACTGTTCGAAAGTGATACCGCGGCCCCGGAACATATAGGGCGAAGAAGGAACATGGATGGGTTTTGGTCAGTAAAAGTCTGACAGTCCCTCTTGCTCCGCCCAGATTGGGAGAAGTTATTTGACGATTTCCCATCCGAAAAAAAAAACGTCAATTTTAACAATAAAACTCCTTTATTGTACACAAAGAGATTAAGGGTTGGTTTTTCAATCGCCAGTTAACTTTTATCCGAGGAATAATTTGACAGTTTTTGTATGGACTCTTTGTCAAAACGTCAGATTTACTCTTCTGATAAAAGTTATCTAATGATTGAAAAATCAGCCCTTAATAGACTTGAGCAGGCATTGCAACAATTTAACAGAAGTAGTAACAAGAATTGGATTAAGATTTTCTTGTCCTGTTGTTGTTGTTTGTAAATGTTTGAATGTCTTTGACTTTACATCATCATCTGCCTAGCCTTTTCCTAACTATATTGGGGTCGGCTTCCAGTCTTACTGATTACTGCTATGATGCAGCTAAATACCAGTATTTTACATGGAGCGACTGCCTATCTGACCTCCACAACCCAGTTAATACTGGTTAATACAATGCACCTTGGTAAGACTGACAATGTCTTTAAGTTTAAGTGAAGTACATAAATAAATATATAAGCATGATTATAGTATTTGCTGCAAAGCACTGCATAGTTTGGCTTCTGTGACATACCGAAACTTCCACATCCTCATAGTTGAATGCCTGGTTGCATGAAATTTTACATTATGTTAAAAAAGGTAACCATGAAAGTACTAGTTTTTCTAGAGAAAATGACATAATTCATCAAATTTTTGCCATCATCGGTGATTACATAGGGTTATTTTGTGATATAAAAGATAGTAAGTATTTACATTAATACAGGTGTTAAGGTTTTAGTTCTAAATACACTGAAGACTTTGTGTGTCAATAAAAATATACGGAGTGTGAAAGGACTCCGATACACAAACGGTTACAGCGTAATCGGTACGTCATTCTAAAGAAAAAGATAAGCTGTTTCGTATATTTGTGGTTTTACACTTTTTGTACGAAATAGGTAATTTTTTTCAATAGGGCGACAAAAATCAGTCTGTCAGATAGATTTGGACACATTTTTTTTATTTTTTCACATAAACAAAAATTGAAGACAATGCAGTGAGTCCAAAACTCGCGTGACGTAACGTTACGGTGCATTTTTACCAGAAACTGACGTCACATTATCTTTGATTTTATCTTCGTAATTTTTAATCAATAAACACATATTCAATATTTTTTGTTAATCTAACAGATGGACTAAACAGAATCATATTTTTGTACATTCGTCATCCCCATTGCTCGTGAAAAAAATTATATACCTATTGGTCCAGAATGATGAGCTGAATAATTAATATGTGGTGTCCATTTGTGTATCAGTGTCTTTTCCATCGTAAAGATGTTTTTAGGTTTTGACTGAACTTTTTGGTCTGTAAGTAACAAATTTTGCACTCTAAACATGCATTTTTCACAGACACACCAATTAGTTTCAAATGTTTTCACAATTTCAATGTTATTCATTCAATTAAATAACACAAGTTACTTCAAAAACATACTGAAACATAATATCTTGACTTACTCCGATAAACATATCCTGTAACATTAAAATACTTCTTCAATATAAATACATTTAGATAGCATTAAATAAAAATAAACAAACAATTGACCTATGGTGGTGCAATGATTTTATTTTAACTTAAATCTGCTATGGGGTCGCCCTTTGATCACGTGTGATTCTAATTAGAGGGAAGGAAATCCAAAAAACAAAACATGATGGGGGAAATTGGATAATGTGACAATCATGTGTCATCATCATCTGCCTAGCCTTTTCCCAACTATGTCGGGTTCGGCTTCCAGTCTAACCGGATGCAGCTAAATACCAGTATTTTACATGGAGCGACTGCCTATCTGACCTCCACAACCCAGTTAATATTGGGAAATACGAAAATGACAATGTGGCAATCATGTGTATTTATACAAAATTTAAATTTAGTAATTTGGTCAATAATCAGTTTCACTATTGTGAGGAGACCTTGGGCATGAATGTGGATGGGTATAAGAATATAGGAAGACTAAAGAAACAATAGATAAACTGCGTGAAGGATGATAATATATGGCCAATGAAGGGCTGACAGTTGAGATGACAAGTATTAGAGAAGTGGGGACGAAGATGTGCTGCTCCGGTCCCAAATAAATTAGGACAAGGAAAATGATACAGTTATAATATGAAATTTTTGAAATGAAAAGTCTTGGTGATTGTTGTGGGACTGTTGGATACTAAAACTTGGAATGTGTTCATGACAGTAAATTGTTTTAGTAATCTCTCATTTGTTCACAACAGGAATGTGATACAAATTAACATTATGTACTATTGTTTCAGAATGTAATAACATTCAACAGACTGTGTTTTGATTGAAGTATTTAGTAGATTAACTTGTAAACACTATTTTGGTATAAAAATATGGTAGGTAAGGTAAAACATTGTCCTGTTTAGAATAATATAGATAATATATTTTTTTGGAATGATCTTATCCTACATAAATAAATTTAAAATAGCGATTTTGCATTACTAAATACGTTGTCCCTATTACACGTAACATGTTTCAATCGACAGGATACGGCTCAGTTCCGCTAACACACCTGACTACACATAGTTTCGACACTCACCTTCACGTCAATATCACCGATCTTATTCTCGGCCCTGATGATCGGCCGGCCCACCATCGACGGGAATATGAACGCTGGGAAGTTGCTGCCCGCATATCCACACTTCACGAACTAAAACCGACAGAAAATCATGAGGAAAACGATGATTCAGGCGCTTATCAAAACCACCATTTTAAATCGTCAGTTTTAGTGGACTTACGCCTGTGCCGTTGTCGCAAACGATAACTTTTCTTCCTTTCTCATCCATTTTGCTTAATTTATTCTAGTTTTACTTAAAAAATTGATTTCTAGTGAGATATTTGATGAAAATAACAGACGAAGTGCCCCCCGCACTGCCCTGTAGCTATCAAACTACTTTTTTAATTATATGACAAATCGACGACAAATGTTCAAGACCAAAATAACTTTAGTTCTTTTGAACACAGTCCAAATTGCTATGGCAAATAAAATTTCCTGTTTCTGACACACCTTTAAATTTTCATCTTAGGATACAAGGCTTTCTAGCTTAAACAGACCCTGCTATTTTGTGGTGATGTTTGGTGAGGCCTACGGAGCAAAACAATGCATTTTTCAAGTTTTTTATAAACAACCGTGTATCATATCGATGCGAGCGTCAGTTTCAAGGATGAAACTGAAGGACTTACTTTCTTTTGGATAGGAAGGATGAAACGGAAGACTATCTCGGATTCCACTTTCTTTTTACAAGAAGAATGAAAAGCACTGAGGACGAGGCGGCATGGTCCATGACCTTAGCCTGCCCGAAAAGGATGATGGAAATAAATGTCATCTGTCATGATGGCAGCTTGTCAGTGTCACCATATAAATTGTCAAAGTAGCATGGCAAATAGCACTTTTCACGTGTGTTTCTTCATTTGAATTAATTGAATTCAAAATAAGTAAGTGAAAATGAAGCACAAAAGATTCGAGGAGAATATATTAGTTGACGAGGCGTACACAAATTACAGTCGGCCCGACAAAAATGCCGATACAAAGAAAGGAGAAGGTATCGCGAAGCATTTTGCTGAAACCTTGGAATATGAGGATAAAAAGAAGTGGTATCATCAGGTAACAGACACTTTCTCTTGTTGTTTATTTATAAGTTTCATGAAAAAAGAAAAACGTCTATATTTAAGTCTTGCACAATTTTTTGTAAGACAAAAAGTGAAATGTTATTTTCATAAAATAACCCTAAAATTTGTTGTAAATAAGGCAGTGTTTTGGTTTTTAACCAGTGCCAACCGAAACAAAATCAATCTTTTAGTTCTTGTTCGTGTGTCGATTTCACACAAAGTTGGTCTTCCCCATTTGTTGTTAAAACCTGGAAGCAGTACGTAAAATACGTGCTTTGGATAGAGTTGCGTCAGCAGTCTGCTTAACAATATTTATCCAGTGTTTACATTGTTTTGGATGGATTTTAAATAAATAAATAAATATTGCTGGACATTACACACAGCGCCATCTAGTGCCACACTAAGCAAGGCTTGTGTCGTTGACACCAGATAGTTGATATACTACATTGTACTTTTTTTTGTTTGTTAATACATACTTATTAAACATACAAACATCCAAGACTCGGAAACAAATGTTCATGCTCAACACATAAACATTTGCTCTTACCGGGATTCGAACCCTGGACCCTGAAAACGTAAGGCAGCCTCACTACCCCTGCGCCATTCGGGTCGGTCTGTTGATTGTATGACTCACACAATTTGAAATGCTAGAAGTAAACATTCAGCTTTGACATCATTGAATAAAGTATACATTTTTATTGTAATAGTATATATAGGGTGTAAAACACCTCTTAACGAATACGAAAGGTACTTGTTCTCCTCGTCATTCTGATCATTTTTTTGTTCTACACTATACCTGGGAACCTTTTACTTACGGAGATATTGGGGGTCAAAGTTGCAAGATTTTGATAAGTTTTTTTTTAAATACCACTTTTTATCGCATGATTTTTACTTAAAATATCTCTACGACCCCCGTACTATTCAATCCATCCATTCGCACAATGTTTTGAGTGCGTTACATTGAGTTATACCACAAAACAAGATTTATAACCTCAAAAAAAAAAGTTGTTTCCCAGCAATAATTTTTGCGTAAAGTTACTTAGTTTGATGTACAGAATGCTTGGTTAACGGCTTTGTGATGAGGTGAAATACACCCTGTATGCAGTGGTTACTTATAAGTACAAAATATTATAGATGCCAGAGGAGCCTGCTACAGTCTCAAAGATTTTAACACGAGAACAGCTGGATGAAGTAAGGAAAGAAGCAAGCAGTGCCTTGCATGGAGACACAATGGCATATGAAACGAGTAAGCTCCAATTCTTTTTATTTTTACACTGTAGTACCTCTGCTTCACATAAACTTGTACTAGTTTATTTTTTTATACTGTTAAATGTTTAGAAGATTTGTGTACACAAACATATGTAAAGCAAGTATTCTAAACTATTTGTAGGTAATATGGAATCTTAACAGCAATCCAGCGTTGCCAGATTTTTATTCTGTGTGAATAGAGCGGGATACTTTCGTTGAAAGTGGGCCGTGTTAAATATTTTGTTATAGAAATAGCTTTATAGAATTTTATGTTTCTTGTTACTGGCAGTCATAAACTCTATGGTGTGGCTTTATGGTCGAGTTCGACTGTTGGTTTTTAAATACTTTTGAAGTAGAATTTGTTATTTGAAGAAAAAGACAGTTGTAGTAAAAAGTCGAACAGATATGTTTTGATAATAAAAGGGGGTTTCTTTATTAAATTTAAATGTTTTAGTAACACAACTATATTTGTATAGATGTTTATTTGGATAAATATATTTTTGAAGACAGCAGTTATGTAATTTTATTAAAAAAAAGGATTCCATCGGATCGGGTGAGTGAAAATATCTTTTACGAGATTTCAAGAGGTTATGGGCCCTCCGCAGTGGGAGTATGAAAGTGGAAACTAAAAGCCAGAAATTGTGAAAAGTGTGAGGAGAAATATTTAAAATGGCAGAAGAATACGTCAAATTGTCAAAATTAACCAGCGAATCAGAATATTCTTTTTGGAAGGTAAAGCTTATGCTAATTTTGAGAGCAAAAGATTTAAATTCAGTATTAGATGATGAAGAAAATATAAAAGATTTTGAGAAAAAAGATGCGAAGGCAAAATTAATAATATTATGCTCCATAAGCGAAAAATATATGTCTTATGCAATAAACTGCAAAACCACCAAAGAAATAATTGAAAAATTTGATAACATTTTTTTGGGACACAAGGACGTACAAATTTCTCATCAATTGGAGGAGTTTTATAACTATAAATTTATAAGAGATGATCTGATGACTGACATAACCGAAATAGAAAACAAAGCAACAAAAATAAGAAGTTTGGGTTACAGTTTTGATGATAAGCAGATTATAACTAAAATTTTGACGAGTATACCGGAAAACATGAGTTACTTCCGCACAGCATGGGAGGCGACCTCATTGACTGATAAAACACTTATAAATTTAATTTCAAGATTAAGTCTAGAAATGAGAATTAAGAACAACAATAAAAATGATGAAATAAAAGCAACAACATCAAGAGATAATAATGAAAACAATCAAGAAGCAACCAGTTTTTATATTAAAACTTGTTACAAATGCGGAAAGAAGGGACACATTGCGAGATATTGTAGAACTCCAATATCGAGTGGTGACAACAGACTGAACATCCAACAAAGTTGTTTCAAATGTCTGAAGACAGGACACAGATATGCGGATTGCAAGGAAAAATACAACTGTATGTATTGTAATATCAACTCGCACTACACAAAACGTTGTCTAAACATGAAGAACGTGAGTAACAATTTTACTAATAATATAGAAACAGAAGAAGCAAATATTGAGTTCATTATTGACTCAGGTACCAGCAGTCATATTGTTAATTCTGAGAGTTATCTTAAGGATAAAAGAAAAACAAATTATAAGATCATGACAGCTGATGGAAATATTCATTATGTAAACATCATGGGCAACATCTATTCCCACAATATTATATTGAGAGATGTCCTTTTTGTTCCTGAATTAAAGAAAAACTTAATATCTGTATCTAGACTAACAGATGATAATTATATTTTAAAATTTTTCAGAAATAGATGTGATATTTATGGATCGGAGGCTGAATCAGTGACTGCTGAGCTAAAGCGGGACGGTTTGTACTACCTAAGTATTCATGCAAAGCCAGTTGTAACATCAAGGTCAGTAAACTCTTTTTATTTGGACTCTATGTTTTGGCATCGTGCATTAGGTCATGTACCTATAGCCAAAACTAAGGATCTTGTTAGAGGAATTGAGAGAGGCCTGGTAAAGGAAACCGACATCTGCGAAGTCTGCACGAAAGCCAAATTATGCCGAAAACCATTCAAAACTATTAGACAAAAAGCATTTAAACCATTAGAAATTATACATAGCGATATTTGTGGTCCTATTGAAACTGGAACATGGGATGGTTACAAATATTTTATAACATTTTTGGACGACTATACACATTTTATTAAAGTATTTTTAATTAAAAATAAAAGCGAAGCTTTTTCAAAAATAATTAATTACATAAATTTGGCAGAAAATCATTTTCAAACAAAAGTAAAAACATTTAGATGCGATAATGGTGGTGAATACAATAGTAAACAATTTAAAGTGTATTGCAATAGTAAAGGAATTAATATTGACTATACAATTCCTTACACTCCACAACTAAATGGTAAAGCTGAACGATTAAATAGGTCATTGATGGAAAGAACTAGAGCATTACTGTTTGATATGCAGCTACCACGGGTTTTATGGGGTGAAGCTGTTTTAACATCTGCCTATTTAATTAACAGGAGTGCAAATACAATTAATAATAAAACACCAGCTGAAATGTGGTTTAATAGAATACCGAATTTAAAACATTTAAATATTTTTGGATCTTTAGCTTATTATAAAAATAATTGTCAATTAAAGAAACTTGACTCCAGGAGTAGCAAAGGGCTTTTAGTAGGGTTTACAAATAATGGTTATAAGATATGGGATCCTTCTGATTTTAGAATTGTTTATTCGAGAGATGTATTGTTTAATAATAATAAGAGTGATGTTGCGGATTATTTAAAATTGTGTAATCGTAAAGTGATACAGAGTGAGTTAGATAATTTATTTAAAGAGGTGAGTGTCGATATTGGTGATAATGGTTTGAATAGTGGAGATAATGGTGATGTTCGTAGTGATATTAATAATGAAGTTAATAATGATGTAATTGTTGGTGATGTGTTTCGTAGTGAAAGTGGTGATAGAGCTGTTGGTGGTGAAGGAAATATTGAAGATAATGAGGTGTTTGAAGATAGTTTTGATAATGTTGAAGTTAGTGGTGAAGATGTTGAAGATAATTTTGATAATTTTGAAGATAGTGTTGAAGATGTTGGAGTTAGTGTTGAAGATACTGGAGTTGGAGTTAATGTTGAAGATAATAATGTTTTGAGAGGGGAAGGTAGAAATGATACAGGAGTTGAGACTAGTGATGAGTTTGAGGATGCAGTTGAAGCAATTAATGTTGGACGGAGAATTTTACCAAATCGAGAGAGAAGATTGCCATCATGGCTGAAAGATTATGATTTAGAAACATCATTTTTAACGTATACAGAAGCTTTTAACAGTTTTGATAAAGATTTATGGTGTAAAGCAATGATGGAGGAGAAAGATTCATTAGAGAAAAACAAAACTTGGGAAATTGTGAACAGGTGTGAAGCAAAGAATAGAAAAATAATCTCAAATAAATGGATATTTACAATAAAGCCTGGTGGAAGATATAAGGCGAGATTAGTGGCAAGAGGTTTTCTTCAAAAGCATAATGTTGATTATAAAGAAACATATAGTCCCGTGGTTAATACTACTAGTGTTAGATTGTTGTTAGCTATTGCAGCACAAAAAGGTTTAAAAATAAAGCAATTTGATGTGAAGACAGCATTTTTATATGGGGAGTTAGATGAAGAAATTTTTATGGAAATACCTTTAGGATATGACATTAAAGATAAAGAAAATAAAGTTTGTAAATTAAAGAAAAGTCTTTATGGATTAAAACAAGCACCACTTATGTGGAATAAAAGATTGACGGAATTTTTGAAGAAATTAGGTTTGTTTCAATTGAAATCTGATCCATGTGTGTTTGTGAATAAAGATAAAGGAATTTATTTGGCTATTTATGTTGATGATGGTATTTTAATTGGTGAAAATGAAATTGATTTAAATAAAATTATTAATAAATTAGAAACTGAATTTGACATGCGTAAATTTGATAAAACTGAAAAGTTTATAGGGTTTGATGTTAAAGTTGAACAAAATTATATTAAGATTTATCAAGAATCTTATATTAAACAAATTTTGGAAAAGTTTAAATTTGAAAACTTAAAGGATAGTTGTCATCCTGATATTCTAGTTGATGTACATCAAGAGGGGAAAGGTGGAGTTGATGATGTACATAAATATCGTCAGTTAATTGGTTCTTTATTATATTTAGTAAATAAAACAAGATTGGATTTATCGTTTCATGTAGGTTATTGCAGTAGACATCAGGAAAATCCGAATATGAATGATTTTAGTAATATTAAGAATATTTTTAGGTACATTAAAAACTCAATTAGTAGTGGTATACAGTATGTTCGTGGAAATGAATTAATTTTAAAAGCATATTGTGATGCAGACTTCGCAGGTGATCCTGATACTAGGAAAAGTACGACTGGCTTTGTAATATTTTATGGTGGTGGTCCTATACATTGGTGTTCACGCAAGCAGTCAGTCACTGCTCTTTCGAGTACTGAGGCTGAATACATTTCTGCAGCCGAATGTATAAAAGACCTACTATACATTCAGTCTCTGATCTACGAATTGACTAATAAATTACCGAGAACACAGTTGTTTGTTGACAATCAATCTGCTATTGTATTGATTAAGAATGGAATTTTAAATAGAAGGAGCAAACATATTGATGTTAAATATCATTTTATTAAGGAGAAGATAGATAAAAATTTGTTGGAAATTAATTATTGTTCTACTAAAAATAATTTGGCTGATATTTTAACTAAACCACTGGACAGAACAAAGTTCTTGAGATTAAAACAATGCTTAGTGAGTGATAAGTGAAGGACATTCCGTAATGTGAAGAGTTATGTGTTGTAGTTGAAGTTTTATTAGGAGTTAAGGTTGTTTGGGAATTAATTTGAAATTTTGCTGTAAGTTAGTTATGTAAGGTTTTTAGATTAATTAATTCAAAAGTTTGTTTGTAGTTTTTAGTTAAGTTGGGTGGGTTTAATTAAGTTGGGTTTTAAATGAGTTGATGGGAGTTAGTTATAAGTTTGTTTTCTGTATGTTGTTCTGATTGTTTCAAACATAAAATTCAGAGGGGATGTTATAGAAATAGCTTTATAGAATTTTATGTTTCTTGTTACTGGCAGTCATAAACTCTATGGTGTGGCTTTATGGTCGAGTTCGACTGTTGGTTTTTAAATACTTTTGAAGTAGAATTTGTTATTTGAAGAAAAAGACAGTTGTAGTAAAAAGTCGAACAGATATGTTTTGATAATAAAAGGGGGTTTCTTTATTAAATTTAAATGTTTTAGTAACACAACTATATTTGTATAGATGTTTATTTGGATAAATATATTTTTGAAGACAGCAGTTATGTAATTTTATTAAAAAAAAGGATTCCATCGGATCGGGTGAGTGAAAATATCTTTTACGAGATTTCAAGATATTTATCTTTTTATTTGAGTTCAAATTACGTTTACGTGACAATAGATAGCAAAAATAGTCATTGCCAATTTGATATCTCGTGAGGGGATGTTTTTCTAGTTTGATTTTTGTTATATATGCAAATATGAGGGTGGTTGCATCCACTCGTATTATTATAAGTAGTAGTGTTCTTGTCAAATATACTCAGTGTGTTTCCAGCCACCCGCTGTTTCACTTGTCCTACGCTCGCATATCTATCAGTGGCGACGAGTACCCGCGATATAAAATAAGAAAAGACAAAAAGATGTCTAACTTTGGAATTTTATCAAGTTTTGACCACAACACTCATATGTGGCAAAATTACAAACAACGCATTACACAATGGTTCATTGCGAACGATATCGACGATGAAAAGGATCCATCAAATGTGAAAAGGCGGGCGATATTGCTGAGCGCACTCACCGACAGCACTTACAAGCTAGCGGCTGATTTGGCGTTACCAAAAGAATTAACACAAGTGCCGTATGAAGACATTTTGACACTCCTCGACAAGCACTTTACTCCAAAAAAATGTGGTTTTGGTGAACGGTACAACTTTTACGCAGCAACTCAAGGCGCGGAAGAAACCTACCCTCAGTGGGCCGCGAGGCTCCGGGGGCTTACTACGCATTGCGGGTTCCTGAACGTGGAAGAAGCGCTTCGTGACCGGTTTGTCATGGGAATGCAACCGGGGCCGGAGAAAGACAAGCTGTTTGCGCGCGACCTACAGGAGCTTACACTGGCGAAAGCTGTGGAGCTGGCGGAGAGCGTGCGCAGCGCACGTAAAGGAGCAGCTGCATCATCGTCAATAGCGACGGCACAGGGACAGCGGCCGAGCGAGGCATTGTTCAAGATCGCGCGTGCAGCTAACGGACCCAGTGCTAAAGAACAGAGTGTAAAAGAAGTGTGTGCGGTGTGCGGATATAAAAACCATACAACGTCGCAGTGTCGGTTTGCTAGTTACACGTGTAAAAAGTGCAATGTAAAAGGCCATCTGCGCCGGATGTGTAAAAAAATAAATTTCGTTGGTACCGGCGAGTCTAACGAGAGTGATGATGACGGTAAAGTAAAAAAAATATGTTCATACAAGGGTGAACCAATGACGTTATTAGTTTCACTACAGGGCGTTAGGATAAAATTCGAAATCGATACGGGGTCGGCGGTCACAGCGATTTCGGAAATAACGTACCGAAAGTATTTCGAAAAAGTGCCATTATCACTGACGAGCGACCAATTGTTCACGTACACGGGACGAATAATACATTGTTTAGGAACTGTTAAATTACCCGTTACATATTCAGATAAAACACACGATATAAATATACGTGTGATACGCGACGGTGGCCCACCAATTCTAGGTCGAGATTTTATTTGCCTGTTTAAGTTACAAATGTTACAAGTAAATTTTTTCAGTGAATCAAATAACATTTCCGAACAGTTAGAATCACAGTATCCGAAAGTATTCTCAGACGAACTAGGAACGTTTACAAAATATCAAGTGAAGTTACAATTAAAAGAAGACGCGAAACCGGTTTTCTTTAAAGCACGTCCGATTGCATTTGCCCTTAGAGATAAGATAAACAGTGAGCTAGATCGGTTGATACGTATAGGTGTTCTAAAACCGGTTCAGCATTCAAACTATGCGTCACCAATCGTGCCTGTGTTGAAGCGCGATGGGTCTGTTAGACTGTGCGTCGACTACTCTGTTAGCGTGAATAAACAGCTGGTCGTTGAACAGTACCCATTACCAACTGCACAAGAACTATTCACAAAATTACATGGGGGCCAACAGTTTAGTAAACTCGATTTGACACAGGCCTATTCACAATTTTTACTGGATGAAGCTTCCCAGGAGGTAACATGTATCAATACCCACCGCGGACTATTTAAGTACACGAGGTTAGTTTTCGGTCTCGCTAGTGCGCCCGCCATATTTCAACGGGCAATGGAATGCTTACTGTCGGGGTTAGACGGCGTAATGTGTATGCTAGATGACATTTGTATTACGGGAGAAAATAAAATGCAACATTTAGAAAGGCTAAATGCAGTGTTACAAAGGCTACAAGATGCAGGGCTGACACTTCGTAGGGATAAATGTGCATTTTTCGAAGATCAAATAGAATACCTAGGATATACCATCGACAAAAACGGGTTAAAAAAATCACAACAAAAAGTTAAAGCAATTGTCGATGCACCTATCCCAACCAACGTAAACAAATTACAGTCATTTCTAGGATTAGTTAACTATTACCGAAACTTCGTTCCCAACGCGTCCTCAATATTGAATCCACTTTATTCATTGTTACATAAGGGTAGTAAATGGAAATGGGAGGACGAGCATAACAATGCATACAATGAAATAAAAAAATGTTTAGCTTCTGATCAGGTACTTGCACATTTCAATCAGAATGCTAAAATAATATTAACAGTTGATGCGTCACCAAGTGGTTTAGGAGCGATATTATCACAGATAGGATCTGATGGAGTAGAATGTCCCGTATCGTTTGCCTCTCGGACACTGAATGCTGCAGAAAAGAGGTATTCACAAATCCAGAAAGAGGCTACAGCAATTATATTCGGAGTGCGGCGGTTTCACCAATATTTATACGGAAGGGCGGTCCCGTTTGTACTCCGTACAGATCATAAGCCCCTCTTGTCGATCTTTGGTCCCTATCGTGGTATTCCAGAAGTCTCAGCAAACAGATTGCAGCGTTACGCTATGTTTCTAAGTGGCTATAATTACACAATAGAATACATACGCAGCGCTGACAACAGCGCTGATTATCTGTCGCGCGCTAGCCTACCCGACGAGGAGTCGTCAGCGGCGAGGGGGGAGTGCGGGCACGGGGCCGACAGCTGTGGCAGTCTTAAGCCCGTAGAAGATCGCGCCTCGTATATTAACTTTGTTATAGATGGTAGTTTACCGGTAACACTTGATGAAATTCGTAATGAAACTAAGAAAGATGAAATTTTAAGCACAGTCGTATCATATATTATAAATGGTTGGCCAAAACGGTTACCAAATAACCAAATTAAGCCGTATTATTTATGTAAAACGCAGTTGTCGTTAGAAAGCGGTTGCGTTATGCGAGGCCACAAGGTAGTTATTCCAGAAACAATAAGGTCTCAATTATTATCAGAACTTCATAAATCGCATTTGGGTATAGTCAAAACAAAAGCAGAGGCTCGCAGCAGATTTTGGTTCCCCGGGATAGATAAGGCCGTCGAAAAAATGATTGCGGGTTGTGAGGTTTGTTTACAACTTAGACAATCACCGGCGCGCGCGCCGCTGGCTCACTGGCCACACCCCCCGCAGGCGTTTTATCGAATCCACATTGACTTCCTCGGGCCCATTTATAATCATTCGTATTTAGTTATTGTGGATGCGTACACTAAGTGGGTTGAAGCGTATGACATGGGAGCGAGTACGACGACATTATCAGTTCTAAGCAAATTATATGAGTACATGGCGAGATTTGGCTTGCCACAAACGATAGTTAGCGATAATGGTACACAATTCACATCAGCTGAGTTCAAATCGTTTTGTAAATCTAACGGTATATCGCATGTGACGTCGCCCGCCTATCATCCGGCTAGTAACGGACAGGCTGAATGCTACGTGAAGGTGGTTAAGAAAGGGATAAAATCATGCTTATTAAGTGATCATAATGGTACAACTGTAAACCACAAGTTGTGTAAATACCTGTTTGATTATAGAAATTCCATACATTCCACAACGGGATGTACGCCATCTCAGTTAGTTTATGGGCATAAATTGCGATCGCGATTTGATTTAATTAACCCAATACCGCCACCGCCGGCATCTGTCACTCTCGCTCGACACGTCGAAAATAAACAGTGTTCGCAGTCTAAAGAAACGAATAATAAAAGAACCGAAAAATATTTCAAGACCGGTGACTTTATTTTATATAAAAAACATAACGTTCATACTCAGGATTCATGGAACAAAGGCATTATAGTAAAAAGAATAGGAAAGGTCATATATATTGTAAAGGATTGGATAACTTCAAATACAATTAAAAAACATAAAAATCAATTACTGCCATATAAAGGTACGGGCTGCATACCCCAACATACAGTGGACTGCCCTATTGAACTAGAGGATATCTCTTTACAAGAACCCACTGTACCGCCATGTCAAAGTTCAACGGTGGATAACAGTACACCTCTCGAAGGTGGTGGAGAGGGGAGTGAGGAGACAGAGGACAAGACATCGCAGTCTGAAAAGTCACCAGATGATGAAGAATTTTATGAGGCATCAGAAGTCACTGATGAGAATGTACAAGAAGGGTCACCCTCACAACAGCAAGCCCAAGCAGAAGGGCAACGGGGTGCCGGGAAACTGTTTCGGCCCGTACCAAGGGTAGATTATAAAAGGTTTTATTAAAATGAGTATCCATATTCTTAGTGTATTTTTGCGCGTATATTTGTCAAGCTAGAGGGAGGAATGTTATATATGCAAATATGAGGGTGGTTGCATCCACTCGTATTATTATAAGTAGTAGTGTTCTTGTCAAATATACTCAGTGTGTTTCCAGCCACCCGCTGTTTCACTTGTCCTACGCTCGCATATCTATCAATTTTCTTCTCGGGTGCAATATTTTCCTATTCCAAATAATCCGAAACGGTCTAATTTTCCCGAAGCACAGGACTTGTAATTTTGATTTAAAATCAGGATGTCCCCCCAAAATCGGGACATTTGGCAATGCTGGTGACATCTTACCAGATATCAAATTGTTGTAATCAAATAATTGTTTTACAAAAATATTAATGTTTTGAGCCTGTGTAGGGAAGTGAAGCAATGATGCCACCGCCAGTGATCCAACAGTACTGTTCATGACTTTTCCAATTATCAACCTTGATTCTTTAATTGTTCCATATCCTAGATGATGATAACATAATCTGATTGCCCTATTTCAGAGGCCAACAGGAGTGGTTCATCTGACCACCAGTGGGCTCGCACACTACTCAACAAAGGTGCAATAGGAGACAGAGTAGCTGCTGCTACTATATTGATACAAGTAAGTTAATTACTACAAAAAATTCGTAAATTAAATAAAAATGTACCATATAATATGTACTGTGTATTCAAAACGGTTAAGGAAAATATTGTGAGGAAACTGGCATGTCTTAGAACCAAAAATTCGAAGACACGTGACTTCTACCAATCCGCACTGGGCCCGTGTGGTGGATTATAGCCCATTCCCTCTCATAGAGAAGAGCCTGTCCCAGCAGTGGGAACATTAAAAGGCTGATGATGATGATGATGTACCATATAATGTAAGGCGTAGTCCATTAAACACGCGAGGCTCTACAAGGAGTAGAGGGTTCGGAGAAGTATAGGAAATATCACTCGGGGGGGAGGAATGGGTGTTGTGAGATATCACGTGTATTTATTTGTTCTTTGAACGCGTGATTTCTTAACAAACAGATCAGTGACCACCACAGCATCCTTAATGTCTGTCTGGACATTTTTATCATGGAGCTTAATTTTTCAGAATTAAATTAAATTATACCTGTTACCCTGTTCTGTTCTATTTTAATACCTTGTACCAGAAAAATACGCATGATTTTTGGTAGGGTTGATTAAGATTAAGGTTGCTAAAACCATCATGTGATTAATGGAAGACCCCTAATGTGTTATGTATTGTATTTTTATTAAGGCAGTCAAGTCTGTCCAAAGAGAACAAAGCAAGCACTACCATGCTTCACTAATAGTCAGACAAATGTAATACATATTTTCAATTAATTCAAAGGTAACATTCACGGTATAATTAGTAGTAAAGGTTTTGTTCGGTAACAAAATGTTCTGCAAATTACTACATTCGCGGAGTGTTATTTCAAAATGAATGCCCGTTGATTGCCAAACTGAAGTTATGTTATAATTTAAAATAATGTTCTCATCTTCCAGGACAACCCAATTTATAACTTGACTGCATTAAGAAATTTAATCAACAATGTGAAACCTGCTAAAAAGAAGGATGGCATCATTATTATAGGTAAGTTATTGGTCCTTAGTAAACAAATTATTGTTTACTACAATTTGTTTACTAAGAATAAATTATTGAGTAAAACTTACAATAAATTATTGAGTATTGAGTAACACCAAAATAAAGTAAGCAAATAACTTTACTTGAGAGATATTTCATAAGTAACTAATATTTCTAAATAGAAAATCCCTTGTGATCTTCAAAACAAATAAAGAAAAAATAGAAATATTAACATCTCTTTTGAAGTTTAATTCCGTAGGATTTATGAGCAGAGTAGGATCAATCAACAATAGAGCTTAAGACGGCCTATCCTGACACTAGAATTGTTTTCATTCCAAGAGATTTACCATATTGCATTGATCAACAAGAGAGCATCTACTTAAGTTGCTAACACAACCAATCCTGACACTAGAATGAGAGATTGTCTTTTTCAACTCTACCCCAGTCACTCAATAGATGGCGCTGATCTCGGTATGTTACTGCAAGGAACAGAACGTCACATAATTTCACTTGGACCTAATGGGTTATATTCGGAAGCTTGTGCAAACGAAAGTGTCAGTTAACGAGCGTATGTGACGTGTGTTTTTTCAAGCGGTTTGGTTTTGGCACCTAGTAACGTATTCAATTCAACGCCATCTACTGAATTCTTGCTCTTGGAAAGTATTTTTAACCTCTCATTCCTTTAACAACCTGATTTTGTTTTTATCAGACCCCTAATGTTGGCACTTGCCGCATTTGATAATGAAAACTTTTAGATTTCTTTAAACCTCTCACTTATTCTCAAGGCTTTCCAAACCACAGATGCTCTATCAGAACTCCTAATATCGGAGCTGCTGATCCCTGACGTCAAACTGCGTACGTTTGAACAGCATCCACTAGGACATGTGGATGAGATGACATCTGGCAATAAGCAAGCAAGACGGAATATACTGAAGCTGTGGTTCTATGAGGATCAGCTGAAGGAGTTGTATGGGAGTGAGTAGATCATTTGGTCCTTGTTTTTCACTCAGCCTTGATTAGTATGATATTTTACTGAATAGCTTTAGGATCACAAGACAGTTTTAGGTTTGGGCCTTAATAGACAAGTTTCCACCTAAATAAATTATTGCAAATCTATTTAGTCCATCAGTTAGAGTATTGGAAAATAATAGCAAGGGGGTAACAGCTACCGCCGTATCTGCCGTATCAAATTTATGGGGCCCCCAACGTGCATAAGCAAACATTAAATAAAAAAGTTAAAATTATAATAGTCTTATTTCAGAAATGAGAACAGTAAAAAAAGCAATTTATTTTTTTCCCGCGTAAAGTGTGCGTTCAAAAGTTGGCAACACCCTACATCGGTTGTCGCGGGCTGCGGGATTTCCCCGTTTAAGTAATGTACAAAATATAGAATTCAAAAAATTAATTCCATTAAGGCAGTAAATTGCAAAAAACGTAAGAAAATTAGAATTTCGCGGGCTACCCTGACTCTTTCACATTAATAAATCAGTTTGCCGAAAAAAAGGCAAGGAAAGTGTATAATTAATTTGAATTGTTTGCAAAAAAATTGGCAAAAGTGACAGATAGATAATTATGATGAATAAATATTTCTTTTAATTTTATGGAAACATTTTTTTTTCGTTTGGGAGAAACCTTTACCCTTGATAACGGCCCCCAACCAAATTTTTAAACGCCCCCGTCAAGGCACGGTACGCCACTGAATAATGGACACGTATTTTTTGTAAATCAATGAATGTTGACAAAGATAAAACTCGGGAGTGGGGGCTCGTGACGTCAGAACGCACTAAAAATTATACCACGGCGTGACATATTGAGAATTTTAAAACCGTAGTATTTTCGTCAATTATGGTTTACGTAACAAAAAGAAACATACGGGTTACGGGTTTTTTAATAATCTGACTGACGGATTAATAAGGCTTATTTTGGTATCTACCCTTTTAGCAGCACGGAATCACACTTTCCATGAGCTTATGCTTTTCTGTCGCTCAGAACCGTTATTTGCTAGAGCGAGAAACAGAGCATCCTATGCGGCAGCATTGACGATGCGGTCAGCAAAATTGCATTTACATTTATTTTTAACCATAATATATGAACAATGAATATTAATCCCATTTTTTACCACAAAATGTGGTAAAGTACAGCGCCATATTAATGGCCGCAGGTACCTTAATTGCTCTGCCGGGGTTGCGAGCCTGTTCGAAAGAGATGCGGCCGCGGCCCCGGAAGATAAAGGGCGAGAAAGGAATATGGATGGGTTTTAGTCAGTAAGAGTCTGACACACCTTCCCGCTCCGCCCAGAGTGGGAGAAGTCATTTGATGATTTCCCATCCTAAAAAAAAAAAAGGTACCTTGAGCTGAATGATTACTATTTACTGTGTAATAGCCATTATTCATGAAACGGACAAACGGACACAGAATTGCGGTTTTGCAATCAGGCAGACCCGGAGCAACTACCTGTAGCCTGTAGGTCATACAAATGTTTGTCCGTGCGGGGATTGAACCCCCGACACAGCGCAGCAACCAATCGCTCAGCCACTCCCCAGCCGTGCTGTCAAATCGTGATCGAATCGGGAATGTGAAAAAGGATATAATTAATCAATGTGTTTTCTTTCCAGCATATGTGGAGGCTTTGAACAAGTTCGCCCACGACTCAGTAGAAGCAAATAAAGAGAAAGCCGTCAGTGCCATGTCTTATTTATTGATGCACCATCCTGAAAGGGAGAAGGTAAGACTTTCATTTAAAAAAAGAAATTGCCGTAAAATATGGAAAAATAAATAAATTCCAAGCAATTAATGCTAACCAGATGGTTATGGAGAAGCAACGGGAAAGCAAAGTGTAGACCAACAGCACCTTTAAAAATACAGATTTTTAGGGTTCTGTATACGAGGGTAATTAACCCATACTTAATAAAGTAATTACCCCCCCATACTTTAGTACTAATGCTGTAATGAAACATAATAATATTGTAATACCAAATGATTTGAAAAGAGTTACCATGGAGTTTCTTGCCGGTTCTTCTCCATGGAATCGACCAAGGCGAACCGTGCACCTTTTTCGACGTTTTATAAGTGCCCATCCAGGCCTATGTGAAATAAAATATTTTGATTTTGAACAGGGCCCTATTACTAAGCCTCCACTGTCCATCCATGTGTCTGTCAGAGGTATCTCATTATCCGTAGGTATACAGTTGAAATTTTCTCAGAATGTGTATTTCTGATGCTGCTATAAATCTATAGTTATGCTCCACGACATCCATCTACCTTTTCTCTGGCGTTCCAATCCCCCTAGTGTGTGTGTTGCCAGTGATTACATACGGAACCGAAACGTGGTCGCTCACAATGGGTCTTATCAAAAGGCTTAAAGTCACCCAAAGGGCAATGGAGAGGGCTATGCATATACATCCGCAAGAGAACCAAGGTCACCGACGTAGCCCGAAGAATTGCTAAACTTAAGTGGCAGTGGGCAGGGCACATTGCTCGCAGAACGGATGGCCGATGGGGCCGAAAAGTTCTGGAGTGGCGACCGCGAACCGGAAGACGATGCGTTGGAAGACCTTCCACTAGGTGGACCGATGACCTGGTGAAGGTTGCGGGAATCCGGTGGATGCCAGTAGCAAGGGACCGGTCAATGTGACACTTGGGGGAGGCCTATGTCCAGCAGTGGACGTCTTTCGGCTGAGATGATGATGATGAATCCCCCTAGATGTGACTAAGATAAGATGAATGGAGACCCTCCTTCTATTTATATCTTAGCTACAAAAGCACTTCACATGTTCTTTTTAGACAAAATCCTGAAAATATTCGTATCTTCCACAGATGCTCCTAACAAATATAATCAACAAGCTCGGAGACCCGTGCCAGGGCGTCGCGTCTAAAGTCATCTACCATCTTTGTCAGCTGCTGTACAACCATCCTAACATGAAGGCTGTCGTCTTGGCTGACATTGAGAAGATGCTATTCAGGTAAATAAAGGGAAGGGTGTAAAACACCTCTTCACGAAGCCGAAAGGCACTTGTTCTCCCTATCATTGCGATTATTTTATTGTTCTACACCATACCTGGGAACCTTCTAGTTACGGAGATATGGGGGGTCAAAGTTACAACTTTTTGACAAGTTAATGTTTTTTAAACAAGTTTTTTTGCGTTACATTGAGTTCTACCAGAAAACATGATACCTCAAAAAAAAAGTTGTTTTCCAGCAATTTTTTTTGCACAAAGTTACCTAGTTTTATGTACAGAATGCTTGGCTTTGTGATGAGGTGGTTTACACCCTGCAGATAGGGTGGTGTCAAGCAACCCTTGGTAAGGTCGAAACGTGGATGAGTAATTGCTCATCACATATCGAGACCTCTCCGTCTTTTGAGAAGCACGTTAATCCGGACTTGTGTATGTATCGTTATTGGTAGTCTGACAACCAGTCTTACCAAGGCGTATTTTCCTTATTTACCATGGCAACGGGTAGCGTATTGCCCAGTACTTACTAGGTTGTGAGGGTCAGATAAGCAGTCGCTCCATCTAAAATACTGGCATTCAACTGCAACTGGTTGGACTGGAAACCGACCCTTACATAGTTAGGAAAGGTCCGATCACTTAAAAAAATGCTGACCTACGCACTGAGTGAATAGCCATGACGACAATATCAAAAAATTACAAATCTATTAAGTCCGTCAGTTAGATTATTGAAAAATAATGGACACGTATTTTTTGTTTTTGAAAATCAATGATAAAACAAAGATAAAACGCATCAAAACTCGGGAGTTGGCTCGTGACGTCAGAACTAGCTAAAAATTATACCTAGGCGTGTCGTTTTGGGAATTTTAAAAGCGTCGTATCTTCGCCAATTTTGATTTACGTAACAAAAGAAAAAACACGGGTTAAATATTTTTTAATAATCCAATTAGATATTCCACGGGATTCCGACTACGGGACTACGGGATTTTATTATTTTATATTATTTGTTTAAATAGGTGAATTATCGTTAAAGCGTATTGATTATTTTAATTAAGATTTTATTGTAAATACAAATTGTTCTATTTGATAATGTTTTGATTTTCTGAGGAACAAATAATTTGTATGGGAATGTTTTTGTACCTACAACTTAACAAATAAGAAATTGTTACGTAAAAAACATGTTTGTGGTTTAATTAATCAAGTTTATCTATTTATTATACTATCCTTAATCTCGTCCTTCTTATATTTACCCGCCAGAAAGGAAGTGTAATGTTTCATTAGTCCTAAAGGCGAGATTTTTTTTTTTATGATTTTCTACCTACGTAAAAACCAAAAATATCCATATTATTCTAACTAACCTATGGCAAGTACCCATATAAAACAGCTCAACCTATTCCGATCTATGGTAATTATCATCCCATGCTTATATCTTCACTGCGTTGTCTATCGGCCAACAAATATGGAAATATCAAAACAAACTATATACCTATGTTAACATTCATATACGTTTCCACAGGTCCAACATATCCCCTCGCGCGCAATACTACGGCGTCTGCTTTCTGAACCAGTTCTTCCTCGGCAAGGACGACTCTAAGATAGCTGAGAACCTCATTAGGATATACTTCTCGTTCTTCAAGGCTTCTATCAAGAAGGTGAGTCATATTTTGTTTTCCATCATCATTATTTCAGCCGAAAAACGTCCACTGCTAGACATAGGCCTCCCCCAAGTGTCACCACATTGACAGGTCCCGTGCGACTCGCATCCAACGGATTCCCGCAACCTTCACCAGGTCATCGGTCCACCTAGTGGGAGGTCTTCACCACCTCAGAACTGTTCGGCCCCATCGGCCATCCGTTCTGCGAGCAATGTACCCATCCTGCCTACTACCACTTAAGTTTGGCAATTCTGCGGGCTCCGTCGGTAACATTGGTTCTCTTGTCTCCTTTTTCCCCTTTTTTCTATGTCTCAGAAATGATGTATGTACTGAATACGCGGTAACCGTTAGAACGGTTTCGCACTACTTCGGATCCTAATTCGATCCTCACGAGTAGTCGTAGAACTATTTCTATGGTTGTTTACACACTCGATCCGGCTTCGTCATCCGATTTTGTATTGTGTAGTGTATTTTCACGGGTACGGATCGGACGTAGTGCGACACCGATATTCGTGCGTCGGTGTCCCTCCCACCCTATATACGGCGTAAAAGACATTACGACACACTTTTACCCAGAATTCCGTAATAATTTTCGTTCTACCCATTAAAATTATGTCATTTTTCATCGCCAGGGCGAGATCGACTCCCGGCTAATGTCAGCCATACTGACAGGCGTAAAGCGCGCCTATCCCTTCGCCAACAAAGAGCGCCTGGCAGAAAGCACCTCACACATCGATGCTATCCACAGACTGGTGCACCTCGCCGGGATGAACATAGCTATCCACGCCCTAGCACTACTGTTCCATATATCTGACGCTTCTAAGGGGACAGCTGATCGGTAAGTTCTTTTTTATGTGACGACAACAATTCCAAGCCATCAATGTCTGAAAAATCGTTATTTTGGACCTTTGCCTTTAGTTGCTTTAAGCTGCTGGAAGCTTGTAAGAAACAGGACATGCAAGATAAGATACTAGGTGCCCTACCGTTTTTTGGTATAGCATCACCTGCAGCATCATCGTTTGTGGATCAGACCTTTGGAAGTTGCTCTTATAAACTTATCAACTAGCAAAAGATGATCTTCAAACGACTGAAAATAATTTCTAAAATCATAGCATCTTTCAAACAAAGAAAACTAAATCAAAATCGATTAAACCGTTTAGAAGCTACAGATCTTTTTGGTCGATGGTTAAAAATCTGTCAAACAGTCATAATTTTCGTGATCTTTCTTATCCAAGAATTAAAATACACAACGTAGAAAATACTGCCCAACTTAACCTTCCCGCTTTTTAATTTCAGCTACTACACCGCCCTCTACCGCAAACTAACAAATTCTGAAATCTTCAACACAACCCACTCGGCTCTCCTCTTCTCGCTCATATACAAGTCGTTAAAGCGAGACAGCAACATTCCCCGCGTTGCGTCGTTCATCAAGCGGTTGCTACAGTTGTGTTGCTACATGACGCCGGCGCAGGCTTGTGGGATGCTGTTCTTGATCTCGCAAGTCTTGAAAGATGGAGCGAAGAAGGAGGCTGTGAGGCTGGTTTGGACTAAGAGGGAGATTAAAGAGGTAAGGAGGAATTATATTTTGTCTATGAATTCTTTAGGGCCTTGTTCTTGTCAAAGATGACGTAGAAGTCCGAGTCTTAGCTAAATCAATCCCAATCCTCTGTTTATTTTTGGTGTGATTAACTAAATAATGACCGGCCTAGCCTTTTTCCAACCAAGTTGGGGTTAGCTTTCAGAGTCTTAACCAATGAAGTTGAATACGCATTGGATATCAATCATCATATTAATATTGTTCTATTGTCTTTTTTTAAGAGGCCCGCGGAGTATGCGTAGTTCATACAAATATAATACCAAAATAATTTGTAAATCAAACATATTCTTAAGGTAGTGTGGATTTATTTCGATTGGATTACAGAATATATAGGTTCCCAAATATATATTTTGAATGGACACTGATTTAAACAAGAGTTATGTGAAAAATAAGTTTTCTATAGAAATTTTAAATTCCTCATATCTTGTATTTATATCATTGACCTTTCAAAATATATATTTGAGAACACAGATATTCTGTTATCCATCAATCGTAATAAATACAAACTACCTTAAAAATATGTTTATTTTACAAATTATTGTGGTATTACATTTGTATTAGCGATGTATTATTTATTATTATTTTATCAATTTATCATAACAATATAAAACCTCCTGCTCTTCATTCATGCGGCTTTAAAAACAAAGTAAAAATGATTCATGCTGGGACTGGGGGCAGTCCTGAAATCGACTAAACCCAAATGTAGTTGGCATATCCGAATTTGGGTTAAAGATTCTAGATGATTGGCCTCTCAAGCCTTTATAACCTCACGTGATAACTTAACTCTGTACTCAACAGGAAATTAAAGAAGAAACACCCGAGCAAGAAGTCGAACAAGAAGAGAACGCAGAAGATACAGTGACAGAATTGAATGATACTCTAAACAACACAGTAGATGACGATGATGAAGTTAAGGTGGAACAGAAGAAAGTAGATCTGCTGAGGGGAGATAAGAAAGATCTGTTGTTAGGTAAGTGTTTATTTTTGTGAAGTTAAAACTTCTTTAGGCGCATTGAGCACATTTTGTGTGAACAAAAATCATGGACCGTCACCTAACGCTTCGTAGCACTCGTAGCCGATCCGCTACGGCGCACTACTAGCACCACTTCGGCGTGCGCGTGGGTACAACGTAGCAGATATAGATTACTTGAGTTTTCACTTCTATCGACAATCCCCAAAGACTGCACCGCTATTTTTTTCACCGTTACCTGGCGCACTCCTATGCAAAGGCCTCCCTCCACTCCTTCCACCTTTCTCGCTGTTGCGCCTCTTCCAACCAAGACATCCCGCCGTCTCAGGGCTCCAGTTTTGAGATACGCGGGCCGACGGTTGTGCCGATCCACGTCAGTAAAGTTCTGGAGCGCAATGTGGTATTCCTTATTTGATCACTCCTTGCCTTATTATCTGTAAATTAGCTGATGCCCGCGACTCGAGAACCACTCACACACTCGACTCGAGAACAGGTGAAAACAGCATGAAAATCGGTGCAGAAGTTTTTGAGTTTATCGCAGACAAAGAGACAGACGCGGCGGAGGGCTTTGTTTTATAATATGTCGTGACTATATAGGCCAATGCCAGTTTCTCTTGACACTAAACGCTTTTGAACTCACAAATGCAATAAAAAAAACCCAATTTCCAGATGACGACGAAGAAGAAACCTACGTAGACCTAAAAATCGATGAGCAGGGCAACATAAGACCTAAGAAACGCAAACAAACCGCCGCTGTGCAGGGCTGGTTTCACGCCAAGGTGAAACCTGAGGACAAGGTCAGCGAACTAGAGGAGCAGCAAGAGAGGGACGTGGCCGCCAAGATACAGCTGAAGAAGAGCGTCAATTTGGATAAGGTGAGTAAGAGTAGTGCCCAATGACAACCGGGACAAGTGGAAAAAACGGTTTTTTAATACTCCTCCGATATTTATTTATTTAGCCCGTTAAATTGGGTGAAAGATTTAATCTATATGGCTGTATTGTTTGATTCGTTTGGCTGTAGTATGTCTCTCAACTCAGTGTGCCTTTTGGCAAAGGCCTCCTCCAGTAGTTCCCATCGCTTCCTGTCTTGAGCAACTCTCCTCCATTTGGGTCCCGCTCAGTACCCGGATCCCGGATCAGTAAGTTTCAGCTCATCTTCCCAGCGCATTAGTTGTCGTGTTTGGCGTTTTTTGCCATCTCTTAGGATACCAATTCGTTTTAATTGGGCTCCACTTTTCTTGTTTAGATCCTAACATATGGCCGGTCCATCTCTATTTTTTGAGGTCTATTTTTTTCAGGATATCTGATAATTTAGTTTTTGCTCTTAATTGCACGTTGGTAATTCTCTTCCAATATACTTTCTGATTGATTTCGTTGCGGGATCCAAGACAGTTAAATTCATTCTCTGGGACTTCGTCGAGATTAACTGTCTCGGCGGTTTTCTGGTGGTCGCCACTGTTGATTCTGGTGCACAGGAGTTACAGTAGACAGGTAATAGGCTCTTCACGTGCTTTTCGACGCAGGTAGGGCTCTCAGTGTGCAATAGATGGCCACCCATCGACGAATCGACCCAGGCAAGCGTTGCTAAACTTAGGTCCATGTTCACCGAAATGATAACATCAAAAACAGCTGTCACCGTGACATGTTCCCATACAAAAATTTGTTTTAAGCAGCTGTTTTTAGATAATCAGGCTGTCATCTTTTTGGTGAACATGGACCCTAGAAGATCAAGTTGTTATTTAGCTAAGAGATAAGGCTCCTGTTAGATAGTCTGATTTCAGTAAATTGCCATTCCACACTCGCTACAACCAGTATTGTATTGTACAACGTGCTGGTGTCCGCAACTCTACATCAAAGCGCGTATTTTGTGTATGGGCTATAATCCACCACGCGGACCCAGTGCGGGTTGGTAGATGTCACATGTAATCGAATTTTTGGTTCTAGGACATGCCGGTTTCCTCACGATGTTTTCCTTCACCGTTTTTTGAGAGCAGTGGTGATAAAATAAATTACACAAAGTAATGCGCCTGTCTGGGTTTGAACCCACGACTTACTGTTCGTAAGTCGGGGCCGCCACCACTGGGCCACCGCTGCTCTCAAGTAAATTATTGGAAGTAAATTCATGCAAACATGTTTGAAAAAACCATAAATCGAACCATTTGTAGTTTTAGTCATATTTGGGCTATCACGTTCTAACTAAATTACCGACATTGTTTTATTTTTGCAAATAGTAGACTCCAGTACAGTGGTTGTTCCGAAGGGAAGCCGGTAGGTTTCGAGTTCTATCAACCCCCCGCCACCGGTAAATACGAAGATACCTGAGCAGTGTTAAGGCTAAACGAAGTAAATTTTTATTTACTTCGTTACACAAAGTAATGCGCCTGTCTAGCTTCGAACCCACGACTAACTGTTCGTAAGTCGGGGCCGCCACCACTGGGCTACCGCTGCTCTCAAACAGTATTTTTTTATATCTATTTTCACAGCAAATAACAGAATACAACCCATTCGCCCGCAACCCATCGTTCGCGGGTGCACAGTGCTCCGCGTACGTGGAGCTGCTGCCTCTAGCGACGCACTTCCATCCTACAGTCAAGCTGTTTGCTGAGAAGTTAATCAATCGTAAGCATACAATACAAATCATTTATTTGCATAACACAGGTTCAGGTGTTCCAAAAAGTTCATAAGGTACACTGTATTATAACCATCCTAGGTGCGCAAATATGTAAGGAACATCATCACACAAGAGATAAGACCAGCGATATTTATAATCAATCAGTCTTTAATATTCCCCACTGGTGGGACGCAGGCAGCTTCCCTATGGGAGGAGGGAGGCTGTAGTCCACCACGCAGGCCCAGTGAGGGTCGATGACGGATGTCACATGTTCTAGTTTTGGTTTTAGCACAACAATGAATAATAAAGGGTGGTAAAAGACTTAACCAAGTTAAAAGTTTTTGTTCGCCCTATCTTTGCGATAATTTTCTTGTTCTACACCATACCTGGGAACCTTCTAGTTACGGAAATATTGGGGGTCCAAGTTCCAACATTTTCATTTTTTTTTTAAGAGCACGTTTTTATTGAAAGTTGTTTACTTTAATAACCCTGTATTATTTAATACATCCACCAACACGACGTTTTGTGTGCGACAGTCGGCACTTAATACGACAGATAATCATAAATGTAGTTTACAGAGGTGGTTGTGTGGAGTGACAAGAATGGATAAAGTAAGGAATGAATATATTAGAGGAAGTTGTTTGGCTTGGTATGGACATGTAATGAGGAGGGATGAAACGCATGTGACTAAAAGAGTGATGGACATTAGTATTGATGGATGTAGAGGCCAAAGGCAAAAGAAAAGATGGATGGATTGTGTAAAGACTGATATGAAAGAGAAAGGAGTAAATGATGCCGTGACGTCTAACAAGGGAGAAGAAAACGTGTTGCGCCGACCCCAAATAAAATGGGACGAGGGCAGGAAGATGATGATGAGTTTACAGCAGGGACTTAAAAACACCTTCATAAAGATTACAGAATTATAAGTGTTACATGGTGAATTGGTAACAGAATCAAATATGTAACACTTATAAATGTGTTTTCAATGTGTTAAAAACACTTACAAAAGTTTAACCGTAACATATCTGTAACATATATAAAAGGTTTAACAATGTTAATAAGTTATTAACAGGTAAACTCAGCGATGCCATTGGATAGCCGAAATCTAGTCGCAGTCTGTTGTAAAACTGATTATTTCAGTTACACATATAAAAGGTTACAGTTTTATTCGGTAACATTATTGTATCTGTTACATCTAAGTGTTTTTCTGTTGAAACTGTTTTAAAAACAGTGTTAAAAATACGTTATTACAGTTTGAGTCCCTGATTTTCAGTGTTCATCAGGCATGTAGATTTAAATGAAGGTTGGACATAGGACGACACGATTACTGTCGTCCACAATTTTCGAACTACAAACCAACGATAAATTAATCGTCACATGGTAGGAACGGGGCCTACAATCAGTTTTACCTAAAAATGAAATTTAGACCCCTAAAAAAATTCACTTCCCAGCAATATTTTTTGTGTCAAGTTACTTAGGTCCATGTTCACCCAAAAGATAATCGTCTGATTATCTAAAAACAGCTGTCACTGTGACATGTTCCCATACAAAACTGCGTTTTAAACAGCTGTTTCAGATAATCAGTCTGTCATCTTCTTGGTGAACATAGATCTTAGTGTGTAGTACAGAATCTTGGTTGACAGGTTTGTGATGAGTCTGTTAACGCCCAAATATGAAGCAAAACTTTTCGTTTCCCTAGTTCTTCTACAACGGAATTTGATGCCATTTCCGCAACCATTCATTACTTACCGATGCCGCGGCTGCGCCCGCTTAATATTATATACTAAAACCTTCCTCTTGAATCACTCTATCTATTAAAAAACCCGCATCAAAATCCGTTGCGAAGTTCTAAGGATCTAAGCATACATAGGGACAGACAGACGCGGCGGGAGACTTTGTTTTATAATATGTAGTGATTTTGTACAGAATGAAAACTGGTACCTACAACTTTTCACCCATCAGGCATTGTTTCCTTGATCTTCCTCTCCCTCTCCATCTATCAGCATTTATATTCATCACAGAGTACACCTGAGCCTGCAATCCTCACATCACCCACCATTTACTTCAGCCACAAACTTTACAACCCCTATTTTTGTCCCCAGAACAAATAATCCAATACAGCGGCGATCCCCTCAAAGACTTCGCGGGTATCCGTTTCCTGGACCGCTTCGTGTTCAAGAATCCTAAGAAGCGAGCTGATGCTGAACAGGACGACGGCGTAAAGAAAGTGAAGGGTTCTCATCCCAAGTTCGCTGTCAGGAAGAATTATACTGCTAAAGGTTTGTATTGTATTCTTATTTTATAATTTACTAGCTTCTGCCCGCGACTTCGTGCGCGTGAAGTTTTGATATCGCAACGCATCGCCTGCTCAACGGAAGCTTTTTCCCGCTTGCAATATTTCTTATTGCTGCTCCGCTCCTATTCGTCATAGCGTAATGTTATATAGCCTATAGCCTTCCTCGATAAATGGACTATTCAACGCAAAAATATTTTTTCCTGAAAAGCTAGTGGCTAAATAATAGCAGCCGCTTGGGCCGATCTTTAGGTTAAGCTGTGCTTGCCAAAGGTTGGTCTGTGGATGGGTGACCACCCTCACATATCGAGTTTCCTCCGTGCCTCGGAAAGCACGTTAAGCTGTTGGTCCCGGCTGTCATTTGTCCATTTTTGATAGTCGTTACAGCCGTTACAGTCAGTGGCCCAAAAAGTCTGACACCAGTCTTACCAAGTGGTATCGTATTACCCAGTATTAACGGGGTTGTGGAGGTCAGATAGGCAGTCGCTCCATGTAAAATACTGGTATTCAGCTGCATCCAGTTAGACTGAAAGCCGATTTCCCAACTTCGTTGGGAAAATTTGAGGTTTGGGATGTTGAGGAGATTAGCGCGTTCAACCAAACAAACAAACTTTTCTGCTTTATAATATTAGTATATATTGTCTTTTTTTTAACTTTCACGATTAGAACACATTATAAAACAAATGAAAACGGGTATTTATCGCGAATTTACCTTTAATTAAATCCCGACGTTTCGACGCAGGGAGACTGAAGTATTGGAGGTACTGCGACAGCAAAGTGAAGGCGTTTATTCAACTACCCTCACTCATCAACTAATTAACATTTATGAAGATGACGGATATCGAAACGTCGGGATTTAATTAAAGGTAAATTCGCGATAAATACCCGTTTTCATATTGTTACGAGCTGGGTATGAGATAAATTAATTACTACCGATTAAACAACACAATAACTTTATTAATCACAAAACAATCAAAACTTAATCACAAATACACTACTGTTTACTATTCACTTAGATATCGCACTTGTAGTTCACTTGGATTCGCTTCGTTGTGTCGCTAAAACAAGACTGCCGGTCGCGGCCCTGAGCGCTCTATTTATACTCGCCAACAGACACACCAGAGTAACCACGAACATTCGAGAGGGTCATAAAAAACACTAACAAAAGAAATAGTAAGTACCTACCTACAAGGTAGGTATTACCTATAAAAGTTGTAGGTATAAGCTACTTGTACAAAACAAACAAATATGAACCGTATGCCCTAGGCGTACGGTCGAAATTCTAATGTCTTTGTATAAATAGGTCGCGAGTTTGTACCTAGCTAACTTTAAAACTAATAATAATGGAATTTTCTCGAACTTCTAACGTACACACACTGTAATCACTGGCTTTCTCGAATGTTCTAGTAGGTCCGATGTAACAATATGTTTTATTATTAGTATAGATTGTTTTGTTTTAATCCCCATGTAATAAGGGCGAGCCTTTTATCGTGAATTGGGCACAAATCCAAACTCCGTAGCTGCTATCGATAAATTCCTGATGGAAAAGCCAATAACGTTGCCTGAACCTGGAATCGCACACAGGACACAGCTCACTCGACCATCGAGACAGTTTCTTAAACATCTCTGTCAAATATTTACTTATATGCTGTTTGTTTATTAATGGCGTAGTTCACTACCAAGTGACGCTGCCTCAGGTTCTTAGGGTCCTGGGTTCGAATCCCGGTAGGAGCAAATGTTTGTGTGTTGGCATTTGTTTCCGAGTCATGGATGTTTATATGTATAATACGTATGTATTTACAAACAAAAAAGTATATATGTAGTATATCAACTATCTAGTGTCCACGACACAAGCTTTGCTTAGTGTGGTACTAGGTGGCGCTGTGTGTTAATGTCCAGCGATATTTATTTATTTTAATACTGTTATTGTTAGGCTGCGTCATCCCACTGCTGGGTAGATGCCTCTCCCCATGATTTCCAGTTCCAACTTCTACGAGGTCTGCCGTGACGCATTCTAGCTGTGTGCTGTTCTCCTGAAATGGTTATTACTAGTTTTTTTGGCCCACAGCTCATTGGGCATGCGGCAGACGTGGCCAGTCCAGTTCCACTTTTACTTTTTTATTTTTATTATACTATGGAGCACAGACTTGGTTTGACTGAAATCCGTCCAGAAGTCCAAACTCAGGGTTTGTCTACGACCCCAGGCTGGAACGGACCGGGGCTGCCTTCAGCCGGCTCCTGCCCAACCTTGGGGGGCCAAACGCCTCCTGCCGCACGCTCTACGCGGGTGTCGTGCGGTCCGTAGCCCTTTACCCCGACACAGTGTGGGCGCGTTCCTTGAGGCGGCGAGCCGCCCTGCACTTGAACGCGCCCCAGAAAGTGGTGGCCGTAAAAATGGTCCGTGTGTACCGCACGATCTCTCGCGAGGCGGCGGGCCTGCTTGCCGGATTGCCGCCGTGGGATCTGGAGGCGATAGTCCTCGCGCGCCTGCATGAGTGGCGCGCGGAGGTACTACGCCGGGGGGAAACTCCGCTGCCGCGGCAAATTGCTGCTCAGCGGACGGACCTCCGGCGCGATCTCATGGCGACATGGAGAGATCGACTGTCGCAACCCCGTGCAAGGCACGCCACGATAGTGGCGGTAAGTCCCCTCTTTGAGGAGTGGCTGGAGAGCCGCCACGGCGTCCTCACCTGCCGCCTGATGCAGGTCCTCACCGGACACGGATGTTTCGGGAGGTACCTGCACCGAATCGGGCGGGAGGAAACGCCCGGGAGTCTCCACTGCGAGGATCGACCGGAGGACACGGTCTCACACACGGTGGAAGTCTGCCCTGCGTGTCGTGTCCTCGTAGCGGCGATCGGCGGCGGCGACCTCTCGCGTCCGGCCCTGGTTCAATCCATGGTCCGGAGCGAGACGGAATGGGAAACCGTCACCTCCTTCTGCGAAGCAGTCATGCTAGCGAAGGAGGTGGCGGAACGAGAGAGGGAGAGATCCTCTCTTCCCGGCCGCCGCGGGAGACGCACCGGGCGTCGAGGACCACGTGGTGGCTACCGGCCACCGTAGATGCGGGCCTGTGGACGGTTGGCTATGGGCTAGCTAGCCGTCCGTCCGTCTAACGACGACGACAGGCCGTGTCGACGGCGCGTTCGTGTTCCACGCGCGCCTCAAAGAGATGTCAGCATAATAATAGGAGGAGCCGGCAAGGGCCGAAGCCTGCCGGGGTTGCGGGCCTGTTCGAAAGAGATACCGCGGCCCCGGAACATAAAGGGCGAGGATGGAACATGGATGGGTTTTAGTCAATAACAGTCTGACACTCCCTCCCGCTCCGCCGCCGGGAGAAGTCATTTGATGATTTCCCATCCTAAAAAAAAAAAAAAAAAGGGTTTGTCTACGAGCAATGGAGCGCAGGAAACTAGGTGTTAAATTAACGGATTGTGTTCGAAACACAATACTGCGCTCAAAAGGCTGCCCAACACAAATGGGACACGTCTGCCGCATGCCGGACCAACTGTGGACCAAAATAGCAGGAAACTGGTGCCCTCACACAGTGAGGCACGGTCGCGGCGGGACACGACGGAGATGCGGGACGAACTGGAGGTAGGACGCGCGGGGTCGCGAGAGGTGGAAAGAGTGGAGGCAAGCCTTTGCCCAGGAGTGGGACAGAGCAAGCTAGCAAAAAAAAAACAATAAAGGTGTTCAGATGCATTAAGTCCAAAATGCTTATAAACTTTATTTTTGTTTGTTTTTCAGGTCTAAAGAGTATAGCAGTGACCTCGGCATCGTATCTCAACGAAGATGCGAGCAAAGTTCCAGTGGATGAGCGGTTTCTCTACGAGTAAGTAACAACAATAATTATACTCGAAACTCAAAGCATTATTTCAGTTAGACCATTACGGCACATTTGAATGTCAAAACAAAACAAATAAAAAACAAAACTACAGACACAAGGCATAATAATTTGAGAAAGTACTGTAGTTGCCCATTCCCTAGCGTAGATCTCTATGGAAAAGAACGGGCAATAAAGTCCATGGACACTCTTTTTAATCAAAATCTTGGTTACATCATTCATGTTGTGATTATACATAAATGTGAGAACGATGTTGAAAGACGTGCACATTAAGAGCGTCCAGAGAAAAGATTAAACCAACAATATAAAAAAAGAATTTTAAATTAACCGTGGCAGCTAAGAGATGACCAGTCTCATACATTATGTCTAAACCGAAATATTTTGACTTACTGCCCTCTCGATTATCACAGCAATAAAAGCAACTCTGTCTCCATGCCACTTTCCACGACCCTAAGCCAGTCTCATCCAAACTATACATAAGCTAGCGGATGTCATTCGGTTTCACCCGCGTAGTTTCCGTGCCCGTGAGAGTACGAGGAAAATATAGACCATGTTACTCAGTGAAGACATGGCTTTCTAATGGTGAAACCAATTTTGTAAAACCAATGTTAAATTGTAACAAACAAACAAAAAATCTAATCTTTCTTCTTTATAATGTTCAAATCGAGGTAATAATATTCTACTACCCTCAGTTTCCTACAAAAGCGCCGCAACGTGGACGCTTCAGATGACGACGACAGCGACGCGGACTCCGTCAACAGCGAAGACTTTGAGCAGTATCTGGATACTGTTACCGGCACTAAGGCATTACGTAAGCACACGCACTCAGACTTGATGAAGTGAAAACTCCTTAGGCGCGTTGAGCACTTGGGCGAATAAAAATCATGGAACTCGCTTTACGTATCGCTTCGTAGCACTCGTAGGCCGTTCCGCTACGGCGTAGCACAACTTAGAAACACTCTTATCTGATCCACTACGTCGTAGCACCACTTATTATTTATTTATTTAACTATTTATGGACACTAAATATAGAGAAGAAGAACGGAACAGAAAAAAGTACAAAAGTGATGCTTATTTCTAAAGAAATCTCTTCCAGCAAACCTTAGTAACACTCGTAGCCGATCCGCTACGGCGTAGCAACACACAGGCGAGCGCGGGGTACAACCCGTAGCAGATATAGACTTAGTTTTCACTTCTATCAGCTGTCTCCAAAGACTGCTCCATATGTTTTTAACTCCTACAGATGGAGAAACATCATTCGAGAGAAGGTGATGTATAAGGGAGGTTATGACCCTCAATATTGAGGAATACGACTCAAGGAGAAGAGGATTAATCCCTGCCCTTAGACCAAATAACAACCAAGACATAGCCCTGCAAACAACAAAGTGAAGCCAGCCCAAAACTACGCTTCGCTCTGTGACCATTACCAGGTCATCTTCTTCTTTTCTTTTATTCGGTTAAAAGAAAAGAAGAAGATGACCTGGTAAATGTTGCGGCAATCCGCTGAATGCGAGTCGCACGGGACTGGTACATGTTTTTTTTGTACCTCTTTTTTACTGCAATCTGTGTCAGTTTGAGAACAATCAGCTGTACTTTGGATATTCTCGCAGTTAGACTTGACGGGTATGCATCCAGTGATGCACCCTCACTTAGGTTTAACTTGATGTTATTGTGTCCTTTTTTTATGATCCGATGGGAAATCATCAAATGACTTCTCTCTTCTCTGGGCGGAGCGGGAGGGACTATCAGACTTTTACTGATTAAAACCCATCCATGTTCCTTCCTCGCCCTTTATGTTCTGGGGCCGCGGTATCTCTTTCGAACAGGCCTGCAACCCCGGCAGATGTGTGGTATCCTTTTCGTCAATCGCCTCACATGAGGTTTCCTGGACATAAGCAGTCTTGCTAGGTTGTTAGGATGCTTGGTTAGTCTGTACTGATATCTTTAGTTGGTCTAAACGCCTCTTCTTCGATTGAGATCTCTGTGCAGGATATTGTTTGTAGCGTACCAGGGGGCCTTTGGAATTAGCCTCAAGACTTTGAACTGGAACCTTTGAAAGAATTCCCAAGTTTGATTTTGAGGCAGTCCCCCAAAGTTGTATGCCGTATGTCCATACTGGCTGAAGTACACATTTGTAGATAAGCAGCTTGTTCTCTAGATTTAGTTTTGATTTGTATCTTAGCAGTGGATATAGCAGTCTTAACAGTAGGCCAAGCTGTTTTCTTTTGGTAAAGATGTGTTTCCTCCAAGTCAATCATTTGTCAATATGCATACCCAGATATTTTGTATCATCAGTTTGTGGTATTTGGGTGCCATTCAATGTTACACTCCCCGCCGAAGCGTAAATGTTACGTGTGCAGATTTGGTCCTTTGTTCAACAAGTCTTAGGTCTTCTTGTAAGAGTTCAGACGCTTTTGATGGGTCCTCGTGACATATTATTACAGTGTCATCTGCATAGGTCGTCATTGTTGTGGTCGTCCTGCTCGATACTGATAGGTCTGCCGTAAATAACAGGTACAAGATAGGACCAAGCACACTTCCTTATGGTACCCCTGGCAATATCGGGTTCAAGTCACTTACTTCACTTCCCTGCTTTACTAGGAAATGCCTGTCTGCCAGTATGATTTTATTAGGGTGTAATAACTGGTCGGTAATTGAGTCTTTACCTTAAACAGGAGGCCCTCATGCCATACTCTGTCAAATGCCTTAGTTACGTCCAGGATTACAGCTGAGCAGTACTGCTTAGCTTCAAGAGTGTTGTGTATTTATTCAACCAGTCTGTGTACTTGCTCCACTGTGGAGTGCTTTGCGCGGAACCCAACTTGATGTTCTGGTATTATTTTTCTTTCCTCAAGAATGGGTAGCAGCCTTTGTAAAAACAGTTTCTCAACCGGGACATGTAGCGACACGCGCGGGGAGGCCCATGCCCAGCAGTGGACGTACTTCGGCTCAAATGAATGAATATGGCCTATCATGTGGCATGCTGGAAGATTTTTTAGAAATAATCATCACCTTTGTACCTATTATTTTGTTCCTGTCTTCTTCTCTGTATTTAGTGTGTACATAAAGTGTAATATAAATATAAATAAATTACTAACTCTTTTTAATTTTTGCAGCCGAATCAGACGACGAACTAGACTATCTAGCGGACATGACAGCTACCAAACAGAAGCGAGGCACAAAGAAACAAGAAGATGATGATGATGGTCAGTTAGGCAGCGATGATGATGATGATGATGAAGCTGGTGAAGACGGCGGTGATGTGGGTGGTGATGATGGGGGTAAGACTCACTTATTTTACTTAGGGGGCGTCCATAAATTACGTGAGGTGTTTCTTTAAATTTTCTGTCCCTCCCTCCCTCCCTGGTGAGATGTCGTGAGATTTTATTCAACCCCCTCCCCCATCCCCCAATCTCACGTGAGATTTTTCAAAATGTGAGTTCTTCGTCTTATAGACGTATCTTTTGACGTATGCGTTATAAAAATCTTGGTAGCTCGTTTTAAATGAGTAAATATGGTGGTTTGACTGTCAGTAGATGTATATCGTCGAAGTATGAATGAAATTATTTTCTTTCGGACGAATTAGTGAGTGATCTTAATCGTATTACGATATACGCTTAAGATTAAATCTTAAGCATGTACAACCTAATGGACCAAAATAGTATATTTTTTTGTTTCAATCAGAAAAAAAATTGCGTGATATTTGCCGAGACCCCCCCTCTCTCCAACGTAAGATTACATGAGATTTGACTCGACCCCCTCCCCCCTTTAAACGTCTCACGTAATTTATGGACGCCCCCTTATACAGTACCGTCACTCGGTCTATATCGTCAACCTAAACATTAAACATTGGTTAATGTTTAGGTTAAGCCGTGCTTGCCCTTGCTGTGGATGGGTGACCACCCTCAATATTGAGTTTCCTCCGTGCCTCGGAACGGGGCACTCGGGCAGGGGTTCGAAACAGCAAGGCCCAGCATCGGCCACGTGTGACAAGGATGGCTTCGTGAAGTTGGAGAGGAATAAGCCTCCTAGTCGGAACCTGTGCGGGATACGCGCTGGAAGGACCCAATATACTGCGTCCGGCGATACCAACGACGCGACGCAGCTCTATGTGTCCCGGCTACATCACACCACGAAGGTTGAGGAGATCGTGGAGTATGTCCCAGCGAAGATCATCTGGACCGTGAGTGTCGAGATGTTGGAGTCGCGGCACAACACGAATTTGAAATCGTTCGTAGTGCGAGTTCCGACTCATCATATTGAGACCTTCCTCTAGGAAGAGTTTTGGCCGAAAGGTGTCGTGTATCGGCGATTCCGCGGAAGGCTACACGTCACCACGCAGCGCAACATGAAGCCGTCTTTCATGTCGGCGTGTGCAATAGTCTAATTTAAGTTTTCGTGTTTTAAATAAATATGTATGTTAAGTTAAGTTAATAAATATGTCTGGAAGGTATACAGGGTGGAATTTTACAATGCCACTTGGAGGGAAAGTACTCTGAATATCGGAGATAGCAAATTTTACTCAAAGGAGGACTTTTATTTTTAAAAAGAAACAGATATGCATTCACAGTTTTTTGAAAATTATTTTGCTACACTCGGGCAGCGGACCCGGGATGGATCGACTAAAGTTCGACAAAATAACATTCTGTACCTTTTTGACATCAATCGATAGGGTCAATCATATGGATTTTAATCTCTATAACGAACATGATAAATTAAATAAAAGGAAAACCTAACATGAGACTTAAAAATAACTGACTGTTGAGTCAAGACACCGTTTTGTTTCAAATAATTTGTTTAACATTGTATTATTTCATTCTTTGATTACAGATAGTGACGGGGAACTCAATATATCTGGTGATGACGATGAACCAGCGCTGTCTGGAGAGGAAGATGGTAAGATACAATATCACATTACTCAAAATACTCAGTATACCACTTTTAAAACAAAAAAGGACCATAGCTCAAGAAATTTTCAACCAGCAACAATAAGTTCTAAAGTGCTCTGTCTACCCTTCAGGAAATACTAATACTCCTCGTCCCTAAGACATTATATTAAACTTTATATTTGATTTCAGAGCTGCTACTTGAAGACAGTGATGACGAGGATGACAAAATTGATGTCCCTGGTGCAGCAAAGTCAAAGAAAGGAAAAGGCAAATTTAAACTAAAAGGTAAAGTACACACTGTAACAAACTCCTGCAATAATTGTTAGTTTAACCCACATAAACTCTTTATACACTTCGTGCAAAGGCTCTCTTCGTGAACAAATGGACAAAATCCTACAATGTCACAATAGTTTGTAAGCTCCATCTCACCTCGAAACAAACTAAAACCTTTATGTCCAACAGGTACAGACGACCTAGGCTCCCTATTCGCCTCTGCAGAAGAATTCTCAACTCTCTTAGAAGATACAGCAACCAATAAACAACAAGGTTCAAGTCAAGCAGTAGCCAACACAGATAATGCTAGCACCAAACAACTAGCCTGGGAAGACAACAGAGACAGGTGGATCAAAGGCTACAACAGGAAAATACTAGGAAATAAAGGAAATAACAAAAAGTTCAAGAACAAAAAGGGAAACTTCAATAAATCAGACAAAAAAGGCTTCAAATCTGACAAGAAAGGATTTAACAAAATGGCCGACAAGGGCGGGAAAAGAAAAGGCGGTAAAGCCGATGGCGCTGGTGGAAAGAAGAAAAAGATGAAGTGATTTACAGCTTATATAATAAAATCTTCTTTCTAAATTGTTTGTTTTATTGCGTTTTTGTTTAAACTACAGAAAATCAATTGCTATGAAGTCGTCATTAGCAATACATTGCTAAAAAATAACGTAAGGGGGCGTCCATAAATTACGTGAGGTGTTTCTTTAAATTTTCTGTCCCTCCCTCCCCCCCTGGTGAGATGTCGTGAGATTTTATTCAACCCCCTCCCCCATCCCCCAATCTCACGTGAGATTTTTCAAAATGTGAGTTCTTCGTCTTATAGACGTATCTTTTGACGTATGCGTTATAAAAATCTTGGTAGCTCGTTTTAAATTAGTAAATATGGTGGTTTGACAGTCAGTAGATGTATACCGTGGCAGTATGAATGAAATTATTTTCTTTCGAACGAATTAGTGAATGATCTTAATCGTATTACGATATACGCTTAAGATTAAATCTAACGGACCAAAACAGTATATTTTTTTTTTGTTTCAATCAGAAAAAAAATTGCGTGATATTTGCCGAGCCCCCCCTCTCTCCAACGTAAGATTACATGAGATTTGACTCGACCCCCTCCCCCCCTTAAACATCTCACGTAATTTATGGACGCCCCCTAATAGGTGGGCTGGACACCCGCAAACGATACTAGAATTTTACTATAGGGCAAGGATATAGCAACAAATCTTGCGTATCACAAACTCAGGAACAGCGAGTGTTTGATGCACTCCCACAAAATTATTTCTTATAACAATATTTATTATACAAAAAGAGCAAAGAAGTTTAAATACCGAATCCAATACCTATCATTACCTAATATATCTATCTTATTTCTTGACAAAACCTTAAAATATTTTTCACTTCTTTGGAGTGATTGAATATAGAATTCAAAATTTTATTAATAATTTTGAATGCATCTTAATATTTTTGTGGTTTTTTATCTGTCACCTATAATGTCAAGCTCCCTATTTGAAATCATAATTTTATTATGTAGTAATAATAGTGATGGTATCGCATTTATTAATAATCGATATTCATACTTACTTACTTAATTGTTATTTATTTAAAAAAAGAGCAATGGGTTTTTTTATTATTTTTATAATAGGAATTTAATTTAATATTTTATACTTTAACTTGTACAATTCAAAACCATGAAGTACCGAAATATATTTTTTGGGAATGGGCATGAGAATAACAAAAACTCTACTCAAATATGTTTTGCCATGTCTTTACATAAATAGAGGTCACTAGGTCAAACCCTCATCAAAGTACCTACCTATCAAAACAATAGAACTCATAGAAGCTTTCAATGTTTTGACATAACACAAAAATGTTGCATGGCCTTATAATCTAAAATGACCTCCCATTTCAGCCTAATTAGTATAAATGACGCTTATACGCTTCTTAGAGTCGAGGAGTGCATCTAATCTTCCTACGACAAAGTCGGAAGCAGAACCATATAAAAACTACTTTTTGTTTCATGTTTGCTTGCAATACTTTGACAGATACAGTGTTTACAATGCGCACCGCGTTCCTATTCAACAGATAACAAAAATATCGCTTCTCAGATTCTTAAAAAAAATCTACAGTTTACAGCATTTTAAATTAAATAGTTTTATTATTTGGTTCTATAAACAGAATAATATGTCAAATTTCATATAACTAATGCTTAAAATTGATGCCTGCGCAATGAATAGAACAGATTCAAGGCAGTCACGGAACTCTTGTTTGTTGACATTACTACATCATGTAGTTGTGTTGTGGAACGCGCCATCAGCCGTATCTTGCATTTATAGCGCGAAGTAAACAACTCCTTCCTTGTGCTAATACATGACATAAACTGTGAAAGATATATTGTGAACTAATGGACATTCCTGAACATTATTTACAACCGACGCTGTGATTGTTAAGGAACAAAAAGGCGGGCAAAAATCAGTGTGAGAGTGGCGATTAGCGATCTATTTATAGCCGGACCTATGGCGCGATAAAGCTGTTTTGCATGCTCCAAACGTGTATCAGTGTCATATTAACATTCCAATTATAGTTTACGTCCTAAAAGTACGATTTTCATTTCTTATTAGACATTATTCGTCAAACCTATTGAGGAAAACGTAGCCGCGAAACTCGTTTGACAGCTCATGCAAACACACAAATGAAAGGGAACGGCTCTGCGCATGTGTGCGTGTCAGTGATGTGAAATTCTTATGTATGCGCTTATCGATTGGCAAGATTATTTCAAGGACACCAGTGAAGACGAATGTTTAATTTATTGTTGTAACCTGATAGTAATATAACAAAAGCAGGTCTTTCAGAAACACTTTGAACATGGAGTCACCGATGCTAGACAATAAAAATGTCGAGGTCACAATACGCACGTCGACAAGTTCAAGTTCAAATCAATTTATCTCAGACAACTTGGAGCTTCCTGATGATACATTCCGTATGAGTTTAGATAATTTTTCCATGATTGGAGAAAATGTGACTATAGGCAGGGGGGTGTCTATAGACAGCAATGTAGTTGGTAATAATGCCTATACGCCTACGATTGAATTACGTTCACCGTTGCCAACACCTGATTTGCAAACCCCGGATATTGATACACCTAATATACAAACTCCGGGTATTGAAACGCCCGATTTACAAACCCCGGATGTGGATTCTCCTGATATTCAGACTCCTGACATTGAATCAACTGATGACCAAACCCCAGATATTCAAATACCTGATTTACAAACTCCAGACATTGATACGCCTGATATCCAAACCCCGGATGAGTACACGCTTGATCTACAAACCCCTGACATTGATACACCTGGTATCCTAAGCCCGGATGTGGACACTCCTGATCTACAAACACCGGATATTGACACGCCTGATGTCCAAACCCTTGACATTACTACACCTGGTATCCAAACACCGGATGTGGACACCCCTGATCTAGCAACTCCGGGAATTGAAAGGCCTGATGTCCAAACTCCTTACATTGATACACCTGGTGTCCAAACCCCAGACGTGGATACATCGGATGTCCAAACTCCTGACATAGCAACTCCTGAAGTCCAATACTCTGACATTGAATTAACTGATGCACAGACTCCTGATATAGAAACTCCTGAAGTTCCAACCTCGCCGGCAGAGAACAAAACATCTCCTCCGATAAAGGAAACACCAAAACCATTTGAGACCAAAACTGAGATACGCAGACCACAAACATTGCTTAAGTTATCGCTATCAAAGAAAAGCGACAATGATTTGTTTGTAAAACCGTCTCCAGTCGCCGAGCTAATGTCGCCAGCTAGAATGCTACAGTTTGAAGTCGAGGCAAGCAGTGCTACGCCGACTATGAAAAGAGCAGCCATAGACTTTGATTTCTTCAGTAAACACAATTTCGAAGAATATTTCGCCGAATTGAAGCCCAAAGAAGATAAGGAGTTGAAAGGTCCGGAAGATACAAGCACATACAAGGAAACACCGGTTATAGTGAAGGCCGACACTGTCCGGCATGAAATAGGTTACGGTAAGTAGCTCCGCCAAGGTATTATTGACTATTTTATGATATCACATTTTTCTTTTCTTCAAGGTTTAGGACTCGCAGCTGTGGGTTCCGATGGAATTTCAAAGTGAGGTCTTCAGTCTGCTTATTATATATTAAATAGGTACTTGATAATCGTGTTTCTTCATGTGCATATTTACGATATTCAGCTAAATGTAAGGTCGTTCTAACACGGATTTGCCAACCGCAACAATAAAGTTATTAAAGATCAATTAAATTGTGATTAAGATGATTGAAAGATATGCATTTACATACAAGGAAACTGTTAAGAGTTGAGTATAGCTCCCAAAAAGGCATCCTTGTAGTCTTGAGTTATTGTAATAGTAAAAGCAAAATCACATGACACACGACATTATTTCCGATGGTAAGTAGTCAAACCAAAAAATTGCCAACTCTGCGGTTTACAAATACAAGAAACCAAGGTAGGTAAGTGGTTTTAAGTTAAAATGCCCAAATATTAATGTTTCAATACTACATTTTAAATAACATCACCAATACAGTAATTTCAATTAAGAGCTTTCGCTCAATAGAGACAAGACAGTCTTTAGACAGACTATTTTTCCACTAGTGCGAGCAAGATAGACTATTTATTCCCTTTAGTAATTGTCTGTTATTGTCTGTAGTCTGCGAAAGTCCTAAGATTTCACTGCAGTCCTCAAAAAGGCTTTATTCTAGGCACATTTTGAACTACACGATTTTACACAAGATTGTTCAAATTCAAGGAATATGTTAGTTAATGTCTATTTACAAGCACGCGATTTTCACAAGTATCAAATTACTTAGATAACTGAACTAACTGCGTTTAAGCAATGACATTCATTCATTTTAAAACTATTGCACCGTAAGCATACCAAACTGAAATGGCGCAGCGCTCCTAAGTCCACTTTCTACATCCAGGTCGCGGAATCGATGGCCGCATTGGGACAGCAATCTCAACAAGCTACAAGTTTTATTCTGCTGGAGTTTGCGCATCACATTTTGAGGAAGAACTACTAATTTACTCGCCACATTTGGTTAGGTTGGCAGCTCTAATATACTTGGAAAAGATATATAAGGATGATGATGATCGTAAAACAAGGAATCCAATCGGTAATTGTGAAGCTGTAACTTTATTTATTGTTACTATCGTGACCCTTAGCTCTTCACACCATGGGGGCGTGATAACTGCCTTGTTTACACCCAACAGCATTCAATAATTGTGATTACAACTCCGCCTGCAGATGTTTATATCAGCAATTTCCAATGTGATAAAAAAAGAGTTCTTGTTATCTTTAATGATATGAAACACTGACTAAAGAGTGGAGATGATAAGATTTTTGTTAATCCCCCGTTTAGATAGAAAAGGGAGTCTGAAAAAACACTAATTAAGACAGGAGGTGAGGTTTGGAACTCTACTAGACCATTTGTGATATTTCCGTGAAATTTTGCTAATTTTAACAGTATTTTAGTTATCAATAAAATTTAGCATCGCTTACATTATTTTCCACGATAATAAAATAACTATTATTTCATTTACGAACCACATAGCATGCAATTCAGTAAATCCAATCAAGGAAACGAGACTGACAACATATTACACCGGTATCCGTCCGTATCGTGTTGTGTAGCAATAAACTAATTAAATTATACTTGATTTGCAGCAAAAATCTTCCTCTGCCTATGATTGGCAATTAATTACTTTGTATAGACAAACACTTAGTTTGTATCTAAGTTGTAAAGATAAAGATCGTTGTCAACAATCTTCCGGAAAGAAACACGTGACTTTGGACGGTTACACTGATACGGTATTAACAGAAAACATAGTTAATTGTTATCAAAATTAGATTATTACGAAATTAGATTTAGAACTGAGATAAGTTTACTGGTCATGGTCAAGCGAATCGAGCGGTAAGAACTCGGGAAGTGGTTAACTGTCTAAAAAAGAGGAAAAAGTTAATCGTGTAAACCATAAATGGACGAGATCTATGAATCAAAATGATAGGATGTGGAATTGAATGAATTAATTCAACATCCCCTAGTTAAAGAGAGTAGATGAAGAGGAAGAGAGCTACACTCAGCAGTGGGTGGCTAAAGGTTGAAGAGAGAGAAAGTCTTTCACAAGTACAACTGACGTCGAATATATTCATATACCACTATGTCCAGTTAATCAATTAACAACTCGAATGACAGGTAGACTTTGTAGTTCGACTAATGTCTATCTACGTCAATAATCCATCATAATCTGAGTATTTGGGGGCACCTTCCGCTTTGATTACACTAAAATGTTAACTGCTGTGAGCCAGACTTAATTATACTCTGGTTTCGATGAATGCGATCTAAAATCTGAGAGCTTTTACTTACAACTGAGATCAAAGTACAGAGGCTTATAGCAAGTACGTCTAAGATTTTATATTCAGAAGGGATCGCTTGTTGCTAACCAGAATTTAGCATTCATAAGTTCATGACCACAAATAACGAAAAGGGTAGCAATGAATGTTTTTTTGGATACCATATGTTTTACTGAAGGGCTGGGAGTTTGCGCAATGCGGTAAAAACATATCCCATACTTCATGTTTAAGTTTATCAGGAGCGCCTAGACAAAATTATGATTTAGGTATGTAGGTTCACAATTCGATACTGAAACTATTCTAGATTATTATTTGCTTTTAGGGACACGACTTTGACACTTTTAAGTGCAATCTCAGGGTAAAGTAACGCGGAGTATACTTCAACAACGGAGTCAAGAACCCTAGACTATATCTGTTCCGTACGATTAACAGAGTAATTATTATCTTCATAAAGATAACGGTTCGTATCGCAAACGTTTTCACAACATGAAGACACACACTACAGACATGAAGTACATTAGTACGTGATTTTTTAATGTTTCTGATGTTAAAATGAAGGTCGCGACACTTCCGCGTCTAAAGCACAGACATCTTCCGTATTATTTTGATTAAATTGTTACTTCATAAATTATTTTATAGCCGTAAAATCGTAAAAGATTGCCCATCCCTAGAATTTATTAGGTTGTTAAATTCGTGGCGCTTAGATAGTTTGACAAACCTGCTTGGTAACGGTAAAATCATAAAATATGGCCCGACTTTTTGATCTTGAACTTCATGCTTTACAATACTGTCGTATCACGGTTGGGTAGCGGATTGCTTATTAGCGTTGAACCTATTGCTCGTCTATCATAAAACAAAATGCTCTTGTAGGTATTATGCAAAGATGGTGCTATGCAGCACGATCTACTTTTGGCTACCTATTAGACAAACAGGCTAGCCTAGCATGGATTGAAATAACTGAAATAAAGAAGACAGGGCGTCATCTTTCGCAGAAAGCCAGACAAGACTTTTTACAATGCCCCGGGGTTCTTTAGAAAAAAACCATAGATTTACACATCTCTATGCAAAAATCACATCTGAACTGTAGATTGGCCGGGATATAACAACAAGAGATGCCTGCGACCGATATCAAGCTGTTGATCACCAAAGCCAAAACAGGGTGAGGAAAACATAGGTACGCCATTTTAGATTAATGGCATTCTTATTGCAGATGCTTTAGTAACCTACTGGTTTCTATATCGAGAAATAATTACATAAACCAAGTTAAGGAAACAACATCAAACATTACATACGTGCAGTTCTTTGAATAATATTCAGAATTAGAATCAGAACTTTATTTGCGTTGAATATAGATTATTGGTTTACTGTTATTGTCACTTATTTATGTGTAAAAAAGTAGTGTTCAGAGACTCATCTTTATATGCTGTAAGCCGGCCCCATGATTTTTGAAAAAAAAAAGCTATGCTGATGATCTAGAAAACGATAGACAAAGCATTTTTCAGTTTGAAAAAGTTATTATACCTACAAGATCCGACCGGCATGCGATAAAACCGCGGAAACTGAAATCAAGGTTTTTTTACCTCGAGTAAATCAAATCAAGATCAATTTGTGTACATAAGCTGTAAATACTTTTACTTTGAGAAATAAATGTTGTTACACGATTTTTGACATTGGTAATAATTTATGTGCTGGGAATTTAATTCGTTTGCTTTATTAAACATAGGTAATTATATTATGTAGTACCTTAGTATAAATAAAGACATTTTGTATTGGTTGCTCAGACCAAGTAAAAAACCTGGTTGGTTCAAATTTTCCAAGTAGGTATTCATCAGTGTTGTACCTAGTTTAAATTGGATGTGGTTCACGGCATTGGACGATAATAGGCAGATTTGATCAATTGATCCTATCGATATCATAGCACTTGCTATTGAGTGTCCAGTAAGTACCTACCTAGGCTTTCCAGTAACTAACTAAGTATTAAAAAAAACATCTAATACCTACCTATCTACTTCACCTTATCTCGTTGCTATCGTATCATTACAACAAATCTTACTAGTTCAAGTAGGTACCTACAAAGGCGTTGAAATTATTTATAAAGGGGTGAAAAAAACAAGACCCTTTCTCGTGGTCGAGTAATTTAGAAGATTTCACCGCGAAGGGTAGGTAGGTATCTGGTATAGTAAACGAGACAATAAAAATTACACGTTGTAAGTTAATAAATCAGTCTTACCAGACTACTCCTTTATTCTGATCAATTATTGTTTAATATACCTATACATATTAGTTGTGTTAATAAAATTAAATTGCCTAAGTATTAAGTAAGCCAGGACCGAACAAGTTCTAAGAAAGAGAAACCACCATTTTGCTAATTAAAAAGGTAAGCACTGAAAAAGATAATTTTTCAATTTCTTTTGTCAGAAATAGTAAATTGCGAAAATGATTGTAAATAAGTAAAATAAATAATTTCTCAATCCATTATGTTTCAATCCATGTTTATAACTCAACCACTTCACGGCCACTCTGCAGCGAACCAAGAAAGAGACGGGAATATCGCGTATCTCCCTCAAATATTTGTCATCTCGCTCTACATAATAGATAAGCAATAACTGTGTCTCTCTTTGTTTACGTCCATGAAACGCGGACTCGTGTAGTAAACGCTTGATTTATAGATCATCAGCGGCAATTAAATCCTATTTCGCTGTATTAAAGAATACTTTGAATTTTATTAATAAATTTGCAAATCATTCCTTTAATGCCAAAATGACTCCAACTGTCATAGGGAAACGATAAAAAAATATCGATTAAACGATTTGTCTGCACGTTTTCCATGCACTATGTGGCCTCGTAAATCGTAAATAGTGGGGGGACCGCACCGCTCGCACACGGGCACACCGTCGCACGGTTTCTATTTTGCGTTTCTCGAATTCAGTTACTCAAGCGCGCAGAATGAGTTCGTATCTCATTCGCGCGTGCATTTTATAATTTATTTATTTAGTGTACATACAAGTTTTGTAAAGGGAGACGGTTTATACATAGTGCTAGTGAATAGAAACAAATCAACGAACTGTTGTCTGTGAACTGTGCTGACAGTGTAGTGAAAATTTTATACGAGTGAAAAGTACCTGGATTGTTTTGGATTTGTAACCCCGTGTAACAGGACGATGAAGAGGCTGTGATATTGATGCAATGAGACAAAATAAGTTATAATAAAAAAGATAATACACAAAACTAAATTATTTGACGTTTCGGTACAGTGAAGAGTGAAGTTAGTTTCAAGGGAAATTCCTATCGACCAATCACATTGACATATCTTTGTGCGGAGCAAGCTTACCGTGGGCTGGTTTCGAATTCGGTCGGGTTATAGCATATTGCAGCGCCATCTGCGACAGAGCTCCGCGTGAAGTTACCGCGGGTGGAACTACTCGCGAAATGCTTTACGTGTCGTTTGTACTTTCGCTGAAAGTTGAAGGAATAGTTGCAATATAATTTATTACCGTTTTCATAACCGTTTGCGGTCGGGCAAGCCCTCGAGACTGGCTAGTTCACGCGTCACAACGCGGCGTTACGTGGAAAAACTTGGTGAGGTTCTGAAGTGGTGGAGTCTACATGGTTTTGGTCAACGGCTGAGCCATGGCCACCGCCACCGCCGAGATGAGCCTGCCTGACAAGAAGCCTGAACACGAGTCGGGTTACTACGAGGGCAGCGACCAGGAGGGCAGCATGGAGTGCGGGTGCCCATCGCCGGTCAGTTCGCGGAACTCTTCGCACTCGACCAAGCTGAAACGGCGCCACAGCGTGCACAAACACAAGAAGGTGCCTCCCAAGAAGGCGAGGACTGAGCCTCCAGTCAACGGCTGCAGTGTGACTACCAATGGACATGTGGACAAGAGTGTGGAAATAGTGGAGTGCTCAAGTAGTGTGTCGTCAGTGAAGGACTGTAAGAAGCTGGAAGAGCTAATCCCGGTGCCTGGGCCCAGCTCCAAGAGGAGCAGTTCCGTGGAGCTCATCGGGGGCACGGTGCCTGCACCGGCTCGGGACTCTGTTGACTGGAACTTGGTTGACGCTAGTAAAATTAGGAAAAGGTGCAAAGGTAAGCTTGCTTCAATTATGAATTACTATAATCTTAAACTATGGAGTGTTTATCTCCAGGACTAGACGTCAGAACTATCCTGGGACAGCTGTAGTCTTCATAATAACTGGACAAACAATTTCTGAATTTTGTTACCTATTCTAACCATTTACTGAAGTAATTATGTTCATTATAAATGATTCTTTTAAGAACCACTTATATTGAATTACAATTGTTTTTTTTAAATAATATATTAATTTTGGATCCTGGTCACATTTTGAATAGAGACTGCATTATTTTCTCTGTGCTATATCTATTATGAAACAAATTGTTTGCTTTCAAGCAGTTTGCCATGACTCATCTATTGATATTGACTATTATCATTGGCGAAAAGAAAAACAGTACATTTCATTAATACATGAAAATGTTCTAGAACTTTATAGCTACTTGTCATCATCAGCATTTTATCTTAAAGAAGTCCTTAGCTGGACATAAGTCTTCATCTAGGACATGAGAATTCAATACTGTCCTACTGATGGGCAAAGACCTTCCTGAATTCCTTCCACAAAATTCCTTCTGCAAAATTAAGTAAATTTTTAGTCATAGGCCTCCCTCAATGATGGCTAGAATTGGCATATTTTTATATTCGTTTATTAATACTCTCCCAAGGATCACAGAATAGTTTACAGTTCCACTGCTGGGCAAAAGGCCTTCCCCAATTTCTTCCAATGTAGCATAAACATTTAAGCAGAAAAAAATTACCACAGCTGGTCATAACCCTCCCTCAAGGATGACCAGAATGGACTTTTTAGATAAACTGAATAAAATGACTCATACAAAACAGCAAAACACTTTTTATCACAATTTTTTGTTTTTTATTTATTTAGTTACCTAGATCTGTTCAACCTACATGATCAAAAGAAAAGTGGAAAACAAAATGTAATAAATAAAACAGAAAAATGTAATAATTTCATTGTCTAGTAAATAATGACCACAAATAAAAAAATAAAATAATGTACACTCATTATATCCACCTCATTAAAATAGAACTGCTAATTACAGAACATTAAACATAGGCCGTTATGTAATATTAATAAGGTATACATACCAAAGGTTGAAGTGTATGTGGCATGCTTAGAATTGATTTCAATGTCATGTATTCAACTCATGTACCACTGAGAAAAAATAAAAAAACATGTGTAGCCCAGCCATTCTATGTTACTTGAGAATCCTACTATTCTGAATTTGTTAGTAATTAACTGATACGTATGACTTCATTCATGTGGAAACTTAGGTTAAAAAAAAGCTTATCTTCTTCCCCAAGGTATTCTATTTCTTTGCCAAATTTCAATAGCACCCAATCTGCCATTTAGTTGTGAAAAGGTAACAAACAGAGTTACATTTTCACACATATAAAAGATGAGTCCTTCTATGATACTGTTACACATTCCATCCACTATTTCTTCAGGCCACTGCATCGTCTACCTACCTATCCATCTACCACCACCCGTAAGTCACATGCAATATTTTCATCCCTCTTCATTGTGTCCACATTACATTGCAAGAGAAACCACCTGGGGCATTTTCACATCTTTTTTACAATATCTTTAAAAACTAAAAAAAAAGAGAAATATCTAATTTTATTGTTAAAAAGGTGCTAAGTTAGTCTATTGATTGCCAAAGGCTTTGTCATACTTTGTGGCCATTTATTTTCCCACAAAGTAAGTTGTTGCTAAACTAGAAACATTATACAAAATATTAAAGGAATTAATTTACTTTTTGAACTGTGGGCCTAAAATTACTGTGCACAAAAATACAATATCATATTCAGCTAACTTTTAAAGTTAACAGGAATGCATTCCACGTTTATCAACATACCTATTTGAAGCAGGCTATTTTGAGCGCACTGCTCTTAAAATAAAATCTAGACTAGATTCTAATCTGGTCTTTGCAGTGAAAGTTCCTTTAAAACTTAGTGAAAGTTGAACCTATTCTGTTGTTTAGATTTTAACTAAGATTTTGATTTAGTACTTTTACAAGAAACAAGTTCTAATTTAATAATAAAAAAACTACAGCTTTTTTGGTCATACTGAAGGGAAATGAAGAAATCTAGCTGTTTCCAAAGAGTAAGACCCTAAATAAAAATTAAAACATTATTTAAAATCAAGCCTGTAATCCCCTTTGGATTACAGGCTTGATTTTTAGGCAGAGGAGTACCCTTTCATTTTGCCAGTCATCTTGAGTCTCATGCAATAAGAGTATGAGTCTATTCCAAATCTGACTCCCAGCATCACTATTTTCCTGCCCTTAACTTAATTTATTTGACCAGACTTCAGGCAATCAAAGTCAAGTTATTATTTAGATTTTACTATCGGGTTTTTTTTAAAAAGAAAGGTCAAGAAAGGAAGAAATTATATTTGGTACTGTAAGTCTGTATTACCAAATTATAATTATTTTCAATACAATCCTTGATCTGTCAAGCCTGACCGTAGCGGTCAGCAGACACCATTGTTTAACTATTGTATCTACTTCACTAAGAGTTAATGAAATAGTACTTGTATCTGGCTATAAATCTGATGATTTCAAAATCAATAATACAAGAATGAGAACTTCTTTTCGTCATGTTTATGTTTCCTCATATCATTTCTCATAAACAAATGCATACATAACAAAACACAACTATGGGAATAAGTTGATGGCTCTTATCATCAGCAGTCCTTGGCGCAAACCGCGATAATAATAGTTCCTTATCACTACTGGTGTCCCAAGTCCGGTTTGCCATTTAATTTTAGTTTTATTAGGCACTAACTTTTGCTTCTGGCTTGCTTTGTTTGTGTCGATATCATTCACGGTTTTTTTTTTTGTTTTGTTAATTATTATTATTTTGCAATCAGTTGAACAACTATGAGCAGATGTTTTGTATGAGGAGCTGACAAAATATCGATGGAAACTACATAATAATAATGACAATCTGGTATAATGTAACCTCAGATTATTGAAAGAATTTTTGGAATTGAATCAGAAGTTCCAAAGATAAAAATTTAACTTTATTATAAAAAAAAAAATAGATTGATTCTAATGGGCTTGTATTCCTGCCCAAGAGCAGATGTGACAAGTCCCATGTTACTTGGGGTCAGCAATATTCCTCAGCTGTCCATTGGTCACTATAATTTATTCCTTTTTTTTTCACACCAATCCTCACACAATGCATCCATCATTTGCTTGGTCTTCCTCTCCATGCATCAGCATTTAGATTCATCACACTTTTAGTCACATTTTAATGTTAAAATATTTTTAGGATATGTATGGCAACACCAATAAAAGAACGATTCATATCCTAAAAATATTTAAACAGTAAAATGTAAACATTATCGTCTTTGTTTCTTGAATAGTATTAAAAATTCTATAGGGGAACACATTAACTTAACTATTACTTTCTTGAGTATGTGAACTGGTTATAAAAAACTGGGTCAACCTTATCTTCAATGGACCATATTGAATAACCTAATGTTCCTTTTGTTGACTCTTTTTTACCAGATATGTTCTTAAATATTCTGACTGAACAAAAACTCTCTTTTAATCCTTTTATTCTCTTTTTAGGGTTGTACCCAAAGGGTAAAAACGAGACCCCATTACTAAGACTCCACTGTCTGTCTGTCTGTCTGTCTGTCACCAGGTTGTATCATATGAATTGTTAAAGCTAGACAGTTGAAAATTTCACAGAATGTGTAGTTAGTTCTGTTGCAATTACAACAACAAATAAAAAGTATATACGATAGTACGGAACTTGGCCGTTTTTTTTATTGTAATCATCGTAACATACTGACAGGTATTCCAGGAGTATCATTAACAAACAGATCACACACACAAACATACTGATTCATATATGCATACCTAATATTGTATGTAATAAATAAAATAGAAATATCTTGTCTATCGCATATCAATCATAGTTAAATATCCAGTTATAGGTAAAAGTACCAATCAGCCTGGTTTCCATACTTTTTCTCACACAATTCTATTATTTAACGATAATTTGTTCTAGAACTGGTAAGTCTGCAACATAAGGGACTTCCCAACTTAATTACATAATGTTTTCTTTGTTGTCGCAATTCTACGAAATATTCTTTTATACCTAATTATATTTTTCACAATTTGTTTTGTATGCAGGGGGTTATCTTCGTAACTACTGATCCGATTCAAAGATTCTTTTACTAATGGGAAGCGATTTTAAATTATTCTCGAGTGTCATTATGGTATAGGTATTATTATACATTATTATGTTATATTATAAGTACATTATATTTCCGACTGTATTGGGACTAAACCGCAGGCAAAAAGCTTGTCACTGATAAAAGTTCGTTTCAGAATGAATAAAAGTAAATTCAAGTGACCACAAACAAAACCACAGAACATACGTTGTTTATTCCACATTCAATCAACATATTTCGGCGACATTTTTGTGAAAAGAAATATTATGTTGAATTGTTGGGTAATTATGGTTTTAAAAACGCACGGATCACCTTGAAACGCCATCGAAAAATGTCAGCGGTTAGGTAATGAGCGACCTTTGAGAAAATATGAATTTAGTAAATATTGGGTCGACGCACCATTGACTTTGTCGAACACTCGTTAGTCTGTAGAATGTTGATATAGCTGCCTATGTGCCTATAGTAACTAGCTTTGAAACAGGTGGCTGGAGCGAGCCGAGAAACGTCTGATAATTTGATCTCGAGTAATTGGATAAGTAGGTATCGAATGATTTCAAAACGATTATTTTGATACTCGTTGATCTATCAAGTGTGCTAATGTTTTGTAAGTCGCTGCATTTGCAAGTCTGATTTATCTCCAATTTGACCTAAAACGCTTATGATAAACAAAAAATACAGTCCTTTTAAAGTAGCTTGTACTACATTGACCCCAAAGGTTTATTTACCAACCAAAAATATCTTATGATTGCCATGATTAATGTCGATAAACCCGGACGGAAAACGCCGCAAAAAGCCAGCTAAATGAAACATGTATCTTGTAATTTTCAATGCTAGTATTTTGCACCGCCAATGTCACAGATTAAATAATTACTTACAGCTGCGTGTCAACGAACCTGTGACTTTGTTGAGCGAAAACATTGTCTATATAGTTTGTTTATCGCCAATTCTTATGTAAATCGTTATCATTATATACTTTAAACAGAAACGATAAGAGATGTTGTTATTGCGATTGTATTTTTGTTCTACGGGAGAATATTTTCATGAAACTTAATTACTCCATCATTTGGAGTTATTTCACTCTAAAGAAATTGCATAATGACCTGCTGCATAATCGTGTGTGGGCACACACGATTATGGTTTAAGCGCAAATTAATATAAATGCCAATAACCATCAAGGCACTAGTAAGTGGCACCAAAACTTTAGAATTATTACACCAAATATCATTCATCATCTCTCATATATATTTTTGTATAGTGAATTAACGCTTGATAAGGACACTAGTAGAGTCCTTGGAAGTGACTAAGGACTACTGTATAGGATTATATATATACCCAAAAATAATTTTATTACCTTTCACTACGAACCATGTGCCTAATAAGATTTTCCCATCGTCTAAGAACTTTCATCCCCAATTAAACCCATGTAGGGAATGCATTCAAAAAACCCTTCCTTTGTCTTCAGTTTTCTTCTTCTTCTAGAATATTCTAGACTGACTTTGAGTGAGAGAATGATTTGTGTTGAGTAAAATTACCTACATCGAAAATGCCTTAGAACTCAGATAAAAGAACTTAGAACTTATTATTAGCGAATATCTAGAAGTTCTTGACGTAATGCCTCTCACACTTCACGGGTTTCGACACCCATAAAAACGATGTAAAGTACTTCATCCAAATAGAAAACATTATTACAATAAGTGAGAATATTCTCCAGCAAAAGTGGAACGGATTTATAAGACATGATGGATTCAAAGCAGATCCGAGGTAAAAGTGAAAATTTCTGTGATGCGTAGGTATGTCGTTTTAATGTACTCGTACATAACGGAACACAATACCGGTACTGTTAGTTTTGGTACTTTTGGTAAGGTTTTTATTTTTTTTTATGTATTTCCGTTGTATGGCTGAGTATGGCTGTTGATTGGAAAACGCGTGGAGACTAGGCTAATTCCTATTTTGTAAACATTTTTACTGTCATGGTTTAATTCGTCCTCAAACTGGCGGATCATTTTTTAACTAGCTTTAGCCTTTAGCCCGCGACTTCAAAGCGTGTCCTGCCTAACAGAGGTGTGCCAACAAATCCTAGGCGTGATATACTCACTTTCACACTAATTATAACCTTAGTTTCGATTGTAAAGGATTATCAGTTCTTGATCAAGAAAAAATTGACTAAATCAGAAACACCCGAGAAAAGTGAAGGGATTTCGTCTTACAGGTCTTACTTTCAAAACTGCCAAACTTGCAACGATCTTTATCAGTTCGAAGCAGTCTACCGAAATCTTTCTTTATCACGAGTGAAGAAGTAACTCTATCACGTAATTTGATCATCGTCAACAATCATCATTCTTCTCTTCTCCCAAACTAATGTTTTCGGACCGGCTTCCAGACCCTACTACTATCTACACTAATATTATAAAGAGGAAAACTTTGTTTGTTTGTTTGTTTGGTTGTAATGAATAGGCTTAAATACTACTGGACCGTTTTTAAAAATTCTTCCACCATTCGAAAGCTACATTATCCACGAGTAACATAGGATATATTTTATCCCCGTACTCTCACGGGAACGGGAATTACGCGTGTGAAACCGCGTGACGTCCGCTAGTATCAAATAAAGAAATGTTTATTTTTATTCTTTTTTATCGTGTGGTTAGTGGCCTATCCTTGCGCCTGAGTATTTATGCTGCCCATGGGCCTCTTCGACTTAAAATACCGTCGAGAAATATCTCTCAGGCATGCTGATTTCCTCACGATGTTTTCCTTCACCGAAGCAAGTGATAATTATACAATACGCATATGAATACGAAACATCAGAGGTGCGCGTCTTGGGTTAGAACTCTTTAACTGTATGAAAATAGCCAGCAAAATCTGCGCTTGACGTATCTCTTTTGACCTATTTAAATGCACCCTAAACGCCAGACAGACTAAAGATTCCAAAAAATATAATAATGGGACAATACCGCTGAATACTCTTGACGTTATCTCTAAGGGGAATTCAACACGCATACTAATAAATGTTAATTTTGTTACAGTTAATCTCAACGGCCCCGCTAAAGTGGACATATCACATTTTGACCTGCTCAAAGTACTTGGCACTGGTGGTAAGTACTGTTATAATAAGTTTTTATATTAATTAGGTTTAAGAATAGCAGTTACTGTAGAGTTGCTAATTGAGCCTACATTTCAAAGCTGAAGGCTTGTTGATCACAACGTAGTACAAAAAGTACTACAGAGCATCTATGACACTAAGGCCCGTATTACAGAACATCGCTCAAAACTCAAGCGTTGCTTAAAACAAGTTTCAACCAATCAAATGGCTTGAATCTAGTTTTAAGTAATGCTTGAGTATTGAGCGATGTTCTGTAATACGGGCCTAAGACTAATATCAAAATTCCTCTCCATTAAAGTATTCGCGGCTTCAGACGATGTAAAAAAAGTCTACAACAACTGTTGGGCAGTAGTAAATTGATAGACATCTGCATCTCATTGTCAGTCCCTGCCCTTAACCGAATTTAATCGGGGTCGCGGGCACAGCATGACGTTTTCCATAATTCCTAATTACTCGTTATCTCGACAGTAACCTCCTTTCTGAGCATATCATAGAACATCTTCAACTGTAAGGCCTAATCAAAAGATTGGAGGTCGTCTGGTCTTCAGACTGTCCAGTGTCCAGAGTGACTGTTCCATAAGTCTTGGTAAAGTATACATTCTTGCGCTCTAAACTTTAAATGGGCTCAAGAATTCCGTTAATAGTTTATGTCCGCTTAAGCTTTCCTTGAAATAATTTACTTAATTCTTAGCTGTTCCTTTCCGGCTATTTTCATTTGTAATTTCTTCATCGTATTGATGAAGATTTGCCTGCAGCTTTTTTAATGATTTAATCATAATTCTATTATTTGCACTTAACTTTTATATTTGATCTACCGTTAAAAAGCCTTTGAAAGTATCCAGGCGGACACCTGGTGTTCCAATAGTAAGGAAACCAAACCCGCATACGCAAGAATCTGAATAATTTATAGTATATCCGACCAACGGCACAATAGCAGATGCAATATTAAAACAATTAACCAATCAACACCCCGTGAATAGCCGGTCATTGACCCCCCCGTACATGGTGCACTCATACCAGAGCTCATACCGTGTTACCAGGAGCGCAGGAATGTAGTGGTAGCGGTAAACGAACGATTTTTTAGCAGATCTATCTACCGTAGTAAAAATAGTCTTTAATTTATACGTTTAAGATTCGATTGGAGAAACTTTTCTGATTAAAAAAGAACACGTTTTATAATCTGTGGTATGTGTTTTTTTATCTGTGCATTCCGCAATAGACCACAGATAAAATGCAAATGGCTGCCTACCGTAGTAAAAAGCGACTAATTTATCGGAATTAAAGCCGTTAAAACTCAAATAATCATGAAGAATATAATCTAGTCAAAATATTTCGAGTTATTACCGGGTCAAAAAAAATAAATTGCTTGTCCTTTTCAATCCTCATAGCGTTTCCTCAACAAAACCTGTTATTTAACCGTTTCCTGTTTATATCATTTCACTTTTTTTTTGTAAAAATAAAGGGCAATGACTTTACACGATGATAAATTATATAAACTTGCCGGTGTTGCAATTACAGAAAATGTATCGCATTTAACTCCTTTTAGGGGTATTCAAACAAAAAGTCGCTTGCGTGACAGATTTTTGTAACGTAGGGCAATGTAAGGTGATCTTGAAACTTGATCTCACATTTAAATCCCTTTGTGGCCATGCTGGTGTCTAGACGGCGGAAGAGGCATTTTTCTTTGCCCCAGTGCAATTATTTGGAGCAAATTCAATGTCAAAAACATGGCCACATGAAAACAAAAAGTCAAAGACGTAGGATAATGTGTGAGACGTAGGATGTATGTGTTGATGAAACAGGTATTTCCCCATATGTATTGTGGTCATATAACTTAATTTGATAAAAAAAAAACATGCCGTACATCACCATATTGCTTTTGCCAAAGCGAAAATCTTCTTAGCAACAGTTTATTCACATAATAGCAAGTATTTACTAACCGCACCCTTCCAAACTCAATAGGAGTAAATAATGGAAGCCCGATTAGTGATTATAATCACGTTTTCCTAAACGCCACCTCTCACTATATTAATAAACGAACTAAAAGGTTTCTTGGCTGAATATTCTGGAACTTGAAGAACAATTGTATTTATTTTTACGAAACATACTCCCTTCACAATAAAGCTGCAGCTTCCAAGAGTGCGTTTGAATTTGTCCATCGCCATCGAATCTGTCAGATAATCTAAAACTGCATGGTGTTCTTTACAACGTATTCATCCTTCTCACCATCAGCGTACTAGTCTGTCCACTAGTGTCACCCAGCATTGTCGTTTCTTACAACCTGAGAGCGTCAAACGTTACGTTTACTTCGTTTAATACGTTTACCTGAATGGTAATCAGTTCTACGGCTAATTTAGCCAGCCCATACGCATTGCCACTTCAGTTTACATATTCAATGAACTTTTCATCATTTATCCAATGTACAAGTATATGCCAATTAAAGGCACTATGCGTTTGCGTTCTGGATTTGGTAATGGCGTCTGGTAAATTGTGCCGTAATCGTAAAACGAGAGGACCACGTGAACAAACTGGCGGATAATAGCCATAATATTTTGATAATATTACCCCTTTCTCTCTTTTACGACTTAACCAGATAAGCAGCTGCATTTGTGATGTTTCTTTTTTTGTCGTAAAAGCAAAGTAGTGTACTTTTACTGCCGAAAACGATATCAAATCGGTTACTGAGTCGTTAATGTCTTCATGCTGCGCTTTCTTTTCGAATCTAACATTAATTGATTTTCAGTTGTTATCAACACCTCTAGTGTTTGTTTGTGTTTCATCATCATTATTATCTTCCTTTTCATCATATTGAATCGAATCAGCCAGTATTTCTCCTAAATCGGTGAGTAATTATTCTCGATCTCTTATATTTAATTTAATTCATGAAGCTTGCAAGCGTGTGTTCGTAACTCCGTATACAAAAACTGTGAGAGGTTTACTTTGATGCTCTATAACTTTTTAAACAAAACATTATACTCTATGGTTGAATATTTGAAAAAAGAACCAGTAACGTGACCATTTCCGCGTGTATCGATGCGTTTCTGCATCGCATTTGCAACCGTTATGCAACAACACTATTTTCTGTATAATTGTGCGTACTTGGCTATTCCGTTTTACAGTGGAATGGACACCCTAGGGTGTTTCGTTTCCTGTTATGTAGTGCTTGTAACCTTTTTTTGAGTAACTGTTAACTACTGCATAGTAAACATGGCAGTAATGTATTGTTTTGTGATGTTTATTGATAAAACGTAGTTATCAGAGAAACTGTTAACTTGTTTTTCATACGCAGTAACGGTAATTTCGATATTATGTATTGGGACGTCACTACTGGTCGTTGTCTCGGAATCAAAATTATTAGCAGGAAATCTCAAAATAATCAGAAAAGTACTTAATATAAAAGTAAAATATAACTTTCTCGAAAATAAAAATTTCCACATTAAAATAAATGCTTTTAATAACATGCGGTTGATAAAACTCCGAGAATTATTAATATTCGTGTATTTTTTGGAAATACGAAAATGGCTGCACGTGATTTCGATGAATGCTCTCAACTTATTCCTAGAACCGTTATTTTGATTTTTTACTGATTGCTTTTCTTGTAGTGGAGATGGAATATGGATCAATATTTTCTAGTTTCAATGAAATGTGAATGTTATTTGTATGTCTATGTAGGAAAATGTTGTGAGAAAAGTTTTCAGTATGAATGTGTGTGATGTATTAGTAGAGGAAGGCCTAAGCAAAAAAAAGATGGACGGACTGTGTGAAGGATGATATGACAAGAAAGCAGGTGTCTGATGAGATGACGAGAGTAATAGAGAAGAATGGAAGTAGACGTCTTGATGGCCGACCACAAATGAATTGGGATAAGGTGAGAAGAATGATGACGATGATTGTTTAGACAAGCCCCCTCTGCACAAGAGTGGCGGCAGACAGAAAGCAGTAGAAAGAGTTGGAGGAGGCCTTTGCCTTATGGCACACCGAACTGAGAGACCTTTTGTAGTTCAATGTAGATTTTAGTTTTAAATATTTCTTTGCAAATATGTAAAAAAAATTCAAAAGTTCGGAAATAAAGGCTTTATTATTATTATTCTTCCTTCATTTGTATAGATAGTCTATAGGTGATGATAGATATTTGTTTTTGTATTTTGATGATTATTACGATTGAAGGTAGATTAAGCAATAAGATCTTCGAAAGATTTTTAGTTAAATGGTCAAATCATATCCAATTAATCTCAATCAATCGTACCCTGCATAATTGCATATTGATGATATTTTCATTGTCAATTATTCATTCAATTACGATCATGAATTTGATATTAAATAGATATTTCGCAAATAAGCAAAGAGGTGCTAAATGAGGCTATACAGTTATGTCAGAAGCAAGATTGGCAGTAAAGACCGGTGGCAAACGTGACCCGGTGCATGTTTTAAGTGCACGCGCACTTGGCTGTACCGCTTTCGAAGCAAAACAATTGAGTGTAGATAGTTCCTGGTTGATATGGGGCAGGAAAAACGTTTTTATGAGGTAAAGAGGAGGAATTGTTTTGTTTAGCTGGTACTGTTTTTTGATATTTAGGTATTTGCTGCAATAACGAGGGAATAAAGTCATGGAAATAAATAAAAACCACTTTTGGCTGGAAATCATCCACAATCATAGACTACTTTCATCATGATTGCCTTCATCATCATCATCATCATCATTTCAGCCGAAAGACGTTCACTGCTAGACATAAGGCCTTCCCAAAGTGTCACCACATTTGCCGGTCCCATGCGACTCGCATCCAACGGATTCCCGCAACCTTCACCAGGTCATCGGTCCACCTAGTGGGAGGTCTTCCAACATATCGTCTTCCGGTTCGCAGAACTTTTCGGCCCCATCGGCCATCCGTTCTGCGAGCAATGTGCTCTGCCACTCTTACCCTTATCTCAATTTATTTGAGGTCAGCGCAGCAAGTCTTCTTCTTCCCATACTTCTTTATTACTCGTCATCTCATCAGACACCTCCTTTCTAGTCATATCATCCTTCACACAGTCCTTCCAATGTCTCTTAGGTCTTCCTCTACTCGTTGACTACCTATTAATTTTAAAAAAATATATCATTGAAACTTCTCGGTATGTTTTCAAATACACGACATGTGACCACACACCCAAATAACTAGAAATCCAAAACAAAAAATGTATTACTAGGAATTTTATACTAAATGTCGGCTATCACGACACGAGTGTTCTGTAAACTATTGATAAGTGTTTCATTTGGTTATTCGATGCCAAATCGATATTTTTTTCCGACGCTGCGATTGTGAGCACGGCCCTAGGGTACGATAAGGTTTACAGTCCTTTCGTATTCCTACATATTACCTCCGCCCTTTCACCGCTGTCAAAATCAAATTGATCTGTATGTCTTTAACAATAAGTTCGTTTTAAAGTGGCAATCACTGACAAGTCTGTCAAAATTATAGCGACCTTTATTTTATAGACGATAAGGCTGCCTGCTGTTGGACCGCAGCTATTAAAAGTAAAACAACTGTAGAATGGTTGTTGAATGACAACCAACACGTTTGGTTGTTATTTTAGTGATTGTGTGATTGTTATCAGTTGATCGGGGATGTTATAACAAATGTGCAGATGTTGCTGGTGCTGTTGATTGAAAAGGATAATTTATGTGTGTCGATAAGTCTGTGAGGTTAAAATGGGACTGGGCGGGTCAAATTACCAGGATGGGTCAGGCAGGACAGATAGGGCAGAATCGTCACAGTGGGTGCCTAAAGACGGTTGCCATCACCGAGGCGGGCCCTAAAATCGCTGGCGTGACGATTTGGACTCGTTCTTGACTGATTGGCCAGAGGAGGCAAATCACCAGGAGAGTTGGGAAGGAATGGGGAAGGTCTTTGCCCAGATAGATACACCTCTGCCTAACGTTCGGGCATTGACAAGGCGTGATGTTATGAGTCTTTGTACTCATTATGAACCTATCGTGTACAAAAAATATACAAACAATCGTAATACCAAAATAATTTGTAAATCAAACATATTCGTAAGAAAATGTGTATTTATTTCGATTGGATTAGATTATAAATATCTAGGTTCTCAAACATATATTTTGAAATAACAGTGATATAAAGACGAGATATGAGTTTTTTTAAATGTCTATAGAAAACTTATTTATCTCATAACTCTTGTCTCCTAAAAGGCTGACTATGGCCTCGTTTAGAAAAGTAATAGCCATTTTCTTTGTTAATTAAACACTCGTATTGTCGCTTAGCAGATAAGGAGAACTTACATAGCGACTGTAAGTACATAATAATTATGTACTTACTATGTTGTTACTTTCATGTTTTGACCACGGTTTATAGGTACCTAACAAGAGTTTGAAGTTGCTGTCAAACAAAATATCAAGTCATTTGATTGGCTGTTTTCAGACAGCCAATCACAACAGAGATCTTTGTATTGATAAAGCTTTCAGAAACCGGCTAATGATGTGCAATTTGTAAGTACAAAACATTGTTTTGTATTTTCAACAAAAATATCTCATATCTGTCATAAAGCTTATCAAATGATTCATTGTTTTCGTGAGTCATACGATTATCATTGGTTTTATCCAAAGATCATCTTTCAATCCATCAGTGGAACTTAACTTGGCTTACCAACAAAACACCTTGGATACTAAATGACTAGCAATTTGCATTAAAAGATTCCTAGAATGCTGCTCTAATGTATAATGATCTCAGAAGGTGATTTCCTGCGTCATTTAACAAAATTTATCTAACATTGTCAACAACCGTCTCTCGGCGTCATATTTATGGTATTACAATTGAAGTAAAACCCTGCGTAGCTTCTTATGCAATACTTAGCGTATGTGACGCTATAACAATAAAAGATAAGTTGGCAAATAACCCACATAATAGAAAATCGTTGGACAGTTGTACGTCATATTTTTGCATCAACTCCGTGACGTTCTCCGTCTGTATTGTCCGTAATGACGTTCGTATTATCGATAATATTCTGCTTAACGTTACCAACTTGATATAAACAAGGTATTTTATACAATCAAATGACGTTTTCGTTGTTTTACTGTAAATAATTATTATTAATCTACGCAAGTTCCGAGGTTGAATGAAACTGGTTACTCGTGGTTAATGACGTAGCTAGCAATGCTAGTGCTGAATGCACTTCGTCATTGGTTGTACGTGTTGTACAAACGCACGTCCAGATACACCGATCAACCTTGAACCTAAAGATTTGGCTATAAAGTTGAAATTTGACAGAGTATCTTGATGGTCTTGTCTCTGTACCTATGATTTCTACGGTATTCCTTCGTGGTCTACCTATCGTGTCGGTGTAATGTTCAGCTGGTCGCAGCATGTGATGTAACACAACGCCGACACTCTCGACTAATGTCGGCATAGTTTCGAATTTGGAAATGTGATTAACACCAATTGGATCTTGGATCTTTACCGTAATGTTTTCAAAACTGCTTCTCTACAGTTATCATCACAATATGGTTATACTGACAAAACACAGGTGTACAACGTGTATGTAGATTTAGTTTCTTGTATTGTTAACAGTTTCTTAACAAGCGCATCCAGTTCGGTTATCAATTAGACTAGGCTATCAAAACTCTAAACACTTTCAAAGGAAAATATGTCGTTACTGACACAATAGCAAAGAATCGGACCTAACCGTTACCCACACATTAGAACTATAATATTTGTCGAAGAAATCTCAGCGATACAAGTTTATTTGCGTTTCTTCTTACTCACTGAAAGAGTCGCGTGAATTAGGTACATGGAGATTGTTCTCTTTTTTTGACTTTGTTCTGTACGAAATGCATCATGTTCTTTTTAAGGACACGAGTCATTAATGCCCTCGTTAATTAGTCTAAATGCAGTCGTCACGTACGGCTGTCACAAAAACAACGCAGTTTTATAACTGCAGGAAAGTTTTGTAAAGTATACTGTGGATGTTTGGCGGAGTTTCACACGTTTCTGTTTTGCAAATTGGGACGTTTGAAGTGAATTTGTTTTATTTAAGAATCTGCCAGTTTCTCAATATTTTTTCCGTTGTGACTATTTAAATTTGAATCATCACTAATTTTGGTATGCTGTACTGTATCAAACGCCTAACCTGAATCCTAAAATTGTTTTTGGAATTCGGTAGGAGTCCGCCTAGGTACATCCTACATTCGCTAAGCAAATTTTAATGACATCTGATTCCCACTACTATTTTGCACCTGTCAAGTGAAAATGGCCATTCTGTTTATTTGTATAGGGGATTTTTTCTTAAAAGATTTGCACAAAGGCACATAATTTTACTTATGAAGCTTCTTTTGGATAGGTTTACTATGAATTTGGCACATAGTTTTATTGCGCGCAAGTTAGCTCGTCTAGACTGTGTCGTTTTATTGCTACGTTTAGCCCCCGTCTTTGCCTGTATTGATGTGGCGTGCAGACTTATTGTTTCATTAAAGATTTTACTGTTTTTTCTTGTAATTACCTAGTTCAAATGTTTTGAACTGCATTCGTACATTTCACGTTTGTTTTTTAACATAGAATTCGCTCGAAGAAAAGAATTCTGGTCAGTTGCGCAATGGTTACTACATGAAAAGCAAGTATTGGAAAATATTTGCCATAATAAATCGAGAGAGGAATAAATTACTCATCGCGTTACGATTAAGTTATGTCGTCTGATAAAAATCTGCTTATAGTTGATTTCTCAATCAAATTTGGCACATCCGTTATCGATAAACTATAAAATAACAGCTCTTAAGTAGTGGGAATCCCAATAGACTGTTTAAATAAAGTATGATCAAAAAACACTCCTAAAATATTTGCTGCGATCATCAATCCATCAACACTTGAAGAGGGTTTTAAAACTCTTAGCGTAAAACGCGGAGTGAAATTGAGTGTTCTACTAAAATTTAAGTAAGTTAAGGTACTGCGGGTGCATTCGACCTTACCCTTGCCAAAGGGAGATTTTTTGTTACCCTCGTTTTGGGGTGAGTGTTTTTAACTGCTTATTAGAGGCGGGGCTATGTCTCGGAATGCGCGAACGATGGTAGAATTGTTCCATTCAGTAAGTTGTTGTTTTGATTTAGGTGATTGTTTTATTTGTTAAAGTTAGAGCTTACAAATGTAGAAATATTTTGTGTTTTTAAATCTGGATTCGAAATTATCTGTTGAATAATTATTCCCGTCTTCCATGTTCATGTTCATCCACGGCAGCTAAAATGTACTGAACACACCTAATAAAGTCCAATTAAAGAATCTATGAGAAAAGTTTCTCCGACTAGGTACCAAGGCATCATGTTTGGCGTAGAGGCCGTCCCAGGATTTCGTCCGTCGCGGCAGGTCGACGACCCCCGAAACTGGCGCGTAGCGGTTGCCCGGTCGTTACCCGCCCGGCGCCCGTCCTTACATAGTCCACGACCTTATGTTAACCTGGTACGTCCAACGTGGTTTCTGCGCGTTTTCTATTACTTTTTATTTGTTTTTTGATCTATTTAGTGGTTCATTTGTAGCACTTGAATGATTGTTTCCTTTAGTTAATATTTCTGTTTATTAAGAAACCGAAAAAGTTCCTAGCTGATTTTCCTTATGTTCGAGCGATAAGCGATTGACCTTCACACCAAGTTTCGATGTTATTCACATCTGATATCGCCGGAATTGGCGGTTGTTAACCCCATAACCTATTTGAACATTCCATAAATCATAAATGAATGAAAATTTGTACACCGTAAAAATCAACTATTGTGTCGCAAGCTCTTCTAAAGTCTATTTGTCATAGACAATTAATAAGGATTAGAGAATACATTAAATTAATAGTCTCATTACTCATAATGACGTCTCATTGTGTAATAATCATCATTATCATTATAAATGACTTGCTTATTATGCTTATCTGTCAATCTGTTAATAAATAATTGAGTATTTTCGCTACTGATACAGGAAATTGAACAATTCATTCCATTGTTGAATAACAATAGAGGTGAATTTATTATCGGCCGTGTCAAAAATGGCGTAGAAATACCGAGTGCACTTCTTTTCACGTCGCTACACCGAAGCTCAGTGGAAAAAGAAGAATAAAAACTGAATGAGCAAGCTACACAAAACGGAATATATTTGCATTACATCTAGCCGCCATTTTGTTCTTTAATCTAGTCTAGAGAAGCAAGTGCTGGTGCGAATCATGGACTCTTTACATATTTTTTGGGACACCTTTACGTGCTATATATCTGTGGGCGTCAACGTGTTTTGACCTCAAAAGAACCAAGTGATTCTGGTAATTTAATTGAATATTTTGATGTTGTTATCAATAAATCAGTGGAATGAAAAATCAAATTCTGTGTGATACAATATTAATGTCCCTAAAGTTAATTGAAGTAGGTAAATTTGATCAAAAAGTCCATAAATTTACCTGTTCATTGCTCTATGAGGTTTGAAAAACACATATCAAATAAAAACAGTGACCTTTTCGACTTTCGGAGTACGAACTTATGCTGAATTAAGAGCAAACTGTGTCTTCGTGATATACTGAAGTAACGAATGACTTTCGCATCTGTCAACGACCCCAACTTTGTTCCAAACATAACCTACCACAACAATCCTTCGCAATGGACATCCGGACATTTTCGCAACCGTACGCAACTTCCGCACAAAAACTCCTACGATTGTTAAACGCTTATTAATTTGCTTTATTAGATGAATGACTTAAGATTTCTCGTTACGTATCCATATCGGGGGCGCGGATCATTGACACCGAGCACCGTAAGCCCATATGCGAGATAAGGCGCACCCCAAGCGAAGCTTTCAACTTTCAATATATTTGTTTTGTTTCTGTCCCCCTTCACTTTGACTTGTTATCTTGCTTCATAAATATAGATGATGCTTATGTTTGTTACGGGGTGAATGGGGTTAAAAGTTAAAATTAGTTGCTGGAAACCTGTGTGGAGTTACACGTGGTGTCTTTTTTGCACCACGTGGTGATTGCCAGGTGAGAGCCTTTAGTTCAAGAACTCCAGCTTAACTTCCTTCTGAAGTCGAGGTCTTTTAATTGGTTTAAGCATAATTAGAAGGTATTGTTTTCAAGAAATAATGTAATTTTCAGTCACCAATTATTTACGCTCTCCAAAAATTTTCAACACGATGAAATTCGAAAGCCAAGAGCTTTAAAACACCTTTGGGTCTCCCAAAATAATCGCAAGCATCCTAAGCAGTGAATTTAAATGAGCTTTGTGATCAAAAGCAGGTGAAATGACAGGATGCACGCGAGGGAACGGTATTGGGGCCCAATTTGAATGTTTTATGTATGACAAGCATGTCTGACTGCCTTGGGGTCAGAATTACGAAAGTTGGAGACGATTGAAGCTTGGAATTAATTGACAGAGATTTTCGGAGATATTTCTAGAATCTGATCACCAAGTCGTTGGGAAATGTGGGCAGAAATTATTTTCAATCGTATCAGCTAAAGAAGTAAGTATAGAATATGTCAGCAATGGTGCCCAATGAGAGGTTCATCAATATAGCATCAATTTTAGATCTCAATTAGAAAAACATCGAATAGCTTATCTAGTCTAGAAAGTTAAAATCTTGATTTATAGTTGGATTGAAATGGTTTGACAAAATGCTAGTAGGATTAGAGTAAATTGTTAACTTCTATAATTAATTTGCTTACAAAAAGGTTCAAATGGTGTCGCATACAACGGTGAAAGCCGGATTTAAAGTGTATAAAATTTTATAGCTTGTCTTTTCGCAAAATGCTTTCCCACGCAAATTCTCAATTGGTCTCATGTTAATGAGGGATTATGTAAAACTCAACTGCCACGGCAACGTCCATGTAAATCAATATCCTGTAAACTTTCCGATAGTAAAACTTCCTACCAATCTTTACTGACTGTACTAAAAGTTACTCAGTCTATCTGCTACCTTTTCACGCCTTAACAGCTGAACTCTATCGATGAAATATGGCTAGGACATGCGAAACCGGTTTCGATCCCTAAGTAAAACTCGGGAAAACGTGTTGCGTTGACCCCTAATATCATAGGTCAAGGCCAGAAAGAAGATGATGATGAGTAAAGCCCAAGAAAAACCAGGTTTTGTATGCCGTTAATATGGCCAACAGTGTCAGTAATACGTTTCCTTGAGATAATAACCGACATCCATACGGACGGAGTCGCAGACACAACCTAGTATCCTATAAAATTTCCGATAGATAAAGCTTTATATACTACAGAAAAAATAACACTTAACAAATTAGTATGACTGGCGTGACTCCATAAAGGTCTTAGTCACCATTCAGTAATTTAAAACACACCATGTCATGTCGTGCAAAAATCGGTGATCGCGATCATATTCACACATCCGCCCGCTTGCGTGTCTGAGACGGGAATGCACGCAACGGGCCCGGCGCGCCACCACCTGTGCTCATGCGCAGCCAGCATTGCTTGACCTACCGCACCGTGTTATTTCATATTGTCACTCAAGATTATTAAATAACTTTTACTTGAGTGAATTCTATTCTCTAACATACAGTTAGCGGACGTCATTATGACATACCTTTTGCGAAGTAGAACGTTCAAGCTATCGATTTCTTGATTTTTAATCAAATTTTTTCCTTTACTAAAAACTTTTTTAATTCCACATTGTTTTCCCAAATCCCTGATTGATTTGTTTTTCTAGGTCAGTGTTTTTAGTTCCAACGGGTTTCACGTTTTTAGTTCAGACAGTTAATTTGTTGTATTTTTCAAAAAAACTGTCGTTGTAATTTGTTTGCTCGGAACGCGGAGTGTCAAGATAGATGGCGCTCTAAATACGCTTCATTAACAAGATTAAGTGTTTGTTGAAAATTGGGGTAACTAATAGACCGGTAGAAATAAATCTTACCCTCACTTTTCAACTTAATCTGTGGTCAAATCGCGTCAACTCATTTAATTGGTGGTTGCTGTTTCCGCTATCAGGACATTTAATAGTAGCATGTTTTATTTATTGATCAGTGAAATGATTAAACAATTGAGAATCGGAAAATAAACGCATGAAAAAAAAATCTAAGAGCGTTGATAAAGTGACATGCATTTATGGAAAAAGTCATAAAAAAACATGAATAAGTTGAAGAGTTACGAAACCTTTTCGTTTGCAACTTGTCTAGGCAGTGTAATTAAGAAGACTGAAATATTTTCAACTGAAGTCGGAAATGGAAAAGATGTTGGCTCATCATCATTATCGTCCACAGTTTGAATTGACCTACTGCTGGGTATAGACCATTCTTATCTTGTGCCAATCCCCGTCCCAGTGTCTGTTTCATCCAGGTTTACAACCATGTATGGCAACCATGGTGTCTACTGAACTCACCTCCGGACGACCCACTTTTCCTTTCCCAAATTTTGGACGCTGTTTGATGACGGCCTTAGTCCACCTGTCATTACTAAGCCTTGATAAGTGTCCTGCCCAACTCCATTTAAGTCCCGTAACGCGATTTCCAATATCTACTACCCTTCGTGTTATTGACCGATTTTGGAACATGTGCTGTATAAACAGACATACTATCTTTTCTTATCAGACGATGCGTAATTTGCTTACTTCAGACTTGTGGGTGTATTTATAATATTTATAAATGGAAGATACACCTCCGCGTGACCTTTGGGAGATGGCAAGCATGACGCTTATTTACTGGCACATTATTTAAAAATCAATTAAAACGGACTAAGGTTCAAATTAATTATGGCAGGCAGTCGCTCTATGCTAAATATTGAAGTTCAGCAGCGTCTGGTAGATTGGAGGCCGACTCCAATATACATAGTTGGGAAAAGGCTAGCCAAAAACGATTCAAATTCAATCAATTCTTTGGAATAGTGTTCAGTACAAACAAGTCAAGTTAATAACATTTCGGAGATGACATATTTTACTAGACACCTTTGTTTTAATAACACACTTAAATTCAAAGTCGTAGGACCATTCTCCTTTCAAAGAGTATTGTCGTCACAACAACAAAAAAGGTTTACGTCAATGATTATTTAGATTGCCTTTTAGTACTTCAGAAGTCCAAAGTCTAAGAATTAATATTTATTACGGATTTGTTAATGGGTTTTGGTAAAATGCTAGTAGTCATACAATAAAGCATGTTCTATGTATCTATCAATGTTGTAAAAATGTCGATAAGTACTTCTATGAAAGAATGGTCTAATTTAATTCAAATGAAGAAGGAAAGAAACGCATTTAAAAATTAACGGGCGGTTCCGTTTTGAGAATCAAAGTTTACTATTGATCCGTAGTCAATAAAACAATAGGAATTGGCCCATTTCATAATCTAGTTTACTAGTCCCAACTGGTGAAGCTCAAAAGCCATGTGTCTACATAAAAAGCCTCAAAATCATAAGCGCAACGCGTCATCAAGAGCAGTTTCCATTGGCCGAGCGCTCGCTACCAGGTGGCATATTTTTTTATCCTACGACTGGCAGATGTTTCACCTCTGGCGGCCATTTACCTCGCTCACTACTAGACTTCTATCGGCCGTACATGCAAGGGCGAAAATATGTTTACACTTTGCGAATACAGCTACTATCTCGTCAAGTTTTGATTGGAGTTTTACGGTGCCACACATTTTCACACACTTACTTTTTAAATCGGCGGGGAATTCGATTTTGAATATTGATATGTGCGATTGTGCGTACAGTTACATTAAACGGCGCTGGATGGTGGAATTATGGCTCACTTTTTGTCCCAGACTGCCGCGTTGGTCTAGTGGTCCTGGGTTCGATTCCCAGCTCAGGCTTAGTGTTATTGGGTTTTTCCATCAGGAATTGGTCAGTACTCAGTAGCAGCTACGGAGTCTAGATTTGTGACCGGTTGGCAGAAACGAGCCCCCCTGTCACATGGGACTTAAACAGAACTGGCGGATGTGGGTGTATACTATCAGGTATACCTCTGCCAAACTCCTCGGGGATCACAGGCGTGATGTTATGTTATATTTCTCTCCCAGAGTTGAGGTCGGTGTCCCAGCAGTGGGAACGTTAGAGACTGAAAATACTTATTTCTGTCGTTAACTGTACAGATTTTTAATGAAATATTAGCGTTTTAGTAGGCACAGGGTCACAAGCCCTTTTGTCTAAACATAGGTCGTTCGTCTGCGGATTTGAATGAACTTTCGAACGTTTCGTTTGTTCTAGAATATTTTTGAAGGTCATATTGTTTTTATGGCGTGATAAAGCTGGCTGGATTAAATTAACATGCAGTCGGAAAAGATTTAAGATCGGTCTAGACTACACCAGGGTCATTCTGTCATTATTGTAATGTGGGTTATTCTATCATACATAATTACATTAATGTTACGTAAGTCACTTTTGACAGCTAACGTCCTAATAACATCATAAAATGGCTATACGTCATAATACGTCAATTCTATTCATATTATTTGAAGCCGGAAGAAACAACATCAAGATATAAATTTTCATTTAAAAAAAGTAAAGTATAGTAGTAAATCTTGAAAGTTATTAAGTATTTAATTTGCGTCATCGATATTTACTTTAATTAAGTCGGCTATTTTTAGACTAAAATATCAATGACATATAAACATAATAATGTTTTATCGGCAAAACAGTACGATTTAGTCGTGAGTTGATATTTATTATGATTTCAAAGATGATAAATGACACTGTAATATTATCATTTAAACTCATTTATCAGGAATCGATTATTGATTAAATACTGTTTATTTTTAGTTTTAACAAGAAATTCATTACCATTGTTTTATTGTCCCGTGTAAGAAAAAATAAACTCTTTTTATTGCTGGCAACATTTAACGTCAAACTTTTCCTGTTACCAGTGATCAGACTACATCAAACAGATAGTTTTTTTTGTACTGTTTGGTCAAAGCAAAAACCTTTCATGATCGGTGTATAGTAGAGTAACAAATGTTTGGACATTCTAAAAACTTTTTTTGCAAAAAATAAAACCGACTTCAAAAAAAAACAAAAAAGTGAAAAATAACTTTAGCTTCTGAAGTCGGTGATCTTTTTTTCATTACTTTAGTTTTTTTGTCACCGACTTCAGAAGCTAAAGTTATTTTTCACTTTTTTGTTTTTTTTTGAAGTCGGTTTTATTTTTTGCAAAAAAAGTTTTTGTTTTTCACTTTTTAGTGGTTCACATGTGCTTGATATACATGGAAAGTGCGTACCGTTACAATTACAACAAGCCCAAACACGACTAGGGTACATTGTTTCATTATGGAGTTCCGTGACTCGTTGGCTTCATCATCAGATCTCATGGTAGAATGGTTCTTATCAAACGCAAATGCTTCACGAGTTGTAGAAAATACCAAAATCGCAACACGTTTTCATTTAAAATTTGAAGAGTTCCCTCGATTTCGCCAAGATTCCATCATCAGATCCCGACTTGGTGGCTATGGGACCATTTGGAAAGAATACCCTTTCCAACAAAAAAAGAATTTTCCAAATCGGTTGGCAAGCGACGGAGTTATGCCCGAACAAACATAAAAAAAAAAAAAAAAAATAGAAACATCCGAATTGAGAACCTCCTCCTTTTTTAGAAGTCGGTTAAAAATAAACGAAACTTTATTTTTTATAGAAAACGCTTTATTTTTCTTATTTTTTAGCTTATTTTCTAAAACAAAATGAATAAATTAAATTACTTTTAAATATTATATTTGTCATATAAAAAGAAATAAACATAAGCGTCTAGCAAATTAACTACCAGCGTTGACCATGAATTTCTAATGGAAAACTCTAGCTGTTATAGAAAGAAACATGAGGGTTTGAAATCATTCATCATCATGTTTGTAATGAATAAACTCAAAAAGTACTGTGCTGATTTCAAAAATTTTTTCACCATGGGAAAGCTACATTCACCCTGAATAACATAGGCTATGTTTTATCTCCGTACTCCCACCGGAACGGGAACTTTGCGGGTAAAACCGCATGACGTCCGATAGTAAACTAAACTCAAAAAAGATTTGTTATCAAAATAACGTCACTAAATTATAATATCGCTGTCACCAAGTACATAGTTTTTATTTCATTGTTCTTCCGACGTCAGGGGTCGACGAACTTGCTAATATACGCGAAATTTGCATTTTATCAACGACTCGACCGTATTGTTTCACAAGCTTCTGTATGTTCAGCAAATTGTTTTAAGATATCGTTTGAGTGTTCGATTTTTGAGTGATGTTCTGAAGAATTTTTGAAGAGCGAATCAGCTCAGGAATGTCCTGAGTTTGTTTGAAGTCATCATGGCTACCAACACAAGAGCGTTTGTGAACTAAAAGCGAGGGAATTTTTATAACTGATACTATTCCAAAACATCAGGAGTACTGAAGAATCTAGTAAGCTTGAAAATGAAAATCATCATCTCCTTCCCGTCTCCCATTATACTTGGGGTCGGCGCAACGCTTTTCTTCAGTTCTCCTCTGTTAACTGTCACACCTAGCCCAAAAACGAAACATACAGGCTGTAATACTAGACAAATTGATAAAAGTTAAAAAAAAAAATGTTAATATTTATCCGTGGTGCTAAGCAACTGGGCCTATCCCAGTTGTAAACGTCCCTTTTTGCCTATTGACCTTGTTTCGTTCTGTCTCCTGCTGATATGGAGGGAAGTGGAAGTTACGGTTTTTTTTCCTACTCCTCCTCTATATTTTTTGATTCATTTCGTTGCAGAATCAAAAACATTTAAATTCATTCTCTGGGACTTCGTCGAGCTTCATTGTCTCGGCGCTTTTCTGGTGGTCGCCACTGTTGATTCTGGCTTTCAGGAGTTACAGTGGTTTGGGGGTGTGTGGCGTGTCTGTCCCAATAAAAAAAAAATGACTGCGATCCTGCATTTTTTTTAACCTTATTATTAGCATCCTTCTTCCACCTCCACTTGCGCTTATAAGTTACAACTTACAACTATTCATGATGCTAGCGTTTTTGAACAGTCTACTTGCCTTACGGGTCCGTTGGTCACTAATAGGCACGCCAATATCCATGCTTCTCTGCTACAATTTTATTGCTAGAAATTAAGTTTCTTTATCATTCCATGTTAGGTCAAGGTCAATTAATGTCAAATGTTAATATGTCGTTGTCAACCACAGCATACATTAGAGTAGCATGAACAATTTCCTGGTTTCATATTGATTACAAAGCAATGACTTATTCAGCAGATATATAATTTCTATATTTTACCAGGAATTCTATCTGGAAAATTATCTTAAAGATTCCAAAGTATCTCACTTAAAATATACACACTAATTATAATAAACTAATCATGCAGATTAAATGTTTAGATAATTATTAAATTAATATTCCTACTATATTTAGCGGTCTTAATAAAACTAGTTTGGTAGCTACAGGAGTTACTGAACTCATATAACTTGATAAAGATTAGCAGCTGATTCTTAAAACGAGTCTTATTATTACTAATTTTAATGGCTATACGAACTAGAAAGGGGGTGACTTCTAAAATGACGGCATTAGCAGTAATTTTAGAAGTTACTCCCTATCTATCACCCCTTCGGTATGCACGGAAGAAGAAGACGAACAGCTTTAATCTCAAATCAGGTTAAAGACAGGAGAATAACTACTAGGTACAACCAGAACAAAGAACAAAACTTTCGAATATATGAAATAATTTGATTACTACAGAAGATCATAGCAGATAAACAAATACTAAAGATATAACGAAAGCAGTAGATGTAAAATGAAAAGCGACCCTAACCTAACCAAAGACAAAGCTATCGCTGAAACGGAGTCTATAACAGAAGCTAAACAGCCCACAATGAATGACCTACACGAATTTAAAACCGATCGAGCCTCCATTTTAGTATTAATCCCACAGACGAGTTTTTAACAAAAAACGTTGGCCTGTTTAAAGTTATTTGCACGTAAAACGAAATCAATGAACCGTTTTATTCGCTAAACGATTGACATGGGTCTCTGAACCCGGAGTAGCGTTATGATCGGTGGCGACACAGTGTTTTAACCAATTTTATCTATTTTAATTACATATTTTTGTAGTACGTATCAGTTCATTTATTATTCTAGTATCGAAAGTGTATCAGTTCATTTGTTATTCTAGTATCGAAACAAAGAACGAAGACTTCACCTTACTATTATAGCTATATAATAGTCTTTACTGTCTCACTGCCGGACAAAGGCTACCCTCCATACATGGTTCACACACAATCGACATCATAATGTCTCGGTTCTGTGCCACTTCTTGGCAATTCTTGAGAAAGACTTCGATAGTCATCAGACTTTACTCCCTTCATAAATTTGGCAATGTCAAATGTTTTTGTTCATTGCGCCTGGATTTACAACTTTTCGTTGAACTCGTGGGTATGAGTCAAGTAGATGATGTTTTTATACAGATTTTGGCGTAGTTAGGCCAAACTTGTTGTCGTCGTTGAAATCTACAAATGCAAATCTATTAAAATATTAACTGCTGCACGTGGCTTTAATGTTAATGGTATTTAGCAATACTAAAAGCAAGGTCTGTGACATATTCATGGATTACTTCAAAATTTACAACATTTATCAATTCTATCCCAACCTAAAAGCTTCCGGGAAATTCGGGGAATTAAATAATATCCTTCAAAGTTCAGTTAAACGGTTTTCTATCAAATCCGCCTTCACAAGTTCATCTCCCTTTACAATATTTTGTTTTCGGACCAATAGGCGCCGTAATTGCTTTCCTAGAATGTCGTGACAGGTCATCTTTTTACCCAAGGTTTTCTTTATTTTCTGGGAATTTCGCGTAGTGTTTTGATTGCGATGTGTTGAAGATTTAGCGCCACTTTCAAGCGCCTCATAGAGTTTGTATATCGTTGCCAAATCAAGGTTGTTGTAGTTGCTGGTGTTTTTAAAACATCATGTTCAAGTTTAGCATTGTTGTATTCTTTTCCAGTTCTGTTATCATGTCGTTTTGACAGTGTTGTTATGCGACTAAATATAAATGCAACATATTAAACTGCTAGTCTCATATTATTACCGCCCTTTAAGTTGATTTATCAGCTAATTCTCAAACTCGGTCATCCATTACGTAGGTATTCTTGGTTGGCAACACCGGCCTCTAAATTACGCTCATAACGCCCATCCATGTTCTTACAGTTTACTTCTAAAGTAAACTCACCAGTTTCCTCTGGCTCAATATTCAATACATTATCGACCGCAATCGCCTCTTTATCCATCAACGAATGAACTTGACCTGTGAATTTCGCGCTAACGTCTAATAATAAATGTATTTTGAAAACAAATCAAACAGCCCGAAGTTCGTATACATTGACACGCCTCGTTTACAAGTTCAATGCACCAAAGGACGTCTACGATTACATTGACTTAGTACATTTTCTTAACAATTTCCTCTTCTATTTGCAGATTCATTGGTTGAATTTGCCAATTACCGAAATAGATTATCTCAGATTTCCTGGAACGGAAAGTACTGTTGTTATTCCTCAAATGACGGTCTTGCCTTTAACACGTCTTAATTAAACAAAAACATTTGATTCCGTTAATTCTTCAAATTCACGTGGGATTCTGACGTCATTATTAGTATCCTTGTAACGTTCAGCAGTAAATATTTTACTGAAATTTACCAACTACTGACCCTTATTCATGTTATCAATTAGTAATAATTCCACACTGTTTACTTTTTTTATAATGACGTTCATTACTTTTATAACGAGCTTACCTACATCGATAATATTTTCTATGAATGACGTGTCACTTCCATTTGGCATCTTCAGTCTCTTCCAATTTACATTCATATCCACAGCTGACTTTTCTTTCATAAATTCAAATATTTGGCCTCTTTGTTGTTACAATCGAGCTCCTATGTGTATTCTATTTCTGTTTGCTTATTTTTACGGCTTCTTAACAACACAACGGTAATTACCTGCCATCCAGTCACTCATTACTCATTTGATTTGGTAATTCGGAATTTTTCACTGTCTGAGTCGAACTAGGCCGTGCCTGTTAGAGACGTTTGTTTTGTTACTATTTTCGGCTCAATACGCCGTAGGTGTTAGATCTCACAGATTAATACAAAAATAGATAACTCCAGTTCATTGAATATATCGACCTTTATGAAAGTATGTGAAATTGTGAAGAGGTTAAAGGAGTAGGGGAAGACCGAAGAAACAATGTATAGACTGTGAGATGAATGACGAGTTTTAGAGAATGGTATGGTATGGTATGCAGCGCCAATCCCAAATACATAGGGATATGCGCAGGAGAATGATGATGAATTTACTGAAGAGGATTGACCGACATCAAAGCTCAGAAGATTCCGACGGAATGTGTTGGCATTTGGCAATCAAAATGAAAGTTATACCATTTATGATTAACTACCTATTACTCATAATATAACAAAGGCTACAAGCTTCATATCCACACGGGTGTTATATTTTTGGAGTAATGCGTTATTTACTTGGACTGCTATCGGGAGCGTTGACCGGCCTAGGTCGTTTGTGCATTCAGAACTGGAAAGTGCGAAGCGTCTTCATTCAGGATGTTTATTACTTCTTCGTGATTTTGCGGTTCCATATTCTTAGCTAGTTCTAGTACTTCGTTTTCCACATTTTCTACTTCAATCATCTCTTATTTAAAGAATAATAGAACTTTAAAATCAGTCTTAAAAACTTAAGGAAGCCATATCAGCATGTCTGGGAGATATTTCTCGACGGCATGTGAAGCCAAGTCAAATGCACTAACCACGTGAAAGATGAAGAAGTGATAATGTTCCCGTTGCTGGGACACAGACTTCGTGTCTGTGAGAGAGAGAGTGATAAGTAATCCACCAGTGCTGGTTTGTCGATCATGAAAACTTGGTAGATCTTCTTAAATGCCAATTTTGTGGTCGCCGGAGTAAAACCGAAAACACTTCTTTCAAATATTTTGGGAGACAATTCACATATTTGATCAAACTTAAAAGCGTGCAAATATCGTTCTATTATTGCTAAACCAGAGTTGAGTAACGAAACGAGAGTAGGACAGTGCGACTGGTTGACCAATAAACCTTTGAAATGAGACGACTAGACTGACAAGATCGTGTGGATAAAAATAGTGGGTAGCAGATGACAACAGGATTGTACGAGCAAGTATAGCGTTGCTGTGTTCATCGTCTAAGACTTGTTGTGTAGCAGAAAATAACGGTTGTGAGGCTCAATTAAAACATACAGTGTAAGGGATTCAGTAGATGATTTCAGAAAGTACACAAGCACAATTATTGGTTGGTTATTATATTAAGTACACTAAAAGATTTGGTATTATTGATTTGGAGATCAGAAACATGAAATAGAAAAATGATCATTCTAAAATAATTGAGTGTCGACTTAATTTGTAATGTAGATGACGATGGCTCACTTTTCGAAATTTCACTTTAGAGAGATTATTGTGGCCACCCTGTGAACCACAATAATCTAGTTTACTAGACAAATATAATTTTGAATTGGAAAAGGAGAAAATCTGTAGCTGAAGAGAACCTGTCTTTTCTACCTTGCAGTCTACAAACAACAACATAATCACCATAAACCAAAACTTATTATGTCTGCAAAGTCTCGATATGTTAGAAAATCATGAACCTTAGCCCAACAGCTGCCGGTAACTGAATACGTCCGGTGCGACGAGTGGCCAGCCGCTGAGTAGCTAAAGCTAACAAAAGGTCCGAAGTATGTACTTACGGGTTAGTAGGAAACACCTGATCCTTATAGCATAGGGTGATTGTGGGAAAATCGTGGACAAGTATTTGGTTATGGTTGGTGACGTTTCCTGTTATAAAGTAAGTAGAGGAAGAACCAAAGAAGGGATTGATGGACTGTGTGAAAGATGAAATGGCTAGAAAGGAGATGACGGCTGAGATGATGTAATAGAGAAGTATGTAAGAAAAGACATCTGTGCTGTCCCCAAAAATATTGGGATAATAGGGTAGGAAAATCCTCCCGAGCGTGGTTAGATACTTAGTAGCAATTTTAAATTTCATGTTGGAACAGTAGGGAAAGAACGAAGAAATGACGGAAGAATTCTGTGAAAGATGATATGTCTAGAAAGAGGTATACATACTGTTACAGGAGAACATGCTTGCACCCCAAATAAAACGGGGTAAATACAGGAGAATGATGATGGTGGAAAGTTCTATCTTTTTTGGTAAGAATTCAATCGCCAATAGAAAATTGGTTATACTAACCTTAGGGTTGCACACAATATGAAATAAACTGCCGATATTAATCCATTAATTACTAATCCCAAACAGGATAGTCTATTCTTGTATGATTTTCCTATTACAAAATAATTGGATCACATCAAAACATACCATTTCATTTAGCTGTGTTACCAGAAATGTGTTTCCTTGATTACGAAAACAATAGCCTATTTTTATAGATACACGTGTAATATTTTTTTGGGATTTTTGCCAGTCATTTTTAAATATATCCTTTTCCTATTGCCATATTATACTGTACATCATTCTTGTCTGTTTTCAATACTAAGTCCACATCTACATTACCGTCATCATCATTCTCTTGTCTTATCCCAATTCATTTTGGGTCCGTATAGCATGTCTTCCACAGTTCTCTATTACTCGTCATCTTATCAGACCCCTCCTTTCTTCATCTACAATCTACATAATGCCTTAAAAAAAGCATACTGTAGAGTAGTGCATGGTCTTTCAACTCTTACCTCAGTCCTACTCAGTTCCGAGAATTTAAATAGGCATTCGTATAGTAGCTTAGTGTTTTGAAATTGAACATCGGCATTGTAAACACAATCATAATGTTGATTTTCTATTTTAATTAGTTCTGTTCCTGTAATCCCACCTTTACTATAAATAATTTTATGAACGTTCTTAAACCTCCTCAACCCCGACCTCCTTTGCTATCCTGCAAAGAAGGTCGCGGGTAAATATGAAACAGCCGTTTGGAGGTCTTTAAGTTAAGCAGTGCTTGCCTAGGATGATCTGTGGAGGGGTCTATTAAATACCGAACTTCCTCCGTGTTTCGGATAGCACGTTAAGCTGTTGGTCGTTTATCATTTGTAAATCTTACAGGCGTTACAGCAGTTAGCCAGTGGCGCGAAAATTTGACAACCACTCTTATCAAGAGCTATCATGGTATTAACCAGTGCCAATTGGGTTGCAGGGTTATAGAGGTCAGATAGGCAGTTGCTCCATGTAAAATACTGGTATTCAGCTGGATTTGGTTAGATTGGAAGCCGATTTCAACCTAGTTGGAAAAAGGCTAGGCAGATGATGAACTTCGATAAATTCTCAGCATGTTATACAAATTGTCGTTATTGTATAATTTGTATTAAAACATTAAAAACTGGTTAACACATTAGTGCCTTGGGTGCATTATGTTGGCGCCACTGCCTTACGAAGTTACAAATGCGTTCGGCTCATTATAACAGGTTGGATAACATTCTAACGAAGCAAGCTGAAATTATATTTAAAGTAGAAAAATGTGGTTGACATAGTGCTGTTATTGAGAGCCTTATTTTTCCATCTTCATTGTCGTTTTCACCTACATTGCAATTTATTTGAAAGCGGCATAGCAATGTATATTCTACTATCAGTATCAACCGTCACGTCGGCATTCAACCCCTTTCTATCAATATCATATTTCATACAATCTATTGGATCGTGTCGAGAGCCTTATTTTCTTTTCAAAAAATGTCACCCATATGGCAATGAATTTGAGAAAGGCACAGCATTTCTTCTTCCATACCATTAATCATCATATTAAAATTAAACTTCCTTCTAGCCACGTTGCTCAAACCATTGGTGTGGTATTCCTGACTGTTACAGTCCATCTTAACATTCCTTACGACATATCCCTCATTCCATCATAATTATGCCCATGGCTTCGGTCCGCAAACCAGTTTTATACCATTACCTCTGTTGTTCTCTAGTCAATTAATCAAATCAGTCTACCACGAAATTGCATCATAAAAATCCGGTACTCTATTTAAGTTTAGTTTAAAGTTTACGTAATAGAACTTAATTGTGATTAGATTAACAACTTGTTGTAATTGAGTGTGTAACGATCGTCGAGACACAAAATAAATGGATGGGAGGCACAGAAGGTGGCTATCGATAACATGCGAAAACGCATTCACACAGACACCTGCGTACGATCTCAAAGGAATGCCAGTCGCAAGTGCATTTGCACTGCGTGGAGATCTCAAACAAATGACAATCGCGAGTGCTCTCGCACTCGCTGAACGTGATGTGTTTCTAAATGTGCGTGAGTTTTCACTCGTTCATTGTTTAGAACCGAACTTCTGTATTTATCTATTCTGTGGTTGCGGTCACATCGAACCAGTTACTGGTAATTAGTTTGCAAATTCGAGGGAACTAAACCACGGATAGCGAGGGGGCCATTTTATTTGGAGTATATTTTAGATACAGAATTTTGTTAGTAAACCGCATTTGGTTCGAATAGAGCTGAATTTTAATTCGAAGACAATAAAGATGGTGATAGCGTACTGTGCTGACATACCCCTAGTATTGGACCAGGGCTTAATGATGATGGGGAAATTAAGTGATATTGTAATAATTGTAGGATAATTACATAGGCACCAATTTCATTATTCGTATAATTAAATTGTGGTTCATTAAGATTAAGACACATTAAAAACTGACACAAACAAATTAAGAAACCAGCCTTTGATATTGATAGTAACCAAAAAACAGCTCTACAGAAATTTACAACAGTATAAATAATGCATCCATAAATACAGCGGTTTGGCATTTCCGGTTCCAATGCCGCATCGGAAGAATTACCTGCAGTGCTTATAAATATTTGTTGCGAATCTGGATTTTGGGACCACGATATTGATACAGTGAATCTTATAAAAAAGGTTCGTTGTAATGAAAATACAAATAATAAACGGAAGGAAATATCAAAATACGTTGCCAGAGATATCCGATATCACAATGCTTTACTCTGCATTATCCTTGAAGGCTGTATGCGACTATAGCTCTAAATGTTTAGAAGTTATTTTATAATCATCACTGTCCGCTTGCAGCATAGTGCTCGTTGCTATCCGCGTTATCATTGTCCGTGGTGTTAATACATATTTAGATGATTAGACTTCACAGTCTGTTCCAGTTATCTGGGGAATTCCCATGTTATGAATTCGATTACTATTTAACATTGTATACTTCAAATATCTTATCTATATTTTCCGAACTATGTTTAGTTCGGTTTCCTGTCTTCATTGCCTGTAGCTGTATTTTTCATATGTAGAGCGATTGCTTAGTCTAACCTCCTCAAACCAGCTACTGTCATGTATTGAAACATATCATTTGCAGACCTATTCCCACAACCCCTAATGTCGTAATACCCAGTCCTTCCGTTCTCTATCTTTCAATTTTGCTCACCTATCTAATCATTGTTTTGCATTGCCGCCATTGTAATCCTTACCTGCCCACTTCCCATAACAACATTGTTAAAAACGGAAAGGAAACCGCTTCGTTTACGCATTTCTTTTTTACACCAATAAGCTTTGGAACAATGGTAGTTTGGTTCTTGGTAAATCGTGGAAGCGGTGATCTGTGTTTCAAACACTGGTCGTTCGTGTTTTGTTTTTTTTTTATTATCAAGGTTATGTAGCATTGTCAGCGTATAATGTTCCCACTGCTGGGATACAGGTCTCCTCTTTTTAGGAGAGCACGGGCTCAGTGCAAGTTGATGATTCCACTTCATTGTCGGTTTCTAGTAGTTGGTCGTGTTCATCGTATTGTTGGATTTATAATCCTTAATTCTCGTTACCTGCTCTTAAATGGATCTAAAAACGTTACTTAGTAGTGATTTTGTTGATTTGACTTTTTTTTATTTTTGTTCTACGTATTTAAACTCAAATATAAAAGAAATTGCCAACGCTAGAAAATTACTAATTCAGTGGAAAAGAATTGCCTTCTAAGAACACGAGTTGCCCTATAGTAATTTAAATTTTGATTCTCAACTTTGACCGCTATTAATTTTCGGTAAGTTAAAACAATTTACCGCATTATTTTATTCTTATAAACAAACTTGTAGTGATTACATTACTTTAAATAGTACGAGTATCTTAATCGTGCTTTTGTATGTACGTAAGTGACCCAGTTGTAACATGAGAGTGACCCATAAAACGCTATTGTTCATAATTATAATAATAACCTTTTCTTGTAACACTTTACTGTGCCTTGTTGATGACGCGGCTTGAGATGTTGTTGCAGTAAATAGAGTACATTTTTACGTTATTATTTTCAGAAATTACTCTTCAAATGGTTTGTTAATAAACAGAAAAAAAAAACAAATAATACAGCGGATCATCACGCGCACATTTTGCCAGTTATGTTTAAGATCAATGTAAAAAAAGATTTGATACAAACATTGAGTTGAAACATTGATAATGAAGGCGAAGTCTTGCTGCGCCGATCTTAAGTAACCGTTAAACAGCACCATAAAGTTATCAAAGACACAAATAAACATAGCGTCTAAGCAATTATACTAAAGCATAAAGCACTTACACAGCAATTTCACTTAAAATTAGGTTGGAACTCAAAGCATACAATCTAGAATTCAAAAACGAATTAGTTTTAAGTGCTCACGTCACAAGGATTCGTAGTATAAGAGAGGTTTAAACGGTATTCAGTTTCCAGCTACTGGTCCGCTATCCCTGATCCAACATGTACTAGCCGTGACTTTGATACTAACGCAATTAGGGAATCAACTACACGTGGACTGTAGCTTCTACGAAATTAATGTCTCTCTGGCTTGCAGAAATCAAATTGGTACAATGGATAGAGATGATGAATAAAGAGAGTTGTGTTAGTAATAATCTGAGCCGATAATTTATGTACTTGATGATTGAGGCTATTGTGGCAGTAGCCTTTGATTCTGTTTCGCTATGCTCACATCATAGTGGCAAGACATTGCCAAGATGGCATAGAGTTTACCAACCAAGTAGCTTTGTCTCTTTGTCATATATGTTGTCTTTGGAAGGTGTTAATAATAAGGTACACCAAAACGGTGTCAGGTCCCAATTTGTAGCTATAGATACGAAAGACTTTAGTTTCTATTGTCACAAACACAAAATATATAATTCGTAAAAGTAAGTATCCAAATACTAATGATGTTTTTTCTTTTGTTTCAGCATACGGCAAAGTGTTTCTAGTTAGGAAAAAAGTTGGCATTGACGAAGGCAAGTTATATGCCATGAAGGTGTTGAAAAAGGCATCGATAGTACAGAAATTGAAGACTGCTGAGCATACTAGGACTGAAAGACAGGTATATATCTATTTTTTTAAAGTCATATAAAGAATTATCATATTATCCACCAGGGTTATATGATTATTCTTTAAAGATTCCTAGTGTAAGTTTAAGGATGTACTATAGAGGAGCGCAGACTCTATTAAAAAAACATTTGGACAACAGAAAGAAGTCGAAATCATTGAAACGTTAGAAATTACTTCTGGATTTGCAGTATAGCCTTAAGCTTGGCTTGACAAATTCTGCGAATGTTCAGACAAGAAGGATTCTCGCTGGCATACAATTAAAGTAATATAAACAACAACTGAATTATTTAAAATAAAAAAATCTAAATGCAAACGCTTGTATCGGTTTTTATAAAGATCTGAATAGGATATCTATGGCACAGAGTAAAAAAATGTCAACCGGATTCCCGGAAATTCCGTCCTAAGGACAATTTTTTCAGGGGTGCCTCAGGGTTCTAGTCTAGGTCCTTTTGTATTTGAATTCGATCAAACAGCGAATCGAAATGTATATCGTATATATGTAAAACGAAACGTATTCAACAGGTCCTGGAAGCTGTAAGGGCGTGCCCATTCCTTGTGACACTGCACTATGCCTTCCAGACCGACTCCAAATTACACCTTATACTTGGTGAGTAGAGTTTATTTTGCTACATACTGTGCTATAAGTAGATAATCTGGATGGATAACGGAAAACAAATGCTGCACTGTTGTCGGTTCGATTTCCACAGTCCTGGAATTGATTTAATTTTCAATGTATTCTGCTTAAAGGACTGAAGTGAAATCAATATAGATTTATTCTTAGCTATAATCAAATAGATTACCATGATTATTGTCAAACGCAATTTACTGTCGTTTTAAACAAATTGTGTTCCTATTTTTCAATCCATTAACCATGAAAGTCGATTACTGAAGGAAGATCTTCATTATAATAATTGATACTTCATCATAGTTCAATAATAGAATTGATAGCTCAATATGCATCAGGTAGCTTGTCTCTAGGAACCGAATATGTTACATACTGTTATAGGATTCAGGTGTTGCGTCTATTACCCCCATGACGAGATGTCGGGATTTCGGCATCTCGGGAGGTGGACTTGACCCGTCAGATTTCCACGAAATTCATATTATATGTCTTCTTATGGGATTTTCAAATGGTGATTGATAATGCCCTACAGTTGTTCGCATTCTAACTATGAACTAGACTATCTTGGTAAGGAGTTGAAATGGAATGAGAGGCCAAAACTTATGCTGGTTTAATTAACAATGACTTGTACCATATAAACGTACAATAAAGAGAATTCTATCCGTCTGCTGCAGAGCAATTAGTTAGTAATGACCTATTTATAAGGACCATAATCAAGAAAATGTGTTATTGCACTTAATAAAACTGCAGCTAGCAACCGACTATTCGTAACAACTGGAGTTATTTAAAAACTCCACGTGTAAGCAATATTTAAATATAAAACAACATCTTTAACGGCCTCGTAGTTTATTACTAGTAACAAAACTCATTCAATGATTATAAAACTTAAGAAGACGGGTATTTATCGCGAATTTACCTTTAAATACCGACGGGTATTTAAAGGTAAATTCGTTCTTAAGTTTTATAATGTGTTCTGATCGTGAAAGTTTAAAAAAGACAATTGGTCATTCAATGATTCTTACTTAGTCACTGTTACAATCAGAAAAGATGTGGCTGATGATAGGAGTCATGTTGACTAGACGAATTTAAATCAAGCATATTAGCATAATCAGTCTATGATGTTCCCACTGCTGGGAAACAGGCATCCTCTCTTTGAGATAGCATAGGCAGTAATCCACCTCGCGAGCCAGTACGGGTACGCAGACGTCAGATGTCTTCGAACTGTTAGTTCTAGGACATGCCGGTTTCCTCACGATGTTTTCCTTTATCATTTTTGAGAGCAGTGGTGATGAAACAAATTACACAAAGAAATCCGCCTACCTGGGTTCAAACCCAGAACTGTTCGTAAGTCGGTGCCGCCGCCACTAGGCCACCGCTGCTCTCGAACCTCAATCAAGCATTAGGCTAGACTTCATTCATTTTTAATAGTTCAAGTGAAAGTGTATAATACGAGTAATTACGGTAATGGATGTAGCGAAAGCGTTAAATTGTGCTTTTTTAAGTATAGAGTAATGTCCAAAATTGTTTAACAACATTTCTTGTGTAAAACTTCAATGGCGTCTCAAGGATCGGTGGTAGCTTGAAGTTATCGAGATGGCTGGACTTGACCAACGAGTCTTTGGAGTTTCGCATTTTGATTTAAACTTGAAATTAATCCTAACAGAATCTAATCAGGTCAAATCAACTTTTGAAAATAATTTTGTTTCAAACCAATATTTGGTCAAATAATAGGTTTGGAGAATACTAGAACGGTGTCAAACAAATGTTTGGTTTTATTAACAAGGTTAATTAATATGTAGTTGATGTATTAAAGTTTGCATGTGGCACAAATTTCGGTCCTAATTTCCATCGAGCAGACCGGAGAGAAGACGTGTGGGGAAACCACCAATCACTTGAAATCCACTCCAAATATCTCTCGTTTCTCCTGTGATTTGTCGAAACTAGCACATCTCCACTTCGCTTAGCTCGTGGAAACCGGGGCTACGCCTTGCGCCGCGCTTCTGTTTCTGAGTTCTCACGACTATCGACAAGCTCATACAAGTTCGAAACTTATCACTATTGTTATCACACCACAAAGAGGTTTGTCCCGTACCTACCTAACGTGATAATTACAATTATGTTATTGGAAAAAGATTGGTTATTTTTAAAATCGTCGTATTTTTCGTTTAATAGGACTACTTCATCATCATCATATGCTCAACAACGGTCCACTTCTCGTCTTTATTTCCACAATCACTTTGAAAGCTAAAGATAGCAGAAGTTTAAGATTTCGTCTGTCCTTCAAGTACTTAAACATTCTCAAGTTGAAACACTAAAATACAATTAATCTTCTCCTAAACCAACCTTCCACGTGGCAACTTAATTTAATTTATAGAAAATTCTAGACTGAAAGGGACAAAAGGTATCTGTACTAGCTTCAAGCAATTTATAAGTTTTTGTCTGCGTTTCAGTTAATTACTCTTGAATATATTTTCTTCTTTAGACTATCTAGTTGTTCTTGGTGGCAAGCGCGACTGCTGGGTCGTGAGTTCGATTCCCAAGTCGGGCAGTGTTATTGGGTTTTTCCATCGGGAATTTCTCAGCAACAGGATTTGCGCCCGGTTGATGGCGATAAGCTGGCCCTCTATTACATGGGAGATAACTGGCGAAATGTAGATGTACTATCAGGCATACCTCTGTCTAACCGTGATGTTATGTTATATTTTCTTACTTACACTAGAATACATGTTCTTAACACTACCGTCCACATCATCATCAGCCTATTAATGTTCCCACTGCTGGAACATAGACATCTTCTCTATGACAGGTCATAAATGATATAATCCACCACGCGGGCCTAATGCGCATTAGTAGATGTCACATGTCCCACGACAAGTGACTACCGTCCACATGGCAAGTAAGATAAAATCTAGACTAAAAAGAACAAACGGTACTCCAGCCTCCAGCAATCTGTATAAAGTTTTGGTCTGCTTTTCAAAAATATTACACGCAAGACGCAATCTTTAGTAAATCCGACTATCCACGTGGCAAGTTAAACCCACAGACAAATTCTAGACTATTGTATTACATTCGTGAGGAACAAACGGTACAACCCAGTCTGAATCGATAGTCTCAATGTCACCCGGGCACATAGTCCTTTTGCCCCTAGTCGAGTCGCAGACCTTAAGGTCTTTCAACCTGCTCCTGTTGTGTAACGCCAGGGGTACGCGTGGAGGCAGGGTTAATGGACCCGGTTGACATGCCAACCTCGTTGTTGGTTTAAAGTACATGAGGGTCGTTCGTTGTGTAATCTTTTTGGAGGTTGGAGCAAGGTGTCGTGGCGGGAAGAAAGATAGATAACACACTAACAGAACTACATTTAAATGTAAGGTAAGAGACAAGTATAAGCGGTAATGTAGGGATGGTTAGGGCAGGATCACACTTATCTAAGCAGAATCGCTTTGAGCCGATTCAGAAAGAACCTAAAGACATAATTTGCCTCGTGTCGGTCAAAATGATGCGTCTGGATACAGCATCGGACTATACGTTTTTATTAACTGATAAAAGAGCTTTTATGACCGGTTGAACTGTTTTCGCGGCGATGAATGTGGTTACGCCCGTATTCTCAAAAATATTAATATGTTAGACTAAAAACAAGGGTTACAAGAGATGGAAAGCGATGGTATTAGGGTGTTCCTTTAAATTGCGAAAGTAAGGAAGAGTAGTTGTTATGATAAGTTAAGTGGCGTCTTAAATTGAAGACGTTACTGAAGTAATGGTACGTCTTCTGTCGGAAGTTCTACAACCTTCCTAGTTCCGACTATCGATCTATCATTGTTAAAGTGTACTTTATGGGTAACGTGCAAAGCTTGGTTGTGTAACACTAAAGCCATAGCCTGGCAGAAGCAAACTGATCTTCACGTTTCGATATCATTATTTACTTCGCTTACCAATTGAGCAGATAGGGATCCAAAGAAAAAATACATGCGATCTAGCTACGAAATTGACATTCCTCTCGTTCATGTCCATTGTCCATCACACTAGAAGTCAATAATACATCGATCAGCCTCTAATATACTGGCAACTGCACTTGACTAGAGATCATCATTCTCCTACTCTTATCCCATACTTCTCTATTACTTGCCATTATCAGTAGTCACTTCCTTTCTAGCCATATCATCCTTCACACAGTCCATCTCATCGTTTCTTTATGACACTAAAAGATAGTGTTATTTGATACCCCACTAACACTGCCAAAATAAACCTTAGTCCTACGAATTAAAGGTGCTGTCAATGTCAAATCATTGATGTACAGCTGTTTGTACCAACAAATGCAAGATGCAACACATGTATTTTTAATTGTAAATGTTCCATGGCTACCGATGCTCGAATGCCGTTACATATAAGACGAATGATTTGAAATTCTATTAGATTGGATTAATTCGTCTGGTTACAACTGGATTCTGCTTTTAAAGTTGCTTCTTACGTTTTGTTCTTGTTTCAGTTCAATTGGTTCAAGCTCCTTATATTGAAAGCTTGATTTGTGTCACTCTGGTTTCTAAAATGATCTTATTGCGACATCTGCTGAGGCAGCTTCTTTGTTAATGCCTAAATGGACAAAGCTGTCTAATACTTCTATTTAATCTAGCTTATTGTTTTTCACTATCGTATTCTTGTCCATAGCCCAATTTACTTCGGGTTTATGCAGCATGTCTTCTGTCGTAAAACTCTCAGTAGCTTCCTACCCTTCGTCGACGCAACATGGTTTTTTCTTTCCGTTACGGTCACGGTTTATTCTTTTCTGTTAACCTTCACGCTATCATTTACCTACGTTTTCTTTCACACCGTTCCTCACATTCGATTCATCGTTTCCTTGATCTTCCTCTGCCTCTCGTGAAACTCTATCTGCCGTAATATCAGAATCCACCCTCTTTCCACATTCTTTGTAAAATTTTCTTGAAAGACGGTATTAACATTAAAAGTGCTTCCACTTATCTTAATACATTAAAGTGCTAAGGCTATATTTACTTTTGTCCTTTACTCCATTTTAACGGAACAAATCAAATGACAGTGGAACTTTATGCTCAGAAAACTAACTCAGAGTGCCAGGGATCGCTACGGGAATACAAAATTGAATATTTGTGAAGTTGAAAGTAGAGAATAAAGTTTTTGTGTCTTGGAAGAGGCATTACTTAAGATAAGAGAGAAGCTTCAGGTAGGGATGGCACGGGTATGAATCTCAATCACGCGTGGTTTTTTTTTTCTGTCCCAGTCCTGTGCAAAGGCCTCCTTCCATTTCGTTGCTGTGACTGATTTCCTTCCATTATAAGTACTATTAATGCCTCGCAAAAAGCGATAGAATCATCTCCTTTCACATAGCAACATCGGCTAACTATAAATGTAGGTCAGCACGCCCCTGCTCACCTCTCCGAGGACCACAACCATGATAGTTATCTAAAAGAACTTTCTCCGCTACCATAGCGACCTTAATAAAGGATTTATTGCCAAAGTATCATACATCAATACTATGACTAATTGACACGATTCTGAGTACGAATCTAACTCGGACATAAGCGTGTCAAGGGGATGCCGGCGTTCCTTACGCAACGTACTACATTTCTTTATTTTAAACCTTGTTGTCGAAGAAATTGGGTCTTTTATCCTATGTACTCCAATCCGAATAGCGGCTCGCGAAATCGAGAGGTTATATATCGATTTATTTGGTTATTAATCGAAGGAAATTATAGTGAGGTAAGATTTGGAGAGTTTTGTTGTAAAATGTTATACAATTTATTTAAATAAATAAGTGTTATATGAATGAACTTTGAAAAGGAAAGTTTGTTATTGACATTATGGTAACACACGTAACGTTGTTTGGTTTTATGCTGCTAATTACAATTTTATGGAACATCCAAAAAAACATACTTACACATTTCATAAAAAATAATTCACAGAATATTAATGGCATATAACCTTTGACTTTTCTACTTTCATCGTATTTAAAAAAGGAATTGTCATTTATTTCGAATATGGGAAATAAAACCTACAATTTCCGATGTAAAATGGCTACACTAACTTCCAATGTAATGATACAGCAACTCTTGTCACCCAATGACATACATTCAATTAGCCGATAACAGAAACTATTATTATAGCAGTATTTCTAAAATATTGGCCAATTAAGACTCTTGCATACTCATCCTATTTGGCAGATCTTGTGGACTTGTTTTTCGATCTACCCATTTGATTGGTTGAACACCTACGAGAAACGCTCTTGTAGGCTTAAAATGTTGCCTAGATGTGTAGGGGATGAAATGTACTTGACCTTTATTGAAGTAACCTGTTTAAATAGGTATATGGATGGAGAAAGAAGTCAAAACAGTCTAGTTTTCGCAAGCCTGACTGCCAGAGGTCCTCAATTCCTTGGTTGCGAAAAGTGTTAATAGGTTTTTCCATCGCGAATTTCTCATTAGCAGCCACGCAGTCGGGACTTTAGCTCGAATGATGGCAATTGGCCCACTTCCTATTACATGGGACTGGCGACATAACTGAATTGTCGGTGTACTACAAGGTACCTCTCTGCCAAGGTCTTCGCGGATTGCAGGCATGATGTTATGTTTAAGAAGGTATTGGTTCTCACTGAAATCAATAGCTGCGGTTTGAGTAGCCATTACTGATGATCAGAATCCTACTTCCTACTAATATTATAAATGCGAAAGTTTGTGAGGATGGATGTATGTTTGTTACTCTTTCACGCAAAAACTACTAACCGGATTTGGATGAAATTTTGCACACAGGTAGTTTATAACCTAGATTAACACATAGGATACTTTTTATCCCGGTAGTAAGATCCCATGGGACAATTATCAAACTTCACGCGGGCGAAGCCGCTGGCAGAAGCTAGTTATTGATAATTAATCAATTGAGGAGACCCATAGACACTCGTTGGAACACATTGATTTCTTAGCGTGTGTCGGCCAAGCCTGTAGTCAGTAGAAGCAACAGTTATTTAAAGCAAAAATTCACTGAAATAGAATCAATGAATGAATGCAACACGTGTGAACTTCTGAATTAGTCACCGGCCAGTTCGAAAGTAAGTCCAAATAAACTTGTGGAAAAGAAAATGACTGTCAGAATATTCTAAGAACCATCTTAAAGAAACAGGACAGTCAAATAGAGAGATAAACATTAAAAAATGGAGTAGGCACGCAAATAGTATGCCCTTGTAGACTTATAGTGTAAGACTTCTCAGAGGTCGATACTGGTGTAGAATTGTAAACAGCTCCTATGCGTCTTGTTATTCTTAGCGAGTGTTTAATCGCGTAATCATACGCAATTAACGAGAAAGATAAATTAAAGGAAACAGACAAAATCAAAACAGAGATTTTCAAGTTCCATGGGGTCATACTAGGAATTCATATCGATGAAGAATTATCATATTAAACTGTACAATTTAGGCTCATGCAGCCATGCACTTTGTTTTGTTATAAGATTTCTTGAAATAAAACAAAATCAATTTAGCATTATCCTCAACTGACCTCATATTAATTTCAACAAAATCTTCACTTGACCTCGACAGTGAATGCAATGTCATGGCCTTTGAAAACTTGATGAATACCGCCATTAAGAGTACTTTGAAGACGCAAGATAATAAACTAGAAGCTACACAGCTCGCAAATGATATATTGCAAGACCAACCAAAAATAGCACACAGCACTGAGATATTGCAAAATTCATAAAAATAAAATGAGCAAAAGTGTGTTATATTATTTAACAGTAGATATATTTTAACCACGACCCTGGCTAGCGAAAATGTTCTTGCAAAATCGCAGAGGCATCTTCAAGGTTAAAGAGCAATGAAGTATTTAAAAGCTGAAATTAGTCAAAAAATAAACAAAAGAAATTTACATAATGCAGCTGAACATAATTTTGAAGTTGCGTTAATGCTTTTTCATTGTCACTCTTTCTTTTTACAATTAAGATGAGTGTGAAAGTCTTTAAGATCGTTTTTCTAGCAGTAACAGGAGTAAATTCGGCCTGTGGATTTTGATAAGGTTATTTATTCTTATAGAAAGTAACTGTATGAAGATCCTCAAGACTCATCATCATCCTGCCCTAGTCCCATGTTATTTGGGGTCCATTCTCTCCTGTCAATTAATATAATTCCTGAAAATAATTATACAGTCGTTTACATCTAAAACAATTGCATCTAGATACTATACTCGAGCCATAGATCATTGCACCCCCACAAATGACTTAGTCAAGTTAAATAGCCTGGAAAATAGCTAAATCGAAAGAAGGCTAAAGTAATTTTAACTTGAACGAATGTTTCAAAGTCAATTGCTACCCTACTTTGACCTTACCCGTCAATAGCCGCCTCGTGGAGTCAATGTATTCTCGCTCGTTTTGTTTGTTCACCGTTGATATTGAAATCGTATTGTAATTCTTTCATATTTTCTCTACGCGTTTCTCCGATGACATTTACCTTTATCCAATCTGTCCACTTCAGATCTTCTTAAAGATTTTGATGGATTAAATTAATAAAAGTGTCTTGAGGAAAGTTTTCGCATGACGTCATAGTTAAGTCCCCTTCCTTTGCTTGAGGCTCTCTTAAAGGTCACCCAGCGAAAAATTTGAAATTCTACACGTAAAGCAATTTTAATATACTGAAAATGAAAATATTTTTCTACATCGTTCGCGGAATTGATAACTTGAAGCGCATGAACTGCATCCTGAATATTTCTTAAAGACTTTATAACATACCTAGTGTGTTGGAATTTATATTGCATGAACCAAAAGCGAACTTCGATTTCCAAATATGAACTCAATAATCACACAAGAGTTACTTCTAAGTATTCCATCACGACAGCATTGCTTAAAGTTCAATCTAACTCACAATAGAAAGTGAGAATGCCATACATGTTCATATTTTCGATACAAAGTTCAGAGTTGAGATTGCGAAATAGAAATGGCGACACGCGGAGCCTGACACATTCAAATCCGTTGTTACAGACCCGTGTCAAAACCTCAATCACCGTGGACAATACTATAATTACGTGTAGAGAATATTTCTGCACATACAACTTTAAAAAAAAGTACAGCATTTACCTGAGAACGTGATTGCCAAACAATACGGAGACCTACTTTTGCAGCACCTTGACCCACTGCCCCTCTATAGAATCTAATAGCTCACGCCCGCTCAAACTTTAATAATTAATGATAAATCTTTTGAACTACAGTAGAACAGTTTCTGTTCCACTGATTGCATCTCTCACCTTGACATATCGACTTGCATCTTCATTGTTGTACCACGCTTCTTTAATCTTTGTTTTCTTTCCGATCTCAATTGTCGATTAAGTAGCTTAGATGTTTAGCATCCCGTGTATGTTGTAAGTCGGGTGTTAGAAACCGGTCAATATAATGTTACTATGTTATGAAACTCGCCGTCTGCCAATTCTCAAGCGCTACAATAGTGTCTATATACATTCCTATATGTATAAGACCTTCGTCTAAGTACTTAGTAATCTACCGGTCTTCAAAGGGTATGCGAATAGTCAACTATGTTCATGAGCCATTAAAATAATTGCTTCTATTAAAAGAACTGCAAGCTCTTCTTCGTCAAATCGTTTTATTGTTAGACCAATTTAGCTATCAATGACTTTTCTTGCCTCTTAAATTGTGCAATAGAATGCAGTAATTTGATTATTGTTTACTTCTTTATCGCCTGCACCACTTTCACTTGTAAAAAGGTCAGCTATATTAATTACTCCGTCGACTTCGGTCTTAATTGATATTTGGCAACTTTCCTGATTCAGAACGGAATTGTTATTGTTGAAAGTTTTAAACTCTGTATAAATTAACTCGTTACATCAATATGATACTTCTGGAGTCAATCTAACTTTTAAATTGGCTGTCGTTCATTGTTTGCCAATGATCAAAAGGTTTTGTTGTAGTGCGAAAGTTCAGGGTTGCAGTTATTGAACATCAATTATGTGTAATTTCTTCGTCACGTGTTGTTTGTGCGGCGTTTGAAAAGAAACGATTTGCGGAGTCTTTTGTTCCGTTCTTTGTTTGATTGATTGGTTGGAAAACTATGCATTTTGCTTTATTACGTCTTGTTTCTTTATTAGATCTTTGATCTGTCTCGTTTGTTGCGTAATTGGTCTATTGCAGTCCGTAAATGCGTCTCAAATCACGCATCAGACACTATTCAACTAGTTTTTATTCGAGTTCAATCCTGTTAAGTTTGAAGTTAATCAATTTCAATATTATAAATTCAACGTCCAATTCAATTGCCTAAACCAATTTGTTATTAGAATCAATACAGTTTAAAGCAATAACTACAAGTTTCGTAGCGTTTCTTGCCTTGACCCGACGCCGGCGGACGTTTGCGCTTTTTCCCCTACTGAAATGTTTGTAATCCATTGTTAGTTGTTGCACGTGCACAACCTACTGTTCTATGGTGTTCTAATTCTATAGATTTTAGCGATGGCGGGAGTGAATTCTTGTTTTGTTTTTGTTCCGACTTTCGAGCGTTTTATTTCGATAAGTCCGTACTCTTTCCAGATCATGTTTGACAAATCAAGAGCAAGGTCTATCTTACCTTCGCTGTTTTACGAGCACATTTGTACAACATCAATGATGGAAGATTTTCACGACCACTCTCGACCATCATTCCACCGAAGGTCTTTCGCTACTGGCTTTACATTGGCTTACCCCTGCCTCACTATAACCATGTGTCTCTAGTCTAAACCATACAGGATGCACAAGATCCCGAGTTATTACCAAATTCTGCATTATCATATCACCAGCCCCGTATTCCGCTTCGATTCGCTTCCGATTCGGTAAGTCGTATGTCTATCTCGGTCGTTTTCGTAATGCCAGAAGAAGACAGATATACGAGTTGTTGAATCAGAAACGAGTCGAACGGTTGTGAATACGGGGTCAGAAGTCCTACTCCTGACTGCCTCGTTGATCTAGCGGTCGCAAACGCGACTACTGGCCATGAGGACCTGGGCTCGGTTCCTAGATCGGGCATACTGTTATTGGGCTTTTCTATCAGGATTTTCTAGTAACAGCCACGGAGTCTGGATTTGTGCTCGATTGATGGCAATAGGCTCGCCCCCTATTACATGAGACTTAAACATAACTGGCGAAATGTGGGTGTACTATTAGGTACACCTTTGATGTCTTCACGTGATGTTACGCACAAGTTCATGCTGTAGTCAACCTTTCGCGCCGTCGACACGGCCTGTCGTCATTAGACGGACGGACGGCTAGCTAGCCCATAACTAACCGTCCACAGGCCCGCGTCTACGGCGGCCGGTAGCCATCACGTGGCCCCGCCCAGCTGTGCGTCTCACGCGGAGGCTGGGACGAGAGGCTCTCTCCCACTCGCGTTCCGCCATCTCCTTCGCTAGCATGACTGCTTCGCAGAAGGAGGTGACGGCTTCCGATTCAGTCTCGCTCCGGACCATAGATTGAACCACGGCCGGACGCGAAATGTCGTTGCCGCCGTTCATGCCGTAGTCAAACTTGGCTTATCAAACCTCGATGTCGTATAACTTGTACCAACTCCAACTAGTCGCACTAGAGATTGGGAAACGCTCGACATAATACAATATCGTAATGGAGCTGATACTCGATACGGTCAGGTTGCCGCGATGATTGTGTTTGCTTTCTTGTGTATTGATATGAGCTTTCCTTGTGTTTTGAAGATGTCGGTCTTTCCTATTCTTCTTCAACTTTGAATCGTTGAAATCCTGAATTTTCACAACGTCGCGCGTCGTTTAGTATGTCTTCAAAGAGTGGCCACACTTATCGACTCAGAATAGGCTTGCCCTTCAGAGAGAGCTTAATGTCAGTACAATAATGCGAGACGGTACCCAGCAGGCCCGAAGGCGCCTAACAAGCCGATTCCTGCCGGATTCCCTGCGGGAACAAGGCACTCTACAGTCGACTGTCCAGTAGCGTCGTCCAAAATGAAACGAGGCAAATGATGTCTTTATCGCTGATCCTGCGTTGAAGGTTGTTAGGCTCACACTGGGACTTACTTTACCATACTAAACTCAATTGTAGTAGTAGTCTTTAAAATAGAAATAATGTTAAACTGGTTCATTGGAATCCTCAATAGTGTTTTATTCATACCAAAATATTCTGACACCATTAACAACCTCAAACCTAAATTAAACCAGCGAAAACCCAAGCAAAAAATGTAAAAGAACATTAAGAAAATATATCAATATTCAGTATTGAGGTTACCCGATGCCCTAAATGCTTACAGACTGTTGAAACCTCAAACAAGCTAACAAAAGGTAATAGATTATGTCTACCGAAACCAACACATATTATAATAATGTAATAATAACAACTGGTACGTTTTATTGTATTGTACATGTACGTAAACTAATTAGGTTAATGTTTATTTCGAATTCATTCAACAAATTGATTAGAACGTTACGTTACTTATGATTAGGGGCATGAGAGCTATTAATATTTATTTGTATTGATTTCGGTTTGGTTCTTTATCATCGGTTTTGTCTCGTTCTCGTTTTGTAAAAAATCCAGGCGTTAGATTCTACTTCAAATTATCGATAAAACGTATTAAATCTCGGTCTCTCGTTCTGAACCCTGTCTCATGATGTGTGCTGTGTGGACCCTATTTTGCGCGACCTGAGTAATAAAAAGGTTTGCACGTCTGTCGATTTAAATATTACGTCTCTCTAGTTCAAAGCCATTACTATGGTTCCAATCCATGAAAGGTCTTCATTTACGAAATCCTCTTATTCCTAATTTTAATGTTCTAAAAACTAAACTCCTTCACTAACAAATGCTTTCTGAATAAACCATAACCTCAGTCATGTTCAAATACTCCAACGCAATTAACTCCGACATTAATAAATATCTTTCTTATGTAATAAAGGTTTTGCCTATCTCGAGTAAATGTCAAAACTCTTAGCAAGGCTTTCGCGACAAACCGTGACGTCACTAATGACGAGGCATGATGTCACTGCCGTATTGCGTCACTCTTACTACGTTAAAATGTGAATGGAAGTTATGACGTAGGTCATGTTTAGAGCTCGCTCTCTCATTGGTTGCTGTAGATACAAAAAACAACCACTTTTAGTAGATGCTGTTAAATCCATTCTAATATAATAAATGCGTAAGTAACTCACGCCTTGATGGCTTCACTTGTGATCTGGAATAGGATACAATATTTTTTAACTCTGTAGTACATGCTTGCCTCATTGGTCTAGTGGTAGCAATGGCGACTGCTGAGCATGAGACCCTGGGTTCGATTCCCGCGTCAGACAATTTTTTAGTGGTGGTTACATGGGCCTTAAACATAGCTGGCGAAATGTAGTTGTACTATTAGATACACCGCTGCCCAACCTTTCGGGGATTACTGGCGCGATGTTATGTTACATTCCCTTGGGTTAATTTCCGACTTCAAAGGTTGTGCAAAAACTACTCAGATTATATCTGTAGTTTCCACCTGGGAATACGCTAATAACGTTTATGAATATGATTGCACAATGTTCATATTAAACCTAGAAGTTGAATAAGCAAAATTCCAGAAATTCGGGAACTGCAAATTATAACAGGAATTCTCAGTGCACTAACAAAATATTTTGATGTGACCACCAGGTACTTTATTAGTGCAATCAAAGAAATAAGCTGCTAGTTTTAGTATTATAATTAGTATTTTAAAATTTCTTCTGACAACTCATCATCCATTTAATTTCTGAATAAGAATGTGGATTCATTGTAATCACCTCTTATATTCAGCATCATCACTCTTCTACCTCCTTCCCTAAATCCCTACTTCTTCTTCGTTGGCATAGCATTTCTTCTTCTTCCATACATCCCTTGTCGCCATCTTCTTATTCACCCTCTTGCTAGCCAGCCATATCATCTTCACACGCCTTTAAGCCTTCGTTTCTTTTGTCTTCATAACATTCATGCTCTGAATTTTCGTCACGACTAGTTCCTTCATTTCGATATTTATATTCTGTACCAAATCTTCATATCCGAGCATTCCCATTCCCAGCTGTGTTCTTGAACTTACCTAAGGACAATATCATTTATTTATTCAACGTTTTGACATAATAGACCTCTGGCCGCTTCGGCGACCTATATGTGAGACTGTATTATTACATCTGTGAATTTATTACTGCAATACAATGAAAAAGGCGACTGGTTTATCTAGATGACTTTGTTTTCTTGTCTAGAACTGTTCAGGGTTCCAGAATGTTCTTTTTTCTAGTTGTTATTTAGCTTTGAGTGATTGCAGGTTCTGGAAGCTTTGCAATGATGATAAATTAGGGACTCTTCTGTGTATCTTCACATTCTACTCATATTGTAAATGCGAAAGTTTGTGAAGATGTAAGGATGTTTGGCCCTATTTCACGCAAAAATGGTTGAACGGATTTGAATATGATATAACAGTGTAAACGCTCCAAATTTTAGGAGACAGGTCATGAATGCTATTATTTAGATCAAAGTCTCCATTCAAGCAAATTGTTTAAATTGATCGACAGTATCCATAGTGAATTTTATGAATCATCATTTGCAATTTTCAACCTGCTAATCTAGAACAAACTGCGCACAATAAAAAAGCAGTCCAAACGCAATACCCGCACTTGAATCACTTTCACTTTAAAGTATTAAGACAACAAATGCTCACAGATATTAAAATTATGTACCATACATGGTTGAGAGATGCTTTTCGTTCCAAATATGGCGGTCTTTAGGCACATGTTTGGCATAATCATTATGTGTTAATCTGACCCTTTACTGGCAGGTTTCCTTTCCACAAGCACCTTTGTCAATAGTTGAGTTGGGTGATCGCGTTTTGTTTTTAAATCATATACTAATTCTTCTGTATCCTTGACCACTGACTCTCCTCCACCTCCTCCTTTCTGGGAAGATACTGTCCCTAATAAGATAAAATGCCTGCTTTAGCAGAAGCATGGTCAGATGAATCACTCTGAATGTAATCTGATTTTGGTTTGAAATAAGGAAGCTTAAAAGCTAGAAAACTAGATTAAATTGTAATCTTCATAATACTGATATTCTCTATTCAGCTTCATCTAGTTAGTAGCTGATCTCAGTTTTAGAGAAATGGGAAATGCATGAGCAGCATATAACTGAAATTCTCCGTTGGTATTACAATTCTGGCTAGTATTCATATCTAGTACCCACTTTTATTATCGTAGGCAGAAGATGTAGGTCAAAGACTTGGTATTTCAACCTAGATATACTAGATCGTGCACCACGCCCCCTTGTGTTAAATCTGTTTCAAGTTCAATTAGATTTAATTGATGCTACTGTGATTCATCTTTTATGATAGTTCTATGATCAGCTGCTATGGTTTTGGTATCATCATCTTTCTATCACTAGTAGCATACTTACAAGTTTTGTTCTTCCATTCTCCCTTGTCAGCCGTCCCTTTGATCATTTAATTCTTTCTGTTTCCTGAGTCATAGCTAGCAGTGGGAACGATCGTCTCTTGCCCTAGTCCCATGTGATTTGTGGCCCCAAATCTACAAAACGGTAGGAAGATAAACGTTCCTTCTGCTGCTGGCTATGATCAAGGAAAGAAAAAGGCAGTGGAAACGATATTGACCGATTATCTATGGAGAGTATCTTTTAGTCTACCAACCAATACATTCACATGTCCCATTAAATCGCAGTGAATTTACGCAAGATGACAAATAACTTCATTATCATCATCAATCCGACTATAATGAGCTAGTTTACCGTTGTCTGATTTATTGGAGCTTCTGATTAAACTACTATTAGTCACGATTTTCGAGTAATCCACAGTCTCATAATACAGTTGAAACTGACTATTTGCACGATTGCAAATGAACACCCACGCTAGGAAGAGTTATTGCTGGCTTACTTACTGAATAATCAGAGAAATTAGCACTATTTGAATTTTATTTCTTAGGTGGATTATTCAAAAACTCTTTTGGAATGTGAGGAGTGGTAATGATACTTTTGACGTTGTTGGTGATGATGTTTAAGAAGCTCAGGTGCTTAGTCCTCGCTACCGGTGCGGCGGAGTGCGTTTATGACCAGTTGTATGAAATAAAGAGACTATGTAAGGATTGTAGCAGATGTCGCCATGGCATTCTGTAGTATCTAGTAACTAGAATCTACCTACCCTTAAAAAAGGCTTGTGCTTATCATGATCTTGCAAAAACATTTTGCGCATTTACGGGACCTCCTTCATTTATTACTTACTTTCAATGTTATAAGAAGTTAAATCCACAAGATTAGTTCTGTTGTTGTTTAACCTTACGTAATCTCATTCATATTAAACACCGCATCTTTACCAAAAGTTTTGCTGACACTACTAATACATTAAGGTATTTATACATTGATGGTATCCACCCAGCTTAGGTTTCAACTGAGTTGCTGCCGTATGTCTTTTATATGTATGTAAAAATTCGACAAAAATCCTGCCATGCCTCTGAATTTGTGTTTTGACCATCTCTTCTTAATAGTTATCATCTTCTTTCGCAGACTATGTGGCTGGTGGTGAGCTGTTCACCCACCTCTACCAGAGAGAGCATTTCAACGAGAATGAAGTCAGGATATACATAGCAGAAATTATACTGGCCCTCGAGCAACTGCATAAGGTGAGCTGGTTATTCTTTATACATATCTTAAGATTCCTAATAGCCTGGTACACACAGTGGATCAGTCAAACCGACACGGACAAATTACGGACTGGCTCTGGACAATTGGACACAGGTAGACACGGGGACAGCAAAGATATCAGCAGCATGTTGTTTGTCCGTGTCTGTGTATGGAGAAAAGACCGCAATTTTGCACCATTCGATAGAAAATTTAAGAGCTTCTGAAATAATTAAAACCCTAATATAACGGACAGCCGGCTTTCATAATTATTAAGCAACGACTTTCTGTGAAGGATAAACATTGTGAGGAAAACGAGGCTATCATACAAAAACCCGTCCTTTCCTTGTGTTCAGGTCGTTGACTTGCAGTCATACATAATTATTGTATGGTTGAATCAGAAGTCTCAAATCGATTTCAACGACAAACTTTCCCACAAGTCTCAAGTTATGTTTTTGTTAGCAATTTTAAACATTCATACTTGTCCCATTTATCATTGACTGCAACGACTTTTTGTTGACTTTGCAAAGAAATATGCGTTAAAACACCTGGATAAATGTCTTATTGGTAACAGACTGAATCATAACAAGATTCAAGATTAGTAGCATAGGTCAAATGCGTTGTTGGTCCGTAATAACAACACCTAGACCTATTTATGGAATGTATTGATATTTGTTTGGTTTAACTCCTTTGTGCACTTTTGTTGTTTGATTTTCCAGAAGAAATAGTTCTGTTTGTCCTTTTTTTTTAACGACCATTGGTAGTTTAATGATGTAAAGTCTAATAAGATTCAAAGTTCATGCTGTTCATATTTTAAGTGCTTAGAACTAAAATCTGCCATTATTTATCCTGTTTTGGCACCCTGATCATCAAACCTGGTTAACTTTGCATCTATGCCAAGGCTTCTTTCAAGAGAAAAGTGACTTGTCCTTGACGATACTGATATATATGGTGACTCGTGCATGCAAATATTCAAAAAACTGCATTTTATGTTGCAATCTTAGTCTTTTAGAGGGCTTTGCGTTTACCAAAAAGCTGACGTTTCAGCCAAATAACTGTAAGAGCTTAGCAGTTGGCAGTTCCTTGGTTTTACGTCCACAAGTGCCAATCTCTTTATTTTCTTCTATAAAGCCTTTAACCTTGATTTCTCCACCAGCTCGGCATAATCTACCGTGACATCAAGCTCGAGAACATCCTCCTGGATGCGGAAGGGCACATCGTGTTGACAGACTTCGGTCTATCCAAGGAGTTCTGCGGTGGAGAGAGCAGGGCTTACTCCTTCTGCGGTACCATCGAGTATATGGCGCCTGAGGTCGTCAGGAGTGGCAGTCAGGGGCATGATATTGTAAGTACTAGCTTTATATTTCTAGAAGGTTTTAGGACCTTTTAGGTACACGACTGGTTGCTATATAACTCTCTGAAATCGTTGATGGTTGGTGGAGTTTATTCCGCCAGTTCTTCTTCCCTGCTAAAGCACGAAGGAGGAATGCAGGCGTTTTGGGAGACTGTCTCTTGTCAATTTTGATGTTCAAAAAGTGCTGAGATCAGCTCAATTTGAGTAAATGACTTGATTGTGACGTTGCCACCTGTTGCTGTTTTCATAGAGTTACATAGAAACTGGATACTGTGAATTTGGCGGTTATGCAGCGCGGTTTGCATTCGTGGTCGCCGCCTTGAAAAGTTTACCTTTATAGGTACTAGGAAATTTTGGTTCAGACTTTGAGAATTCGGCTGTCTGGTGTTTGATGGCTTTGTAAGCAATGATTGTCATTTTTAAGGTAAATGTTTCAAATGATATGGTCGGTTTTTTTTTGGAAAACGTCCTTGATTTGTTTTATGTTCTAAGATTTAATACCGCTGACACTTAAGGTTTTAGCTTTGCTGCGAACTTAAAATGATAATAAAAATGTTGACTCGTTTCCTTACAAAATACAATGTTGCGTTTATGAGTTTATCGCGGATCGATAGCCATTTGCCGCAGGAAAATAGATTAACGGTAAAACTGCCAGTTCCTTCGACATTATTTCTTGGATATCTCTTATTAAGTTGATTATATAATTACGTCAAAGGAAAACTCACTTTAATAGTCTTCTTTAATTCTAAAGAAGATCAAAACAGTGATATCCAAGTGCGAACGTTGATTTGTTGAACCCAGGCAGGCTAAATATTAAAAATAGTGAAGGACCTAAAAGCATCGTGAGGAAACCGGCCGCGGCATGTCTTCGAAAATTCTAACTTCCCACCAACCCGCAGTGAGCCTGCGTGGTGGATCATGGCGCAATTCCTCCCACTGAGGAGTGTGTTATCCCAGCAGTGGGAACATTATAAGCTTATTTCACGTAAGGAAGGAGTACGCAAGTATCATAGTAGGTTCAGGAGTTTCTACCTATCTCTAATTAGAAAAAAGGCACGAGTTTATGCATGTTACTCGTAAGGAAGGACTAGGCTGTCATAAAATCGAGCATCTAACCTAGTTGAGTTATCGTAGCGGCTCCACGGGCATAATTAGCTTAGTTGGTGGGGATAACTGGGACATCAGTTACGTAACACTTTGACTGTATTCTTTATAGTAATGTGTCGCACTCACGTACAATGTTTTGAAAGGTAAATTGAATTTGTATGGTTGAAATGTTTGGAAAGGGAGCTTCATCATCTTGGGCCTGAATGAGTTACTGCCCGGTGAAGGACTTCTTTTGTTTTCTCCCGTTTTTTGCGTTCCTAACATTAGGCGATTTCGTCCTATCTTCATAGTTGCCACCATTCCGCCAAAATCTTACTACAAAGACTACCTTTTACTGGAACATCCCACAACATAAAAATGAGCATATTATGAGACTTGCGTCACATTATTCAGGTGGATGACGTAATTATAAGGACAAATTATTTGTAATTCTGTAGTATTTTGTTATCAATTATGACGAAAATATGGATTATTACATCGTAAGGATTAAAACAATTCGGCTTGAAATCATCTGGCGATAAGAATAAGCTTTGTTATGTACCCATTGCAAATTTTCATGGAACTAGGCAATTTCCATATTCCAAAGAGACGAGAAGAAGAGTTTCGTTCAACAATGTTCCCAAAATAATAGCTTAGAACACTTTCATTCTTTGTCCTTCTAACTTCGGCAGTGGACTCCAAAAACCCACTAAATATAAGGTTTTATACAAATAAGGGTATCGGTACACTTACCCGAAGCCCTTAACAAAGACGTGCAATAATAAGGACATAGGATTGCACAAGCGCTTTGCAACGTATCGACAAACCGAGGCAGATATGGATTCGTGATGGTGACTCATCCGTGTTTCTGATCCAGACCTTTTAATATTGCTTATTTAGACTGGTTTTGCGCTAGATAATAAGTTAGATAATGAGATCTATTTAATCAAAATCTAGCAGTGGTTTAATTAAGAATAAGAATAATTTATTGAAAAGTAGATATTACAAAAGTATACATTTAGGTGCAGTAGTGTTATTTAAAAAATATATATTTATAATTAGTGCTTATAAGTAAAACTCTAACTACAATATATATTATAATAGTTGCAAGTAACGAAAACATCGAATTCAAATGGTTTATGATGGTTTATGGTTGCGACCTGCCTGATCTAGGTTTATTTAAACATGTGTTTCAGGCCATTACTTTACATTGCACAGTAAAATTTTAAAATAAAATAAATCTATTAACAACTAAGTACTTAGAACAAAAACAATGTAAAATTGGTAAAAAACATTAAACATTAAAACTAATTTAAGTAAATATGTACAATTAAATACGAATTGTTGATGGAGAGAGAGGAAGGTTAAAGAAAAGATTGATAAGGATTGTGTGAGGAATGTTATGAAACAGTAAGAAGTAAATGACGTCGTGTGGTCTGACAGGGGATAATGGAAGACAAACCCTGTTGCGCCTGCCCCAATTAGAATGCGACAAGGGCGGGAAGATGATGTTGATATGAATTCTAGTTACATTGAACTTTGACTATCCATTTTACCGTTAACCATCAAATATTGTAAATTGAAGGCAACACAATCATAAGAAATTATTTCAAATTATGCCGAGAAGACAGTCCCCCAATACACCTGGTTTTCACCATTTCATAGTGACTTAGCTGGAAAGAAAACAGCGAGGGCGCAACAAACCTCCCTAGCGACACACCTGTCAAGTAACATGAAGTCATCATCTCCCTAGTATTTTCCAACTATGTTAGTATCGGCTTTCAGTCCATCTAGATACAGCTGAAAGAACCACAGCAACCCAATTAGGTGAAATAAGGATATTTAAACAAAAACAAGGAGTCTTGCAATGTTTTCGTAATCTAAGCACTTAGATCGATATTGATCCGTCAATAGTGTGGTTAAATATTGTGAAATTGTATGATTAGATGTTGTGAAATATCCTGAAATATTTATGCTTTGTTTTAGAGGCCAAAAATAGAAAGCAATTTTGGTATTACTTATGATTGAATAGATTAAAATATTAATAGCCAACATGTCCAAAGCAATTTGTCCTTCTTCGTTACGATAGCAATCAAAATTAAATCGAGTTTAGCACCTTTAGGAGCGTTCATCAGCTCCTGTAATTTCTCTTTTGTCAAATGAATATGTCCCTTGCTGCATCCTAAAACAAAACATCAGGGTAAATAATGACCTTTAACACCAACTCATAACAAAAACTAAATAAATCAGCTCGTCCCATTTTGCACCCAATTATACCGTCGCGTCGTCAACAATAAATTCGAATCAGCTGTTCTCTTACAACGAAAACGAATAGATGGTAGAAAGTATACAACGCTGACACATTCTTCATCAGCACCTGTCTGAATTACCCACGGTATTCCCACCTTTATGTAGTAGTAATAGAGGTGGGTTTTGTTTGTACATTTTTAATCAAAAGATGGTTTATCGTGCAGATGGGTACGTGTGAATTGCTTGATTGCTTACAATTATATGTTTCTTTCACGGTTGGATTCTTGTGTACAGTTTGTAACTGTTAAACTACAAAAGTACAAAATTTTGTTGAAAAAATGGAGGCTGATTTGAAAAGTTTTTGAGTTTTAATTCGCAGGGATCAGTATAGTATGCCTAGCGTTCACAATGTTGGGGTCAGCTTCCAGTCCAACCAGATATAGCTGATTGTCATTATTGCATGGAGTGACTGCCTATCTGACCTCCACAACCTAATTACTGGTAACTCGATACTAGCCCTTAGCAAGATCGATAGAATACAGGGTGTAAACAGACTCGTCACGGAGCCATCAACCAGGCCTTTATACTAAGTAACTCGGTAAAAACAGTTAATCAGCAAGATGGAAGCTGGTTTCACAGGCCAAGATTCCATTCTTAGGGGCTATTATAAATAGATGAATAGATTATGGGCTTTATTTAACAAAAGAGAAGCCATTTTGTAAAGATACAAGATCTTGCTTCAGATTCTAAATTGGAGAGTTCCAAGTACCAAATAAGGAACATAATAATCTATTAAGGTTAGAGTATATGTACTAAGATGACAATAAGTAGACTTAAGTTGCTCTAGGTTTAAAGCAGGGTTGTCTGAGGTCAGGTTTTCGAATGCAATGTTCCGTTATCTAGCACTTATCGAGTTTAATTCAATTTACAAGATGTTTCATATCAATTTGATATTATCAAGGTCTACTATTGCCCTTGACGATAAACTGTGTACGTTTTGAATAATTTTGTGATAGTAGGTACAATATAATTTTTAACGAGGACATTTCCTTATAACTTTTCAACCAAGCCCTCATAAAAGTCGGTCATTGAAGAAATATGAAACTTGGCAACCCTGTTTGAGAGCCCTATCGTCTACAAACACTGGTAACCCACTTACGAAGCTGACTTACTTGCCAGTATTGTAATGTTGTAATGCCTGTGTGCTAGTTTCTTGGTGCCTAGACGTCTAACTCGGATACATAAACCTATAACCTACCTCGGATACCTATACCTTTTTTCTGTGACCAATTTTAGAAATAAGACCTTTTTTAACGAAGAAGGTGTAACCTTTTACGACACAGTTATTAAATAACCCAAAAAATTACTCGCAGACTTACTAAACATAGATTATTTAACAATAAAGAGCCTCCTAAAAGACATTACCTAAATATTTGCACGCTATAAACCTGTACATTTCGTCTATCCTTATCTAACTTAGTATAATTTCGCATCTTTTGTCTCCTTCCCGCTTAGACCGTGACCTACATGGTCGTTGCGATGTTGCGCTAATTCGGGTACTGTCGCTGAGTATATATTATGCCTTTTTGTATTGCTAATATAAAAAGCTACCCGTCACGCAATTTTAACATCATTTCAGCCACTGCTGGGTATATTCGTAGGTCTCTTTTCCTCTGCCATACTTCTCAGTTCTCTGGTACCTTCATCCAAGTGTTTTCCGCGACTTAGACGATATCATCAACCCGACGCGATTTTGCACGGCCCTGATTTCATTGGTTCAGCCTTGATCAGAACTGTACAATGCCATTTGCAAAAAAAAAACAGTTGTACCCTAGTTTGGTCTGAACAAGGATGCATTAGAAAAGCTTTTACACGAGTGATGATTCTTGAGGCACGTCCGGTAGATCCTTGACCGTCAGTATTTGTACCACGCCACCTTCTTCTTAGCTTGCCTCCTATCTATCTATATAAAATGTGTTGGCGCAGAAATTAACTATTAGTTTGGCTCTTTCGGTAGCGTCCATCAGTTCCTGTAGTACTAGTGAACAAACAATAGGACACGATATGAAAGAAGATTCAGGGGCTCATTTGTAAATCTTCTATACCGTATACTAACTGTCGATATTTTTAGAATTTAACCGCCTCTACCTTTGATAGTTTCGGTATGAGCTATTCTCCCTTTAGTTCGTACCGATACTTAAGAAAGAGAAGGTTTTGGGGTTGATATTTGAAAATATCTTTCAGTCTCCTTGATTGTTTTCCGCTTTCATCTTTAATAATCAGGCTGAACGTTGTCTATTAGTTCCGGAACAGTTTTTTTTTTGCAAAAACGTACTTATAAAGTTTATAAGTAGCAAAATCCAATGCATTGTGAAAGGTTCTGTGATTGTCGAAGGGAGATGAACAAACTTTCACTGCTTTTGAAGCGTAATGACTTGGTCGTTTTGTCGGAAGTTGTACTTAGATCTACTACATTTATGGAATGGTTTTCTATACGAAATAAACCATGATGATTTTGCTGTAGTTTGTTTACTCGCCTTCTGTTATCTGTCCTAACTGTGTTGTTCGTTTTTTCTACGTATATAATACGTATCTAGACTTTCGGAGTCCCTGGTGATAAATTAACTTCTACCTTATGATAGATATAAAGATTGTTTCATTTATCATCAGTAGCAGTATCATTCACACATCTCATATCCCTTTCGTACGCTTCTTTGTTATGTGCGAGTCTCTATCAGGTCTTACAATATTTATTTCTACTACAGTTTTTGAACTGTTTTGCTTTTATTTTTTTAAGTCTTAAAATAGTTTAAAGCATACATTTTGTTGTAATAATATTGTCTGTAGTCACGAGGGATTGTATTATTAGCAAATCTCGTTTTGTTTACAACTGAAAATAATTTTGGCACACGTAAACTCGAACATGTAAAAATTATTTTATTAAATTATTGCTGTACACTGTACTACATACAGTATAGTAAATAAAGATTATATCATTGTTTTTATCCATATCTGGCTTTACTTGAAGTAGGTCTCTAAATAGGCTGAATAAACATAGCCAAGATTAATTAATAGAATTTGATAGCATTAAGGCATCACCGATGAAATGTGGGTGCACCATTGGTACACCTCTGCCTGCGATTACAGGAGTGATGTGATGTGTGAATGAACAGAGAATTTCCAAGACAAACCATTTATTTGACTCTGTATTTAAAGTAAGGCAGCATAGAAACCAGAATGGTCTTGAATTCACAGACTCACCGTGTTGAGCCAACGTGAAATTGAATTTGTATCATAAATTGCCCAGGCCTGGTTTTGGAACTGTGCCCGAGCTTGCTCGAACATTGAAACCTTATACTATCGACATTGATATTGAAAAGGTATACTACACAGAAAGAAAGTAAAAGTAGCAATGAAATATTGATCTTACCTGTAAAATACTGGTATTCATCTGCATACGGTTAGACTGGATACCGACCCCAACGTAGTTGGGAATAGGTCTAGCAGATGCAGGTGATGATACTGATCTATCTCTTCGCACATTTATTTCCATAGGTAGGTACTAGGCAAACCGAAAACGCAAAAAGTCACGTGCCGAGAAGTTAACATCAACATAGTTTTCCTTCTTCCGCATTCACGCATCAATCAAAAGTCTCCAGAGACTTGTCTTACGATAGAACATCTCTTTTGGAGTAACCTTGTCAAATATATGAGAAAACATTCTAAACCATTACACGTAGAAAGCGTATTATAGATCATTATCTTTATATCTAACCTAAAAACATCACTTATTAAATATATTTTAGATTTTTAAACAATATTTGTGAAATGTCCAAATATTGTTTAAAAATCTAAAATATATGGTGGTACTATTAGGAACAACCCTTCAATGATTGCAGACAGACGAGATATTGTGTTTTAGATTATCCAAGTTAAATAAATATACTGGGATCCCTAGCTTTATGACCATGACCACAGAAGTTTTAACATCGCCAAAATTTCTGCCACTTCTCCATAACAACAAAACAATTACACACTAACAGACAAAGGTCATTAGTAGTAAAAACGCAATGAATTCATCGTAACAAGGAAGAGCGCCGTCTAGAAACTCCGACCTCGCTTTCAATGTCGTGTCGGGTAAACATGTACTGCGTTGTGTGAGGGGTGATGGTTTAATGGAAAACGATGGTATCATGATGTACTGGGTAAAGCTAGAGATGATAAACTTGATAAATGGACCTGTAGCTGAAGGTGGACGTTTCGTTCAAAAGCCAAGCAAAGACCAAGATTTAAGAACTGTTGCGAGTGAGATAATGAAAGAAATAGGTCATAATGTTGAAAAATAAACTCGACCGGGTCCACTAACGACTGTGAAGTAGTGTAAAACCTCAGATGACAAGGAAGAGGTCAAAGTCAAAGTGTGTAACTGAAGTTCATCTCAAAATGAATGAACGGAATTATCTTTTGTCAATAAACAAACTAAAGATGTAGAAACAGATATTAGTGTAGTAGTGTGTGTGTGTCTCAGTACAGACTTTAAACCTGTGTCATCGGTAGGAGCATTACGGGCGGGTGATGATGCTATCGTTGTGATTAGTAAGTCAATTTTGACAAACAACAGTACAAATGGTGATATTAAGGGTTTCAAAAGAAATTCATTCACTACCTTAAACAAACACCATTTTCAATTAACTCTTCCACGTAACTGCTCACCCGTATATTCCCAAGAAAATAACACTAACGATTTTGTGAACTAACATCGTGGAAACACAATATTTTCTAAGCTTACACTGAAACTCGACAATGAAACCTTGACCGTGAAGTTGGAAGTAGAAAATTCTACAGGGATTCAGACTGTTTTATATTTTAACTAGAAAATGAAATTCTAGCTACTAGTTTTGTTGGAGTAATAGAAAGTTTAATGAAAATTAAATTGTGTCATCTGTAGGTACTAGAGAGTAGAGTAGAGATTTAATTGTCAAAGCTTTGACTATAGGAAGTTTGTTTTAGAGGTTGCAGGTAGTTTCATTCAATTCACTTTTATCTATTATGATGTCTTCCTCTCTACCTGGCTTTACTGAGAGGATCAGGATTTATTTAACATCACAAGCTCCTCGATTTCCATGGTTCTGTTTTCCTGTTGAATACAAGTACGGTATATTTGCTTATGGATAATCGTGTAATGGCTTAGCCTTAATTACTTCTTTTCTACCAGGCCCTGTGTTATTCGCCTACTTATCATCCTGCCGATCGAAAAGAACCAGCAAAACTTCAGAATATTAAAAACGAAAAACAGTCTGCTAATGTTTTGAAAAACCGTCTCTTCATGCTTTTGTCCTAGTAGACATTAGAATTACAAAATCACTATGTGTACCCAAATTATCATCTATTAGTCCATTATCGGGCATATCAAAAGGTTTATCTAAACAAGTACTTAACGAAGCGATTAAAAATGCGGGAGACATAACTGACCTATTTAATTACTTGTTAACCTATTTACTTATCGTGCATAATGATAAAAATAACATTTAAATTATAGTTAGGAAAGCATTCACCTAGTTTGGTTTTAAAGTAGAATTATAAATATCGAATCGATATTTAATAGGGTCAAATGGTTTGACATTATCCTCTCAGGCTTTTGCATAATGTTCATCACTCTCAATCGTTTTCGCTATTTCTTCCTGATCTTCTTCAGGGGTGTTGTTAGTTGCCGCTCCGGCTTCGCACGGTTGCAACTTACTAACAGGGTATTTTTTTTGTTACGTAATTAAATCAAAATTGACGAAGATACGACGCTTTTTCTTGATTCGGTCCCTATTCGAACTTGTCCATATGCACTACCTTATTGTAGACTCCTTGACTTCCTACAACCATAATTACAACAATAATATAACCATATACTCTACGCAGTTCAGTCACAAAGCGATATATGAACTAATTACAATCTCCAAGTATATCGTTACACAATAACATTGTCAGTTAGTCACCAAGGCTGCCTGCGCAGCCTATGGGAAACTGCTCCATACTCTGACTGTTTAGAATTAATTATACTTGTGTATTACCGTTGTATGTTTAAAGTGACATTAGTTTTGTTCGTATGGCGTCAAAGAAGTGACACAAAATCACCATATAAAATACTGGTATTGACTGGAAGCCGACCCCAACGTAGTTGGGATAATACAGATGTTGATATGACAGGTCATTTAAATGATCAGGTTTCCTATAGACCGTGGTTAGAGTTAATACGTAGCTGAAATCAAACTTACATTACCTAGTGTTTTGTTGAGACTGTATGATGAAACCAATGTAATTACTGTTCCAAAGTAGTAAAACATTCTAGATTCGACACGAAATATGAAAACCATCTAACCTATGAATTCGAAAGCAATTCAAGATGAAATTGACGTAATAACTAAGTATATCTATAAATAGAAAAAGAAGAGTTTCATCTCGATATTTCCAATAATATAAGTCTTGAAAACATGTGTAGAGGAAAACTTACAATAAAAGCTTTGCTTGGAATTTCCCAATACTTTATTTCTAGAAGGATCTCAGGGTTTTATAAAAACCCCTATACGTTTGTCTGTTTGTGTTTTCTTGAGTATTTAAGACAAACACTCCTACAGATAGTTAAGGGGTTCTTTAATTTACTAATCGTCAAACTTAGTATTTTTTATTTTTATTAAAAGGAACAGCAAACAGTTACATTATGGAAACTTAAAACTAGTATAACAATATTTGCGTTTTGATAATAATGTAACCCACAACACTGTCCACGGGTTAACTAAATTATATAGAAAAAACAATAATCGCCAGGGGTGAAAAAACAAAAAAGAGTAAAAAATTATAAAATAAACGAAAGATGACAAATGACAAGTATACAACCAAGATAGATTTTAAACAATAATTTGAAGATTACATGAATAGGTATAATGCATCAATTTTTAAGAGTTCTGAAGAAAAGACCTTTGAATTTTCCTATTGGACTATTGAAAATAGTCCAATAGGAAAATTCATAGTAGCAATTAATTTGAGATGGTCTAACTGTCTAACCAGCATGTTAGGTTTATCTCCGCAACATAACTAGAGGAAACAGATATCGTAAGATTACACCGTCTGTCAGTTACATAAAGATAAATCATATTGCTTGGCAACATAAGTGAAATTTCTATCATCTTATTTCAGTATTATCTCATATCTTTCTCACTTAAACGAAAAGATAAGCAAGAATCAGCAAGATAATCCGGTCTTCGTGACAGAAAATGTGTACTTAAATGGCGAAGTACAATGCTTTGTTATTGTAAAGACGAAGCATGTTTTTTTTCTGCAATCGTCCTAAGAAGGCACGCATGACAAATACAGAAGGCATGCGATTCAACCGTAAGGAAACGTCATTGACCGATCCTACGGTGTTGATGCTAAAATAGCTAGAAAAAATACAGCACGACCTATTGTTCAAGATATAGAGCTCAAAATCGATCGATTTCAAGTTATAAAGCATTTAAAAAACGGTGTCGGACAGAAGGTAACAATGCCGAAATGTAACTATCAAATGGAATTGAACCCTATTGTTTTTCGAACAAAGTTCGATGTTGATCACTTATTATGATTTGGCTCGTGATAAAATACAATTTATAATAGTAATGAATCTTTTGTTGAAGTAAATTAGTGTTATATACCAACCAAATACAATCAGGGAATTAACTTGAGATTCTGCAAGTAATTGTGATGCAATTTTAAACTCGATTTGACTGCAAACGAATCCATACTTCACCTTCGCAGTGTTTCATTTTATGAAAAAAACAAACTGCGGAAAATAACTTAAATATAGAACCACTTGTGTATTACCATCACGTTTTCGTACGAAGGAAAATAACCCTCCACTCCATAGGGAATCATGTTTACTTAGCAGTAAAATTCCATGTTGAATAGAACCTAAAAGAGAAAGAAAACTTCTTATATTACTTCGTACAAACAACAAATATGTTTTAGAAAATATATATGAACATGAGGAGAGTAACGGTAAAGTTGAGAGGAATTTGGCACTAGTGCCACGCCCACCAAGTGATTTGCGATACAGCCAAAACAACAAAAGAAAGCTTATCCAAAACTGGAAAGAATCGTTATTGAATCAGCTAATACAATATTTAGAACACGAAAAGGTGTAATAAAATTTGTAAGTAATAGAATTATGTTTTTAGTCGAACATTACAAGCAATCTTTTAATCTCTGGAGAAAATAGAGATTACTAGCTGACCCACGCAACTTCGTCTGCGTCACATAAGAGAGAAAAATGAACGGAAAAAAATGGCTATTAAAAAATAAGGGTTGATCGTAGAAGGGTGAAAATTTAGGATTGTACGTATTTTTGTATGTTGTATCATAAAAAAATAAAAACTAAACATTTTGTCTAAAAAATAAAAAATAAAAATGTAGGGATGGACTACTCTTAACATTTAGGGGGATGAAAAATAGATGTTGGCCGATTCTCATAGATACCGGATAACTACAAAAAAAATTCATCAAAATCGGTCAAGCCGTTTCGGAGGAGTATGGCAACGAAAACTGTGACACGAGAATTTTATAGAGGATAATTAATAATTAATCAAATGGCAGTAAATTCCAACTTTAAAGCAATGTTTGTGTTGCTCCGAACCAAATTGGTGCTCGTGTCTTCTTCACAAAGTGCCTACAAGCACACACCCGATACTCAGAATAAATTCTACAATCCACCAGCAATTCATCATCATTCTCTTGCCTTTATCCCAATTCTTTTGGGATCAATGCAGCATGTCTTCTTCTTCCATACTTCTATTACTCGTCATCTCATCAGGCATCTCCTTCCTTGTCATGTCATCGCCTCCATCTATCTATCTCTACCACAGCTATAAGTTTTACAGATAAAGATCTTGTTTGATAATTCTCTTTCTGTGTTACCTTCAATTATTAGTCCTTTAGAGATCTCGTTGTAAGTTTCAGAAAAACTAGAGCAAAGACTAATAGTCATAAAAGTACCATCAATGACCCTCTTGCCGCTACACCTTACGTGTACCCACGTAAATTTTCAAGTTTATTAATGTGTCACCTTCGGGACTCTTGCGCACGTTAAAATAGAGCGGGACGCTATTATTAGCGCATAACTGTGTGAAAGAGACAAACGTATGTATTATCGGTGTCTGCCGGAATGGCATGTAGCTGATTGTTTTCTATTTATCTTTGTTATTGATGTCTGGCTGAATGTACTGGATTACGGCGGTCATGGAATACGCATGGCCTATTTCCATTGAAATTCTTTTAATGTTCTTCAAAGAATTGAAAATAATGGTTTAGTTCTATTAACAGTACTTTTTATCTAAATTGAGCTTGGCTTTAGAATCTCGTGTTTTTTCTTCCTTCTCGTCAAAATAATCTTCAAAACACAAACAAAGCTTATCCCCTGTAACTTTTCGAATATTTCATTTTAATTTCCGTCATCTAAAAGAGATTGCACTGCTGCCAAACCAAAGACCTCCAGAAACAGGAAAATGGCGACAGTTCGGATATCTCCGTGAATTCCGGAATTAGCCGAAGTCAAGCCGAAGGCTTTCTCAAATCCGTTGCGTAATTCAAGTTAACTCAGTGTAATAGCTTCCGTACTGCAATTAATTGTTTTACATTCTACTTGTTTGAGTTATTAAAGCTTTCGGAAAGTAAAGGGCTTTTTTAAAGACTACAAATTAATCTGAAACGGATTTAAAGCAAGTAATAGTACCAGAATACGCTAAGCCAGAAAATACTTAAAATATTAAAGAAAATGAACGTGTGATTTAATCTAAACTAAACATTTCAAGCTTGATGGAACACACTATTTATTCAAAATCTTACGAAAATCAGGAGAAATATGTCTCACATTCCTCAAACTTCATCTTGTGAAAAAGACGAAGAGAAATGCGAGTAAATCAATCAAAATATTCATGCGTCCTTGTTTCCATCGTAAGGTTATTTTTACTCTGTATTTGCATAGTTTATTTGCGTGGTCTAAATTCGTCTTAAGTTATGTCCATATGATTTTATAAGACCTTGATTATATGATAATGTTTGGTCCCGTTAAGTCTGGTTTGTTATGCCTTGGTTCAACATAAAAAAGAAAATGGGTTTGTCCTAATTTCGTCTTTTCTTGGAATCTTTGTTTCTACGGGCTCCAAGATTTCTTTAATTTTTCCGGTCATATAGTAAAATAACTAAATCTAGAAAGTCATCTTTTTTCAAACCTTTAGCACACAGTTGGTGATCAGATACTAAAACCACTTACTTATCCTCGTTTTCAATCGACGACGGTAGCAATTTCCTCTTCTTTCTTACTATTCTCTTCTACCTTGATGTCTTACAGATTACTGTTATCTGATCTTAAATTCCCGATAACCCACACAAAGGACCTTTATTGATAGTTTTCACAACAACAACCCACTTCAAAATCATACCCCACCTCGTTGCTATTCACTTGCACAACATTTCACTCAGTGTATGATTCACAATTTCCAATTAGTGTAATCATTGGCCAACACGTAATTTGTATGTAAACAGGACGAAACAATGGTGGTGGGCTAGTACATTTAATATTTGTTGGTAATAGAAATATAATTAATCTCTTACATAAGTAGAATGGTAACGGTTCTATGGGTATCGGAGAAGTAAATCTCCATCCTCTCTCTTCTTTTGATCCCTCCCCAATTACTGAAGGACCACTATTAGCTCCGAATATTTCTCCATATCCCAAAGCAATCATAAAACGGGGCTTGAAATTAAAGCTTGATAGCAAGGCGAATATATACTTAGAAATGATAATAATTTAAATGAAAAAGAAAGTATGTCACTGATGTTTGACGGTGTTGATTAGATAGAAGAAACACCCCCTCTAATGATAGGCTTACATCTCTCAAATCACATTGAAAAGGCAGATAAGCAATTCCTTTTCATGTAAACCAAAGTCACGAAGAGAATTTTTGCTGAATGGAATCAGTAATATTTGTTCTTGAATCAACGGTTTTCGGTACGCAACCTAAATATTTGATTCGGGGCAAGCCAGGCTATTAGTCATACTAAATTATAATATTTGTTATGGCACATTACTAATGCTATAATTTGAACTATCGCTCCATTCGATCAACAGTTATTCGTTACTTGACCTAAATTCTACATTAGTCCGAATTTAAGTATCCAAAGTAGACTTTAATTTACTTTAATACACTCATGATCATACCGCGAATTATCTCAAATAACCTCATATCGTTTAAAAGTACATTCGAAAGGAATAATGAAACTCATTAAATAAACAGAAAAAGAAAACCTGACGCAGATAAGCCGGGTATCATGTGAAATGTGCCACCAAAACCGGCGCGAGCGCAATGTTCAAAATGGCTGCCGCTGTATGTAGGTCACGGCAATCGGTGCCTCGGTGGCTGCTCTTACGAATTTTTTAAACCCGAAACCAATTTGACTAAAGTTTGCAATGTTTTGCTTAGTTTTGTGTTCAGTGTTTTATAAGTCAACATGATTAATATTTGTTTTTGCTATAAGTGTTGAAAATTCTTCGTCAAGGGCGGCAATAACGGTGGTTTCGACTAAAATTATTCATAAAATTAACAAACAATTTGAGGCCTTCTGAGAAATATTGGTGGAAAAACTGCTATAAAGTTAGCCAGTCACCGTTTATCGTAATTATAGTTTCAATGTCATATCCTTGTATAAAAACGCGGCCTTGACTTTAAGATAAATGTATAAAAACATAACGGAGCATTTGAAATGTATCCTAGCAAAATATTTGAGAATAACAGCATTGTGTTTGAAAAGGACAAATGATGTAACGTAATCGGAAAAATGTGGATAAGTAACGGGTATAACATATTTTGTGCTAGAAACTAGTTTTAATAAGCTTTCAATCGTTCAAAAGGATGCAGGCTTAATCTTAACTTGAAAATCAGTCTCCTATTAGTAGTAGGACCGGTATGGGAACATTTGCACTACGAGAGGGATCTACACACACACGTCAACGGGATGAACCACCTGTCGCTTTAATAGTGATCTACAACTAACATGAATATTACTAGTGCCAAGAATACTCGAAAGTGATATATAAATTCGTTCTACTACTACTCACTATTTACTTGTGATTCCGAAGTAAAAATAGACTTTATCATCCTCGTGTCGTTTGGAGACGCAAAAAGGTTTGTACAGGAAAAGGGAGCATTATTTGTCAATGATGATGACACTGTAACACACAAATCTGATGTCCTGAATGGTTCCAAAGGAACAGTTGACGAAGAGATACTTCATAATACTGGTGAACAAGAAACAAAATTTAAAAAAAGGACAATGAAGAAGATATAACTGAAAAGAAAGTATCAATGTCCAATAAAGCTATAAATACATTTAAAATATAGGCAGGTGCTAAACAAATAAGAATATTTTAGCATGAAGTTCATTGTCATTTGAGGTTACAGTATCGTGGACTTTAGTCTTGGACTGTAGTTCTCGATCGCTGAGAAATCAGTCAGCATGACTGGCAACTTTAGGTACTGTGAGACAATCTAAGCCTTGTAGATAACTGTAATCATTATTTAGATTTTTACGATCTGACATTTCAAGGAGATGGTTTAATGGAAATCTGATTCTGATTTTCATAAGTGCCAACACAAACATGCATACAACTCGCGATTGTTTCCTATCAGAGTTGGCAGCAATCAGGAAACACCATCTGTTAAGATCCTAACATGCACCTTTTGCTTCGTCCTCAGCTATGAATATCAAAAGTTTCTGTTAATTAGTTTCTGGTAACGTGAGAACATTCCTTTAATAATCTTCGACAATATTTTACTAGCATCTATTTGTTACATTACTTTCAGGTGAAAACATCACATCATTAATGACTCATCAAGTAACATTCTGTATCTTTCCACTTTCTTTTCCTCAAACCAAATGCCTTTTCATCCAGCTTCGTTTTTCTTGTAACTGCTATATTCGTAGCAATAAAAACATTTAAATGGCATTGTTTATTTGCTACAAAGTATAAAATAAATTATGTTTAGGGCCCTAACAACATATTTTCAAAATATATAGAACCCAACGTGTTTGAATATTTCAATTTTATGGCTTAGAGGACATATTTATTGGCCGAGAAGTCTCGTCCTTCATATAGCCCCAGACCGTCTGGAATTAAAGACTATACAATATATCATGAAGTCTATTGCAGTAACTTCTAGATACAGTCAAACTAAGCTTATAGGCGATATAAGTGGACCAAATCAATAAATGTTAGATGTGTCTTCATGACGATCTCGCAAAGTTATTCAATCATCATAAACCAACAGTTTAATGTTAGCTTGAATTTTAACTTTTAACTGCTTCCATGTATTTGAGAGCGAAAGTGCATGCATTTGTACATCGCACATCATCTCTGTTTACACAACTCGGGTTTGAGGATTTTATGATTCTTGCTTAATTAAGATTGGCTTGTGATATTATTATGCTTATGTGCGATCAGATTTCTCATTAAGGAGCTAACAACTGGGAATTGTTGCAAAATGTGTTATTGTAGCATCTCTTCAGTTGCAGCCACGAAGTCTCCCCCTATTAAACAGGACTTAAACGTAACTGGCAAAATGTGAGTGCCTCTGCTTAACCCTACAGGATTACAGGCGTGATGATGTTTTGATGTCATATTCCAAATTAGTCTGTTTCAACAGTAATTGCGGCTTCGTGTCCACCAACAAAGTCTTGAGCTGATTTAATTTCCATTGTAAACACAAACTTTCTCGGAATATACCATTACATTAATGACTAGACGGAGTTCCAATTCACTTTTTCATTTCCGTAAGCCATGCATGCGAAATTGCGGGCAAAAATTCTCGACTCCATTTCCCCAAGTACGATTCTTTTAATAGGCATGTTCAACAGCTTTGTTTAATAGCTCGCTAGTATGTTTGTCAAACAATGGAAATCAATCATTCACCAGGAATGTCCCAATTCGGCTGTACCGATACCTAGGTCGCGTTACGTTTAAACACAAATAATTGCACGTAAACAACTCATTTGGTACTTCAACTGCGTTGTATATCACGTCATTATAGAATTCAGTTGCCCAACGTACCAGCTAATGATGTATATTTTATATACTGTTACCAAACAAGTCCATTGGGTCTCAGCTCACAACGGTTCGCGAATTCCTTTCCTAGAGAAGTGAAAGCCGACCAAATAATACGATTATCAGAGCGGAACGCTTTTCGTCATGTACTTCATTGACAAAACGCCTAGCACAATCCCCTCAAAGATACAATGAATGAATATTATTATTGCTGCTAATTTTAAAATGATTTATTTTTGCACTACCACCCGGTCAACCGCTCTCTCCCAAAGACGCGTGCGGAATGAGGTCAACGTGTTCCAATTTTGAATTTTGATTGTCAGTAAAGAGGTTTTGATACCTAGTACTTTCACTGTCATTTTTGTCTCTTTATCTTACCGAGTCTAGAACATTCATTGTACGGTCTAAAGCTTCCGGTTTTAGTTCCGGTTAGGCTCGAATTTCAGATTCGATGGGCCTCAAAATGTTGCGCTACTATCTAAACGAGTTATTTATAAGATTTAGTTAATCTTGTATGGCTTATCTGTATTATTGTACTTTTAATCTCAATTTCACCTTTAACTAGTTTTGTTGCACAATAGTAAAGTTCAACTGTAATTTCTTTTCTTTACACGAATCGACGAGTTTTTGATGGGTCGTAAAATTTTGTAAGTGAATATTCCTCAATATTCTTGGCCTCTTAAGTACAGAATACTGTAGTCACTTTATGAGTGGCTATTGTTCCTATTTCCATTAAAATGTTTGTCATTCTGCAAATAACGTTAGTCTTCCGTTTTTCGTCCTGCATTTCTCCCATTAAAAAGATCTTGTTCGGATCGTCCCGCAAGCGGTAACCCAAATGACACATTCGCGGTCCTGTTATTACTCCGGTATCGCATCGGACCAATTATAAATAGAGACTGATAAGTTCCGTTACTTGTGCCACCTCCATCCCTCTCGCACTCCCACATAAACCTCCATCGAAAGACAGAGACAGAAATATAAACGAACCTGTCTCGGTGGATTCGCGTGCCACGGCTCGGGTTTCCCCGTATCACGAGGCCACTTTCCTTCGACGACATGCGAATTCATCATTTCTTGATATTGGATCTTAATTTCTTTGATTTAAAGTTTAGAATCTTTCAGTGCTTGTTGAAAGGGTGTTTATGAAACCCTTGTTGTCTTGACATTGCCAATTTACGATGCCGCCCTTTCTTGTGTAGAGATTATGTGTCGTTTCAGTTTATGGCAGAAGTTTATAGGAATTTTTAAAAGTTCATGTTCTCACTGCGTCTGATCGTGGTCATGTTATTGACCCTGGAACATCAGACGATGACTATTAATTTGCAAATGGAAACTTTGTTTTGATCTTCAGATTTTTATTCTCGAATCTTCTATGATTATAATTTAAATCAGAGTTGATATGATCTATACTTGTTCGTTTTTTTTATGTTTACTCATACAATTACTACGTTGAAAAACTTAATGATTATGCAAATTATTGAGTTGTTGTACTTAGAGGATAAATAATTAAATTTACACTATGAGTGCTTGTTAATTTATTGGACAAAAACCTTTACAATTGTTTAGGAGAATTCACACAATCCTAAATATTCCCTTTATATTTATTTTATCTTGAATCTTCTAATTTGTTCAAAAAGTTGAAATACCCCTTCTTTCTAGCTTTACCGTATAATATCCATTGTTACCATGCGTTCCTTCAATCCTTTCAACTGTATTTCCATTTCTACTGAATACAGCAACAATATTGCTAGTAGATAATCTACTTGGAATATTTACTCCTGTGTTGACCTCCAATAGATTATTACGATTTATTATTTAATGATCGCCTTATCGTATGTTGTTATAATAATGTTATTTACTTTGCCATTCAGACATTGCGACTAACTTAACTTGATTTAATGTTTTATATCATTATGTTGTTACTTGAACTTTGCGTTAACTGTTCTGTTTAGCGAAATCTTTTGATGTATTTCTAAGTTGCTCTTCCTCTCCCTCTCTCCCCATTGTCATGTGCATTACTCGTATCCCTCCTTATAACATGCCCATACCAAGGCAAATTTCTGCAACAGCCGCTTTCAAACTTTTTCTAATAAAACCTTTTTTTAAATTACCATAATCAACAGCTAATAAGCCATTTTCCGATAGCGAGGTCAACCGGTAATCACCAGTAAATCATTCATCACAGTTTCTGTTCACTTGCTTCTCGCATACTTATCCATCCGTGATACAGCTTGGTAACAATCGCAGACCACTAAGGTCGAAACTATTCGTTTCATGCAGATCCCTATCATTTCCGTCTCCAACTGATTTGAATTCAATGCTTCCACCGTTTGTTTATTGTTCCTCGACATAATCTTGACCTGTGGCTTACGCATTCATTTCATAATTAATCATACCTTGAATTATTATTCTGATTTTTGTTTTGGTGACCCATTTTGTTGTTTTAATTCAGAGCAACGTGGATGAACAATGCTCTGGATACTCCGTCATCCGCTCGAAGGCGTAACATAGCGGTCCACCAACGTAACAAGAGTTTCACCGCTCTGTAACGGATGACACAAGCGGTTACGGTACCCGAGTCCGCGCGGTGGGGCGCATTCGACTTTCAAACTCACGCGCACGAAAGCCATTGCTCCAACGCTCGGTGCACGATCGGCCCGTCTTCGGCTAACATCGGATCCTCACTCTTTATTAACACTTTAATTCTGATCTTTATTATTATCTTGAGACAACAGATTTTCCTTTACCATCATTTTCATAATCCGTAATGCATTAAACACGGAAATGTTGACAATGAAGATTGTAAGCGAAGGTGTCTTGACTAGAGTCGCTATTCGCTTGTGATTCAAGCGTGGTACGCTCGTACCGTTAGCAGTGAAAGTGCTTGGGCAAAAGTGAAACGGATGGTTTAGAGTGGCGCAACTTGCTCGAGATTGGCGTAAAAAATCGCGATCGAGGAAATGTGAGAGGTTACAGCCGGTTGGATGCTTGAGATTTTTTTGTGCGAACTTTTTTTTGGCATCTCGATCTTTCTTTCTTTGCATTCTCGAAGGTTCTTTTAGCGTTTTCTTCACTTTGATTTTTTTTGTTACTAGTTTTTAACTGGTAGTGCAGGTTTATAGGTAGTCAATTTTTGTAGAATGCTGGTATCCAGCTGCATCCGCTAAGGTTGAATACCGACCCCATCAAGCTTTGGAAAAAGCTAGGTAAATGAAACCCTTATACTAACTACTAATACTAATATTTTACTTAGCCCTACATTTTTCCCACCTCACTGGCTACAGTAAGCTGTAAACCTTCCTGGATGTTACGAAATTCAACCCCTCTTTCACCAATACATCAAAATCAATCGTCACGCGATTTCATATCCCAGTAATTACCCTCTATTACTAAAAAGTAACAAGTCATTATACCAGTAAATAACATCGGTGTCGACTAACCTAATTTCACCCATTGATTGTGCACTGCCAGTATGTGGCACGGATGTAAGTACGTGATTTTCTTTTTAACTCACCTGTCACTCATTTCTTGCCATGGTGTGTTAGGTTGACAGTGTAGTCTGGTTATGGCCTGTTTCACCACGTTTTCACAAGTTCTGAAAAAATAAACTTACCTGAGATGGTTATTTGTTCTATTTCAGCGTCTTCTTTTAGTGTCGGGTTGGTGATACATTCTTGTGTATTAGTATTACTATCCCGTGCTATCCCATTGTTGGGCAATGGTCTTGGTTCCCTTGTATTCTTCTCTAGATTTATTTGTTTTTCGTTCCTTTCGTCATTTATCTTGTCGACGTTGCCTATCTGCATTCAAAGACAGGCCCCTAGTCTTTTTTTATCAAACCAATGAAAAACACCTAAAATATTTTTTTTTATCAGATTGCTTATCTCAAAGTGATACGTCACATTTCCACGTCAGTACAAGCCAGGTGCAAATACATTTTTGATTTCGATTTTCTCATTTTAATGGAATAAATTGTGGTCAAAACTTTATTTGATTACCTCCCAATTTTGAGAAAGTAGGCCGCTCGTGTAAGCTCCAAATTATCTCTATAACGTCGCAGGGTTTCCACCCCAATATAATGATTTTCTTTAACTCAATCACATTTAATGCTATTCAAAGATTAACTTACTTTTATTTAAATTTTAACCTCGTTTTCTAAGCTTTCAATATTCCTTGGGGATCTAATCGCTTAAGGAATCTTTTTCAACCTTGGTCAACGATGTAGTCTAGGACTCAGACGCTTAGTGCTATTTTTCCATGAGCTATTCTTGTCTGGATTTATTATTAGAATGATTGATGGGTAAACTAGGGTATATTTTGCGCGATGTGAACCCAATTTAGTTTATAGGTGGCTCGTCAAAGCTTTCCTTTATGATGTGTTCCATTTTTTCGCCGTGATTTTGATAGAAAGTAGTGTCTAGTTGTTTTTACTTTTATTTTCTCTTATCTGTGTCAAATACTAGTGCATGTTTTGTAGTACTTAAGATAATTATCAAATTGCACAATATTTTGTAATGTTATAAAAAAAATAACAAAATGGCGCATTACCGGATGTTGGTAACGTTTTCATATGTGTTATGTCTTCATTTATTTTGCAGTCATCATATTGGCTGTACTTACCTCCATCATTAACATTCTCTTTTTCTTTTTCATCAAAATAATACACGAGAGTACCTACATTTGCAAATTTTCACTTATTAAAGAGAAACCAGTTTATGAAGATAAAATTTAGTTCTATCTTTTACAATGGAACGCCAATCTTCTGTTAACCGGCACCGATTGGAAAATTGACCCTTTAAGAGTTGAATTTAACATTTAAAAGCTCATATATTTTTTTTTGTTATGTTGGAGTAAATCTACGGTAAACGCTGTGTATACCAGTACTACATACCAACACTTCATGATTATTTTTATTAGACTGGTTTCTGATTTAGCTGAGAAAGACAAAGCAAAAAGAAGATTGGAGCGATACCTTTCCCAAAACAGAAGAGGCTAAAAAGTAGTGCTTGTAGATCTGTCAAGCCTTAACTAATGTAACTATTGTGTCTACTTTGCTGACAGTTAATGAAATATATAATTGAATAAATAAAATTAAAGGATAAAACAATATGAATCATCCATAAGTCAAATGAGAGCGCGACGACAGTGAAGCGCGCGTGCGTATCTAGGTTAGTTGGTCACAACCTCGTCAGTAGGGGCCTCAGCGGTGGGTTAGGTTAATCTTGATCGGTGCTGGCTTTCAATACCTGGACCTATACTGATCTACAGGTTTGACACATATAGGACGGTACCTACTTGTACCTATTACGAAGGTAATAGGAGAAGGGCCATGTTTTCTAAATTTTTGTCGGCCTGAGCTACTATTTTGGCGCTTTCGTTAATTGGTGTCAAACAGTTAACCCTCTAAAAGCGAAGATTTTTTTTAAAGTTAATTGATAGAAATTAAATTAAAACACACGCTTAGCTGTTGGTCCCGGCTGTTATTTATAGATCTTTGATAGTCGTTACAGGGACATAGTCAGTGGCCCAAAAAGACAACCAGTCGTACCTAGGGTTATAGTATTACCCAGTACTAACTGGGTTGTGGAGGTCAGGTAGGCAGTCGCTCCATGTGAATCTGCTGCATCCGGTTAAACTGGAAGCTGACCCCAACCTCAGTAACAATTTGCCCGATCCGGGATCGATCCGAAAACCTCATCCTCAGCAGTTGCGTTTGGCACCACTGAACCAACGAGGCAGTACTTTAGTCAATATAAAATCGAGCAACTTAGAGGAGGGAGTTGCTCGATTTTTCCGTTTCATTATTTTTATCAAAACTTTAAGATCCCAACATAGTTGGGAAAAGGCTAGGCAGATGATGATGATAGAAATTCAAAAGGCCTGACATTTTAAAAAGGTTTACCCTTTAAATGCCAAGTTAAAAAAATACTTACATAAAAAGGTGTTTTTTAAGAAAAGTTTATTTTTCAAATCATGTTTAAAAAAAAATCTTAACCGTTTAATTTTGCTTCAATCAATAAACACTCTCAACCCCTAACCTTCAAATATTTGTTTACTCGCACAACCAATTAACCCGTTATTCACAATAACTTCAAACATTCCCCGTCCTTGATCTTGTTTACCTCGCCTCAGAACATTATCAAGGAAATGTTAATAATCAAGGAAGGAAATCTCAACATAAATTTTCCCGCTACATTTACTGGAAAGGGCAACATGTGAATATTGCAACCAATTAATGTTACCTGAAGGTTTTTCAGATGGCTTCGCTAATAAAGGTCGGAGTTTATCCGTAGGTGCAACTTTGTGTACGTGTTTATTTTATCATTTATGTGTCGAATAAACGCTTACTTTTAGATCGTTCTGGAACCGAAAGCCATAAAATCGATCATCGAACTCGGGAACGAATTGGGAATGTTTTATTTTTTTCATTTTGAAAAAAAAGAATCTTTTTTTTTAAACCACGAATTATTTTTTTGGTTTTTTTTTTTTACTGTGGTTCAAAAAACAAACACTGCCAACCTTGGCTTTCGGTTCCAAAATGACCTAAAATTTACGGTTATTTCATGTAGAAAAATATTTTTCTCGAATTTCTTAGAAAGAGTGTGTGAGTCAAATGTTGTTTCTTTCGTGACTGTCTGAAGGTTAAATATTATTAAGGAATATTCTGGGATCTGTAATAACAGTGGGAGTGGGTTTGTGCTTTAATTTGGATTCCATTCTTTAAAACACAAGTTAAGCTTTTATTTTAACTAAGCTCAACCATAATACTTCAAAAGATTTTCCCTCGTCTAATTATTCACGAAACTATACGAAAAACAGTTCGTTAAACAAGACAAAACATTTAATATTTATGAAATAAAAATGTCTATAAATAAAATGTAAATTTTCAGTCGGCGAACATTTCTCAGTGGGCGTTGTCCGTTTGTCGCTTTATATATTTTTAGCTCGCCTTGTTTGTGACAGCCCTATTCCAATACATGAGCTGTTTGACGTCAATAGGGCTAGGGTAGATCGCCTTTTGTTTCAAACCAGACTTATTTGCAGGCCTCTTTACTGCCTAGTCTACAGTTGGGCCAATTTAGGTCCATGTTCACCGAAAAGATAACCGTCTGATTATCTATAAACAACTGTCACTGTGACATGTTCCCATACAAAAATGCGTTTTAAACAGCTGTTTTAGATAATCAGACTGTCATCTTTTTGGTGAACATAGACCTTAATAGATCATATTTGACATTCATGAAAATACAAGAACCTTGTAATGCTGGCATAAAATGTTATTATTTATTATTATTATTTCTTCGAAGTTAGAACTGCACAATTGCTTAAGGAAGAAGCGTCAGGGTAGCCCGCGAGATTCAATTTTTTCTTACGTTTTTTTGCAATTTGCAGGCCAGTGCAAGGTTGTATGTTGTTGAAATTATCGTTCGCGACTGTAAGACGTATGTAGTTACAGAATTATGATCATCGAAATCATCAATACAACCCTCCAAGCTCACATAAGTCTAGGAACGACTTTAACCTTGAAAAATTCGTTCCTCGACTCTTACGAATTTGGAGGGTTGTATTGATGATTATAATTCTGTAACTTAATACGTCTTACAGTCGCAACCGAAATGTTTATCAACATACAACTTAGCACTGCCCTGCAAATGGCAAAAAACGTAAGAAAATTTTAAATTCCGCGGGCTACCTTGCAGCATCCCCCTTAAGTAGACAACCCTGTATAAGCCATGGTCGGATACATACGACAGAAGAATTAAAACGTCTTTTAAATACGACAGACCAAGGTATTTGTAATATGTTATGTGAATGAATAATAATATATTGTATGTACTAGACATCATGAATATTCTGTAAACTCTACTATTTCTTCAAACGCCTTGAATATTTAACATGATTACCATAATGTGTAATGACATTATTATATAATGGTACGTACTGCTCGCTGGTTTTACGTATAAAACGACTTGTTTATGCCCTTAATGTATTCTAAAGAGGATAAACAAAAGGAGCATCTAATAAATTATGTATTATATCCTCCTTACATTATCCTTTTTTATAACGAAATCCTCCAAAAACGTACCCAAACTTTCAGTAGAAAATAAATCATTAACTCTGATTAAAATCAAGAACACGACTAAAATGTAGCATCGCGGCGTTATCCTCGTACCCGGACAATGTAAAGTCAACTTTAGGTTGTGCTGAATAAAGTAGATAATTGTTTGTTGTTATTGTGTGCCCCCCCCGATACACGAGGCCGTCACAAGCGGGTCAGTGGGGCACGAGTAAGTGTGCCTCGCGGATCCGACCGGTCGTCCAGCCCTGAACTTGGTCTGGGATTTGCTATGTTATGTCATGTGTGTGTGATGTCATGATGTCATGATGTGCAGCCAGCGATTTTTGAACAGAGGTAGCAATTTAGGGTTAGACTTTATTTTTGTTCAATATTTTTTTTTTTTTGGGGTTGGCAGTTCACATTGTATTGGATGAATTTTGGGGGATAAGATTAGATGAATTTCCCTTATTAAGTAAGAAAAGTTGGACCTTATTTTAAAACACTTTCGCGAATGGATTTGCATAAATCCTTTTTGGGGTAAGTTTTATCCAGAGGTATAATTTGTACGTTGTCAGATAAACAGAATTTTAGATTTTTTAATAACTAAATTATATTATTAAAATTGAATTGAAATCTTTTCGACTTCACTATCAATCAATTAGATCAGTCGAGTGCACATTTTAATTTTCATTCACAAACAATTGCAATTAATTTCGTTGATAACTATCAAATAATTACTCATCAACAAATAAAACGAGCCACATCAATTACTTTCACTTACCGAACATTTTTTACCTGTCATAAAGACTGACACATCATTACATTTGTTGGTAACACTTCGGAACATGTTACAAAATGTTTAATAACTTTCTCTGTTGTCATGACATTGCCGCAAATCGATTGCGAGTCGAGAACTCGGGCTGTCGTAACTTGTAAAGTTGTAAACTATCGATTTAAGTCAGGGGCACTCAAAGTTTTGACTAGGTACCTACCTTTTTCTTTTTTGGGATAGGAAATCATCAAATGACTTCTCTCACTCTGGGCGGAGCGGGAGGGAGTGTCAGACTTTTACTAACTAAAACCCATCCATGTTCCTTCCTCGCCCTTTATGTTCCGGGGCCGCGGTATCTCTTTCGAACAGGCCCGCAACCCCGGCAAACTAGGTACCTACCTACCTAGGGTTTGTTTTACAATCTATACTAAGCTATATTGAACTTGTTAGATCGTTTGTTTGTTAGTTAATGTATTGGTCAAATATTGTAACTGAGTTTTAAACCAGTTCTTCCCAACCGATTGTGTTGGAATATTGCACACACATTTGGTTCTGGTGACAATGCATTGTTTATGAGACATGACTTGAGCTTCAGCCAAAACCGCCTCCTCATTAATGAACTCCTCAACGGTTTATAGCACGAAGACGAAACTTGGTTTACGCGTTCAATGTTGATAGATAAGCCTAATTTTCGTCTTTAGATTTTTACAAAAGCTTGTTTTTTTTTTAAACTTCCATTAATTTTATAGTAACCAAATTGAGACATTTTCTTTTCCAATTCCAACAACCGAAAGTCTCTAGAAACGATGTTCAAAAGAAGGACAAAAAGAAACTAAGTATGCTTGAGATGAAAATAAAAAAAACTTTCAGCATTACTTTCTTATTACTAAGTAGTCCGCTGTAACAAGACGAGTCACGATCGGATGCAAGACGTTCCATTATCTGTTGTTGCTATCCATCAATCACTAGTAAGAAGACTCCTGGTAGCTGATTGCATGTCTGCAGATAGGCACTACCTCAGGTCAGAGATCAGACCCCGTCTGCCGGCTTTAATTCAGCTGCTATTAATGACCAGTTGTGACATGTATCAAACTGTCAAATGATATGAAAGCCTGATGACATGGCTGAACGAGAAATTGCCCAATTGAAACAACCGATTCTCTAAACCTTGACATCCATCATTTATCATCACCATCAGCCTCTAATGTTCCCACTGCTGGGACAGCACTGCTGAGCCTTCTCTCAATGAAAGGGAATGCCGTGACTTAAAAAAAGCCATTGGAAAAAACAGAATGGCCGCGAATAAATCTAGTCAAGATTGGTCTCCGGGATTAAAAAATGTGTTGAAAACATAACATATTTTTTTTAAATTGATTATGATTGTTTTTTACTAGTATTTTCATTTTTAATGAGTATTTAATTTGGTTGAATTTAGTAGATGGAATTGTTACAAATTGAAAATATTGTGTATGTAATGTGGCTGTATGAATTTGTGTGATTTCTATATGAGTCTGTGATACTCGAATTAAAATGATTTTATTTTATTTATAACATCATACCTGTAATCTCAGACGGGTTAGCCTGAGGTGTATCTAATAGTATACTTACCCACATATCGCAAGTAATGTTTGTGAAATCCTTTCCAATATTGTTTAAGTTTCTGATGTCAAAAGACACAATAGACAGTCGCTCCATGTAAAATACTGGTATTCAGCTGCACCCGGTTAGACTGGAAGCCGACCCCAACATATTTGAGAAAAGTCTAGCTATAGAAAACACCATTTTCTGATTCTTTCCATCTTCTAATTTCGCCAAGAATAACTTAGTTAAGTTGAAACGTATCAAGTTGTATCAAGGGAACTGTTTAATATTCATTGGATCCAGACTTATTCCAAGGACCGTCTCAAGGCTGCGTCTATCCTTTAGATCTGTCTTAGAAGATTATGTTTTATAATGTATGTATGTGTGGCTGTTACCGTCTGCATGTTTTAGTATTAAGTTTTGAACAACCGCAGAATTAGTTTCTGAAAGCCCTTTTGTTAGACTGTGAAATCTGCGCAAGTAGCCCAGAGAAATACCTAATAATAATATTATAATAACACCTTATTGCTGTTTCACTGCTGGGTAGAGGGCTCTTCTCAAACAGAAAAGGCACATGCATTACTCTAAACGGGAATAGGCTTGTTAACTGAAAAAAATGAATTAGTCCGTCACTTAGATTATCAAAAAATGTTTGACCCGTATTTTTTCTTTTGTCACATTAAACCAAAATTGACGAAGATACGACGCTTTTAAAATTCCCAATACGTCACTGTTTGGTATCATTCTTAGTGAGTTCTGACGTCTCGAGCTCCCACTTTTTGATGCGTTTTATCTTTGTGATTTACAAAAACAAAAAATACGTGTCCATTATTTTCCAATACTCTAACTGACGGACTAAATAGATTTGCAATTTATTGATGGTGGTAACTAGCCTATTACTCAATTATGGTAATTAAAATTCTGTGAAATAATCAAACCTAGCCTTCCAACTATGTTGGGGTTGACTTTTAGTTTAACCGGATGAAACTGAATAAGTACCAGTATTTTACATGGAGCGACTGAGTATCGGTTCTCTTAAACTCAGTTACTTGGTGAATTGGTTATATGGTGACAAAATAATCAACCTTCTCCATTAACTTACTCCTTATTTATTGCCTCTTGATGACAGGCTTAAAGATCAAAAGATAAGTGATCATAATCAGCCATATTGTTTTAGTTAACTGTGTGTATTTTGCGGGATGTTCCGTAATGCCACTTGAGATAAGCTTCAGATGGATAAGGGGCAGTTCCTAAACAAGCAGGACAGTTTTTAGGAATATGTATAGGATACAACCGTAAACAATCATGTCAAGTATTTTCTTATTTACATTTTATCCACTTTTTTTAATTCCTTGGTATTGTATACAACGGCTAAAATATTAATTAAAAAAAAAAAGACTTCGGCTGTATACTTCATCCTCGTCTCCAATAGTATATTCTTCAGTTCATTGGTTCCATAGCACTGTTGTAGGCAGTGCCTATTGGTGTGACTGACTGCCAAGTATCTAGTTAGAACAGGAGAAACTTACCTGGGTATTTTCGGATTCATATGCTTGTAAAATTATCTCTTGATTCGGTCGGTGAAGGAAAACATGGTGAGGAAACCAGCATGCCTGAGAGATAACTCTCGACGTCATGCAAAACCAAGTCAGAGGCCCATGGGCTGCATAAAAACTCCGACACCAGCCCGCTAAGCATGACCACCGGAGAAACGAGAGAGACTCGACAAATCTTTTGTTCATCTGTCATTGAATCGACAAAATGACAGATGAACAAAAGGTTTGTCGACACTGGTATCGATTCTGTTGTGCACAAACTTAACTTAATTTAGGCTACTATCTTTTACTAAAAAGCAGTGCGAGAAAAGGACGGCAATAGCTATCAACTAAGTTAGAAATGTCAAAGTAGTTTATGCTTTGCGGTGGCTTCACCGTGTTTTTAGTCGACATGTTTTTACGTGCACCCTTCATTTGTATGGAAATATTAGTTCGAATTAAATTTGACAGCTCTAAATTACGTCCGTCTCTTTCTCGTTCTATTAGACAGAAAAAGATAGAAATAGCTTAAATTAAGTTTAGTTTGTGCACGACAGAATGGACACCATTGTCGTGTCTACGGTGGTCATGCTACTCGAGCAAAGAAAGAAGATATCACTGTTGTAATATTTCCCATGTTTCAACCACACGGTTTACTGCCTTCATCATAGTGAACACCAGTCTTCTCTTCAGGTCATCGTACTCTCCACCTCAGGAACGACCCCACGTGTGACAGTCTAATTAGTATAAATCAATCAACAAAATAAATACATTGTAAAGAAGAAAGAATGACGCTGTCTTTATTTTTAAACTATAGATAAGAGACGCTGGTTCTACCGAGGACAAACGTGATTATTTAGTGTTTTATTTTAATTGTTTGTTTGGCACGTTTTTTTTTTAAATAATCTTATGCTTGATAAGAACCCTTATTGCAATGTTCTCAAGGAACTAGAGGAAGTTTCGATGACGTGTTCGCAATTATCATAAGCATACATCATCTGCTTAGCCTTTTCCCAACTATTTCGGCTGCTGAATATCTGTATTTCTAACTCCCGACCTCCCCCGACGCAAAAACGACGGGGTGTTAAATAAGCTTGACGTGTCTGTTTGTGAAAATCGTTCCAAGATAGCCGCCGCCAAAAAATGGCGCATCTCATATTTTTTACAACTCCCTCAATATCAAAACATACACTATTATAAATTTCAAATCCAAGATGGCCGCCACCATAAAATTCCGATTTACTTAACTTAGCCTTCCAGACAATTTGCGTCCTCATAATATGACCTTTTACAATCTTAAATACCCTTACATAACCTCATACACTATCATGCAAATACCTTTCATCCCAAGTCATGCATATTTAATGAGGCTTAAATATTCCCACTGCTGGGACACAAGCCTCCTGTTTGTTAGAGGGAATTAGCCCTAATACCCCACACGTGCCCAGTTCGGGTTGGTCAATATTACACGTGTCTAGGTTCGAACTTTAGCAGCGTTTTTTGAGGTCGCAAGCGCAACTTCTGAGTACGAGATCCTGGATTCTTATTCTTTATTGCACACAAAAAAACAACAAATATACATATAACTTGCAATAATATAGCTTATGTACAAAGGCGAGCTTAACCCAGAGTTGGGTTTTCTTACAGCAAACCTAATTTTGAAAGCGAGATTTGCAAAAGAGGATATACTTACGTATGTGCATTAACATTACATTCTAAATAAACTTAAAAAAAAAAAACTACATTCATACAATAAAATATAATGTAATACATACAGCATAGATATATATTATACATACCTATAAAATCCCCGGATTCCCGGGACGGCTCAAGTGTTATTGGGTATTTCCAGGAATTTCTCAGTAGCAGCCACATAAAATTAATTAAAATTCGTACCCGGTTGGTGGTAAATGGCTCGCCCTATTACATGGGATTTAAATATGACTGGATGTGAGTCGCAGGGGGGCGGTCAATGTGGCGACATTTGGGGGAGGCCTATGTCTAGCAGTGGACGTCTTTCGGCTGAAATGAAACATAACTGTCGAAATCTGGGTCTACTATTAAGTACACCACTGTTTCCATTCATAAATCGAACACTCGCCGAACATGCGTTCGTAGTTCAAAAACAAAATTCTGTCCAATCACAGGCATCCAAACAAACATTCTAATAAACTATTGGCTGTGTGTGTGGCAACGTGCCGGTCTCACGTGGCCATCGACGGTCGCCGCAGTCACGTGAACCGGCTTTGTCTGTAAACATTATAGATTGCATTGGAATTTAGTTAACCTAGGTATTTTGTGCAGTGTGCTTAGAAAGTCCTATGTCATTTAGGATGGACGCTTTCTTACTGGGTTTTATAATCTTCCCTGGATCTGGTTTGAATGACTTTAAATCTTACTGTTGTTTAGATAGCGCTGACTTTAGCGTAGGTATTTGCTGTAGGTACTGTCTTCAGAAAGTCACATGAAGGATCTAGGAAAAGAGGAAATAGAGATGGAAGAGGGCTTGCTTGCTTGTATTTTTGTCATAAATGATTACATGCAAGACGCATTGTTAGTGTTTTCTGCTATGGTCGTCGGAAAGCCCTATGTCCATAATTGGACGTTTTTCGGCTGAAATGTAGATGCTGATGATCTTTTGCCATCACTTAAAATCATTGTATTGAAGTCGTTAAAGGTTGCTGTGGAACTTGGTAGTATTTTAAAAGGTAGAAGACATTAATAAACAGCAGAAAATACAGATAATATAAACAGCATTGTAGAACGCCAACCAAATAACAGACGAAAGTATCCAGCGGTGAAAGTATTTGTGGTATTTCAGTAACTATTAGATACGCTAAAAATACATCGGCAATTATAACAAATTGAAAACAAACTAAGTACCAAATTAAAATTCTTCATCACTGAAAAGTATGCAATCTCATTTCTAATTCTAAAATTATCTCTTAAATTGTCCACGAATATTCTTCCGTATACGATAAAACTATAAATGTTTTATTTTCCAACCTCATTCCAAGCTATTTTTACTTGTTTACAGTACGTATTACCATAAAAGATATCCATTTCAGTCTGAAATAGAAAAGCAAAACGCAGAAAAACGCGAATACGCGAACGCGAATAGAAAAGCAGTAACTATAATGAAATTTCTAGCAAGGCAAAAGCCTTCGACTTCGTCTGTGATCTAGAAGAGTTTTTATTCCGCCGTCTCTGTCTTGGCTTTACATACCGTCGAGAAATATCTCTCAGGCGTGCTGATTTTCACCCGAAGTAGGTGTTGTACAATATGCACATGAATTCGACAAATCAGAGGTGCGTGTATGGCAGTCCAATAGACCACTCGACTATCACTACTTCAAACAGAAGATCTAAAATGAAAAGTAACTTAGGTCTGCCTTGTCAGGATCCCAAGATTTTTATTCTAATTACTGTTTTAATACCATAACGTTTAGTTTAGTAGTTTAAGCATGAAAAGGTTACAGAAATACAGACAGACGGGCATTTTCGCATTTATTATGTACTACTATGAATTGCCTTCGAAGCACATTTTCAAGGCCCTAGTTTTTCCATCCACGTGCAAGCATTTTTCTTCTTTTTTATAAACAGAACTGTATACTTGAAGCCTTTTACTGTGGAAACAGGCACGTGGCCAAGAGTCATGGAAAAAAAGGTATTTTATAAATTGGTGTTGGAAGTTTTTTGTGATGAATAGGAGTCAATTGAAAGCGTCTTTTATATGGAGAAGCCTGATTAAGTCGGAAACTTTGCCATTTTGAAATCTCTCCCAAAATGTATTGTTTTTCGGTAAAGGCTAAAGGCTTGTTTCCTTAACATCTGGCCAAAGTTTTAAACAAGGGTGGAATGTTACAATCGACTATGAAAAATTTGGCGTTTTTATTTCGTCATGTTGTACAGAATCGTTTTCAGTTATTGTTACTTGTTACCCTCAGTATTATTAAGTCATCTCTAATTACGTTTTCTTTATTAAATGAAGTCATTTTATTTTCTTGCTCTTTCGTCGTCTAAGTTATCAAACAAATCTTACGACGACGCCGTGAATAGTCATCATCTTGCTACCCTTGTCTTGGGGTCGGCGCTACACGTTTTTTTTTTCATTCTCACTTGTCAATCGTCACGCTTTATCATTTATTGCCAATAGTATGATTTTGTAAATTTTTATTTTTCTTTACATAATTCAAATTCTAAATGTCTATGCCAAATGTCTAGTTCAACAGGAACTACACTTCTATATATTTGCCCTAAAACTGCGTTACAATCTATTCCACATTACTAGTACTGTACTTAAACGACCTACTCCCAATCTGATCTAAATTAAATTGTAATTACGTCGCCTGGATTTGTGTTTGTGTGTCTGTTCTAAATATACGACCTGATTGTTACTACTCTTTGACAATGGATTTAGTCCATGTTTACTAAGTTACAGTCCTTTTGTACGATTCAGAAATTTATAATTATTGAGATCTTTTTGCTGTTTCATTGTTTTTCAATTTTTCACCATCGTTATCATCGTCAAAACGAAACACTGCTTCATTTTTATCATCTAATAAATCATTTTCATTAAGTCGATGAAAAGAAGTCCACTGCTAATCATGGACCTTTACTAAATAATTGAATTAAACGTAGAAAGATGTCGCTGTAGAAAGATTAATAGAACTCTGAGCCATCTTAAAACCCGTGAATTTCTACAAAATCATTACTATTGCCATAGAACTCTTAAGTCGGAATATCAATTTCATGGCTCCTGCATGTAAAGAGAAAACTTGTAATAATTGTCATTAATTTTACTCCAGTCATCATATTTATCTTTCATCTTTTTGGGCCAGATAGTATTCTTATTAGCAAAGTCACGACTACCATGATACGGCGTATTTACAACAGTTTCGCTTACTTTAGTATTATTATTTTCAACATCACTATCGTAAAAGATAGCTACAGATTTTTCAGCCCTTATCCGTGGCGCGACACGTTTCTCCCATTTTTTCATGTCAGCCGTCACGGTATCATTTACTCCTCTTTCTTTCTTATTATCATCTTTGTCCCTTGTTATTTGTTTCTTCCATTCTCTGCTGTATTGACAGTCACGCTTTCATTTACTTACCCCTTTTTCTTTCATATCATTACCTACCCACAGAATCCATCCTTCTCCATCCAACTTAAAATATTCATCTTTACCCCATAAAAAATCATCTTGGAAACAAAACAAACAATAAACAAATACATTTAATACAATATCAACGTTATCACGCAAATCTTCGTATAGTAACTACGCCTGACCTTGTCTGACGATAATTTAGTGAAACACGGCCGCTCAATGTCGTGCAAATTGCTGCCGCCCCGCCCACTGCTTGGATAACGGCACGCGTACTGAAGATGTTTCGAGTAAACTTGCTTATCGGATTTTTTAACAGTTCTTTAGTATGATCTCGATTCGGTTAAGAGGATTTTAGGTTGTATTTCTTGCAACCAGTTCTTAGCATTTGGATCTTGAAATGTTTTGGAGGGTTGTGGTTGAATTTAGGTAATAAAAACCACTAAGATGATCTTAATTTATCATCATCATTTCCGCCCAGAATCACTCACTGTTACTCGCTATTGGTATAGGCCTTCCCTTTCTTCTGCCCCATTCTTCGCTGTTATGTCTTAATCTTAACATTTGATTTGCCTAAATGTGATATAGACTCAAAAAACCACCTTTACATCAAGGACTTATATGTTTTGTTTACACTGTTTGAATTAATGTAGGTCATGCAAATCTTAAAACGTTTTTGAGGTTTTTATTTCTAAAAGGCCTTTGACAACACTAGTATTCGTTATCTGATTGTTGATTAGAAATGCAACGTGAATTTTGACTGCCTACGTCTGCTTTCCGAGTTTGGTCATTTCCGAGAAACAGGCCAGTAGGTCAATGCGAAATCATAAATTCTGCATTCAATATCTGGTGCAATGTTATGTGAAGTTTTTCATTACGTTTGCGCTGTCGTAAAATTTTCGTCTTTATTTATCGTGTCATGACATGGAGCAATAGTATGAATAGCTATAGGTTGCTCCAGTCTAATTTCATTAATCCTATATGCCGTGACGCGTTTTTTCCCCGGAGGGTGAGACAGTAAGCTATTCATAGTACACACTCACAATTCGCCAAATATGTTTTTAAGTCTTATCAAATTTATAGGCGCGTATTTCCATTTCCCGGGCTCAAGTTCAGATTCTTTGGATGGAAACTGAGAAACTCGACCTGGGTAATCAAAACCAGGACCTCAAGCCTATCAGTAAGGCTTGTGACAACTAAGACTGTCTTCGCTAATCCTATTTATATTGAATGTTGCTTACAGCCTAACAGAGTGAGTTCTCAACATTATGCAACGCTTTGCCAGAACACCAGTTAAAGCGAATCCTTACAACAGTCAAGTCCAACCTCTTAATACTTTCTTATTTTATATAGTCTGGCATTGAGAACAACCGGACGTTGCCAAACTGCTCACATAAATTGCTCTATGCATTATATTCCAGTTAAATAGCCTTTCGAATTACCGTCTGTACTTTTTATGAGTTCCAAGCTCTGAAATATGGACGAAGATCGCGCTGTTGTTGGTTCTAATAAATACGAGGCCTGTGTCTCAGCTGTGAGAACACCATAGCCGGCTGATTTTGATTCATTAAAAATGCTGCTATCTCCTTTTATTAGGTAAATTATGAAAGAGATGAAAGGTAATTTGAAGCTGTCAAACTTTCGAATTGATATACATTGGATCAGTAAAGGTTTGCGAGCAAAGTTTCCTTCGTTTTCAAAGTTTTAAATCACGAAGTTTTCCTGCATTTTGAGTTGCAGGAATGCTTTCTAATATTTATTACTGTTTCTTATATTTATTTTCTATGAAGGTGAAGGGTAAATGTAAAACTTGAAATTGCTTTTCAAATACCTTTCTTTGCTATGTAGTTGGGTTCCACATTGCAGTAACATTTTAAGGCTTCTTACTCGCTAAGATTGTTAGGTGCTGAAAAGCAATAAGGGTATCAAAGGAAAGGCAAAATACTTGAAGGTAATAATCGGAATTTTCTAGCTTCCTTCTCCAACAACTATGATATCTTCTTATTCGTATTGCTAGTACAACCGAAATTGACATTTTGCCGGATTAAACTTTGCCTATTTCCACGGTGCTGTAGGAAGCAGGTTTTTCTTTTTTTGCGTGTCGATGGGCTCAAGTTCTATCCGGCCAGTATGTAGCCACTTAAACAGCTCTCTCGTAAGCTTCGTGGCAGCTTGGAAGTAACTTAAATTGCATGTTCTGGGACGCAGGATAGGACGTAGATCTTAGTTTCCAAAACTGCTCCATGTCTATACATCCATACTGATGTCGTTCCGCCAAAGTAGCCTCACTAAGTTCATATTCTGTGCTACTATTTGCAGTTACAAAATAAAATACTGGTATTCAGCTGCATCCGGTTAGACTGGAAGCCGATCCCAACATAGTTGGGAAAGGTTAGGCCGAAGATAATGATTTGCTGTTACAATATTCGTATTTCCTTAATCATATTAATATTAAGGTCGGTTTCAGCCATGGTATAAAAATAAAACAGATTGCTTACCAACAAACTATAAAAAGATGGAACATAGACTGTACAACAGCTTCAAATCCAAACTTTTAGGAAGTTGCTGCCCATGAATCTCATGGTATAAAAACAGATTCCTCTCCCATGAAAAATGACCCAGAAAAGCTTCATTAACTCCGCCGTTTCCAGTAATTTTCCCGTGTCCACTCACTAAGGAAGTGCCTATCATTTAAAAGTCAAATACGAACATCCAGTCTATTGACCATTTAGTACCTAGTACTATATAATTAGATACTTACATAAGTATGTTTGTGTGTGTTCGTTAAACCCGGTTTTTGTGAATAATTGCCATGTTGACTATAGTTAGTACCTGTTTTAGGTACCTATCGTTATGTTGTTTGTATTTCATGTTTGTTCAATCTTTAATTGAGTCGTATTATCACTAATTTGTTGAATAAAGTGTCCTGATTTTGGTTATATAATAAAGTTCAAATTATAGTTTGCAAATTATAAGGCTGATTTCATTCTGGTTTTATCATGTTACGAGTTATTTAAAGTAACTGAATTATAATAATAGCTCATATAGTGTAGCACTACAGAGCCCACATTTGATTGGGGGTCGGAAGAAGAACGTTATTGGAACTGCTCATTTGAAACATGACCTGTTAACCTTTTGGACGCCATTGTCACATATACATGACAAGCAAGCGCGTGCCCTGTATGCCAAACGACACAAATATGTGACAAAATAGTACATGAAATTGTGGCTTGGCGTGGAGGGCACGCGCGCGCGTTTATACTGTGGTGGTCAAAAGGTTAAGGGTATTAAGGTTGAACTAACTTTTAAGTAGATTGTTTAGGTTCATGGCTCAGATATGAGCAAGACGTATTTAGGTAAAGATAAAAAAAAAAAATGAATTTGACAGATTCTATTCGAATCTTCGACCACTTGCAAATTACAAATAGTAACTGCAAAACCAGTTTCAAAATCTAGATTCATATTGAATTCACGAGACTTCTGCTGTTACTACAAACCCCTCACGTGAATATAAATGAATGTCAAACACTTACGTTTCTCCACTAAAGGTTGCATGGCATTTGCAGTATGCGATAACGATAAACAAGTTATCTCTATTAGATATAATTACATCTAATTGTTGATAACAGACGCTTGATTGGCAGTGAAAGTTGTATTGAAGATGGCTTTCCGATTTTTTTGGCCAGTCATGGCTCTTCTGGAACCATTAAGTGTGTCCGGCGTGTTTTTGTGAAAACTCTCGTTCAACATCTGCTTAGTCTTTTTTCCAAACTATGTGGGGTTTGACTTCCAGTCTAACCGGATGCAGCTGAAATATGATATTTATATGCCGAAAGTTCCAACATTTTCTCTAGTTTTTAACTTTACTTACTTTAAATAGCTCATTGACTTCTGTACTATTCAGTTACAATGTTTGAGTGCGTTACATCGAGTTCGAGCGTAAAATGTAATTTTTCACCTTTAAAAAAATAGTTGTTTCCTAGTAATACACTTGTGTAAAGTTACTTAGTTTGATGTAAGTACAGAATGCTTGGTTAGCGGCTTTGTGAAGGGCCCGTTACACTTTGGATAGTTTTGCTTCTTTATTATATCTATGGTTTTGATTTTCCTGGTCTAAATCAAATCAATGAAGCCCCAAGAAAATTACCGTATTATGTAATTATAACATTTCATAATATTATCTTTGACAGTTAAGTAGTACTTAGTAGTATATTTCAAGTGGTACCAAGCACGGATACTAATTTAAATTCTCAAGCTACTTACTAAATCATGATAAAATGCACTGCAGTTATGCAAATCAGAGTAATATCGGTCTTTCTTCAGCTGAATTATTGTTGTAGAGGAACTTATAGTTTGCTACATAAAACTAAAACGTTTCAAGGATAAGTGACTTTGATAAACCAGGATCTAGCCTAACCTCATCATCATAAATAAAATAAATAAATAAATATCGCTGGACATAAACACACAGCGCCACCTAGTGCCACACTAAGCAAAGCTTGTGTCGTGGACACTAGATAGTTGATATACTACATAATTATACTTTTTTGTTTATCTGCCTAGACTTTTCTCAACTATGTTGGGGTCGGCTTCCAATGTAACTGGATGCAGCTGAATACCAGCATTTTACATGTAGCGACTACGTATTGACTTCCACAACCCAGTTATCTAATCTGAAGAACTTCCATTTACTGTTAAGGGGCGGGCGGAGCATGCATTTTTCATACAAACGTAATACCAAATATCTATGTTCCCAAATATATTTTTTGAGAGGACAATGATACAAAGACGAGATATGAGGAATTTAAAATTTCCATAGAAAACTTGTTTTTCTCATAACTCTTGTTAAAATCAGTGTCCAATCAAAATATATATTTGGGAACCTAGATATTCTGTAATTCAATCGAAATAAATACACACTACCTTAGGAAGATGTTTAATTTACAAATTATTTTGGTATTACGTTTGTATAAAATAAGCATGCTCCGCAGGCGTCTTAAAATCATCATCTTTTAAGCCTGGAATCATCCACTGCTGGATATAGGCCTCCCCTTTCTTCTGCACTCCTCTCGGTTCTATGCGTCACACACACACACACACACACACATTCTCATAATTTTAGAAAGAAGCTTCTGTAACAGACATCCGCCTACCCTCTTAGAGCCCAGCCCGTGACATCCATGCTAAGTACCCGCAAACTTTAAAAGAAAAGAACAAGCGATATCTTCGACAGACATACATTCTCCGCGCAGCCGGTAAATTTACTCTGTTACCATCCAACCAACTTGCCAAAAACTTCTACCGAACGACCTAGATTTTACCACAACACTACACTCTATTACCAACCTTAGCAGCTACAAAATAAAGTTCAATTTTTTTTCTGGAAATTGTTTGACTCGATAGATTAAAGGAATGTCGACTTTATTTACTTTACTCATAAAGTATATTTTGATATTATTACATTGTAGTAGTGTAACCTTCCGCAAGACTGCTGCTGTGGCCTCGCTCCTTCCACGTTCAAGGTTTGATTCCTAGACGTTGCACACAATCTGAAACAAACTCTATTTTAACACATTAAGGTTTATTTCAATGGTTTCTTTAAATAACTTTGAGAAAACTGTTGTATTGCGCTGGTAACGGATCGTGAATTTAGTTAGACATCTGTCAAAAAAAGTATCAAGAATTTTTAAATAGACGTTACTGTACTTGCGTTCATAGAAATGGAACTGTTTTGAGGACCGTTATAAGAGCCTTTTCTGCTACTTCTTTCGTAACATGCCTGTAACTGATCGTGGAAGGCTTAGGCAGAGGTATAATTACTCGTTTATTAGGCATAAGTTTCACCAGTTTTGTTCAAGTCCCATGTTATAAGGAGCCTATTGTCATGGACCAGATTCTGGGCTGCCACATTGAAGTTCTTTTAAGAAATCTCTAAAGCTGGGGGATAAAAAGTTAAATGGAACACTGCCAGTCTAAAAAAACTCAATAATATCATTAAATACAACATTTTACTATTACTATCGTGAAACTAATTGGAATTCCTTAATTAATTTGCAAATGTGTAGGTAACTAAAAATAAAGCTTAATAAATTAGCTATTTATATTATTAAGCAATTAAGAAATCAATGTCGCTTGTAATTTGAATTGTTTCAGCCAAAGTATCAAAGTAATTTATTATTTGGAGTTGCATTTAGTTAAATGATAAATTATACACCTCTGCCCACACACTCGGAAACTAAAGGCGTCGCGATATTAGGTACTTGCAGGTAATTCTGCCATAACCCGTGAACCCATAGGTGCAAGAATGGTCATTTACACTTGTAGCACAAATTAAGTAATATTTATTTCAAATAGCTGACCCGACAGCCATTGTCCTGTCACCTACCCACTACTACCTACCTACTAGTACCTACCCACTACTACCACCTTCTATTACCTACATACTACTACCTACCTACTACTACTACCTACCTACTACTACCTACTACTACCTACCTACCTACTACTACCTACCTACTACTACCTACCTACTACTACCTACCTACTACATTTTTTTTTCAAAGAACCTTTTTCTGACAATAACAAACAACAAAAAATAATTAGCAAAATCGGTTCAGCTGCTCTCGAGATTTGCGCTTAGCAACACATTCAGACATAAAGATAAAGTCTCGTCTATCATAAATCTAATTAAACCAAAATAATAAAAGCCGATCAAAATATTTACCCAATATAAATTAAAAAAACACAGTTTCTCGTTTTCATCACAGCAAACTTTTCACTTGATACCCATATCGTGGGAATGTAGAAATAATTACTAGTTCGCCATCTTTGAAAATCTGCCATATTATATTTAGAATGACGTCACTTAGCTAACCATGCATTGTCATCCAGTCTAGACATGTATGCAACATTTCGGCTCAATCAGAAATCGGGAACTTTAACTTCTAAGATTTTATAAAAGCGTGTTACAATGGAATTACGAATCCTAAAATAAATGGTTTGACTTTGACACAAAAATCTCAAGTCTATAAGTGTTGTAACTTTTTCTAAAGTTCTCAGCAGTTTAACAATTGTTGTTGACAACATGCCTTGAAAAGAATGCCGCTATTTCGATAGCTTGTGAATCTTTGCTAAGCTTTGTAGAGCTTGCAGGCACAAGAGGGAAATGTAATTTACAAGGTTAAAAAAATCTCTAAAAGGCTCTTTATTTAGAAGATTGAAATCACTAACTCGTCCCGAAACATAAAGGGCGAGGAAGGAACATGGATGGGTTTTAGTCAGTAAAAGTCTGACACTCCCTCCCGCTCCGCCTAGAGTGGGTGAAGTCATTTAATGACTTCCCATCCCAAAAAAAAAAGGTTCAGGTTTTAAAACTGATCTGGGACATTTCGCCGCCTTCCCGAGATTCATTAGGCAATACAATGAATAGGCTAGTTTCCACCATCAATAAATTGCAAATCTATTTCGTCCGTCAGTTAGAGTATTGGAAAATAATGGACACGTATTTTTTGTTTTTGTAAATCAACGAATATTGACAAAGATAAAATGCATCTAAACTCGGGAGTGGGGGCTCGTGACGTAAGAACTCACTAAGAATGATACCAAACAATGACGTATTGGGAATTTTAAAAGCGTCGTATCTTCGTCAATTTTGGTTTATGTGACAAAAGAAAAAATACGGATCAAATATTTTTTGATAATCTAAGTGACGGACTAATTAGATTTTTTCAGTTAACAAGTCCATTGTCAAAGCAATCTGTCATGGACATAGCCCTCCTCATCTTCGAACGCGTAAAAGATCTGGCCTTTGCAATAAAATATGTTGAATAATAGTTTTATGTGAAACAATTTTACTCATATTTTTTGGTTTTCATATGGAAAAACACTCTTAACACCTTTTGTATAATTATGAACACTTGTATGTCTTGGAGATTCAAATAAATAAGTAACCCCCACCAAATCTCTTATGCCCAAGACACCCTACTCATTGTAATAAATAAACAGTTTGCTATCCATGAAACGGAAAACACAAAGTAGGTACCTACTTATTTAATTTATACTAATTTACAAACACACAGTTTATAATACTTAGTTACATGACTTAGCAACAATACAACGTTAGTTAATAAGGTTCCCTTATCGTATACCTTTATTACTTCCTACATAATATTAAGAGATTCTAGAACTCTCCATCAATCCTTTGTTTTGGCTAATATGTACATAAACTCACACATTTTTTCCCATGGGGCTAGGCAGAAACCATAGAGCGCCATCTGCCACGATACTTACATACTCCTTTTGATTGGTCGACGTTCATACATGGTCATACGCGACTCTGTCGGGGCTGCGGGACTGTTCGAAAGAGAAATCGTGGCCCCAGAACATAAAGGGCGAAGAACATGGTTGGGTTTTAGTCAGTAAAAGTCTGACACTCCCTACCGCTCCGCACAGAGTGGAAGAAGTTAGAACACGTTTTCTTCTATTCTCCCCTGTCAGACGTCATATCATCACTTACACCACACACTTCTCCTCCACTTCTCCTTTTACACTACACACTTTTCTTGTCATACACGACTAATACAGCAAAAATTTAACCTTTCCATAAAAAGTAAACACGGACTTTGTAAAAAGAGTCAGGTTATAAACGTGGCACGAACAAACACACTAAAAATAAACTTTTCATATATTAACACATCTAAAAATAACACACACGGTGTTATCTAAAGGACAAATTATGAAGAGAGGTCGTAATGATAAAAGGGGTGACTGAAATAGGCTTTAATTTAGCTACGCTTGTTTGAACAGCCTGTATTTTGCGTCTGAGTAGGTCAGATTGTAACCACCCTGTATTTTTTGGAGTAATTTGGGAACTGTGTCTCCCATAATTAGGAAAAAACTAGGGTATATATAATTTGATTCAATAATCAAGGGAAAATTCTTTCTTTCAAATAAAAAGTATAAAAAAAATTGTTTACAATATGCCAGTACATTGTGTAGCGATGTTAATGTCGGTCGCCAAGGTTCCTGCGGAAACCGACTCGTGCGCACGTTCGTGTGAGCTCGGCAAACATCGGGAACGATCGGCAATGGCCGCCCAGAACGTGGAAAAAAGACATTTCGTCTGGGGAAAATAATTTTCTTCACCTACTATTCTATTTTAGACCTTAATTTATGATTGGTAGATGAAAATATAGATAACGTAATATTTACTTTCATATTGAGATATTTAAACGTGCATTTTCTATTGGCACGTGTTTTTTTTACTATATCTATGTGTTTATTTTAGCTTCAATACCGCATGTGAATTCCAATGTCGAACACAAAAGAGACGTACCTACATAAAATATGATTAATATGTCTGTCGCGATGCGGAGATATAATTTAATGCTGATTTGTTTAATTAATACCACGTTTTACATATAAGTGAAGGTTCGTCTTCACTCATATCGTCACGAACGATAGAATAAAACATGTCGTGGTACAAATATTTGTCAGTCAGCAAGGAGCTGACTACCCAAGTTTGATTGTACGTATCATACATCAGCATCTCACATAATCACCCTATATCGTTCCCACTGCTAGGAAGAAGAAGAAGGTGCCAGAGAAGGCAAGAGAAGGAGAGGACTGCAATCTAACATGGGAGGCTAGTCAGAGTTTAAATTTTGTTGGTTCTGGGACATGCTTTATTTAATGTGTCTAACTATACTTAAGAGCTACCAATCGTGGGGTTTATTTCAGTGCAAGCCATAAGACAAGAAGTAAATATTAGGTTTTGGTGTAAGAAAAGCCAATTCTAGGTTCAGCTGACAATAAGAATAAATACTCAATATATAAAAATCAATTGCTGTTCGTTAGTCTCATTAAAACTAGAGAACGGCTGGACCGATTTGGCTCATTTTGGTTTTGAATGATTTGTGGAAGTCCTGGAAAGGTTTAAACGGTAAAAAGTAGTAGGTAGGTAGTAGTATCTGACAGGACAACGTCTGTCGGGTCGGCTAGTACTAAATATAATCCTCACATTCTTCCACCTAAAAATATACATTGTTACTTGCTTTATAAACCAACTAGCGTACGTCATGCGGTTTCACCCGCATTGTTCCCGTTCCCGTGTTAGTACGGGGATAAAATGTAGCCTATGTTACTCATGGTGAATGTAGCTTTCCAAAGGTGAAAGAATTTTTGAAATCGGCACAGTATTATTTGAGTTTATTCATTACAAACATACACACACAAGAAAAATACAAAATTTTTCCTCTTTATAATATTAGTGTAGCTTCTTTTCACGAAATCTCTTGATTGATTCAATTAAACCACAAACAATCTTAGAAGCTTTCATGAGATCTGACTTCTTGAATATCAATGTGCTGTTCCCAGAATCATTGGAAATTTTGCTCTCCGGGTTTCCCAGAAAATCGCGAAATGCGAAAGCGTAGATTAAATTGTTAGCTTTACTTTGATTATTCTTGGAAAGGTTTTTCGATATTTATTATTGAAAAGGGGTTCAGAAATTATTGATTTATTCTTGGAAGGGTTTTCCAAAATGATTGATTTCAGTTACTGATACAATACAACCTGAAGTTTAACCAAATTTCTTAAAACATCTTGATTCCATCATCATCATTATCTGCCTAGCCATTTCCAAACTTTAGAGGTCGGCTTCCAGCTCAATTGGACGTAGGATCAAACAAGCCATGTGGTTTACATTTTACTATGTAATTTGTTGGACAAACTATAAACCAAATAGCTTGTTCGACTGTACATAAATACCAGTATTTTTCATGGAGCGACTGCCTATCTGGATTAAAGTTCAAGCACAAAATTATTAAAAAAAGACGTGTGGCACCCGGGGACTGCCGTGGTAAAGCTATTGCATTTGTTTTTTACGGGGGAGGTTAGTTTCGTTACGGAATTTCTGGATTCGGTCTCCACGCTCAAGGCCCGCGATAGAAGCTATGCAATAGCTTGAAAACTTTTTTCATTTTTGAAAATGGAGTCTTTATTTGTAGACATAGATTTGTAGTCATACATTCATTATAAAGAACATAATTTCCCTTAGTTTAAGCAGCTGTCAAGTCATTTCTCCACCACCCTGAGAATGGCATTAAATCTGACTTTGTACCTTTTTAATGTGGGAAAAGTTTAAAAAAAATATAAACTTCCACGTGTATCAAGTACTTACTTAATGTGTTTAGAAATGGCGCGCTATATTCTCGTTTTATCGAAGGTCGGTCTTCTGCTTATCGATCAAACTGTTTTATACGTTCCTGGTAATGACCGCACGACTATATTGTGTACAGCTGTAGAAGTTCTACTCATTTCTATGGCGTGGCGTAGTTTTTGTGTACAAGTAACATATTCACAATAATACGTAGACAAAAAACGTAGTGGTATTGCCAGTGTCGGTAAGTTTGCGTTGGGGTTGGTAAAATAAGGAACTGTACGGGAGCAATCGCTTTCACGACTAGTTGAGAATAATCTTGAAAATGTGGCCCCACACTAGGGATTTCTCTTGTATCGTGGTTTACAAACATTTAAAGTCACATTTACAAACATCGAGACAAGGACCAGGTACTTAGCTACGGCACCAATCGTGCTGTCATTCAGTAAACTGTAAAAATATACCAAATTCCTTGAGAATAAAGCTTAATCAAACATCTGACAGCCTTTAATTTTCTCACTGCCCGACACTCGAGCCTCTTACGAGAGGAAATATTAATGAAACCTTATAATCATAAGCCCTACAAATATACAATACATCAGAACAATTCTGAACGCGACCCCAACTGAATATCGCATCAACAAAGCCAGATCGCAGATTTACTTAATTAATGCGGGATTTTCTTTTTAAACTCTTCCCTAGTCGCTGGATAGATGGCGTTGAAATTGGTAAGTTACTGCAAGGAACGGAACGTCACATCATTTCACTTTTCGGAAGCTTAAGCAAACGAAAGTGTCAGTAAACGAGCGTATTTCACGTGACGCAATGTTCGTTTTTCCAAGCGTTTTGACTTTGGCACCTAGTAACGTTATCAGTTCAGCGCCATCTACAGCGTTATTTTGTTTTTTTTTTTAATACTCTGAAAGAAAACCTCATTTCAGACCACCGAATCTCAATTTTCGAATACTAAACTTTCTCTCCTTTGTTCACAGGCTGTAGACTGGTGGTCAGTCGGCGTTCTAACATACGAGCTGCTAACCGGTGCCTCTCCCTTCACGGTGGAAGGCGAGAAGAATACGCAGCAGGAGATCACCAAGCGCATCGTCCGGTGCAGCTACCCTGTGCCGCCCGATGTCAGTCCTGAAGTGCAGGACTTTATTAGGAAGTGAGTACATTGTTTGACACCTTCCGGCTTCGAGTCTTAGATAGAATCCGGGCCCAGATTAACCAAAAAAATACAATATGACACTCAGAAATGTGGTGTTGTTCCACAAATGGTTAGATACTCAATATCGTGCTAGTGAAGGTGCACCAAATTCTAGGCAATTTCAATTTCCAGTACCGTAAACATGTTATCAAAAATACTCTGGTAACCTAGATCAGCTATTTGGACAAATCACTCATTTATGAGACCACTTTTGAAGAGCTACCTCAGTAAAAAATAGTTTTTAATGTTGTCAATCTGAGAGGTGGCACTTTAACTGAATAAACGGAGTTTCACTACCGATTTCATGTGCCCCTGTATTGAGATGCTTTGGCTAGGCTAGACTAGCTTCAAATGCACCGTACTAGTCCACAAGATCGCGCTACTGATCATAAAAACCACTTAATGAAAGAGAAACCTCAGCTCTTCTAATAAACCAATATTTTGTTCCACAGATTACTGGTTAAAGACCCTCGTCGCCGGCTCGGTGGCGGCGAACACGACGCTGAGGAGCTCAAGAGGCATTCGTTTTTCCAGGTTAGATATATGTTCCGAGGTTAGTTCGACAATAACCTGAGCTTTTTGATAAAAAGCTTTAGGAAAAGTCTTACTTTGAAACTTATTAGTATCTAGTATAAACTTAAGTATCTATTCAATACGACGGTAAAACTGTTGTTGATTTTTAAACGTCAAAGAGGGTTTGGGATGTACATCCCAATTTCTCCGTCTCTTCTTACCTTCTATAAATTATTGTAAGTAATACAAGAGCCAAATTCGAAGAGATATTTGCAAAATACTTTCGACTAATTCTTCAATTTTTGGCCACCCAATCTCTTTCAAATCTCTCCATATTGGTGGTTTCGTACCACGGCTATCCAGTTTCTTACGGCAACTAGATCATCTGTTCACCTAGTCAGTTGTCCTGAAGGTGGTACTGACAAAGTAAAGTCGCTTTATATTAAGCGGCTCAACGCAGTATAGGCCGGGTGGCAAAATGTACTTTCCGTTTAACCGCCCAGCCGAATTGCCGATTAAGACATGAAGAACACCTCATTGATTAAGTAACCTTTGCATTATAGAACCTAGACTGGGACGCAGTAGCCCGGCGCGAGATCTCGGCCCCGTTCGTGCCGGTGTTGACGCACGCGGCGGACACGTGCAACTTCGCGGACGAGTTCACTCGCATGCCGCCCACCGACTCGCCCGCGCAGGCGCCCAAGCATCACGACAAACTGTTCCTGGGTAAGTACACTAACTACAACTCTCTAGAACATTCTAGAAGCTGTGGACAGAGAGATTTCCTCCCTTTCATGCAATGGGGCACCATTCTTGGGTACTTAAATATCATGATAAACTGTTCCTTGGTAAATACAACAATTAAGAAGCAATGGTATAAAAGCGTGGCTGTCATCATGATAAAATATTCCTGGACCTTCGTCCATGGACTTTTCTAGATTACTCTTCAACTTAAACTGAAACGCAGTAGCCTGCCATTAATTCCGGCTCCTTCTAGGCTGCTTTTGGCCCTGTGGCGACATCTATAACGCCACAGAAATGAACTAAGCATTGCACTTGAAGTTATGCAAATCCTGCATCACGCAAGCAGAGGTATCAGCCAGATTAGGATATGTGCAACAGTCCGACAAAAACCTCTAGTCTAGTCGGAGAATCCTCTATGTTTTTTAAAAGTACGTAGGACTTTCCACTCCACATGATGTATTCTAAAAGATACAGCAGGTAGAGCTGTATCTTTTACCTGATATCTCCATGATACCTCCATCATCATCACCCGCAGCCCGACTTCACTCACTGCTGGTTATAGGCCTCTCTTTGATTGTGCTTAGCTCCACAAGTTATTGTGCCAACGTCATCCAGGATATACCCTCGATGTATATCTCCACGGGCCGTAGAATCAATTTCGTACTGAGTTAGACATCTAAACGAGATTGTTGAAAGGAAAACCCTAATTTTCGACATCGTTTGTCCCAGCCACCTTTCGAAGGTCGTCGGTTCATCTAGCCAGTGTCTTCAATTAATGTAAATGTTTTTTTTGCAGGCTACTCGTACGTGGCTCCCAGCATACTGTTCTCTGAGAACGTGATAGCTGATCAAATATGGATGCAGGCCACCGGAGAGAAGAATGATAAGCTCAAAGGATGGGTCGCTAAGGTAAGCAGCTACAACCTAACTTATCATAACCGCGGTTTTGTCGTCCTTAAAAAGAGACGAGAGGACGTGAGTGCCCTATTTTGACTGGGATTCACTTTAGTTCACTGGAAAATCTTCATCTACACTTCTACACTATTAATATAAAAGGAAACATTTGTATTTTTGTGTGTGTGTATGTTTATAATGCATAAACTCAAAATCTACTGTGCCTATTTCAAAAATTCTTTCACCATTGGAAAGCTACATTCACCCTGAGTAACATAGGGTACATTTTATCCCCGTACTTCCACGGGAACTGGAACTACCCGGGTGAAACCGCGTGACGTCTACTAGTCTTATTGAAAGAAGAAGCTTTCGAAGACTACAGATTTATTTGTGTATCTTAGAAAATTATCAAGAGATTTCTACAGAAGTTGACTTGACTGCTAAAATTAACACCATAAAAGGAAAAACACCAATTCTTTGCCGCTGAAGAGTTAACATCAAATATGTTGTAACAACCAATTGTGATGATGAATAAGCCAGTTTCCTAAACATTCTCTTTTCTGTCTCCAGGACTCTCCATTCTTCCAGAAGTACGCAGTGGAGCTTAGCACTCCGCTACTCGGTGACGGATCGTACTCCGTGTGCCGGAAGTGCATACACCGGCAGACCGGCAAGGAGTATGCTGTTAAAGTGAGTATTATTTGAAGGTTTTGCTAAGTATAAAGTAGAGAAAAAAAAATCTTAACATAGTTTATTGTTTATGTGGTATAAATTGCACTCCCGTGATCGCCTAGGTCGGTCTGTGGTGGTGTGGTGGAAATCGGTATGTAAGGGTGGGTTGACCACCCTTACATACCGATTTTACTCCGTGCCTCGGAAAGCACGTTGAGCTTTTGGTCCCGGCTGTCATTTGTAGATCTTTCGCAGTGATTACAGGTAGTCAGTGAGCCAAAAAGTCTGACAACCAGTCTATCAAGGGGTATCGTATTAACCAGTACTAACTGGGTGGTAGAGGTCAGATAGGCAGTCGCTCCATATAAAATACTGGTATTCAGCTGCATCCGGATAGACTGGAAGCCTACTCCAAAGTAGTTGGGAAAACGCTACGCAGATGATGATGATTACGTATTTTAAGACATGCCTTATTATGTCTTTCCCACCCTCATAAGCTTTAATTGCATAATGCCATATATATTATTATATAATAATTTACTGGATTCGTCGTTAAATGGGTCGCTTTAAGTGTTACATAGTCGTGAAGATGTAATATAAACGAAAGCCGCTATCCCGTTTCTATCTAACTCCTGAAACTATCTTGAAACGAATCACTATCGCCCAAAATAAACATGTGCCTGCTGTCTGCAGAAAAGAGGCCTATATTGATAAACTAACATACCATGTTTACTTTGTCCTACAGATAATATCAACAAAGAAAGACATAAAACAAGAGATAGAACTGTTGAAGGCGTGTCAAGGATGTCCCTACATCATCACACTGCATGAAGTCTTCCATGACTCTGTAAGTATTATCTTCCATTAATATATAACAAAAATTTAGCCGTTAAAATAACCTTCAACATAAACAACTTCGGACCAATACTAGGACGACGTTTCTGGGGGCAAAAATACGACAAGCCGATAAGTCAAGTTCAGAAACCTGACGTCAGGAATGGTTCTGCTACCTCACAGCAAAATACAGAATGCGCGTTTATTTCAAGCTGATTTCTGTGGACAAAAAGAACCGATGTGCGAATCGTCTATATAATACATCGAATACATGACTGAGTCTTTGATAACAGATTATATCTGGATATCAATATACCTGTTAACATAACAGCTTGAAAATCATCATCATTTCAGCTTGATAGAGAAAATCATTATGTGAAGATCAGTAAAAAATTCTAAGTTGTAGTCCTACAAGCATCAGGGAGATTTAGAATTTTTTTGGAGGCGCAAGGATGAACAATATCCGTCCGGATTTGAGAACATATGTTTGGCCTTCGAAAAGCTAATCTATTTTACCTTTCTCCATGTTTACAGGCCTTTACCTATATAGTAACGGAACTAGCATCGGGCGGCGAGCTCGCCTCGCAGATATCGGGCGGCATCGACGAGCGAGTCGCGCGACGTCTGCTCGCTCAGCTCGCGCTCGCGCTGCGACACATGCATGCACGGAGAGTCGTGCACCGGGATCTCAAGCCTGAGGTATACCACCAACCCACCAACATATGCATGCAAACCCTACCTCGTTATGTACTCACTAACTTTAAAGTCTGACAACCAGTCTTGCCAAGGGGATAATTGAGGTCGCATTGTCAAACTTTCTTTGTAAAATATTGGTATTTAGCTGTATCCAGTTAGACAGGAAAACTCAAGAGTTAAAAATATTTGTAATTGAGTCATAGTAATTACACTGGAATGTAATAGATATACTCAAAACTAGGCCCTCTTTAAACTAAGATATTTAACATTGTTTTCTTATTTCCAGAACATTCTCCTATCATGCTCTCGTCTCAGCGAAGCGAAGGTCAAAGTGGTGGACTTTGGGTTCGCGCGACGGACGCCCGACTGTGCCGAAGAGAGGCCTCGCATGATGACGCCTTGCTTCAGGTAAATAAACAACTTTTTTTGTATATTAATCTTCCAAATAACTATGATGTCGCATTGTGTATCCGGCTCGAAGGACCAAATTAGTTAATATTGTTAAAATGGCGATTCTAACTGGTATGGTGACTTAAGTCAATGACATAAGGTTTAATTAGCAATATAGTCAGCTGTAAAATGGTGTTGTTATGCAGTAGTTTGAATACGTTCTTCCCCCCAGCTTGCCGTACGCGGCGCCGGAGGTAGTGTCCCGCGCGCGCAGTGCGGCGGCGCCCGGGTACGGGCCGCAGTGCGACCTGTGGAGTCTCGGAGTTGTCTATGTGAGTATCTACCTTCTTTGATAAACTCTCAATCTTTACTACAACTTTGAACTACAGACTTCCGATAATGGCGACTTGTTTAAAGTTCTATATCAAAATGTGTAAGATACAATTCTAAAAGTGACTTAGGTCCGTGTTCACCGAAAAGATAAACATCTGATTATCTAATAACAGCTGTTTAACAGACATTTTTGTATGGGAAAATGTCATAGTGACAGCTGTTTTTAGATAATCAGATGTTTATATTTTACGTGAACATGGACCTTAGTAAAGTAGTGTTAAACCAAAACTTCCCAGTCGCTATGACATTGTCGCCTTTGAAATTGTACCTTAACTCAGTTGAAGTAACAATCCCTATCATTTATTAATACATACAATAATAACTTTAAACTGAACCAACTTAAAAAATGGTGTCAAAAAACTCCTTCTCAACGCTGTCAACTGGTGGTGGTCCCCAAGAGACTGGCAGCGTTACCATGCTGAATGGCAACGCTAAAGCTTTGGCCAAGGTAAAAGCCAGCCCTAGGGTCATGGGAAGTGTCAACTGAGCGTTTAGAAATTTCCTTGAAAAGGCTTTCATACGACGACAACCCGAAGGGCGTAGTGGTAGTGAGGCTGCCTTACGTTCTTAGGGTCCTGGGTTCGAATCCCAGTAGGAGCAAATGTTGTGTGACGAGCATGGACATTTGTTTCAGAGTCATTGATGTTTATATCTATAATAAGTATGTATTTACAAACAAAAAGTATGTAAGTAATATATCAACTATCTGGTGTCCACGACACAAGCCTTGCTTAGTGTGGCAGTAGATGGCGCTGTGTGTTAATGTCCAGCGATATTTATTTAGATAATTTATCAATATTCATTGCGTAATTTTTGATGTATCAAAGAATAGCTATTATTTATCATCCTCTTTATTTTCAGTATTACATGCTCTGTGGTAAAGCACCGTTCCAGCCTCTGTCCAAGAAAGAACCTATCACAGCCTTCATGGATAGAATCAGAATTGGCAACTTTACCATGGATGGTCAGTATTTAATCTTCTCTTCTTCTAATCTTCTTCTTCTTCTTCTCTAATATATAAAATTCTCGTGTCACAGTGTTAGTTACCATACTCCTCTGAAACGGCTTGACCGATTTTTATGAAATTTTATATGCATATTCAGTAGGTCTGAGAATCGGCTACTATCTATTTTTCATACCCCTAAGGATCCACCCCACAACATTTTTTTTTAACTAGAAATCCATACTTATACTTATATAATATTATAAAGCAAAAGAGTTTGTTTGTTTGTTTGGTTGAACGCGCTAATCTCAGGAACTACCGGCTCGAATTGAAAAATTGTTTTTGCGTTGGATAGTCCATTTATCGAGGAAGGCTATAGGCTATATAACATCACGCTATAATCAATAGGAGCGGAGAAGCAATAATAAATGTTGCAAGCGAGAAAAAATCTTCCGTTCAGCAGGCGATGCGTTGCGATATCAAAACTTCACGCGTACGAAGTCGCGGGGAGAAGCTAGTAATTTATATGGCAAAACAATGTTTGCCGGGTCAGCTAGTTCTACTATAATATTAATATAGTACTTCAGACTACTATAGTCCGCGCTACGAGAAGCTATATTTTTTGTAGACAAAGTAATTTCTACCAAGATACCTAGCGATAATTAAATTAACAAGAATTACTCCCAAATTCAATCAACTCAAATTATCATACGTGTAATACGAAACTAACGAGCAATTTCACTTGGTCGGGTTATATTTTGGCGATATAAAGAGCTGTCGTCTAATGTTTGTGGTACTGGAACGCATCTGACATCATGGAACTTAAACATTTGGCCGCCATTTTGAAGTAAGATCACGCTGACGCTGTCATTTTTTAATTTGACCCATAGGTTGCGAACCCGAATGTGAGTTTATAAAATTCATAGCTTCTCGTGACGGGTCTATACAAGCATAGCATATCTATAATGTACCCACTGAAATAATGGGAATATAATTCACCACGTGGGTTCGTAGATGTCACTACAAGGCTCCTGGCTAGATAATAACAGCCGCATGGGTCCATCATCATCATTGGCAAACACTTGAGAAGAGTCGAGTTCTTCTGCCATCTCCTGGCAATGCCGCGTTGCCGTTTATTGGTGTTTGGGACGCACTGTGTGGTTATTAGCTCTTCCGGCAGAGGTGGCCAGTCCCGTTCCGTTTAAGCTTTAGACAGATGATGATCCTGAGAATTTCCTAGATAGTCTAAAAAGCGGTGGCCCAGTGGTGGCGGCCCCGACTTACGAACTGTAAGTTACCCAGGCAGGCGAATTACTTTGTGTAATTTATTTCATCACTACTGCTCTCAAAAAATGGTGAAGGAAAACATCGTGAAGAAACCGTCATGTTCTAAAACCCAAAATTTGAAGACATGTGACATCTACCAACCCGCACTGGGCCCGCATGGTGGATTATATATAGCCCATACGCAAAATATGCACTTTGACGTGGAGTTATACAATACAGTAGCCTAAAAATCGGTAAAATATCCATGGATCACATTTGTAATCCTCTTTTATCTGGTCGAGGACTCGAATGGCGTAGTGGTAGTGAGGCTGCCTTACGTTCTTAGGTCCTGGTTTCGAATCCCGGTAGGAGCAAATGTTTGTGTGATGAGCATGGACATTTATTTCCGAGTCATGGATGTTTTATATGTATAATAAGTTGATTCTACCAAAAAAGCCTCCCCTCACTAGTGGGCAACATTGACTTTTCTGTCATAATTTCAAACTTTATGGCAAATCGTAGAGACGATGTATTTTTTTTAATAGGTCTAGATCAGCGTAAATTGGCTTTATATTTTATTAAGTTTCGACGACCCGAATGGCGCAGCGGTAGTGAGGCTGCCTTACGTTCTTAGGTCCTGGTTTCGAATCCCGGTAGGAGCAAATGTTTGTGTGATGAGCATGGACATTTATTTCCGAGTCATGGATGTTTTATATGTATAATAAGTATGTATTTACAAACAAAAAAGTATCTAAGTAGTCAACTATCTAGTGTCCACGACACAAGCTTTGCTTAATGTGGCACTAGGTGGCGCTGTGTGTTAATGTCCAGCGATATTTATTTATGTATTTATCTGTTGTAGGAGCGGTTTGGGAGAACATATCAAACGAAAGTAAGCGCATAGTCCTCGGTCTCCTGGCCGTGGATCCGCTGCGACGCTTCGGTACCGACGAGCTGCTAGCCGCGCTCGGCATCAGCATCCCGGTCGATAACAGCTTTAGATTATGTGTAAGTATTACAAAAATGTTTATGCAGAATGTCTTCTGTGTAATATTACAGAAGCGTAAATTCCATTGAGAATGAGAAATGACACTTAAAAAAAAATCTATGGTTTTAAAAGATAAGTCCGAGGCCATTTTTAAAAGGTTTTGGCAACGAATAAACGCTTTTACAAATATACACCGTGTTTCCGGACGATATCCATAAACTTCATCATTATGAAGAACGTTTACTATGGGTTATACTTTTAAATTATGTATGGAACAGCACATTTTTTTTTTGCGATTCAGGATTTGGTCCCATAGTAAAAGTTGTTCATAATGATGAGTACAATGACCGGTCGATGGTTGTAGATATCGTCCGGAAACACTGTATATTATGCAGGGTGTAAACCACCTCATCACAAACCCGCTAACCAAGCATTCTGTACATCAAACTAAGTAACTTTACGCAAAAATTATTGCTGGGAATCAACCTTTTTTTGTGGTATAACTCAATGTAACGCACTTAAAACATTGTGCTGATGGCTGGATTGAATAGTACGGGTGTCGTGAAGGTGTTAATAGTTAAAATCTTACAAAACAAAAATTGTATTAAAAGAAACCCCCATATCTCCGTAACTAGAAGGTTCCCAGGTATGGTGTACAACAAAAAAAATTATCGCAATAACAAGTCCTTTTCGGTACACCGTTTATGTAGGTTGGTAGTATGAATGACCGAAATAAACAATCCTCAGGTCTTGAAACTGCTTTTAATATTTAAAAACACATTTAACATTGGAGTCGTCATAATCGTTTTAATTACTCCCCTTCTCGCTCCCACACCTACCCTCTCATTCACTCATTGCTGCGTTTACGCTCAACTACTTTTTTTTAAATTATGATGCATTCCGAATTAACATCTTACATTTTTTTTCTTTCTGTAGTTCCCATTTTCATAGACAAAACTAAGCAAGCCCCTTTGCCCCCAGGACATGACCAAAGCGGACCTCTACAAGCGCAGATACAAGAACAAACACCGGGAGTCCAGCGCCTCAGAGGCCGGAACCTCCCAATCAGACATCGCCGAGGAAGCAGAGGAAAAGGAAACTTCCCTCATTGACACCATCAACAATCTCAAGAATAGAATGAACAAAAATTCCATAGAGAATGACGTAGAACTTATTAAGGCTAACACCATAGAAACACCCGTTACAGAATCCTCAGAACCTACCTTCCAAGATATAGATGACGATGTAGTCCCTGCCGTCAAACCTGTAGAAAAGACATACGCCAAATCTAGGTCCAAACTAGATGACTACATTTACATAGAGAGCAGTCAAGGTCTCGACGGCACAGAGGTTGCATTCCCCAAAACTAGTCGCGCTAAGAAATCTAAATCTCCAGTCCCCAGGAAACGCAGAAAAATTGAAACTAGGCAAACTAAGAAAGAGGTTAATGGAGACAGAGAACTCCGCAGCAGGGTAGAAAACGGCGCGCAGACTAAGACAGTCGAGAAACGCGTACTTAGAAATAAGAGTTTGACAGAAAAGAATAGGGCCACGAAAGAATCTATAGAGAATGAAAAGACCGTAGTGACCAGAGTCACGCGTAAGAGGAGATACGAGGAGGTGACTAAGCCTGTGTTGAGAGAAAAGGGACAGAACGGTCGCTCTTCGCGCAAGGCTAGCCCCGAACCCGTAGTCGAGGAACGGAAGGTAGTTCGCGCTAAAAAGACGAAAAATGTGGGACCGAAGGCTGCGGTGCCACCTGTAGAGGTCCCTCCGGCAGACGTCGCGGAGTCCGGGTCCGTGCGTATGACTCGCTCACGTCGGAGGCGCCTGGCCGTCAGTCTGTCGCCGTCCGAGGCGGCGCGGCTGGCGACCTCAGTGGAGCTCGAGCGGCGCGTCACGTCCGTAGAGAGCACCACACCCAATACCAAAGCTAAACGCGGCGCCAAAGCGAAAGCGAAGGCCCCGAAGGCTAGCAAAGCTAAGAAGACGCCCGTCCGGGCCACCCGCGCCCGCGCCAACCGGAGGTGAAAACGTTCCTATCGCGACAGACTCCCGGATACGATCGGCGCCATCCCTTATCATATATAGACAATTCATAGACTGTTGCGCCTCACGGCAACTATATTCTAGATATAAATTCCCCCGATATGGCGTCAGCTAACCTCAAATTCCAAATGAGACAAAATAGTGATGCAATAAAATTTTATGGACGCTTTGCTCACGCGTAGACATAGACAACAGAGGAAAGAAATTATTTATTCAACGAGAAATAAAGAGAGTAAGTTATATTTCTTTTTTTTAATCTAGGTAGCCTCTGAAAACTAGTTCGTGAAAAATAACGTTAGACCTGTTTTTATTTTATAATCCTTTTATTTAATGTTACTATTAATTTTTAAGCTACTTTTTCCCCTATTATTACCATTAGAATTAATTCTTTGAAGTTGGTTATTATGTATTTTTTGAATAGAATAATGAAAAAAATAATTAATTAAAAAATAGGTAAATTGGTGTGATTGAGCACTTCTTAGTAGATGAGAGTAAAATTATTTTGTGAATTATTATAATTTATTCTTTCATAGCGCTACATTATCTTGCTTCTTTGTTGTGATTTGTTCACATGGGCGATTTGTATCGATATAGGCATGTATACGCAAACTATTACTGCGATTTAAACCACTGCATAAAAGTGTAAAATGTGTTAAATACGCAGTTTTATCAAAAAATCGCTCATCTGATCACATCGTCATAGAGTAACTCTAAATTACCCATCACTCAATGGAATTTACGAAAAAAAAATAAAAAAAAACAACAACAACCTTTACAGATCTCTTTCCGTAACTATAAAAATGAATTACTTTGTTTGTGTGTGTATATTTGTTTGAATAGGCTAATAGGTTAAATTTGTAAATGTTCCCTTCGATATAATAGGCGTTTGTAATACAATACTTCTTTCTTCCACTTTGCAAAAAATGTAAAAAAAAAAGAATATATATTTATTTATGGTGAAAGTGCCAAAGCATGCTTGGAAATTCCGCTTATATATTACGCGTTCAAAAATTATTTGAAAAATCACAACTAAATACTTCCTATTTTTGTATACGGGTTGTTTAAAAAAATAATTTATGGTCTAATGTAATGTTATTTCTTGTCTTTGATCGTTGTATCTATTGTCTCTGGTGTATTGTCTATAGTACGTCCGTTGTTCTTCCATATGCACTAGGTTTTAGTTAAGTAGTCTTCGTTTTCTATTTTCTTTCACTTAGGGACTATCTTCTCTTTGCTCCAACTCGCCATTATTATTGTTAATAAACTAAAAAAAAGAAAAACATTAAACAACCCATACACAATCCTAATATAATTCTTTTGTCGTTATAAGCGCTTTTACCAAATAAAAACTATATTGTTTTCGGCTCACTTCCCTGTAAATAAACTATGATAGCATTTAGTACAAATTCGGTGGAAGAGTTATAAAAAAAATATTATTTATAATTAAATTGAAGAAGGAAATAGTCTCAATTGTCAAACTTGCATGTTACTCTTTCAAATCGTGATACGATAAGGCACTGATGATTAAATAAATGTAATATTAGCTGATTAAGCTTGACTGTATGTTTTAACTTTGAAATTTTAGTTAAATAAATTAAATTGTTGCATGCTGTAAAACTTTAATGTGAAATCGTTGTTTATAAAAACAAATATGTGCGCCAAATTCAGTTATACGAACTGATTTAAACATTAATATTATTATTTAATGCATTTCGGCTGTTCATCTAAATTCTTTGTTCTTACAAGGAAATGAGATCGAGCTTATCGCTCTCTCATTCACTCACAGTGCAATCAACTTCGGTTATATTCGTGAGTAACGATGATTCCCGAAGGTTTAGCAAGTTATTGCTGTTATATTTGAAATGATTTGCATAGTAATATTGACGAAATAAATAGTGATTCATTATATTATGTAGTTAAATACCCGCAAATTTTGTTATATATATTAGCTCAAATATATAGAATGAACCCGATAGAAGATATAGCTTTTACAAATGTTTTATTAGTGTAAAGTACTTTCACAGCTGATGAGTATGTAGATTTTATTGGATGTTTATTTAATTGGTTGCTACATCCATCGTTAGTTGAGTCCAATATGTTTAATTCTAGCATGTACTAGTATTATTTAGACCATGCTATCAACATGAAAGTACTTGGCTAATCCGTATTGTTGCAATTTACAAACGATTATGAGCAATCCAATTTTATACAAGTTTTCGTATTTCATATATGTAAACCGTAGACAATGTTTTGAAGCAAAGATCTTTACTTTATACAGCCAGTCAATAGACAACCATGATTTAAGCAAAGGTTTAGTGCCGACGCGTATTACGATAAGTTCTAATCTACCTATTATGTTTCGGAAATTGAAAATTTCCCCGAATGCTTAACTCGAGTAGCCTTTACGTCGCTAAGTCGTAAAGTTTGTAAAAGTGCACTTAAATGGATTGTACCAAAAGATTATATAATTTTATAATAAAGTGTTAGAAGTTATTATTGATGTCGGCGTAAAACAAATTTTGTAAGACGTTACATGGATGCCGGCTGGAGATATTGGATTGTAATAAATATACCATTTTAACATTATTTTCTATTTGTTTTATTGATGGTTGGCGAAGAAAGCTATTAAATTAACATGGTCTATATAGTGCAGGACACACCGCGAGCGTCGATTTTCTCCTTTTTATACTTCGGTTCGGCACTTCCGGTAGTTCGCGGTGTGAACCGAACTGCGTGCCTAAAATTGCCGCTTTAGCAGAACATAATATAAATCACGTTATAAAATTAAATTCTAAAACTGGACTTTTTATTCATACCTAACCATAAAGTCTATTTTTAAGTTTTTTTTTTAATGTGATTCATATTATGTTCTGCTAAAGCTGCCATTTTAGACCCTCTGAACTGGGAATAGGGGTGAAACAAAGCTCGCCCCGCTCACTAGCTGGGAGTGTGGTCTACGCTCGCTCGTCTTGCGCATGTCTTGCCCCAGTTCTAATCCATTTAGATGTGGTGCTGTATGATTGTCCTTTTCTGATAGACCCTATTAAGGGTTTTTTTTTTTTGGGATTTCATCAAATGACTTCTTCCACTCTGGCCAGAGCGGGAGAATGTCAGAGTTTTACTGACTAAAACCCATCCATGTTCCTTCCTCGCCCTTTATGTTCCGGGGCCACGGTATCTCTTTCGAACAGTTCCGCAGCCCCGGCAGACACCCTATTTGCCTGAAGTCGGGTTTGGCCGGTAACTTAGACATTTCATGATTCCTGACCACTGCAGACCCACCGTCCGCTGGCCGTACCCTTGGTGGTACGGAGGGTGTTTTAAAGTTAAACAATACCACCGGGCCCTGTTTCATAAACGTTACAATCTGACATTTATTCTGTAAATAAGTGTCAATTATTTGTAAAGTTGTATTTGTATGGCAAGTGTTGTTTAATAAACTTTGCATTTATGTCACCTGTAAAGAGAAAATGTTCATTAAAACCGAAAAATGTAAATTTTGTCAGATTTTTCCACCATGGTAAACCATATTTTATGAAACTTTTAGATTTAAAACTTGTAAAATACAATTACAATTTGTAACGTTTAATAAACAGGGCCCATAGTATTGTAACACAATGTAGTCGGTTTTACGGTGGCCGGGGTCCATCACGTGGCCCCCGACGCCCGGTGCGTCTCCCGCAGCGGCTGGGACGAGAGGATCTCCCTCTCGCGTTCCGCTACCTCCTTCGCTAGCACGACTGCTTCGCAGAAGGTCGTGACGGCGTCCCGTTCCGTCTCGCTCCGGACCATGGATTGAACCAGGGCTGGACGCTAGAGGTCGCCGCCGCCGATTGCCGCTACGAGGACACGACGGATCTCCGCCCATGCGGGGCAAACCTCCACCGTGTCCTCCAGTCGATCCTCGCAATAGAAATACCCGGGCGTATCCTCCCGCCTGATTCGGTGCAGGAGTTTCCCGAAACAGCCGAGTCTGGTGAGGTCCTGCGTCAGGCGGAAGGTTAGGCAAGGGCGCCGTGGCGACTCTCAAGCCACTCCTTAAAGAGGGGACTTAATGCCACTATTGTAGTTTGCCCTGCAAGGGGTTGCGACAGTCGCTCTCTCTCTTCATGTGGCCATGAGAAGCAACAACACCTTGAACTGTACATTAAAAGTTTTCATACTATACATACGCTAAGCGAATAACGGTAATTTTCAAGAACTTACTGACAGGTAACGGACAGTTGCTATCCCTAACTGTTTGACAGGTAGCTTACGGACGAAACGAAACGTCACAGAAAAGCTTTCTTGTTTTTTTTTCTATAAATCAGTCCTCTAAGTGACAGATATTCCAAACTAACTATGTTAATAGAAACACCGACAGCTACAAGACGCAGGCATAAATACGTTAGTAGGTTATAGAAAACGGCCGTTGATTTATGTCATGTGAGCACCGCAAGCTGGGCAATATAAACTAAATAAATAAATAAATAAATATCGCTGGACATTACACACAGCGCCGTCTAGTGCCACACTAAGCAAGGCTTGTGTCGTGGTCACCAGGCAGTTGATATACTACATGTATACTATTTTGTTTGTAAATACATACTTATTATACATATGAACATCCATGACTCGGAAACAAATGTCCATGCTCATCACATAAACATTTGCTCCTACCGGGATTCGAACCCGGGACCCTAGGAACGTAAGGCAGCCTCACTACCGCTGCGCCATTCGGGTCGTCGAAACTTAATAAAATATAAAGCCAATTTACGCTGATCTAGACCTATTAAAAAAAATACATCGTCTCTACGATTTGCCATAAAGTTTGAAATTATGACAGAAAAGTCAATGTTGCCCACTAGTGAGGGGAGGCTTTTTTGGTAGAATCAACAACAACATGGGATTTGTATTGTATTGTACAACGGGCTGGTGTCCGTAACTCCACGTCATTGTGCGTATTTTACTTATGGGCTATAATCCACCACGCGGGCCCAACGCGGGTTGGTAGATGTCACATGTCTTCGATTTTTTTATTCTAGGACATGCCGGTTTCCTCACGATGTTTTCCTTCACCGTTTTTTAGAGCAGTGGTGATGAAATAACTTACACAAAGTAATGCGCCTGCCTGGGTTCGAACCGACGACTTAATGTTCGTAAGTCGGGGCCATCACCACTAGCACCACACCACAGCTGCTCTCTACATGGGAGTTAAACATTACTGGGGAAATATGGGTAAACTTTGGAATCCTTGGATTACAGGCGTGATGATTTGTAATGTTTACACAAAAGATTAACAAAGAAGATAAAAGACTACTGTTAACGAAATATAAAATCAAAATATATAGTTTTTCTCCAGCCAACCGCACTCCCTGAATAATCGACTGACTATTGTGTGTACTGTAGGCAGTAGCGGCGTTAGGGTAGGGCGCGGTTGGGCGACCGCCCCGGGTGCAAGGTGAAAAAGGGGCGCCGCAGGTGCCCCTCTTACCCCCTGACACACATTGTTTTCAGCTTGTACATCAATGGAAAATTCTTTATTTGACATTCAAAAGTGCCGTAATGGTCTAGTTGAAATAAATGCTTTGAGTTTGAGTTTGAGTTTGAAACCGATCACTTGGAATCATCCATCCAAAAAAAAAAATTTATATGTCTATTTGTAATTTCAAAATAACAGCTTTTTACTGAATGCATACAGGGTGGAAGGGATACCGACGCACGTTTTTAGTACCTATATATCATTCTGAACATGTGGGGACATTGAAAATTGCGCTATAAGTCAGCTATGCCATACATTTTGACCGTATTTGCATTGCAGTTAGGTAGAAAAAGCCTATTGGATTTTCGTATGATCGATTGGTATAGACAGGTTGAAGTAAATTAGGAGTCCATTGCCTCGACGCCTTAATATTAATGGGCGATTGAGTGGCATTCAAGTACAAGGTTGCAAAAAGATGAGCATGTGGACATTTTGATCTGAATCACAAATCACAAAATTATCTGAATTTATTCGAGGAAAGATGTAAAATTTTCGAGCTTATTTCGCTCGCTCTTGCAGCCTAGTTTCTCTTTAATCTTAGTTTGTCTATAACCTACCCAAGTAAATCCGCCAGTTTCAAACAATGCTAACCTGTCCACTGTAGGTAAACTGTTAAAATTTTCAATTCGCTCGCTCTTTATACTACTTTCTCTAGTCTTTGTCTAAAAGTGATCAAGTAACTGTTGTATGAAGGATCGAAACAATTCAAACCTGTCCACGGCAAGGTGTCAAAAATTGTTCCTCTTGTCCCTTAATATTCTAAAATGACCAACTAGTTTATAGTTAGTTGGTCGTTGTAGGACGAATCAATTCTAATCTGTCCAAGGTAGGTTGTCAAAATAGTACGTTTCGCCTTTCGGAGATTAGCCGGAACAGACACACAATCTGTCAGACAAAGGGGTGAAATGGGACACCGGCGCGAAAACTGCACATATTAAGTACATCACTCTGAGCCTGAATAACCATTCATATAGAAGCCATAATTTTAACCATTCCCTGTATTTTCGTACGGGTTTGAATTGCAGTCAGGTGGCGCCATCGAAATCTTGCCCAGGGCGTTGGTAGTGCTATAAAAAACCGACACTGACTGTAGGTTTAATTATTATGCCTTTTTTATAGCAATCAGCTAAGGAACTTTAGATGTTCATATGCTACAATAACTGAACTGCAGTAAGCCGGAAAACACACAATACTTGTCAAACAAATCAAACAATCGAACTTACTATCCGACAGGTGTTATAGATTGGTACAGCGTCGTAGTAGTAAATTAAAAACATGGTATGGCAACATCAAGAACGGCACTGTGGCAAACGTCAGACGATGTCGAGTGAAGTGATAGAAAAATAATTAATTTCACGACGTTTTGTGTTAATAATTATGTGAATGATGAGATGAAAGTGTAGATAAATGTTAGTATAGTGTTCAATAGTGATTATGGCGCATAGTGGTGGTGTTTTGAGTTCGGATATATCACGGAGGAATCCACAAGATGAGTATGAACTCATTCAGAGAATCGGTTCGGGGACCTACGGTGATGTATACAAGGTAGGGGGCCTTTCTAAAATTCTTAATTCTCTAATTTACGTCTATTTATGACGATATCGGTGCTATTCTAACACTTTCTCGGGCGTTTCGTCACAAAAAAATGGCATTGTAAATCTCGTTTGTCGTACAAAATATTTTTATGACGTAAAAAATGTTTTTATTCGTCAGAATTAGTAAAAAAAGGAGTATTTACCGTTTTGCTTTGTTTATGGGGCGGTGTTTGTTATAAAAAACACGTGTTACAAATGACCTTGAGTTCAAGACGAGTCTGGGTTACTAATTAGTGTTGAACACACCCAAAGGTGTTGTGATATTCAAAACACATCACTTTTCTTTGTTCTGTAACTGTTCTTTATTTAAAATACTCATCATTACTTCCAGTAATTATGTCTTTACATATTGTTACACAATTTGCAAGTTAATATTTATTTTCAGGTGCAAATTATAATTTTCCTGTTCATTATTTTAGAATGACCTAATTTTTACTAAGTATTTTCTATATTTGAAATGCAATAGAAGGACCTGCGACCTCTAAATTGCATGACACAACACTTAAAAATAATATCTACACAGTTTTAAATACATAATTTCAGTTTCAAGACCATGTTTTGTTATCAATTATTTTTACATTTGACAGGTGTTGATTAATTGCACAATAAGTTGTCAAGTGTTTGTTACTATCTTTATGAGTAACTTAATAACATCCTTTTCCTATCTACAATTTCCACAAAATTAAGACTGAAGTTCTAGAAATTTTATCTGAAACATTCTTAAGTCTAATTGAGATATAACCCAAGAATGTTTTTATGTGCTTGTTACCAATTTCCATTACTTTTCTGCTTTACCCATTAGTTTTTGAAATTGGTTATAAACATCCATTACTTACATAGACAAAGAATATCAGTATTCTTCTGTTAAAGGTGTTGGTAAACCCTATACTTAAATAGATATCTAAACAAGATAAAAACGTCTATAGCATTTCCCTTAACCTGGTAGATTAACCATAAATTGTTTCAAAAGACTTCGTCTGTTAAGAAGATATAATTACTAGTCATACATACCTACTTGAATACTATGAATAATTCATACTTGTTTCTGAAAGCGACTTCACCTGCATGATGTTTGAAATTGACCCATGGGATCTTATTACCGGGATAAAAAGTATCCTATGTGTTAATCCAGGTTATAAACTATGTGTGTGCTAAATTTGATCCAAGTCGGTTTAGTAGTTTTTGTGTGAAAGTATAATAAACATCCATATATCTATCCATACTCACAAACATTCACATTTATAATATTAGTAGGATTTTGGTGAATGGGTAACACTTACTAGATATAATACCTGTCATGCATACCTGTTATTTGCATGGTTACTGTAATGTCAATTTTCGTTGTTATATAATTAGAATTGTAAGTGATTGTGCTGTTGGTGTGCTTATTATTATAAATAAATAAATAAATAACTAATCATGATCATACAGCAATCCACTGGGACTCTCCATTGACACAACAAAATGACAAAGAAAACAGGTATGGTGACAGTCATATCAATAAATTCCAAATCCATTAAGTACGTCAGTTAGAGTATTGGAAAATAATGGACACGTATTTTTTGATTTTGTAAATCAATGAATATTGACAAAGATAAAACGCATCAAAACTCGGGAGTGGGGCTCGTGACGTCAGAACACACTCAAAATTACCCACGCGTGATATATTGAGAATTTTAAAAGTGTTGTATCTTTGTCAATTTTTGTTTAAGTATGGACAAAAGAAAAAATACAGTTTAAATATTTTTTGATAATCTAACTGACTAACTAATTCGATGTTTTTTGTTGTCTACTTTATTTTAATCCAATACATGTTACTAAACTAAACTTTATCTTAATGGCATAACGTTGATTTTAGCTAAACTCTCTATGAAAGCGCTCGGTGACGATAACGGGAGTTCCATGATTTTTATTCAATCAAAAAATGCTCAACGAAAAGAAGATTTCACTTCAAAAATTGAAATATTCGAGATCAATATTTTTGTATGAATAATTGCCCAATGACCACTCCATAATTCTTTAAATCTCCGAGCCAGGGCATTCTTATCACTGAAAAAACCTACTAGAAAAAGTACATGTATTATCTGTAATAGTATCTAAAATTAACATATGTTCACCATACAAGACACATTAGTGTTCCTACAAGGTCTTATATAAAAGATTTTATTTATTTTTTGTTTCCTACACTTAAAGAGAGTAAAGTATTTTTTGTTTGCTATCTTTTGCTCTTGGCATCGCTCCTATAAAGCACAAAACCAACTCACGGTAGTCATGTAGCTTCACGTCAGTGAAATCATTTTCAGAATCGGATCAGCTGTTCCAAAGATTACCCACTACAAACAAATTTACCTGGATTTATAATATTAGGATAAATGATCTGCCATAATTGGCTCTGTGTCTCTTATACTACAAAGTTGTTACTTATTTTAACTGTTGGTTCTCCTTTCAATAGACACATTCTTTTACAACTATTTTATAAACTGATTGTTTCAGTGAGAGTAAATCAGTACAATATTGGAGTAACTCAATGGCTCGATTAGCATAAGTCATAGTCATTTAATCATTTGTTAACATAGGTACAATAAATAGTTGTTTTAAAAGGTTACAAGCGCGCTATGTTCTGCCCGAAGGCGTACAAATATTTATAGAGTTCATTGATATTAAAAATTGAAAAACCTTTTAAATTATACTACTTGAATGCAAAAAGTATTAATTGATTTTGACAAAAAAAAAAATAAAAAACATAATATCATTAATATAAAAAATAAAAACAAAGAAAAATTTGTATTGTCTCTGCATCACCCTAAGGTAGACTGGTAGAAAATGCCCAAGGCATTATGTCCGCCTTTGTACAGTGTTTACTTGTGCATAAAGTTTTAATAAATAAATAAACAAATAAAAAATATATAAATGTCAAAACTAAGGGTCACTAAGGGCCGGGCTTTTCTTTTTTTTTTTTCTTTACTTTTTTAGCTTAGCTAGTAGGTGATCAGTTTTGGGACAACACAATTCAAATTGCTATCAACATGCTATCTATCATCTGGTTTAGGTTTCCGGACTTAGTCCTTGAGGTGGACTGTTGTGCGTGAGCCATGGTGGCCGGTTACTCCAACCAGCCCGCCTCCCTCCAGAAGCAGATCAAACTTCCCAGTCTCCTCTGGACATCCGCAAGTGATCTTGGCGTTCCCAGGATCTCCTCACGGATCTTGGTAACGCATGTGCACTCAAGGAGCACATGTGCTACCATTAACACACTTTAAAGAAGAAGTACAATATTGTAAGATGGATTATACATTAGGTTGCCCAAGTATGTTGGGGTCGGCTTCCAGTCTAACCGGATGCAGCTGAATACCTGTATGTTACATGGAGCGACTGCCTATCTGACCTCCACAACCCACTTACCTAGTACTGAGTAATACAATACTCCTTGGTAAGACTGGTTGTCAGTTTTTGACGTGACAACGTCTTATAATTCGATAGAGCCGGCTGCACGCACGAAAAAACATGACTCATGCGGCGTTACCTCTTGCGGCGTTACCTCGCTGATCGCTCTGAGGCGTTCCATGTAAGGCTTGAAGTGCAAGTGAGAGCGCGGAACGAGTGACAAAGAAGCACAATCGGCATTTGCGTTCGGCAGCGTTCGACATCCGTCTCTCCCCTACTTGAGTGAGCGATGCGTCTGCGTGGCCAGCTGCTATACTATAGTACATTTACATGTTTTGATCGAGTATCAAGTGCAGTGAAAAGTGAATGTGGTGTCAAAAAATGCTACCATTCCATCAGTATTTTCTTAAGACGTTGTCACGTTCAACTATCGTCAGTGAACCGACTTTACAGACAACCAGTTTTTTTTTTTGGGACACTAGGCCGGTGATATTTTATAGTATTTTGTTAGGTATTTGATTTTGGATACCAATAACCTCAAAAGATTTTAAATGTCGAGTTTTTTGGCATAACTTGGCTATCATAACCTGTGCCTTTATTACTTGCCTAGTTGGTGCAACAAGTTTCTTCTTATATTCTCCCCTTGCTATACCATATTCATTTCTTAAAACTTAGCTTGGTAAAATGATAAAAAATATTAGTTTGTCGGTCACATACCAATAACACAATAGAATGTAATGCATGTCGCAAGGTCTGACCTACAATAGTTTTGCCAAATGCATTTTATTGGCACCAACTGTCTTTAATCTGTTGTCTTAATCAACATTCAGATGGCCATAAGTCAGTGGTGGAAGACCTGTAGATACAATGTGGTATGCCAGTCTATCCAAAGTTGGTCTGGAATATTTCATTTTCAACGAGCATTGTAACCATAGAATTAGCAATATTTGTGAAACAGTTGTTTCAATTTGGTGTACCTTACTTTGGTTTCACTTCGACTGTTAATAATTTAAGCAGTGTGTTCATTTGATAATCTTTCAAGAGTTAACAATCTCGCTAGAAAGATTACATTATATTGGTTTTTACAATTTCACGGTGACATTATAATACCATTTTTTATAAAATGCATAAAAAGATCTCCATCTGAGAAAGTCTACACTCACTGCAAGCTCGATGTTCTCATGTTATTAGTTTATTACCAAACCGTAACTTGCCAGCCAAGTTCAAAACACATGACTCAGTGCCAGTGAGTCACACACGTGTTTCGGTTCGATTCCCGCGTCGGACATCGCGTCAGGTGCTGTGACCTTGTCAGTGATTTTGATATTTTATTGTTTTGTGTGCTGATAGAGTGATAGTGATGATTTTTGGTCAATGTCGTGCTTTTTGGCCTATTTTATTGTGACGAATATGTGGATGACTTGTTAATTTTAATATTGCATGATTGCAAGCATAATCAGCGTATAATGTTCTCGTGAGGGCAGATGAATACATTATGCAGTCGAAGAATGGTCTTTCACCATAGACAAAATCAATGTGGTTACAAAAACAAGCGCGTTGCAAAGTGTGGATCTGTTAGTAAAGTACACACCATTGCAGACTGCTTCGTTGGTCTTGTGGTCTAGAGGTCGCAAGCGCGATTCCTGAGCATGAGGTCCCGAGTTCGATTCCCAGGTCAGGCTAAGTGCTGTTGGTATTTTCCATCAGGAATTTCTCAGTACCGCAGAGTTCAGATTTGTGCCCACTTGATGCCAATAGGCTTGCCTCTTATTACAATTATTATATTTAATATTAGGTACCTACTTAGCTTTTCGGTGATGTTAAGTTACAAGTAACGTGATACTAGTACAGTACATGCCTATGTAATAGCTGTAAGAAAGCTAGCAGGGCACTGTTCATGTATTAATTTTAAAAGTGCCTCCACAAGAGACGATACTTAAGCACGTCCCGCAAACCCCGGGTAGTCAGCCCCGTTGGCTGGACAATCTTTTTACTAGGGCTTGAGTTATTCTCATATAAATCAGCGTGACATGATGAGAGTTTATTTAAACATAGCGTAAAATTACGCCTATTATTCCTGAAGGGTTAGGCAGAGGTATACTAATACTACACCCATATTTCGTCAGCTATGTTTGAGTCCAGGGCAGAGTCTACTCCAGGGTGAAACTTCTTGATTGGCTTGAAATAATATTTTCATAGATAGGTGGAGGCACTTTGAGTTTCCTCCGTGCCTCGAAGAACACGTTAAGCTGTTGGTCCCGGCTGTCAATTGTATATCTTTGATAGTCGTTACAGGTAGTCAGCGGCCCAAAGAGTCTGACAACCAGTCTTACCAAGTACAATCGTATTACCCAGTACTAATTGGGTTGTGGAGGTCAGATAGACAGTCGCTCCATGTAAAATACTGGTATTCAGTTGCATCCGGTTAGACTGAAGGTCGACCCCAACATAGTTGGGAAAAGGCTAGGCAGATAATGACCCTGTTTTGATCAAACTTTAAACGCAGGACACTGAAAGTAAGTAATGTACTAAAGACGTGGTATTAAGATAATCTTCGCTTGTTTGACTGATAATAATGTGGAGCTGTAAAATAGGATTAACATTTTTGGCGAAAAATATTGACTTAAGATATTTTCGGTGCAGTTATGTGTTATTTTAGAATTTTACGAGTTTTTCTTCCACATCATTTTGTAAAACAGTGCTCAAAGTTTTTGCAAATGGACGGAAATTAAATATCATAGAAATCGTATGAGATCTAAATATTCATATAGTGTAGTGGTTCCCAACCTTTCTTAGATCAGGGACCACTTTGGTATGTTCATTGTTAACAGGGACCATAGGGTCCTAGATAAACATGGACACCGACAGGATTATAACTTGGGGAGTGAATCTTTAACTCACACTATTCGAAAATTGGATAATGTGTTGAGAACCTTTAGAATTAAGATAGTGATGGATATAAAAGCGATCGAATTCAGCTCGAAAAATTTAGCAATCATTTGGTATGAGATTCTCAAAAAAAAAAATACAATTATGCCTCTGATAGGTTCAATTAGGTTGGGTTGAGCTTGCATCTTCTGTGCAAGTTAAAAAGTACTAATAACATTTTAATCTTTCGCGGACCGTAGTCAAGGCTCCTGCGGACCACCAGTGGTCCGCGGACCACTGGTTGGGTTGGGAACCAGTGATATAGTGTATGACGAGTAATAGAGTACTATGGAAGAAGAAGGCATGCTGCGCTGACCACAAATACATTGAGATAAAAGCTGAAGAATAATGACGATTCGCATACTAAGGTCCATGTTCACCAAAAAGATGACGGTCTGATTATCTCAAAACAAACATGGATCTAAGTATAAACTAAGAAGAATCATTGTAAACCTTTTCATTTTTGTCGTCCGCTGCTTCAACAACACCTGGTTCAAGAAACAGCGGAGACCAGTTGATCCGGAAATAATATACAGAAAAAACCATACTTATCCATACCATCATCAACTGCCTGTTCTCAACTATGTTGCTGTCAGCTTCCAATCTAACCGGATACAGCTGAATACCAGTATTTTACATGGAGCGACTGGCTAGCTGACCTCCACAACCCAGTTAGTATTGGGTAATAGGAAAGGATATAGGATGTATATGTCTCCTAAGACTGGAGAAGGAGACGTGGAACGAAGTGCTCTGTGCTCGTGGCCGTTTGCGTAGACCTTTAGTTTCAGCTGTGCTTGCGGAGGTTGGTCTGTGGATGGCCACGTTAACATAGCGAGTTTCTTCCGTGCCTAGTAAAGCACGTTAAGCTGTGGGTCACGGCTGTCATTTGTCCATTTTTGACAGTTGTTACAGGTAGTCTGTGGCCCAAAAATCTGACTACCAGTCTTACGAAGTGGTATCGTATTACCCAGTATGAACTGGTTAGACTTAAAGCCGACCCCAACACAGTTGGGAAAAGGCTAGGCAGATGATGGGGTCTCCTAAGACCATCGTGTAGCTGCAATGATTAAGGTAGTTCCCCCTACTGCCCCTCTAAAAGTTTCCATAATTACATCAAGGAATTGAAAATGTTTGATAGAGAAGATTCGTCTTTAAAACCCAATTGACCTATTTACTCTGTGATTCAGGCAGACCTTAAACGAATTTGAAACCAATTGGCCAAGGTCGATAGCAAAACTAATCAGTCATACAATTCAGAGTAATGTATGGAATAGTTTGTTGTTGATTTCTTGGTAACACTAACTATTAATTAACGTCTTTTACGCCTTTAATCATTTAGGGCCCCTTGGGGTCATCATTTCATTGCATAAGGATTGTCTGAGGATTAATAATGGATTGTGTGAAGAATTATATGAAAGAGAAAGTAGTAAATGATAACGTGACGTATGACAGGGAAGAATGTAAGAAGAACACGTACTGCGCCGACCCCAGGTAGACAGCCGACATTAGTTCCTCACCACTGCAGCACTGCTTTCAAAACTGTGAAGAAAAAGGTCCTACCTTAGGATCTTTTATTGATTGATTGTTTATGTTAGTACTAGGACTCAAAGGGGCCGAGACGGAATGGGAAGCCGTCACCTCCTTCTGCGAAGCAGTCATGCTAGCGAAGGAGGTGGCGGAACGCGAGAGGGCGAGAGCCTCTCGCCCCAGCCGACGCGGGAGACGCACCGCGTGTCGGGGGCCAGGTGGTGGCTACCGACCACCGTAGACGCGGGCCTGTGGACGGTTAGATGGGCTTGCCAGCCGTCCGTCCGTCTAATGACGACAGGCCGTGTCGACGGCGAATTGACAGTCTTGGTCGAATTGATTTCTTAGATAGATATAAGTCAGAAGTCTAACAAAAAGTACACCATTTAGGTTTGAACCTCATCTCACAGCAAGGAGTCGCTATTTCCCATTCTCCTATCCTTTTCTATCGCTTAGAACCGTCATTTGCTAGAGCGAGAAACAGCGAGCGATAGCATTCCTGCTCTAGTGTATTTTAATTGGTCTACAATTGGATATTGGACCCGCTGTCTCGTAGCTTATTGCCAAAAATCTCGGCTCGCAACTATTTCTGCAGGAAACTTTAATAATAAGTCCAGTTGTATGACTTTGTTGGTCAAATGCAAGAACCATGCATCATAAAATTACCAATTCACTGGCTGAATTATCCAATAGCCGGAGAGAGTGGAAAAGCACTAAGCCTTTATCAAATTGGTTTTGCAAGAGATACCTTCTACTGACCTGCCTCTCAGGGCACACCCCCACGGGGAATACTACACTGTCTAGCCCAATCCACTCTACTTCAGCTTTCACGGACACCTTTTCAATATATTTAAATGGATGTACTGTATATTTGATGTTTGACTTTCTTTCCCATCAGGATTTTTACGGTAAATATAAATATTTCTTAATAAATGGGACTCTAATAATAATTGGCGTTAGACTAAGAATTAGCACTTCACCTGTAAGTAAAAAAATCTTAGAAGTTTGACTCATTTCCCGGTTTCCGATTGCGCTGATTTTTTTTGTAAGTACAGGTTCTGTTTGGCCAATGCATGGTTAGATAAGTGACGCTATTCTAAATACAATATGGCGGACTCCCAAAGATTGCGGACTAGTTATTTTTTATGCATTCCCTTGATTTTAACGAGTTTACGAGAAATAAAATGACGTCACTGTAAAGCGTGTTTTTAGTTTTTTCTACACAACTAAAACATCTTTTTCTTAACATAATTATGTTATTAAGTACTACCTTCTGCCCGCGACTTCGTACGCGGATCCTGTTGCTTCTAATACCTCCAAGAATATGTGTACTCAGTTTCATGATGATCGGTTGAGTAGTTTTCGCGTGAAAGCGTAACAAACAAACTTACATTCACATTTATAATATTAGTAGGGATTGATCGCCAAAATTACAAAGACAGTACCCTGAAAAACCCTGACCTCCACCAATTCCTAGTGTTTGAACTGAAGTGAAGCAAGAACAAACTCCTCATCAAGATAACTTATTTCCATTTGAAAGAAACGAAAATGGCTAGAATTCGTGTGAGAGTTCTCAGAATTATCTTGAATGAACTTGTGAACGGATACATCACATCACTCATGAATGATATCATACTAACTGTTTACATTATGTTGTAGTAAGTCGTTTAGTTTCATCTTTTTTTGTTAAGGACTTTCCCATTCGCATTTCGTATAATTTTACTATTAAATCTAAAAAAAAATTAATAAAATTTTGAAGATCTAAGCATACACAGGGACAAACAGACGCGGCGCACTATGGGAAAGCCCCATACGCGTGCGCGGTGGTCGGGGAAGTGGCGCTACTTCCTCGACCACCGCGCACCCGCGCCACCGCCATACGCCACTCGTGCTTGACCCGCGCCTTACTCATAATTGTTCTCACAGCGTATTTAGCAGTGACAAAAAAGACTATCGTACTTTTGGGCTCAGCCAAAATCCGATATAAAATGTCTGGAATACCGCATGTATGTGCAACTGAGCAAGTGATACGGAGGAATGAGGAAAATATCGTGCGGAAAGTTTTGAGTATAAATGTGGATGGGTATAAGAGTAGAGGAAGAGCAAAGAGACGATGGATGTACTGTGTGAAGGATGATATGACTAGAAAGGAGATGTCTGATGAGATGACGAGTAATACAGAAGTATGGAAGTAGAAGACATACTGCGTCGACCCCAAATGAATTGGAATAAGGGCAAGAGAATCATGATGGTGGTAATATCCCTATCAGAGGCAGCTTTCAGCCTACCTCTGAACTGAATTATCTGATATTTACAACTTTAAGAGCCAGTTTCATCGGTTCCGGATAAAGTGTCGGTTAGTTATCTGATGGTTAATACTATCTACCACTTAAAGGCTGGTTATAACTAATACTTTATCTACCAGATATCGCTATCCGACACCTGTGAAACCAAAAGTGTTAGTTTATCTGGCAGATAAGTTCCTAATAGGCTAACCGACACTTTATCCGCAACCGGTGAAACTGGCCCTAAATATCTTGTTTTTCCTCAAATAATATGAACCAAAATGGCAACAAGAGCACACGTTAGGTACCGATCATTAATTATAATTAAACTATGCACCACACACACAAGGCCGCAGTGATTGAATCACTAACTGTAGTAACTGTTCTAATGGACACGCAGCGGTAACGTGAAAATGTTCACGAAATATGTGTTTGTGTGCTGTAGAGATGAAATGAAAGTAATAGTAGATCCTGAGTAAAAATATAATTAAATAAATAGATTTTAGAAGATAACATAACAATTTAACAATACACTTGTTTATCCCGGACCTTTTCAATTTCTTCACTTAAATTTCGCCAGGTCTTCAAACTAATCTAGATGTTTTTTTTGGCTTAAATCGTTGGCGCTATCGAAGTTTAAGTCCGTTCACTGATGGCATCTTCAGCACAACTACTAAAAGTTAAATAGAAAATAATTCGTTAATTCGCCATTTTGTGGTGGCGGCCATCTTGGATTTTTAATATATCATAGTGATGTAGTATCGTACTAGTCAAGCCCTTTCATTTGATACCCTTATTGAGGGAACTGTTGAAAAAATTTGTATTCCTCCATTTTGTGGCGGCTGCCATCTTGGGCATTTTTTTTTATCAACCAGCTCCGGACTTATTCACCTGTCAAAACAAAAAACTTTTTTACAAAAAATAAAGTCGGTGACAAAAAAACTAAATCAATCAAAAAAGGTCACCGACTTCTGAAGCTAAAGTTATTTTTCACTTTTTTGTTTACTCTGAAGTCGGTTTTATTTTTTGTAAAAAAGTTTTTATTTTTCATTTTTTAGTGGTTCACATGTACCCCTTCACAGCGTACTGGCGTGATTTTCTTTTATGAACTAGTGTAAACAATAGACAGATATGAGATTACAGCGATCCCAGTACATTTGCTGTCATTTATTGAGAAGTTCCCGTCGCCTATCTTCCGAAGTTCTTTATCAGATGTTCACCAAATTGAAATGGGATCACTCCAAGAACGTACTCTTCCTAAAACTACCCAAATCGTTTCTGGCGTGCCTATTTCTCCAGAATCCCATTAAATAGAACTTAACATATCTAACTGTCGAAATCTGGGTGTATTGTACACTTCTGCGCACTCCCTCAGAGCAAACAGGCGTAATGTTACGTCACTATGTTACATAAACAATAAACAACCAAGCGATTGCAGCTTCGCCGTGTATTTTTGAAGACTTCCATTTATATCTCCGAAGATCAGCGTCAGATCTTAACCAAATTAAAATGGAACCACACGGAAAGCACCAGCTTTCAAATAAAAAAAGAATCATTAAAATCGGTTCACCCAGTCGAAAGTTCTGAGGTAACAAACACAAAAAAAAAAATACAGACGAATTGATAACCTCCTCTTTTTGGAAGTCGGTTGAAAATCAAAATCGGTTCATTCGTTCGAGCGCTATGATGCCACAGACACACACACACACACACACACACACACACACATCCATCGACACGCTAAGAAGGTTTCCTCTTTGTCAAACATTGCTACCGGTTCAGTGGTTTAGGTGTAATGAGATATCAAACGTATAAGGCACTACAGGATAACCTGTGTAAAATCCGGATAATCGTTTTTGAAACGTTCAAAAAGGCTAAGAACGACATTAGTCATGATCATCTGCCTAACCTTTTCCCAACTATGTTGGGGTCGGCTTCCAGTCTAACTGTATCCAGTTGAATACTCACACAGCCGGCGACAGCCGGGACCAACATCTTAACGTGCTTACCGAGGCACGGAGAAAACCCGGTATTTAAGGGTGGCCACCCATCCGCAGACCAACCTAGGCAAGCACGGCTTAACCAAGTAAAAAGATCAGCCCGAAGGTCTGTTAATAGCCGTGGCTAAACAGCCACGAACGGCAATAGTCGTACTCGTAAAATTTATATGATTACAAAGAGATTTATACGTCATAGTTTTCACAGATCATTTTCCAAGCATCTATATGTATAATAAAAAAATTTGCAAAAAATAAAACCGACTTAAAAAAAAGTGAAAAATAACTTTAGCTTCTGAAGTCGGTGACCTTTGTTTGATTGCTTTAGTTTTTTTGTCACCGACTTCAGAAGCTAAAGTTATTTTTCACTTTTTTTTTTGATGTCGATTTTATTTTTTGCAAAAAGTTTTTATTTTTCACTTTTTAGTGGTTCACATGTGCTTGATATACATGGAAAGTGCATACCGTTACAATTACAACAAGCCCAAACACGACTAGGGTACATAGTCTCATTATGGAGTTCCGTGACTCTTGGCTTCATCATCAGATCTGATGGTAGAATGGTTCTCATCAAACGCAAATGCTTCATTTGTTGTAGAAAATACCAAAATCGCAACACGTTTTCATATAAAATTTGAAGAGTTCCCTCGATTTCGCCAAGATTCCATCATCAGATCCCGACTCGGTGGCTATGGGACCATTTTGAAAGAATACCCTTTCCAACAATAAAAGAATTTTCCAAATCGGTTGGCAAGCGACGGAGTTATGCCCGAACAAACATAAAAAAAAAAAAAAATAGAAACATCCGAATTGAGATCCTCCTCCTTTTTTAGAAGTCGGTTAAAAATGAAAACCGTTTTCCGTTGTCACGAAATAGCATGAAAACGGCTTGACCGATTTGGCTGATTCTTTTTTGTTGTGTTTGTTATTGTCAGGAGAAGGTTCTTATGAAAAAAAAATGTAGTAGTAGGTAGGTAGTAGTAGGTAGGTAGGGAGTAGTAGGTAGGTAGTAGTAGGTAGCTTTTTCCCTCTTATGTGACGCAGACGAAGTTGCGTGGGTCAGCTAGTTTAAAAATAATAATAAATGTCCTCCTGAAAAAAAGAAAATGAAGGAAACCTCTTAACGTGTTATAATGACCTCTTCAGTCAACGGCACGCCTGCCAAACGTGATTATTTTCATTACAAACGCGCCCGATTAAAAGTGAAAAGATTTTCGTGTGAAATATAATTTATGGGCGAGTCGCTTTAGCTTTTTAATATAATATAGTGCACGAAGGCATAACAAAGAAAATAGTTATTGTGAAAGAAAATGTAATATGAGGTGTTTTATTCTCCGGGGTTGCGGGCCTGTCCCCGGGGTTGCGGGCCTGTTCCGGGGTTGCGGGCCTGTTCCGGGGTTGCGGGCCTGTTCCGGGGTTGCGGGCCTGTTCGAAAGAGATACCGCGGCCCCGGAACGTAAAAGGCGAGGAAGGAACATGGATGGTTTTTAGTCAGTAAGAGTCTGACACTCCCTCCCGCTCCGCCCAGAGTGGGGGGGGGTCATTTGATGATTTCCCATCCTTAAAAAAAAAAAAAAAAAAAAAAAGGTGTTTTATTCTCCTTTGAATAGAAACTTCCTTGGTCTAAACTTATATTGTCACTTACGCGATCATGGCGCTTGTAACAGCGTCGAAATATCGGGAGCTCAACATAACAAATAATCACGGAAGATATCCCGTAAGTGACAATATAAGTTTAGTTTTAAACCGTGAAAGCCTAAAACAGTGTTCCTTGGTCTGTTCTTTATTGTGTGGTTTGTGTCTAACTTGGTGTCTAGAGCTTTTTTGCCGGCCCATGTGCATCTGACTTGGCTTTACGGGCCGTCGAGAAATATCTCCCAGGCATGCTGGTTTGCGCACGATGTTTTCCTTCACCGAAGCAAGTGATAATTTTACAATACGCACATGAATTCGAACAATCAGAGGTCCCCGTTAGGGCATTCGCAGACTAGATACAAGACAGTATTAGGACTGACTATTTTTCTACTAGTGCGAGTGAGACAAGACTATTTATTTACTCACTTTAGCAATAGCTATAGTCTGTCTTAAGACAGTTTAGTCTCTAGTCTACGAAAGCCCATTTTTTTTTTTTAGCACAGGAAATCATCAAATGATTCTCCCACTCTGGGCGGAGCGGGAGGGAGTGTCAGACTTTTACTGACTGAAACCCATCCATGTTCCTTCCTCGCCCTTTATGTTCCGGGGCCGCGGTATCTCTTTCGAACAGGCCCGCAACCCCGGCAGGGTCTACGAAAGCCCTTAGGTACCAACATACACCACATACTTTGGTGACAAGATTAGCTATCCATCAAAACTGGCAAGAAAGCTGTTTGATTTGGTTATACATGGGGAATATTCTTGCCCACTACAGAAGGCTGAAACATACCTCGTGAAATGTGGGTGTATACTACAGGTACCTCTGCTTCACCCTTCGGGGATTATAGGTGTGCCGTTATGCTACCGGGGAATCTAAACTAATATAACAAAGAGGAAACATTTGATTGTTTGTTTGTTACGACTTAACTCAAGAACTACTCAACCGATTTTAAAAATTCATTCACCATTACAAAGCTACATCTTTACCGAGTAACATAGGCTTATTAAATAATTATATTGATATCATGCAAATTGGCCCTGCTATCACAATTTTTGCAGACGAAGTCGCGGGCAAAGTGCTAGTATATTCTGGCCAGTATTGATATTCCTTAAATGGTAACGGATACAAAGTTGATAATACTTAGAAAATAGTTTTTTGATCAAAATGGACGAAATTACATTCTGCTTCTTCGTGTTATTTTGGCTAAGTTCGCCATTTCCACGGCGTCGTCGATGACAGCTGGTAGCATTGAGGAGCTCCGAGGGTAAGATAGGACGTGACTCATGACATCTCCACACCCACACCCTCCTACCGTAATATAACTTTACAAAAAAAAAACATTACTTGATGCGCAAAAAGGCACACAAAGCCTCACCTCTACTAATTAGGCACCCCTTTCGAATACTAACATGCCAACAGAAGGGGTGACCAATTAATGCAGGCGTGCGTACGTTGCAGACTAGTCGCAAAAAAGTCTGACGCTATTGTCACAGTGTATCACTGGCGAAGGATCCCTACAACTCGATTCCTATCGGATTCCCTTTGAAAATCGCAGTCATTATTCTATATAGAAATAATAAAATCACATTAAAATTAATTTGACATGAAAGTTGTATTTTTGATCAGTTTAAGAATAAAAATCGATTAGCATCAAAAAATGTTTTGTGTAAAATGGATATTGTCTTGCCAACTGTTTTTTAAATCTGTGAATGGGCATACAAATTTCACGAAAAACTAGGGTGGTTTCCTTTTTCGTGTAGCTGCAACGGTTAAGGTTTAATCATTTGCCACAAACCCCAATTAACTGTAGATTCTGATGAAATCAGGCTTCAATAAGTCAATTAGCTCATCACTGTTGCACAATTGCCCTTGTTGAAGGAAATAAGCCGTGTCCTAAATCAACTTTGATCACTTAGTGATGGTTGACAGTGCATTCACCCAAGTTAGTTAGTCACATGTCACTCTCCTCACACCCAGGGGAAAAGTAGCACTGACCAAGTTTAGTCAGGGACATCTTGACGGCTGTCGGACGAATGTTTGGGATCATTCAGTCGATGATATTGAAGTATTTTTTTGTTTTTTCCCCTTACTGCCCCGTTATCGTTTCCATTCTGTTTAGCAAAAAACTAGTAACGTGACATACGCTTGTGTCAGCTGCCGCAAATCGCATCTCTTGAGGTCGTGTACGGGGTGTAAGAAACGGAACGTATAGTTCATTGAAGAATTTAACAACCCAAAACAATTTGTTTGACTTTTACTTGAGACATGAGAAAAATGTAACACAGAACAATGAAACAATTAACTCTTTATAAACTACTTGATATAAATTCTTTACTAAGTTAAATTGTAAGTGAATACGCTAGGCAAAGTTATGTACTACATAATAATATGTCAAAGTGTGTATGTCTGTCCGTTTTTGACTAAACCGCTGAACCGATTTTGATAACATTTTTTTTGTGGAGATTCTTTCCGAAACTGTGAGTGATTGTGGAACCTTCTTATCAAGTAGTGACAGTAATATGCTGATGAAGAAACCCTTCGGAAAATCTTCTTTATCGTGTGATAAATGCCTCACCTGGAATCACAGTTTTTATGCCGCCCATGGATCTCTGACTTGGCTTACATGCCATCGAGATATCTCTCTCAGACATACTGGTTCCCTCGCGATAAATTCAGGACTTCAGACCCCGTATTCACAAACGTTCGACTCGTTTCCGATTCGACAACTCGTATATCTGTCTTCTTCTGGCATTACGAAAACGACCGAGATAGACATACTACTTACCCAATCGGAAGCGAATCGAAGCGTTGTGAATATGGGGGCAGGAGGGATAATCCTACTAATATTGTAAATGCTAAAGTTTGTGAGTATGAATGTCTGGATGTCTTGATGTTTGTTACTTTTTCACACAAAAACTACTGAATGAATTTGGATAAAATTTATAACCTGTAATAGATTATAACCAGGATTAATAGATTAGGATACTTTTTATCCCGGTTGTAAGATCCCATGGGACAATTATCAGATAGAATAGCAGAAGCTAGTATAAAATATGTTTTGAATAATAAAACACCCTAAGAAAATCCAAAATCCATGCAGAATTGCAGACGAAGTCGAGGGAACGTTTTTAAAAAACTACTATTGTTGATGAAATAGGTTGCTTGCATGGCGTAAAAAGCTTTTTAAATACAAAGTTTTTAAAATAATGAACTTAAATGAGCTACCAAATTGTTGATGGTGTAGAAACATGCTATGGCGACGTTTTTGTGTAGTAAACTACGTGCCTAGTAATTTAAGGGCTTAGGTATGTTTTGACCGATACGAAGCCCGTATGACGGCAAATTTTGTCGTATTTTCCACGATTCAAAATATTTTATTTCATACTAGCTGACCCACGCAACTTCGTCTGCGTCACACATATGAGAGAAAAAGCTCACAAAAGGAATAAATTTTCCCCGTTTTTGCAACATTTTTCATTTATGTTCCGCTCCTATTGGTCATAGCGTGATGATATATAGCCTATAACCTTCCTCGATAAATGGACTATCCAACGCAAAAAGAATTTTTCAATTCGACCCGGTAGTTCCTGAGATTAGCGCGTTCAAACAAACAAACAAACGCTTCTGCTTTATAATATTATAGTATAGATAGGCCTACATGGACATTTATAAAACGTCAAGAAAATGTGCACAGTTCGCGTTGGTCGTTCTGGAGAAGAACCGGCAAGAAACTCATTTACGTTTGTCAGAACCCAGAATGGCCTAGTTTGTCACTACCATCGTCTTGAAATGATAGCAAAAAGTTCAGTAGATAAACTACTTGGCTGTCGAAGTGTCCATGCACAACCAGCCCATAATATGTTCCCAAAACTGGGACAAGGACCGTTTCTCCTTGAGCTGACTGCAATCCACCAAGCGGGCCCACTTCAGGACACATGTCTTTGTTTCTAGGTCATGCCGGTTTCTTCACGATGTCCAAGTGTTCACCTCAATTAAATAAATAGAAGGATGCTACAGCCCAATTTTGAGTCATCGTTAATTCGCCTAAAACCGGCCCCCTAATAAGATTTATTTTAAGACAGCCAAAATCCTCATTTTCATGTAGTTACGTTCAAACTTTTCCTTGTACCGTATGTGTTATCATCACCTGCCTGCCTTTACCCAACTATATTGGGGTCAGCTCCCAGTCTTACCGGATTAAACTGAATATCAGTATTTTACATGGACCAGCATTTTTCTTTCTTTCTTTCTACTGGGTAATACGAGACCCCTTGCTTAGACTGGCTGTCAGACTTCGGACCACTACCTGTAACGACTGTCGAAAATAAAAGCGACTTCAAAAAAAAAAAAAAAATTAAAAAAAACTTTAGCTTCTGAAGTCGGTGACCTTTGTTTGATTGCTTTAGTTTTTTGTCACCGACTTCAGAAGCTAAAGTTATTTTTCACTTTTTTGTTTTTTTTTTTGAAGTCGTTTTTATTTTTTGCAAAAAAAGTTTTTTAGTTTTAGTTTCTATAAATGACAACCGAAACCAATGGCTTAACGTACTCTCCGAGGCACGGCGGAAACTCGGCACGTTATGGGTCATCAGCATCACGCATCCCAGGCCCACTTCAGCAAGCGCAGCTTAACCTGAACGTGGTCTCGAAAGGCTGTTTTTATTTAGCCACGAGCTTCTTTGTATCGTATGCGTTATATTTGGGTCCATATTGGCTCAACTAAAGTTCTTTACCCGAAATTGTTCTTCCTAACGATTTGTAATCCGAATGATCACTCTTCCTAAAATTTTTCATCCTAAAGTTTTCATTCATACTATTTGTAGTGCTACCGGCGATGTTCATAACACTCATGTTTCCGAAAATTGTAATTAATAATATCATTAATGTAAATATATTTAAACTCCTACTGTTTTTTATCATAACGCTTTTATCCGTAAACATAATTACCATAATATTTTCACTCATACTCAGAAAGAAACATTTACCAAGTGTTATAAAAAATATATGTGGGTAGAAGATGATATTTATAGTTTTAATTTGAGGGTTTGATTATTTATTATTTGGGGGTATGCTTTACATAACGTACTGTGTTGTGTCTATTGCTAAGTTCATGTCGGTGTATTATCATTATTACGTGCATGTTTGTGTTAATGCTTTATTAATATGGAGGAAAATTATTTAAAATCATTTAAAACCAGTCGCGGAGGATTAAAATTAGACGTACATGGATTTATATATGAAAAAAACCGAATAACAGTGGATAAACAATATTGGGCGTGTGAATTAAGAAGCAACAAAAAGTATAAGTGTAAGGCGAGATTAATCACTACTTTCGATAAGGAAGTCAATAAATATAAATTGCTGGAAGGTATAATTGCTGCACCAAGAACATAATCATGAACCAGATGCTTTAAAGGAAAAGGTTTGTTTTTAAACTATTTCTTGTGATTACAAAACGGTTCCCTATCCATTTGCATAAAAACTTTAGACATAATATAACATGGCATAATTTTGTTTAGCCTAATTATTATATGTACGGCTGCTCCTCAGCTCGCGGGCCGCCTCGCCCCTCCGCGCCTTCGCGATTTTAAATAACACTCTAGGGGTAGGGCAAACAAGACTACGTGGAGTCGATTTTGCAACGATTCGTTTCTTGGGGGCACTATGAAAAAAATACTTAGAAAAATTTCGCGACCAATTTCGATGTAGCGCTCGCCGGCCGCTGCCGCGGCACCGCTCGCTTCGCTCGCTCGGCTCGCGCGTAGTTGGTCACAGTTCTAACCTAACCTAACCTATGGATATCTTTGCAGGTACACACCGCTATAAATAAAATTAAAGAAGACGCTTTAATTAATAAAAACAAGACACCAGTTCATATAATTAGTGAGTGCGAAGCAAGCACTTCCTCAAGTGTACGTGCTAATATGCCAACAAACTTGAACTTGAGACAAGTAATATATCGTCAAAGAAACAAAAAAGAAAAAATTACAGAACCTGATACTATTAACTTTGAAATAAATCATAATATTCTACAATTGGACAACGATATGATCTTAATTGATGAAAAATGGCATGAAACAAAGAGAATAGTATTATATACAACTAAACAATTTCTTACTTTTTTATGTGCTTCCACTTATTTAATAATGGACGGAACATTTAAAGTCGCCCCAAAATTATTTCAGCAAGTTTACACAATACACGGCTGTATAAACACGAAAACGTTTCCTTTAGTTATTGTATTAGTTGTATTTAACTACTTGTACCATGGTACTATTATTGTTAAACGTTATATATGTTATGTGAAAATAAAGTTCGCAAAATTAATGTATATAATACTGATTATTATGAATAAAAAGAAATCTAAACAAAAAAGATATGACTTTGAATAATAGTATAAAAGATGGTTATGTTGAGAAAATATAGGGAAACAAATAAAAGTATAATAGATGTTTATTGCTACTGACATTATGAAGTTGAAGGCTTCGGAATTATGAACATTAGAGACAGAGTAGTTAGGAATTGTGATTGTTAGGATGAAAAATGTTAGGAAGAACATTTTCGGATTTCCAATTATCGGAGTAAAAAATTTAGGTGAACTTTGGCGCACCCGTTATATTTACCTCAAAATAACACCGTTTTGCTCTTACATAACAGCTAAAATACCGCATTACAAGCCCCATACATATTACGCTTGAAAATATAGCCCAGTACAGCTTGAAGGCACCAATAAAAATGCTAAAATCTGCTATGGCGTGTACCAAGACATGCAATATTGCAAATAGCTCCACGATGTAGGTATCCCTACACGCAGTCATATTTGTTCTGTGAAGCTATTGTGCAGTTAAATATTTTAATAACGTTCGCACAGACACATCTATTAACTTAAAGGAGTTAGTAGATTAGTATCTAGCTATGACTCTACTAACTTTAATGAGTTATACGTGTATATCTAAGTATATGACTCTTCAAATGTCAAGAATAATGAAAACCAATTATTCGTAAAATTGACTTTCCTCCGTGCCTCGGAAAGCACGTCAACCTGTTGGTCCCGGCTGTCATTGTAGATCTTTGAAAGTCGTTACAAGGAGTCAGTGGCCCAAAAGTCTGACAAACAGTCGGAACAATGAACAAGATTCAACATACTTAATACATTTAGCCAGGTCATTGATACACAATCCCTTCATTTATCTGAGATGAAAATTACCTTCAGTTTTTCCCAACAACATAATCTTTCTCTATGCCAAATATTATCCAAATAAATGTGGTTTTTGTGTGACGGGCAATTTTTCCAAGTTTCAGCAGTTACTCAAGATAATTTAACCGCTACAGCTAAGCTACAGTTTTTTAGATTACTTAACCAGAAATAAATATATCATCGCTGTTTACCTCATGATTGAATCATTGAAAAGTTCAAACGGATATATCTTGAGTCATCACATCAACGCACGATCTTTCATTAGCACAGATCATAACGACACGATGAGTCGCGTGACACCGATTTGTATTACATTCTACTTCTTCTGCTTAACAATAGATGTTTCTATTTGACGGTTTGGTGTTTATTTTCATTTTCCAAATTTTCCAAATGGAGCTCGTGGCTAAATAATAACAGCCGGTCGGACAGTAAGCTGCGCTTGTCTAGGTTGCTCAATCGATTGGTGACCAGACCTACCCAGTTCCCTCCGGGCTCGGAATGCACGTTAATACGTTGTTTCCGGCTACCATTTGTAGATCTTTGACAATCTTTACATGTAGTTTAAGTCCTGAAAGTCTGACAACCAGTCTTACCAAGGGGTATCGTATTACTCAGTACTAACTGGGTTGTCGAGGACAGATAGTTGTTCACTCTAAGTTATTTAGTTTGATGTACGGAATGCTTGGTGGCTTTGTGAATGGCCGTTAGACCTTTTTTTTTCGGATAGGAAATCATCAAATAACTTCTCCCACTCTGGGCGGAGCGGGAGGGAGTGTCAGACTTTTACTGACTAAAACCCATACATGTTCCTTCCTCGCCCTTTATGTTCCGGGGCCACGGTATCTCTTTCGAACACTCCCGCAGCCCCGGCAGGCTTGGGCCCTTGCGTTTGACCTTGTATGACTGATTAGACTTGGTATTTGTAGATTCTGGGCATCACCAAGTAGATGGCTTGACCTATTGGGAACTTTATGGTTCCCTGGTTGGCTTGCGTTGCGTGACTAAGTGATAGGTTAAATACCCCCACAATAAATATGTACTTAGCTAAGGTCGTTGCACTTGTAGCTAACTGTGGTTTTAAGGTTGATGATGTGAACCCTGGTTCCATTGAACTTCGGTGAATCACCAGCAAATATTGTCACACCTATTCGTAACTTGCTACCGCCCTAGCGTTTTTTACAGAAATGGTTTTGGTATAATTTGCACGCCATGTTATGGCGGGATAACTGAAACAAACCTACTGCAACACCTTATGTACCATGTGATTGATTGATTGATATCTATACTAATATTATAAAGCAGAAGAGTTTGTTTGTTTGGTTGAACGCGCTAATCTCAGGAACTACTGGTTCAAATCGAAAAATTATTTTTGTGTTGGATAGTCCATTTATCGAGGAAGGCTTTAGGCTATATGAAATCATGCTACGACCATTAGGAGCGGAGCAGGAACGATTTTTTTTCCTTTCGCATTTCTCTCTTATGTGACGCAGACGAAGTTGCGTGGGTCAGCTAGTCTTGAATATAACTAGTTATGGATGGAGAGGGAAAGGAAGACCAAGAAAACGATGGATGGATCGTGTGAGGAATGATATAAAGAATTATTAATAAATGTGACGGTTCAGAATCAGAATCAGATCCTTACAGACAGAGGACAGAGGAGAATGTAAGAAAAAAACGTGTTGTACCGACTCCAAGTAACATGGAACAAGGCCTGATGATGATGATTTAGTCCTCTTCCGAATAAATTCCATACGTTATCTGGTGAATGATTCCATTTTCTTTCGCTGAAGTTATTTTGGAATATTCTAGGTTGCAAGCCGGGTAACTAGAACCATTGTAGGAAGTAGCGGGTCTGCAAGTGCACGTTGTTTTATAATCTTCAAAATCTTGGGAACCGGTCCCGCCGTCTTCGGCGAGAAGCGAGCAGAGCTAGCAATTATAAACGAGTAGTTTTCTTGATGAGTTCTTCCTGGTGGTATGATGTACAGGCATGGATCAACTATTAATACGAGTACATGTATCCCTTTTACTGACACGGGACCTACATTCTCAACCTTTACCACGTTTCTTGGGCGGGAAAATAGTCGAAAACTAGTAGTGGTGGCATATGTGCCTTCGTCTTTAGTTGCTCAAATAACACCATCATCATCTACAGCCAGAGTACACCCACTGCTGGATACAGGCCTCTCATTGCTCGCGCCAATCTCTACGCTCCACTTTTTCCCGGCGAAAAAATGCTATGAGAAATGTTGTCGTATTTGCACCTACTAAAAAGTGCCATCTGTACAAATTTCCCAATTCTTGGAGGTCCTTCAACCAGATTACTCCGATGGCAACAACATCGTTTGCCCATCTCGCCTCCGGATAACAACACCTGTATCAAAAAACAAAAAGGACCAGTTAAACCGGAAATTAAACAGAGGAAAAACTTAACATTAATTTTGCTTCGATCATCTCTTGATAACCATAATTTAATTCGGCACACATAAGAAACATTTCGAACGCAGAGAAAGTTCTCGATGCCAGTTATCTTGTAATTTGACGATTGAATGAACAAATAATTATAATATCCGGCTCTCTGGCTCTTGTTATTATGTTGTCCAAATATTGGAGTTTCATTATCTTACGGAATTCTGTAATGATGTTTTGTTTGTGGTCTCATAATATTTTTCTTTGGTGTGGCAAAAACTTTAATTCAGTTCTGCCCCCGTATTCACAAACGTTCAGAATGAATTTCGATTCGACAAGTCGTATGTTTATCCTTTTTTGGCGTAACGAAAACGAGCGAGATAGACATACGAGTTTCCGAATCGAAATCGAATCGAAGCGTTGTGAATATGGGGTCTGATCTGATATTGTTGTGTCGTTTGTGTGAGTATAACGGGGATTATAGCTGTTGGTTCTGCACTAGATCTAAACTCCAGTCGTGTATCGTAGATTGCCTTCCCATCAGACCATGTATTAAGGGACTATCAAAGAAAGAGAAGAGCCCATTATTATGTCAGCGCACACACTTTATCATCTCCCTAATCTTTTTCCAACTATTTATGTTGTTTTCGACTTCCTTCCTAATAGGGTGCAGCTGAATACCAGTATTTTAACATAGAGCCACTACCTATCTGACCTCCACAACACAGTACTGCACGGAAAAAAAAAATTGTTTTAAACTAAGAATATTTCACTTGGTCAAGACATTGCGTGATTCATATATGGGGAAAACATTTTATTCTTAAAATTAGTAAATATTTGTCTTGTTATTCATTTTTCTTCCAAGTATTTATACTCACTAACCAAGGCAATATCCTATTCTTGCAATCAGAAAGAAACGTTTTCTTTGCATAAGTAAGTTTTTTTTTTTTAAGTCTAGAATATTAAATTCTCAAATTTAAGACAATTATGTCTTAAATCTAGATTGTACTCCTCGAAGTTCTCCGATTACTCCTCCGACTATGAAGAGCAATATCTTTTATCAAGAATATATTTATTGGACAAGAAATGTCATTGTTTCTGATCAAGAATATATCTATTGGTCAAGAATTTCCGTGATTCATATATGGGGAAAACAATAAATGGTTGTATCAAAACACAATTATTCTCAATGCTAGTAAATAAATAGTTAAGTCAAGATATTTGTCTTCCTTCTAGAATTTACATACTTGTGATTAAACAATATATTTGAGAATAATGCTTTTCTCAGTTGAACACTTTGTCAAACGGATCCCGGAGTTTTCTTACAAGAAAATAAATTCTCAGTATGAAAAATAAATGAGTTGTCTGTATGCTACGGCATATTTCAGTGAAGCAGCTTTAACTCTTGCATCAATTAATTCTATTTTCACACTGAGAAAATTTATCTCTAATGAAAAATACCAACAATCTTAATTACTAGTAGATGCTCTTCAGTGAAGAAGTTTATGGTACTAGTTCAATAACAATAAGTTATTCTCTGGAGATCACGTTGTTTTAAAAAGATAGTCTCAATGTTCTTAGTTCAATAATCATGCGTTTTTAGTGAAGAAGTTTTATTTCTTAGTTTAATAATTTAATCGAATTTAAGCGGAGATCACGTTGTCTAGAAAGAATAATATCAATGTTCTTAGTTCAATATTTATAGCGTATTTCAGTGAAGAAGCCCAGTTCTTAATTCAAATCAATAAGCAATTGATACGGAGATCAGATTGTCTCCAATCAATAATGTTAATATTGTTTATTTAAGAACGTGCAGGACTGCAGGTACTTAACTGAAGAAGTTATAGTTTTTGATCTAATTCATTGCATGTTTCATTCGGAGATCAGAAATCTCTTAGCTCAATATTAGTGTATTTCACTGCAAGAAATCTCAGTTCTTGGTTCAATGCATGTCATGTTTCATACGAAGATCAGATTGTTTCCAACAAATAATGTCATTATTATTGATCTAAAAACCCTGTACTTCAGTAAAGAAGTTTTAGTTCTTGATCTAATTCATTGCATGTTTCATACGGAGATAAGAGATCTCTTGGCTCAATAATAAAGTATTTTACTGTAAGAATTTTCAGTTCTTGATTCAAATCATGGCATGTTTCATACGAAAGTCAGCTTGTCTTATTTAAAGAATTACAAAAGTCTTGGTTCAATGGTTGAAATGCGTTTCAGTAATTTTTTTTCAGTTCATCGTTCGATTTTTCAAGTTAAAGTTTAGTCAAAATGTAATTAAACAAAATGTTCACATTGTGACTAAACTTTAGCTTGAATAAATCGAACGATGAACTGAAAAATATTGACTGAAACGCATCTTAAGCATTGAACCAAGACTATTGTAATTCAATTAAGACAACCTTAACTCCGTATTTAACAAAGCACTTGAATCTGTACATAGAACTGAAACGGCTTCACTAAAATACCATGATTATTGAGTACCATTTGAAACATAAAATGAACAAGAAAAAGCACTAAAACTCACTTACAGAATTTCGAGTCTGATGCACCATCACATCTTTCAATCTGATCTCCGCGTGTTATTTCATGCCTGTAAATAGAGGTAGGTAAATAAGTGGGAGGTACTCAAATTAATAATAGATAAAATAATACAATGGATTTAATTCTATGAAATCATTTATTAAAAAATAAACTTCCTAAAACAAAGGTATTGATCATTTTATTTAAATATATTCTAGGTATTAATCATATTACCTAATGTTATTACTGTGAATATTACTTAAGGGGACATCGCAAACTATTGTTTACATTAGCTGCCTAGCTGCACTCGTAAGAAGTATAAATTAGCGCCGCCATTTAAGATTTGTTTCTTTATTGGACCTATACCATCAGATTCTTATACGTAATAATACGAGTACCTAGTAATTCAGTAATTATCATCTTAAATACAATACTTAATATCTTGATAATATCGCTTTATCATGATCATTCTTAATCTTAAGGTGCTGGCAACCCGCCTACTATCACATTTTTATAGTCACACAAAATATTTGTCAAATCCTATCAATAGCAACTGAAATATAATGTTAATATCTTAATTTAATCATAATCGCTTATTCATAATATTTTGAAGTTATTTGACAACTTTATACATTTTAACATTATTTTGTGTGTTATTTGGGTAGGTATTTGACAACTTTATACATTTTAACATTAAAAAATTTTTTTAATCCAAACACGTTTTTCTACCAAAAAGTTTGCCTTACTGATTTTCATACTTTTGCAAACTTTTTGGAAGGCAAATTTGTTTGGATCAAAAGTATGTTTTTGCTCAACCGTGTTGCACACAACATCGCTACTTGCGATTTTTTATAAACTGATGACGGTAATATTATGGCCGCCAATAAACATACTTATGATCACTCATTATGTGAATTTTACTTTATATAACCCGCCTCAATAAAGAAACGAAACTTAGTTCGTTCCTCTATTGGCGCAGGTTATTATTATACCATCAGATTATTATGCAAAAATTGGTTAGTAAATTTCCACCCCTGAATATTATTTACACATAATAAGCTTTAGCTATAACCCACGCACGTCAATAAAAAAAAAACAATCTGAAATGGCAGCGTAAATCATTACCTCTCACTTATACACTATTGCTTACTCTAGTACTTTAGAGATAGATTAACGTCGCTATTTAAGATTCGTTAATTGCTTTATTGGCGCGGGTTATACCATCAATTCTTATAAAAAAATGAATTCAATCTTAAAATTGTAACAAACAGCTATTCTCGTTCATATCTACACAAGATACAATACGGCCGGCTGATCTTGGCCGGGTCTGAAGTTAGCCGTTTTGCGAATCTTTCGTCAGTCATTCATTGGCCCTTTTCGCACCAATGACTCACTTCAGAACTGCCAAGATCCGCTGGCCGTATTGTATGTTCCATTTTGTATTGTTAATAATCATTAATAATGAATCAACTTCTCAAATCAACATATTGATTCATACCTATTTTATGAATTATATTCGGTGTTGTGCTATAGCAATCTTGTAAGGAAATAACTTCAAAACTACTTGTACAATTGACCAAAAACGCCATGTAATGAGGAGAATAATTAATTGTTTTAAGAACTCTACACTTAAAGTAAATTTTACTTTTATCAGATTCGTTAAATAACACTTGTTCAATTTTCAAAAATAATGGTAGATCTTGGACTGCATACCTATACAAGATAACATTTTTTTCACAATATGTTATACCATTAATCTCTATAAAACCAACACAATTATAAACATCACCATCAATTTCTGTCATATTATTTAGTTTTAATATTTTTCCGTGTAAATAGTGATCAGTAAGTCCAGTGTTAACAAGTAATTTATGACTATTCGTCAATTGATGTCTTGTTGCAAGTGTTAGTGGCAAGTTTTTACGGCTAGCTATTGATTGTGCTATTTTTTTCAACTCTTTGTGCTTAGCCTCAAATTTAAAGGCACTTATTAATATTGGTGGACCAACTTTTTGTATTATTCTTGGGTAATGTAGGAGAAAATGATGTTTCGGTTTTAATGTACAGTTAAATAATTGAATTAAATTTTCCAAGTAAGCTTCGATTGAAGTTTTCAAGTAATCAATCAAGTGTGAAGTGAAAATCTGAGATGTTAATATCTCTGTAATTTCTAACAGAGTTAAATATTGTTTCCATACTGGATCATGCTCCGCAATTAAGTCACCAATTATGTACCTAAAATTACGAACAAGACACAACATCTCAGAAGCCGAAAACATTATTTTGCCATTTAACAAGTTTTGTTTTGTGACAGGTGGAGGACAATTTTTTTCAGACTTTAAATAAGTATAGTATTTTATTCTTGAATTTAAGTTGTCCAAATCAAAAATATTGTTATCAATAAAATGTTTGATTATTAAGCACATGTCATAACGGTGTATGCCCTCACACAAATCGTGCATAACATCGCACGTGAAATTGTTGTAAACATGGAAATAATTTAAATCATGCCATATGCATTTTTCTTTAACGCCAATTTTGTTAGTATAATGTGCATTATATTCTTCTTTTTTACGAATGTATTCAGATCGCTCTTTGGTGTCAGTTTTTGTTTGCTCTTTTTGTACTGTGCAAAATCTACAAAAATTATTGGAAGAAAAACTTTCGTGAAAACCTAAAATTGAATGAAGCCCTAAATTGTCTCCTGAAATATTGGCTACACAAAAAGTAACACATATACTAGATTTCTTAGATTTTACGTTTATCCCTTCCTCCTGTAAAAACTTTAATTCTTTAAGTAACGGTCTGAAAACAGGTTCATTACCAAAAGTGTTTCTATCTTGTGTATAAAACAAAAGAACTGGTAAGACATTATCTAAACGACTGCAGAACTGTGGTGGTATTGTAGATATAGTTACATATACAGCACCTATTTTCTGATTTCCAGCGTGACTGCCTAGTGGATTGCCAGATTCAAAATCATCATAATACACTGTCAAAGGTAGAATGGTTCCGTGATTACATTTTTCTTTTGTATCCTGCCAAGATGTGCCATTTATTATGTTTCTAAGGACATCTTTCTCTTCGCTTACTTTTTTCTGGTAGTTAATTATAATTTCTAATGTATTTGCTGCTTCGAGGAACTCCTTAAGAGTGTCACGCAAAGGTATAAAATAAGAAAATCTATTTTTGATTACCATTTCAACAGTGTTATTCCTACGATTACTATCTTCGGAAACACCAATGGTTTTTTTAATAGGTTTGACATACGATCTTAATTTTTTGAAATGTTCTATTCTTTTATAATCGGTATTGATGTTTTTAAACGAATCTTGAAGTATTGATAACATCAGCAAACTATCATTATTCAAATCATTCTTTGACATTATTAGGGATTGTCTAATAATGTTAAACGGCTCCGATATAAACAGCTCAGACACGATTTCAATTATATTTTGGATAACACTTCTTGGCAAATTGGACATGTTATATAATTTTGCAATAAATGTAAGTAACGCATTATCGACTTCTATTTGAAAATCAGATAAATTTGAGGTTTCATTTCTAGTATTATTATTCAATTTAGGGGCTTCATTCAAAGGTGTTAATTCAGACGTTGAACCGGAATTACAGTTTGCTTTACCACTAACATCAAATACATTGGCATCTGAGACGAGATTGCTACTCGAGGTTTCATGATAATGAGTTATATGCTTCTTTAGATCACTCTTAGAGTGATATAACCTGGCACAATTTTCTTCAGGACATTTAAAATAATTAACAATACTATGCGCGTAACGCAAATGCACAAAGTATTGCTGAAAATCTTGATATTCGTTGCGACATTCAAGGCACTTCATCGTGCAATTATTTATAGTTAATTTCAACAAGATTAAACAACAATTTTGTTTACATTTTCGCAAGCGACAACAAATCTGCGATGTATGGTACTATCTTATCATACTTTGTTTCTATTTGATAGACACAACGCTGAATCAGCACGTATAAATGCGCAGCAGCTGCTGGATATGTGGCGTGAAGCGCATGGTATGATTTGAACAATGTGTCAAAAGCTTTCATTGGCGAGGTAAACTTCCACATAACCTTGTCTATTACCAAATAATAGATATCGTTACCATCATCGGCAGCACCACATTTAATTACGTACGGTTGAACACTTTGCTTGCTGCGTAGAGCCTTGTCTTTTACTTCATCAATTTTCGTTTGTATATCTCCAGGATTCTGAAAATAATAGCAAACATATAAAAATTGCAAAACTGATGAACATACCTACAAAGCACGCGTGTTTACTACTAATATTATAAATGGGAAAGCTTGTGATTGAATCTGATCTGAAAATTTGGATGAAATTTGGTATGAATGTAAATTATACCCTGGTTAACAGATGTTACTCTTTATCCAGGAAAAAACCAAAACATTCCATAAAATTACGTAACCGCGAGTGAGTCCGCGAGGTATAGATATTAAATACCATACCATTCAACTTAATAAAATAGTACCCCAATATATTTACCTGGACGTAAATTATGAAGTTTTCGACGCATTCTAATGTGGAAAATTTTCTACGCTTGTTCAGTCTTCCTCTCGGGGGAATCAGGTAGGACAACAGTTTTATTTGATCTGGCACTTTTAGATCTGAAATGTATAAAACAGGTGATTTATTTTGAAGTAAGTAGGTACCATGCGAGCGGAGCCACGAGCGGATGCTAGTAACGTAAATAATATAAATAAGAATAGTGACGGTGACGCTGAAGGTAAACCTAATAAATGAAAATTAAACTGTTTATTACCATCATCAGGCTGCTCTTGAATACTTTCATATAAAGTACTCAACGTGTCATCTTTTGATTCTCCAAATTTGAGGCTGATGATTTTATTAATAAACCATTTCCAATTCCTGAAAAAGCATGTTGATCTTTCAGGATACAGTCTTTCAAAGTCCAGGTTTATCTAGAAACGTAAACAATTTTTCAGAAACGTATTTGGCATGCTGGAAATGGACCAATCTAGTTACAGCCAACATAAACAAATAAAAATATTTGTGGGCAATCCACACAACACTATCTAGCCCTAAATTCCAGTAAATGTAGATTCAAATTGGCTAGTGAACAGTGAAACATTGAACAGCTTAAGATAACAATAATGAAAATGTGAATCTAAAAAGAAATAAACATAAACTAAGCAAAGCTCTGATATTCATATTATAGGTACTTTTTTTGTAAATACATAACTACTTTTATTTATTAACAAAACCCATAGCTGTACAAAATGTATCTTATAAATACAACTTTAAGCCAATAACGGTTTCAAATAGGTACCTACTGTTAAGATTTGTATTTTTTGTACAAAAAAAAATACTTACCAAACTATCACTCCTTGGATCATTTAAAATGTTCCACTCATCAATAAAATCCGAAATGTTGTTGTTGGTGCTACACTGCCTCACTTTGAATGTTTTGTTCCAACAGTCCATGATTTCACTCCATGGCTCATTGTTATTCTTAAGAAAAATTATTTGGTCTGTGTGATCTTCTGTAATATAGAAAAATTATGTTAGCCAATATGTAAGACAGATATAAATAAATTGGTTGTAGGTATTACTGAAGCAAACTACCTGACAGGGCACTACTGCTTACCCTATAACTTTTATGATCTACAAAGTACTTACCTACTTATTAAGTACCTAACTACCGACTACATAATAATTAGATATTAATAACAATATTACACACATTTTTCAAAAATTCGCCATCTCATGTATACAGACAAGTAACTACTCTAGCTACTATTTATGTAGGTCAAGTAATCATTTAAAACCTTTCAACTCCTCATATTTTTTTGTTTTATTTGGAATGACATTCTCTTCTGATGTTGATTTTTTTCTCTTTTCACCAGACTTATACAGGGTATTCCGAATTTTATCAACCAGCTTGCCTTTAGCAAATGAAGGTTTACCGGATATGGACTGTCTTTTTTTAATTGGTGGTACAAAGTATGTGCCAGTGTTTTCAAATGGAAATAAAGCTATTATTTTTGCGGTTAAAATGTTGTATTCTTCATATGTTATTTTACTGAAATAGGTAAAAAATAAATCTAAGTATAAGGGTTCATTGTTCATTGTTGGACTTCGGAATCTTAAGAATGATAAAAAATATTTTTTAGATTAGAACTTATTAGTTTCGTGCTTTGCAGGTCAGCTAGCATACAACATAGTATTATCATCATCAGCTAGTGAATACATACTGCCTTCCCGTTTATCTAAAATGCCACAATAAATTATCCTTAGGCCCTCTCCATCCACAAGGTCCATTAAGAGAAGGGATATGCTTTTATTGCTTCCCCCAGTTTGTGCTCAAAGAACCACATAAAAGTATAGTGGGAAAATGAATGAACGAGTATGTACTGGTAGGTACTTACTAATTTACGACACGTGTGAAGAGATGTCTAACAATGATATCAGTGAGTTGATTTCGGTGCTTGTTTGTCAAGGTACTATTTGCAGTGTAATAATTTAATATACTCTTGCCACATGGTGTTACTGTTAGAAGCGTCTTGAGGTCAAAATCAGGGAAATTTGGTCGGACATAAATATCGCCTGTAAGGATATCTTGTAAGTCTTCCAGGTCCTCGTTCTCCGTGAATAGATAAGGAGCAGTGATGCTGCTATTTGTTACTGTATTAGTCTGAAAACATTTAAGTAATAATTGTAAGAAAGCCGTTCTTCTCCATAGAGATCTACGCTAGAGAATGGTCACCTACAGTACTTTCTCAAGTTATAATGCCTTGTGACTGTGACTGTAGTTTTTTTTTTTGTATTGTTGACATTAAAAACTGCCATAATGGTCTAATTGAAATAAATGCTTTGACTTGGAGTTTTTGCCTGTAGATCGGCTTTGATGTTTTAAATCTAACTGTTTTAAACTAAGGTAGGTACTTAATTTGTTACAAAAAAAATAAACAAGAAAAAGCAAAGGACCTGGCCGACCAACTGAAAAAATACCTCTCGACCTCTCCCCCCCCTCTGACTTTTGACGAAGTTTTATATTTATACGTATGTACCTACATACATACAAAGATACGATGCCAAATTGTCCCCTTAGAAAACCCCATAATATAAACAGGATAATAGAATATTCAATAGGTAGGTAACTTACTGTGCTGGTCGCTACTAAATACTCATCAATTTTTTTTTTTAGTTCTATTCTTAGTCCAATCTTTGGGCACAGTTCTTTCAGGATATTGTCATTGATTTCCTTTAATTGATCCACAGTTACATCATTTTCTAAAACAAAATTTCCATAATCACTAGACAAGTTTAAACAAAATACTAATTACCTAAATTTTATAACATTCAAACAAGCCCTAATGCTGATGTATCTGAATGTATCTTAATTATACCGGCTGTTAAGCAGCCTAAAGTTCATTAACACATTAAAATTGTGTTTAAATGAATTTATCTGTTATTATTTACAACTTTGTACATTTCTTTTTGGAATAGTAATATTATTAGTACAGTTAGAGTACTCACTTGATGGCCTTTTCCGGACAAAATGATTATAAGTATAAATATTCACCTACCATTGAAATTTGTAATTATATCCTGTGGGATATTCCATTCCCTAAGAAGCAACTCCATTTTAATGTCCTCTATATTATGTTATTAAAGATAGTATGGTATGCTGATACAGGTTTTGATTTAAATCTGCAAATAGACAGAACATAAATTAGTGATTATTCTAGTACCTAACTAAGTATGTAAAAAACAGCCGGGTAGGATAAACATTCAGCAGGTTTAGCATTGTAGCTACGGTATAGCCTTTATTAAAGTAACAATAACCTCATGCTCATTAAGTTAGGTAGTGATTACATTTTCCATCACCCAGAGACATACCTAACGTGAAAGGCAGTCCAGCAGTCTTTTCCACCATGTTTGGTGAAGTTCACCGAGCTTACACACCTCTGATTCTGACCTACCAGATTGGAATCAGAAGTTGCATAGGCTCGGTGAACTTCACCAAACTTGGCGGTCAGGCGGCTGGTGGTATTTTCACCAGCTAGATGCCTACATCTACCGGCCGGGTCTGCCTAGATTCTGGACGTAAAAAGCAGCTTCCTATCACAGTGAGAAGAGAATGCCGGGAATGCGGTTGCGTGGTAGGTAGGTACCTACCGGTAAATTTGAACATTGAAGCGCAAAGCATTTTTTTGAGCAGAATTCGTAAGGGAACCGCGAAATGTCTACCGCTTCGCATATCTACCTACTACCAGCCTATCATTTCACAATTAGTGCACCCATAATCGAACCGAATAGGTAGGTACATTGAGTTATTTAAGTAGGGGTAGGTAAATAGGTAGTAAAACAAGTAAGATGATTTTTGCTCACAACATGGCGCCTAGCCGGCCCCGGTGCCGTCATTCATCGTGTGTTAGTCGATCTTTAAAATGCAATAACTGAATTAGATGTATATTCCAATAATTAAACACTTACCTAAGCACACACAACACAACACAATCTCCAACAACGCAAAAGAATCACTCGACAGAGTCACCACGAACGAACTGACACTTGCAGAAGACGTAATGCCGGTAATGTGCACTGCGCCGGCACATCCAAATCCAAGTCCACAGAGTACACAGACAAAAAGTGTGTTGCCTGCTACGAAATGTTATTTACCAAAAATAAGGCCGAATCTGTCACGTCCACTATTTTTCCGACTTACTACGAAATTTATTATTAATAACATTATGCATACATAAAACCTATTTCACGGTGTCTGAGTAACGTTAATCATACTCCACGTTTACTTTAAAAATTACTTTTAAAATAATGTTATGGCAAGATTGCTTAGTAGTTTAGAAGAGCACCTACCAGCATTATTTTATTACCACAATGCCATGATTACTCTTGATTTCCATTTTGTAATAATTTATTTTTGTAATGGTGATAAAAATAGTTATACCTACATAGGCTATAACTGTTATGCTTTTATTGATAAAAAAACCTGGAGTAGATAGGGGTAGGTAGAGTTTAATGATAGTAACGTATGAAACTACTTATTATTGTTTTTTTTTGTCCATGTGGTGTTTACCTCTAAGTAATTGTTGCGCTTTGTAGAGTTTAAAGGCATGTTTTATTTTTGTTTGTAAATTAGTGTAAACAATTGTTGGTAGATCTAATAAATAAAATAAAATAAAAAATAAAACCTATTTGGAGAACTTGGTGGAAAATACTAAGGTATTTTCCACTAAGTTCTCCAAATAGTTTTTATATTATTTAAGTTCATTACAACCAAACGGAACGAATGGCTTTTGTACCTACTTTATTTCATACACTACTAATGATCGAACATCGTGCCTCTAAAAACAGATTGGTATAAACATACTCCCAAAAATTGGGGAAACAATTTGTGAAATTGCAACCTTTTTGTTGACGACGGTTGTGACGTAGCATATTTTCAAAAAACGCGAATTTGGTTTAAGAATAACGAGTCTTAAATCAAATTCGTGATTCTTGAAAGATGTAGGTACTGTTCTGGTGCTAATTGGTCGCCCAGTTGTCGAAATTCGACCATAATTAATTTAAATTATAAGTTTGAACATTGATAAGGTTCTATTATCAAAGACTATACCTACCTACTTCTATAATCTCAGATTTCGCTTTTCGATTTTTTTATAAGTAGGTACATCTTTACTTTATAAAAATATTAGCATTTTGCACTGCTTCTCTTTAAAAACTTTAAGTGTGCGAAATTCATACTCCTCCGTCCGCGCAATTTTCGTAAAAAGGGGTAGGTAGGTACCAACCTACCTAAGCAAATTTTTTGCTTCACGTAGGTAGGTATTAATTAGGTATATGTAGATTAAAAGTCTTGTACGAGTTTGTTGTCTTTCCTACGACTTGTAGGTACCTATAAAATTTCGACAATATTACAGGGAATAAAATGAGGGTTTATTATAAACTTTAAAACCTATTTCCGTTGTCTCCTTATGTACCTTTCTAATTAAGTTTTGGTCAGCAATCAGGCTTCACATTTGATAATCATTTTTATATTGTTATAAAATTAAATAGGTAGGTACTTAGGTAGGTAGTTAGTTACCAACATACCATAGGTAGGTACTTAGCACTGCCATAGCAATAAATATTACGTAGGCTGTACATAATTTCAGATGTTTAAGTAGGCCTAGCTGGTAGGTACCTAATTCTTTTTGGATTATGGAAGGGAATAGGTACCTGCTATTAGGGTTTTTCGGTCCGTCCATTTGTCACAAATGTGGCTCTCGAAAAATAGGTAATTATGTTGATACGCGGCAGTGTAATAGTTCTATGTAGGATATTTATAGATATTAATAGAGGTACTTGCACGTTATTGTAAAAATATTATTTTTAAATAAAAATAAGTAAGCATGTACCTTTTGACTTAGGTAGGTACATACATAGTATTAATTCTTCCTTACCTAATAGGTAGATAAAAAACTTTAGTAAAGCTGAAGCAACCTAAATACTCGTTACTGTTAGCCTGTGTCATCCCACTGCTGGGCAAAGGCCTCTCCACATGACTTCCAAATTTTTCGATCCAGGGCCAATGTGGGCCACTGGTCGTTGGTTTTGTCTAGCTCATCCCGCCATCTCCTGCGAGGTCTACCGCGTCGCCTTTTGGTTGTGTCAGGGCTCCACATTTTGGTTATTTTGGCCCACAGCTCGTCAGGCTTACGGCAGACATGGCCAGCCCAGCCCCACTTTAGCCTGCGGCTTTTTGAGCAGTGTTTATTACCTGCCTGCCTAGTCGGTGGCAAAAAACTAAAAAACATCAAAGTTCCAATAAGGCACCGACGTGATTACCTAGTGTGCCCTCCCGAAAATAATTATTTTGCCGTGAATAACCACCATTTATGTATGTTATTTTTCGTTTGTAATGTGTTTAGGTATGCTACTATATTTAAATTACATGTAATTCTGTTTTAATTTAATGGTTCTGACTAATATTAAATTAAATTACTGGATAATGGTTGCAAGGATGTTGTTATATTTCCAGATGGTTGTACAGCACATAATAGAAATAATTTTGTAACGAAACTGATTTCGATGATAAATAAGTACATAATATTTTTGTTAGATTATATTGTTTCAGGTTTGATTTTTCGAATAATAAATACAACACTCGTAAATTATTTTATTTCAAAAACACGTACCTTCAATAAAAATCTACTTATTTTGTAATCAGTTAAAAAAACCGCGTAAGTGACTACACAAAATGTAAGCCAACTACGAGTAAATTTACGTTATTTTCCATTAAAGACAGTTGTAAAGAACTAGCTGTTAAGTTCAGTCGGTAATAAGATTTGAAATCGCTGAGATATTTAGTTTTTTCTTCCTCCTGTAAAATGACCAAAAAGTAAATACGCGGTCTTAACAAGTTGCTCTTACGCGGATTCGCAAGCGCAGCGACGAAAGGTGAAAACAACCCTATAAGTTTTGTTGGCAATGCCATAGGCTACGGCTACAATTGAAAGGTCATTCAAAAGATGATCGAAAACAGATTAGATTAGGTATTATGGGCTTTCTTTGCTCACTGCCTTACTAATAAACGTTGCATAGCAGGTGAATAATTTATAGTTACACACTGATTTCTCTCTTTCAGTCGTCAGTAATTTGACATTCGAGAGAAGAAGACAAATCGTTGTGTAACTATTAATACAGACGCTATACAACGTGACATAGGTACGGCTGTCAGTGTAAAAACTTGTTGACAGTAAGAATGTGACCCGGCATTAAAAAAATCTGATCAAAACATTATCGTACTAAAAAACGTTAGTAAGTATATCTTATTTTGAAACAATTTATATTCCTAGTTCAACACCATAACTTATTTCCACAAAACAAAAATGTCTTATTCGAAAACATTTGAGTACCTACCTTTACTTGAATAATTTAGTGTCTACGTCAATGCAACTATTTAATACTTAACCAGAAACAAACTTTTCTTAAGGCGCTTATACGAGCTAAATTAGCAACTCTATTTGTGGTGGTTCAAACTTCGTTTGAAATGCTGTTAGAATAAAGTTCTAATCAGCTTGCACTACAAAATGGTTGTTACGTCAGCCACTGCGGGCCAAACAGCGCGAAATGAGTGGTTTCGATCGATTTGCAAAAAAACTTTTGATTGGATTAAAAAACTAAAACAGTATCATGCTAATATATTGCTTGTAGATTTATTTGCCAAAAAATCAGAATGATCGCATGCATATTAGTATGTTTTTTATTGTTTAAAAGATATCTTTAGAGGTAAGTTCGTGATTTCTTTTTCTCGAGCCAAATTAATTGTATTATGTTTTCAAAACAGTATCATGCTAGCATATATCCTGAAGAATATCATATATTTTTCTGATCTTGTTTATAGCAGTGAATCATATACTTTTACTAATTATAAAACTCGCGTTTAGCTCGTGTAATCGTCTTAAACTAAACATATATTTTCATACCAGAAAACGTTAGAATATCTTATTTTAAAACAATTTAGATTCCTAGTTCAACACCATAACTTATTTCCACAAAACAAGAATGTCTTGTTCGAAAACATTTGACTATCTTTACTTGAATAATTTAGATTCTTACGTCAATACAACTATTTACTTACCCAAAAACAATTTTTTCTCAAACCAAGCATATTTGTTCTTACTAAAACACGTTAGTATATCTTATTTTCAAACAATTTACATTCATAATTCAACACCATAACTTCTTTCCTCAAAACAAGAATGTCTTGTTCGAAAACATTTGACTACCTTTACTTGAATAATTTCGATTCTTACGCCAATGCAACTATTTACTTACCCCAAAACAAACTCTTCTGAAACCAAACTTATATTTTCTTACTAAAGCACGTTAGTATATCTTATTTTGAAACAATTTATATTCCTAGTTCAACACCATAACTTATTTCCACAAATCAAGAATGTCTTGTTCGAAAACATTTGGCTGCCTTCACTTGAATAATTAAGATTATTACGTCAATACAACTATTTACTTACCCAAAAACAATTTTTTTCTCAAACCAAGCATATATGTTCTTACTAAAACACGTTAGTATATTTTATTTTGAAACAATCTACATTCCTATATCAACACCATAACTTCTTTCCTCAAAACAAGAATGTCTTGTTCGAAAACATTTGACTACCTTTACCTGAATAATTTAGATTCTTACGTCAATGCAACTATATACTTACCCAAAAACATTTTTTTCTCAAACCAAACATATACTTTCTTACTAAAATACGTTAGTATATATTATTTTGAAACAATTTAGATTCTTAGTTCAACACCATAACTTATTTCCACAAAACAAACATGTCTTATTCGAAAACATTTGACTACCTTTGCTTGAATAATTTAGACTCTTACGTCAATGCAACTATATACTTACCCAAAAAACAAACTCTTCTTAAACCAAACATTTATTGTATTATTACAAAATGTAAGTCTTTCGTGTTTCGAATCATTTTAGATTCTTCTTTCAAATCCGTTATTTTCTCACATTAAATGGAGTTTTTTCTTACTAAAACACGTTAGTATGTCTTATTTTGAAACAATTTAGATTCTTAGTTCAACACCATAACTTATTTCCAAAGAAAAAAAGGCCTTGTTCGAAAACATTTGACTACCTTTACTTGAATAATTTAGATTCTTACGTCAATGCAACTATATACTTAACCAAAAAACAAACTCTTCTTAAACCAAACATTTATTTTATTATGATAAAATTTAAGTCTTTCTTATTTCGAATCATTTCAGATTCTTCTTTCAAATCCGTTATTTTCTCACATTTAATGTTTTCTTCTTAGAACAAAAAATATTTTTCTCCATCGAAAACGTTCCTGCTTTCTGATTACGAGAATAGTAAATACTTCTATGAAGAATATAAAACTTTTGTCACAATAATATTATTGTTGAACGAATTTACACATTTTCTTGAACCAATAATTTATTTTTATTCTTGGCCCTAATCTCTGAGCTTCTTAAGCTAAAGCCTTTTATATTCAGAGTAAGAATTCTTAATGACTTGTTTCAAAATGCAAATGTTTTCTACAGTCAAGAGTAAATATCGTCTTGATCCAAAAAAATATTCTTGATGTAAATAAATAAATGAAGAATAATATTATATATCTAGAAGAATTCCATTTTATTTTATTCAAGATATTATTGTTACCTTAAGTAAATATATGCTTGAGATTAAACAATATACTTGAGAATAATTTTATTCTTGAATTAAAACTTTGCCAGACCCCATTTTTTTCCGTGTGGGTAATACGATATCTTTTGGTAAGACTGGTTGTCAGAATGTCTGCGCACACACTTGTGCACTATAATATCTCCCGCGGCGATGTCTTGGCCGCCATACTGCCCACCATACACTAAAGTGCAGTAACAGCAAAATCACGATTTCGAGTAAAACGCATTTAAAGTTAAGAATTGATTTTAAAAAATCAACAGAATGTATAAGCAAAAAAATTTGAATGCAGAAAGGTTGTAAAGGCATAGGTTCACACGTTAAAGCAATAAAAAAAAATATCTTAATAACTGAATTTATTATGGCCATTTATTCTTTTTGGTGCCTATTACTGCATAGCCTTTTTTGTAAAAAATACCATTTTAAACTTAGTAAAATGCAGCAAAAAGCCCTATTACTGCGTTTGGATCAGTTATTTTGTCAAGAAACCCAACTAACATGCAGTAAGGTCAAAAAAATACTGCATTTTAGTTAGTTTTTTAAGAAAAAAGTGTTCAATTTACTAGTGCAGAAAGAAAAATAGCTAGTTCACATTTTAAAGACCGTTTATTTCTTATTATTTAATCACAATAATTCAACTCACTTATGTAAAATTTACATATCAAAAATAAAAAAAAACATCTAATTAATAAAGGACCCTGCGCAGAATGCACAACCTCCTTTGACAGTTTTCTCTTAATATTAACATATATAACATAATGTATCTTATCTAAAACATTAACTGCACTTTAGCTAGGAATAATCATATCTGTGTCATTATGCTATCCAAACTAATCTGCAGTAATGCTGTATTTTACTGCGTGTTAGTCAGTTTATAATGATAAAAGAATGTTAAGTATTCACAACTAAAATGCGACAAGCTTTGATTTTACTGCATTTTAGTTGGGAGTTCGTGACAATAAATTGTATTTTCTTAATTTGCAGTAAAAATAGCTTGTATGGCGGTAAATTTTACTGCGTATTAATTTTTTTTTTAATTTTTTTCCAGAAATATAAAACTATCTAAAGAACTGTAAAATTATATTGCTTACTGCATTTTAGTTATGAAACCTAAAAATTTAATCTGCAGTATAATTTATACTGTATTTTAGTTGGGAAATCACGCCAAATTGTTAATTTTTTTCGTTTGCGGTAAGTGAAAACTGTTAAATAAAAACCATTCTAATAGTCTTAGAAATAAGTAAGTTAATTCAATAGAAAGCTTAAGAAACCCGCTTTCAGAATCACTAATAAAACGAAAAATCACAAAAGGGCTGTTACTGCTCTTTAGTCTCTGGTGGGCAGCATAGCCGAGATTAGTTCTAGAGAATTCTTAATTATATTTGTAACGTCGGACATTCAAAAAATGCTTATTCGACAAAGCTTAATCCTCATTTGAATAAAACAGCTCCTTGAGGCGATTCCGGTTTTATGAAAGTGTTGACGGAGAATCTGCAGTGTCGACAAAAATAAACGTCGTACGCTGATTGTGAGAATTGGAGTTACTAGAAGTAAAAATTAAATTAAATAGACTCAAAACAAGCAAAGTCATATTTGCACTTTTCTTTAGCGTGTGGTTAATGCCTATCCGGATGTCTAGAATTTTTATGCCTCTGACTTGGCTGTATATGCCATCGAGAAACATCTCTCAGGCATGCTGGTTTCCTCACGTCCTCCTTCAACGAAGCAAGTGATAATTATATGCACATAAAACCGAAAATCAGAGGTGTGTCTTGGCTGTTGCCACTGAGAAATTCTAGATAGAACAACCCAATACCAGTTTCCCCGTTCTGATAATTGAACTCAGGACATCCTTGCTCAGCAGTATCGCTTCATCTAATATTAAGTGTATCAAATAATCGGTTACTCTCAGCTGCATTGTGCATTGTGTTGCATAATAAGTATTTGATTAATGTCTGTTGCCCTGAACTGGATGCCCATCCCATTACATAAATATGGGAACTGATCACAGCTGCAAGAGTAAACATCAGCGCATTTTTGCATTCGACTTTGAGCTTAACTGTCAACGTTTTATGCTTTGAAATTATAATTTGTTGTTTTTTTGTTTTGGTTGTGGTAAGTTCATGTGCTGGCTAGTGACTACAGAGTTCACTGACGGTCTGCCCCTTTCCACCCTTATGTTCTACGAAATAAGGTTCAAAACTGATCAACAGTCGGTGAACTCTCTAGCACCTATCTATTGGATGATTTCAAGATATGTGTGGTAGCAGTGGCCTAGCGGTGTGGAGATAGGTTTGCAATTGGCCGCAACTGTAAGGCAGATTGATTTCAACACGTATTTTCATCAAAAACCCAGTTTCATTGATTTCCTTAATTATTTTTTCTACTGCCATAAACTTCAAGAATTCTTCGGTTCTTCCTCTACAATAATGTATGGATGTGACGTGTTCGTACTTCGATATGATGAGTATTGTGGGGTTTTCGCAAATTCCTATCGTCAATATGAAAAACCAATTGGCAAGTAATAAAATGTGAATTGCGAGCGGTTTCATGTAAACATTTAGCGCTGAATTTTGTACGGTTTTCTTTCATAAGTATTTACGTATTTTATTCACAGCTGTTATAATAACGCGTTATTATTGGATTCGAATATTAAACTTATCGTTGGAGTTCTAGATCAACTGATTACTTTGATATTCATTTTAGAGGACATTCATCACCATCATTGATTTGGTGTCGGTGCAGCATCTTTTTCTTCTTCGATACTTCTCTATTACTCGTCATCTCATCGGTCACCTCCTTTCTTGCCATATCATAGTTTACATAATCCCTCCATCGTTTTTTTGGTCTTTCTCTACTCTTATACCCATTCATACTGATAACTTTCTTCATGAAATTTTCCTCTTTTGTGACATTATTGAGGCGAATTCTAATTCTTAATGTTTCTAGTCCTATGGTCCAATAGACAAAATTGATGATAATGCCTAAGTTTCAACTGTAAGTAGCTATATCATTATCATCATCTTCTTGTCTCTTACTATTTGGGGTCGGCGCAACACGTTTTCTTCCTCCATTCTCCCCTGTCAGACGTCACGGCATCATTTACTCCTTTTTCTTTCATTTCATTTCCTCTTCGTCTCTATATGTCAACATTCATATCCATCTCTCTTGTAGGTAGATATTGTATAGTCGTCAACACATTTACAAATTCATTGATAATTGAATGACTTGTCAATTCCGTTGTGAAATTAAATGGGAAATTACTATAACATCTTTTTCGTCACTTATCGTAATATGAATAAGGGGATAAACCCCGTATATTAAGTTAGATATTTCCTCGATGATCTATTTGTAAAAAAACCTGTTAATCTAGAGGAAGTGTTAGATCTGTATCTAACAACTCCTCTCAGGTTTTTTTTTGGCATGATTTATTAATATTGTACAATTTGATAATAGTTCATTCCGTGGTAAGAAAGGTTGGGCTGCCCGATTACCCAGGTAGCAATTAAGAAACGCATACATAAAAGCAGAAATGAGAGCACCAGACGAAGTCTTTCACTACTACGAGACACATTTGGTTGGAAAAGATCTGCAGCCGTGGTCGTTTGCTAGTAGAGATTCGATGGCGAAGTCACCGACGAAGACACTGTGTATTGAGTAATAGGCCTAGGCAGGCCCTGGTAAAGGAAGTTGTAGCGTTTATAACCTTTAAAGTCACATGTGCACAAACAGCCAGACCCAGAACTATGGTGTAAGCCATACAAACACTTGTTGCGTGCGGGGATCGGTCTTGTGACGCCAGCCACTGCACTAACCGTTGCGTCATATCATCTCTCCTTCCGTTTAAGTTTATTTTCCTTTTGTGGAAAAAAAATCTCCAAGTTACGAGCCTTATTTATCGCGTGAATACTTATCTTCGCAATATTTACATTGTCTCATTGGATGGTTTGTCCCTTGTGGCGGATCTTTCATTCTTGCCCCTTTAACCTGCCGCTCTTCATGATGCCAGGGTTCCGGAACAGTCAGCTTGTCTTATATACCTTCAGGCACGCCACTATTGCCCTGGTTTTTGTTCATTCATTATTGGCTTTGAAACACAAAAGTCCCAATAGAAATTTCAATCCTTTGCAGAGTTATAATAAATCTATTTTTGACATGACAGCTAATGATCTCTAGATTAGTAAACTTGTCTATCTATATTTACGACTATCTGTCTATTTTAAGCCGCTTGTAGGCAGTGGTCTCCTAAATAGTGAAGGAGATACGCCTATAGGCTTTTGACGACCGGTTGTAGGCTGATGTCATTCAGTAAAAAGTTTATTCTCTATTGATTTCCTTGTTTGGTTGTTATGTGTATCAGTTTCAAGTTTGTGTTTGTATATTTTCAATTGCTTGGCTTTATCTAGCTTTGTTGAACTGTCGCTGCGTTGGAATTGACTGAATCATTAACTGTTTGCTAGGTGATTAACCGGTCTTACATTTGACAGGCTGATACCGGTAGAGGTCATCTTCAGCTTCCTGCTTTTGCCCCATTCTACTTGTGGTCGCGCAACACATATTTCTTCTTCCATTCTCCCATGTCAGACGTCACGGCTTCATTTACTCCTTTCTCTTTCATATTTCATTCCTCAAGAGGTACTTGAAATAAACTTTCGCTAATAAATTGATAATTTGATACTATCATCATTAGAGATCTCCTCATAAAATCCTGGAATATTTTTTAAGTTCTGAAACAGTTCAATTTGCGGGAGTAGTTATCCATCCACATGTAACTTGCTTCCTCGAAGGGGCTCTGGCTACTCAGATCTCGGATCAGCATTCTCCTATTTATTGATTTGGGGGTGGGCAGGATGCTCTTTCTTCTATACATCTCTGTTGGTCATTATCATCGTACACATAACTCATAAGTGTGGCCTCAGACATATCATCATCTGAGACCACAGTTATGGAAGATGCTTTTACTGGACTCAGATTGGTTGGATTTCTTGGGACGTGTTTCTCATTGTAGTGGAGTGTTCAAAAGAACGTACGTATGTAAGCATCTCAGCAGATGTGTTTTGCGGTTGCTCGATACCCTAAAAAAGGCGTGAATTTAATTATGTGTTTCTCATTCGTCCATGACAACTGATTTCAACACAAATAAATTAATCTTCTTAACATTATCAATACTCTTCAGACCTTGTAAACTCTCTCCGTCTCATAATTATCTGGATCCAAAAATAGCTGGCAACATACACAAATGTTTTAAATAACAATAATTTTATAACAATGTGCCGGGCACATGTTATTCCGTTTTGTTTTACAAACACGCCATGCCTGTATGATCTTTTTGTACAATTAAATTGTTGGTACGCGTCTTGAGCACCGTTCGTTTATTTCTTTAATGATTTCTGCTTCGATTTTAATCGATCTTCAAAGGGATGCATTTCATATTCTTCAATATTTTTCTGGACTTTATACAATTGATTTGGCTCAACACAACATCGACTGCGAGTGCGGCGCTCCGGACCAAACAATGCCCCATCGGCTGGATTTTCCCAGATGTCCGTTTACCTGCACTCTTGAAATCAAAAACAAAGCATTTATTTCAAGTAGGCCAATAACAGGCACTTTTGAATTGTCGAAACAAAGATGAAAATTAAATGTAGCTACAGTCCCAGTCACAAGACATAAAAACTGTGAAAGTACTGTAGTTGCCCATTCCCTAACGTAGATCTCTATGGAGAAGAAGAAGAAGAGGATCTGTTTTACGCCTCTACCGCTGCAGTAAACGTGGCCGCTTACTGGGCACAACACAACCAAACCGTGTTATTGGAAGGAACATCCATACGATAAGAGAGAGAGTACAAGAAGAAGTATTTTTCAGTCAAACACCACTATAGGCCGTTTGTAGTCTTTCGGTTCTGAGCGGTAGTAAGGGATAGGTGTGTGCTATTCCATGGTGCCAGATAAGATTCAACCGTAAAACGCATTGTAAATATCATCCCGCTATTTTTAACTGATTACATTTAGAAGCCCGTGGCTAAATAATAACAGCCGCTCGGGTTGATCTTTAGGTTAAGCCGTGCTTGTCTAGGTTGGTCTGAGGATGGGTGACCAGACCACCCATTACATACCCGGTTTCTTCCGGGGCTCGGAAAGCACTTTAAGCCGTTGGTTCCGGCAGATATTTGGCAGTCGTTACAGGTAGTGGCCCAAAATGTCTGACAAACAGTCTTACCAAGGCATTTCGTATTACGCTGTACTAACTGGGTTGTGGAGGTCAGATGAACAGTCTATCCGTATAAAATACGGGTATTCAGCTGCATACGGTTAGACTGGAAGCCGACCCCAACATAGTTGGGAAACGGCAGGTAGATGATAATGATTAGACTTATTCCGTGGAAAAGAATTGTATTTTCTTTGGAACGCAGTACAGATTTCCTAATTACGTGATTAAGTTTGATTTTCACCCAGAAACTGAACGCGATCAACAAAACGCGTTAAAGAGCTGTCAATGTCATAATTGCTAAGGAATATTTTCAACTTCAACTTCAACTCTTAGTTAATGGCTTTTGTGGAAGAGTCACCACAATTTTGCCAATATCCCGTACATCTAATGATAGACCATCAAACGAAGGAGATAGTACAGTGACGAAATTTGGACAGTATTTTATTAAAATCTCAAATCTGAGTATCTGACTAATTTTCTATTTTACACGCAGAGCAAGACATACTTTTTTTATTTTTTTTATTTTTTATTACCAGAGGAAAGAAGAAAAGATAAAATATAAATAATTATATGCATAAATAAATAGAATATTGTAATTTACAACTTAATTTTATTAATTTCAATGAACTTACTTAAAATATGTACAAAGCGGGTAAATACAAGGGAGAGGAGACATTTAGTGGAGGTTGGACGAGGGATATGAGATGGGATGATATCGTACAAAGATAATCGTAGTTTAGGACAGCAGAAAAATAAATGGTCCACGCTTCCTTCATCCAGACCGCATTCACAGAGGGAGCTATCCCTTATCCTAAGTTTAGCCAAGAAAGAAGGTGTGCAGCAATGATTTAGCCGAAGCCGACAGATTGTTGAAGTGGTCAATTTATTTGCCAACTGATACTTGAAAAACCAAGGTTTGTGGGGAATCTCAGGTTGAATATCACCATAAAATTTTCCCTTTATGGTTTTAGAAATTTTCCATCTTTGGGACCACGAGTTATACATAGTGGTTGACAGAGTAGCACAAAAGTCATGGGAATAGATTTCAGAATGATCAAGCGAGCCAGACTGGACTGCATATTTAGCACACGAATCAGCAGACTCGTTCCCAATAATACCCACGTGACCAGGAATCCAGGCCAAAATAATATGAATTCCTAATTTATGACACTGGAAAAGTAAATCTCTTATTTTTAAGATAATAGGGAATCTAGATTTTGATCGGAAAGGGTTTGACAAAACGGCTTGAAGGCAACTTTTCGAATCTGAGAATATTATGGAGTTATTTAGATTATGCGATTTAACAAATGAAATGGCTTCAAAAATGGCCAATTTCGCCCGTGAAAACTGATGTGACCGAAGGGCATTTATAACTTAAAATTATTTTTGTAGAGGGGATCCAAACGGCAACCCCTACTGGACTATCATCAGATACTTTGGAAGCGTCAGTATAAATAGTAACAAAGTTACTATAATCAGTGGACATTTTTCTGATAAAAAACCTGTTTGCTTCCAGAGTGTTTTTGTTGATTCCAAAGTCCAAGAGGACATCAGGACGGTATACCAAAGCATCAAATGGCAAAGAATAAAGAGGTAAAACCGGGTTTTGAAAAAGCGGACTAGGAAGACGAGAGAACTGTAGGAAGGCACGAAGAAGGCATGGAAGTTCTCTATTAAACCGGCGACCAGAGTCAGAAATGATAGATAATTGATCTAGCTTACGCAAAAGAGGATGTTCAGAATTTTGAACAAGCTTAAAGAAAAATCGATTAGCAAGGAATTGTCTTCGAATAGAAAGAGGGGGATCTACACTTTCGACTTGCATAGCATTAATTGGAGACGATTTCATCGCCCCGAGAATAATGCGTAAACATTTAGACTGAATTTTATCAAGCTTCTGAAGGCCAGATTTATTACCGGGATCTAAAAGAAATAGCCCATAATCCAGGTGACTACGAACTATGGCATTATATAATAATTTTTGAGTATAGGGATGAGCACCCCACCAAACACCAGAAAGAGAACGAAGAACATTAATATTTCTTTCACATTTTTGAGAAATAAAGTCAGAATGAGCGACACCTGATAACTTTGAATCTAACCAGATTCCTAGGAACTTGACTTTATTTTCTTGAGCAATATTTTGACCATTAACTTTAATATCAACCGAGGAGGGAAATCTTTTTCTAGTGAAAACCACTACTGAGCTTTTGGGAGCCGATAAAGATAATCCATGTAAAAGGAGCCATTCGGATAGATACCCGAGGGCAGAATTTAGACGCTCAGAGGCATCTTTCAGAGATTTCACGGATAGATACAGAGCTAGGTCATCAACATATTGTAAAATTTGACAAAATGAGTCAACTGTTAAATGAAGATCAAAAGTGTAAAGGCTGAATAGAAGAGGGCTAAGTACTGAACCTTGCGGTAAACCATTCCAGATAGTCCTGGGGGGTAAAAGAGAATCACGAGACTTAATAGAAATGGTTCTTTCCATCAACAAATTACAAATAAAACGAACCAGCTTCTCAGGAATGCCCAACTGACGGACTAATTTATCCTTAAGAACCGGAAGTAAAACATTATCATATGCCGATGCAATGTCGAGAAAAACTCCCACCAAATGTTGTTTATTTAAAAAAGAGATACGAATGTCGGTTGTTAATATGCTAAGACTATCTAGAGTGCACATCCCTTTTCTGAATCCATATTGGGAAACGGGCAACAAGTTCTTGCTTTCCACAAACCATTCAAGGCGATGCTTGAGCATATGCTCAGCGACCTTACACAAGACTGATGAAAGCGCAATAGGTCTATAATTACCTGCATCTGAAGGGTTCTTACCAGGTTTTAGAACCGGAATTATAAAATAAAAAAAAAAAATAAAAAATCATTTTAATTCGAGTATCACAGACTCATAGATAATCACAGAAATTCATACAGTCACATTACATAATTACACAATATTTTCAATTTATAACAATTTCATCCAATTAGATTCAATCAAATTAAATACACATTAAAAATAAAAGAAAAAAATAAAATAAAAATACAAATAAAAAATAATCATCATAAATTTAAAAATAAAATTACATATTAAAATCAGGTCCAGTTAGTTGCATCAGCCTACCACATGTCGCATGCAACAGTGGGAGATAATGGAACAATCAAGCCTTCCCGCGAGCGCGGCCAGCATACTGTTAGCGCTCCCCCGCACTCGCCGCACCAGTGACGTGCTTCTCTTGCGCATAGTGGCGTGGAAGCAATCCACGCGCGCTTCTGCAAACATAGTCGAAGCACTGCAATAGCGGGGGAGCGCCAACATCATCCTGAACGCGTTGTTGAACTGTACACGAAGGGCGCTGTACGACTTTTGCGTATAGTCAGTCCACAAATTACACGTGTATAAATTAGTGCAGTAGGCTCTAAAAAGAGTTAATTTAACCTCTTTAGAGCAACGCGCAAACCTGCGGATAACCATGTTCGCTCTGACCGACAGCGCCCTTCGCTCCCGCTCAATGTCCGCATCATCCTTCAAGGTAGGCGTCACGAAATGTCCTAAATACTTAAATATGTTCACCCTTTCCAAGGGTGAGCCATTCAGCTTTATGGGTGGTATTTCACGCACTTTCCTAGACCCACCCTGAAAAACCATGCACTGACTCTTCTTCACATTATAACGCAGCCCGTGATCAGCTGCGTAATCCTCACATATACTCATCAGCCTCCTAAGTCCACAGACCGAGGCGCTCAGCAGCACCATATCGTCCGCGTAGCTGATGTTATTAAAACAGACGCCATCTATGTGACAACCGATATGTTGTGCGCTGAGCGCCTCGATCAGTCCATTCACATACAGGTTAAAAATGGAGGGAGAGCTCAACCCCCCCTGCCTCACCCCACATTCCAACCTATATGGGTCCGACAACGTGCCCGCCCACTTCACGTTGTTCACCTGGTTCCCGTACCAATACTTAAAGATGTTAATAAGTTCAAACGGTATCTGGGATGATCTCATCTTATTCCACAAGATATCATATGAGACCAGGTCAAAGGCTTTGGAAAGGTCGAGGAAGCAAGCGTACACAGTTGTTTTTCTCTCGGTGTAGTATTTAACAGCACTCTTAAAACACAATATTGCAGCTTCTGTAGACAGTCCCGGCCGAAACCCAAACTGATTATCGTGTAACTTGATGTATTTATTTAATTGTGTATTAAGAATGCTGTCAAACACTTTTGCAACTATTGTAGCTAGAGAAATAGGTCTGTAGTTAGATACATCCGACAAATCCCCTGCTTTGTTTTTTACTACAGGCACTACGATAGTCCTCAACATGTCAGCCGGCAGGTATGAGTGTGAAATACAAAAGTTGTAGAACATAGCCAACACCCTGCACATATGAGGCCCAGCATGCTGAATATGTTCCACACCCAATCCGTCGTGACCAGGAGATTTCCCATGGGAAATTAATTTTAACGCCATTGATACATCCCTGGCTGAAATTCTGGTATCAACATATTCCCCATTCACCCCGCCCACCCCTAGTGACGAGGATGATCCTAACGGTGACTTGACAATAAAGTTGTTTTTAAATTTATCGGCTATATCTTTCAAATCACTCGTCCCGTCAACACTCACGGGAAGACCAGGGCGAATTCTCAAACGGTTGGTACTTTTCCAGAACCCCTTGAAATCCTTCGTGCTATGTTTGGCTGCCAGAATATCCATTTGTAACTGGTTTTGATGGTTCTGACACCATTTTAACCGCGATTTAAATATTTTTCTGGTCTCACACATTTTAGCAAACATAACCCCAGTAGTGGGACTACCACACAATCGCCATTCCCGAAAACTCGCCCTGGCCGCCCCGCGACTGTCGCTCACAATTTTATTCCATCCAACAATAGTTCTAGGTGGACGTTTACTCTGCTTACGCTTGCCCCCCCGCTCCCCCACTGCAGCCTGCGATAACGCAAGCACGATGTCGGAGTACATTTTGTCGATAACTGAGCTGTGAGTTGGGTCATCACAGTACTGATCACTACACATTCGAAATTCAGTCGGAAAATCAATAAGTCTGAGACGCTTATGACATTCAGTTCGATATTTCGTGATGTCGTCTGCGGATTTTTCTCCCCACATGACCCGATTATCAGTGATATTCGACGCACTTCTAAGAGGAGTCAAACGTTTCAGTTTACATTCACATATCAGTGGAAAATGATCCGACCATAGCACGTCATAATTAACGTACACATTGCACACAGAGACAACAGCTGATTGCGACATAACACAATGATCGAGCCAGCGCTTAGACCCACAGGCCTGATCTATGTAAGTAAATGTTTCCGAGGTCAATCCTAACATATTTACGTCACAAATTACCCAATTAAAATCATTACATAAACTATTCAATTCATTAAAAAATAATTCTCCAGGATGAGCATTGAAATCCCCTAAAACAAAAATAGGTTCGTTTACATAGTCATTACTAATAGCACTTACAGTTCCCATACAGTCAGTAAACATCGGCAGGTTATCTGATTTGTTTGTCGGCATATATACACACACTACTATCAATGGACCATCGGCCGCATTAACACGAATAGCACACACACGCGGATTATCGCAGTCTATCACTGTAACACTAGGAAACACACTTGTATTCCACAACAGCGCTGTCCCACCGTGAGGCCTGCCGCGCAGTAGGCCCGCCGTCGTGTCAACAGCTGAGGTCCCAATGGAACCAAATCTGCTATCTATGCTACTCAGATACGCCAACTCTTCTGGAAGCAGCCAAGTTTCCTGTAGTGCTATCAACACACACTCGTCACATAAACGTCGAACATCGTTGACGGAGCTCTTAACGTTTTTACAATTATAGCTGGCAAACTTGTAGGTCGTACTATCCATTGTTAGAGGACACTGGGCCGATTGCAGCAGACCCTCCGTCTGCCTTTCGATATTTATAGTGGACGAAACGCCTAAAGATAATACCCTCAGGCCATGTTGTTTCGTCTAAAAACATATCCACTTTAGACTCAGACACAAAAAATTTGTATGCTTTGTGATCCAATACTTTTTTCGTGTTGATCTTTTCCAGGAATACCCTCTCCTGAGTTTGCAATTTTATATGGTCCACGATATCGGATTCCAACGTATCCATATGCACATTTGTTATGAAAATAGGTATTTTCTTATTGGCAGCTTTAAAGGAAGATATTGGTGCATCAGCTTTTCCTCTTTCGCCCAAATACCTGTACTTTTGTTTTTTTTTCTTATTTACTGTTTGCCAGGGAGTTTCTTCTTTTTCGTAATTTGATTTTACTTCTACTCGTTTTGTGTGTTTGGATATACTTGGCCCAACAATCTTAGAAAACGGCATTTCTTGCCCCTCTAAATCTCCAGCACAGCTGACCGCCTGCGCCGCTGATTTCGTCGCAGCGACGGGCACTTTAGGTGACTCATGCTTCTGCGTGACTCGAGGTAACGGCGTACACACAATACCCACTTGGCACTTATTATCTGGGGACGACAACGATGCGGGAGAGTTTTTCTGCATACTATTATGTGACTGTTGCACGCCATGTTCGTCCGAGGTGTAGTTGTGGCTCAAAGTCATCCCTATAGGTCCACTCTCCAGATTCCACGCACCCCGTCTCATGTTCACATACCCCGACGGAAATGTTGGTGGAGGTAGTGATGCGTGTTTCAATTCATGGATATCTGCTCGTAGATCCTCCAGCTGTTTGACGGTAGCATACGTATTCATTATATTTTCGACATCAGAGTTTAACTTCGTTATATCTTTTAGTAGTTTTGTGCAATCAAGATGATCGAACAATATTGGGGGTAATTTTTCAAGTACCTTTGCCACAAACACTGGAATCACATCAGGATCTGTACTTTTAAACACACTAACGATGTCGTCCAGGTCTCTTCCTTCCTTTCCTTTCCTTTTTCTTGTGATTTTACGTTGATCCGTTGGCAGCGATTCGAATAGCAACGACTTTGATTTGCTGATTTCACTGCTTGTGAATGCAGACACACAGATTCTCTTTAGCGTTTCTTCATCAATTACAGATATTTTGTTTTGCACATAGGCTAATAGTTCGTCGATGACGATATTGCAGACGTTACATTTTAACACTTGAGACATTATTGCAAAGTGCGTCGACGGACTTAGCGCGTCGCACGGACAAAACGCAGCCGACCTTGACAGCGGCGTGCGCGTGACTGAAATTATCGTTTGATTTTTCCATGGTTGTGGAACTAAACCATACATATAAAAGCCGTTAACAAGGTCCAGGTAATATTGCTTAGAAGCATTAGAGGCATTTTTTAAAAAAGAGTATGGAATACCGTCTGCCCCAGGAGATGAATCCACGAGACCATCAAGTGCCAGTTGAAGTTCGGATAACGAGAATGGGGAATCAAAACAGCATACAGAGGGTAGAAGACTGGAAGGAGAAGGAAAGTTGTCTAGGTTTAGAGCCGAAGACGGAGACAATTTATCGGAAAAAGATTCCAGCCAAGAAGATGTTTCATTGGCTGAAATATCGATAGAGCCACAGGAACCTCTGAATCTTTTTATTTGCTTCCAAACAAAGGAAGAAGGGGACCTAGGGGATAAACTTTCACAATAGCGGAGCCACCCTTCTTTTTTCTTTTTAGAAAGAAGTCTAGTGGCAACGGCAGCTTTCCTTTGAAAATTTAAAAAATTGTGAAGGGACATAGAGACTTTATAATCCTCCTCTGCAATTTTCCTTTCGTTGACTGCTGATGTGCAATCCGAATCCCACCAAGGAGTTGAAACTTGAAATTTAAAGGGCTTTTTAAGAGGAAAATTATCATCAGCACTAGAAGTAACCGATTCCACGAATTTGGAGTAGCAACCAACAAGGTTGTTACCGTCTGGAGTTGGGAGGGAAAAAATCCTATCCTCAAGGGATGAAGCATAAGCAGACCACTTTGCATCCTTTAATCTATACTTAAGTGAAGGGTTAAAATTACGCATTGGCGTAACTCTATCAGAGATAGAGACGAGGATAGGAAAATGATCACTACCATAAGAATGGGGCAAAATACTCCAAGAAAGAATAGAAGCTAGAGAAGCAGAACACATAGTAAGATCCACAGCCGAGTTAGGGTTTTGTGTAGGACGAACTCTTCTAGTAGGAGAACCATTGTTGATGACGCAGAAGTTCGCTTCATCAAGAATTTCAAGAAGGGAAAGACCAAAGTTGTCATCATGACTTGAACCCCATGATCGATGGTGAGCATTTAAATCACCCATCAAAATGATTGGAGAAGGAACAGAGGAGATTATGCATAAAAGATCTGGGATTAAACGTGAATGAGGATGAGGTATGTACACAGAGAGGAAAGTTATATAAAAGCCCTGACGGCCACAACATTAATGTCAGCAGAAAAAGAGGGAAGGGGAATTTGGGAGAACGGGAGGGAGCGCCTAACAAGTAATGCACTTCCCGCATATCCATCAGCCCTATCATCCCGAAGGCAAGAGTAACCTGGAACCCGGAAACGAGAACCAGGCACCAACCAGGTTTCCGAGATGGCAATGATAGACGGGTGAAATTTATTTATGAGAAAAAGAAGTTCGGGCTTCCTCGGACGGATGCTTTTAGCATTCCACTGAAGAGCGGAGACTGGATCCATAATTAGAATTAATGGAAAGAATATGGGAAAGTTTTTGGGCAACGTGGGACGGTAGGGTTGAATTATTACGTGAAACTAGACTAATAATTAGAGACATAAGCAATTCCAGAAGGTTATCTTCTTGAGGCGGACCTGAAGAGGGAAGATTCTGGGAAAGGAGGGCAAATCCGTTGGGAAGGGATGAGGGTTCATCAGCAACAATGGAATGATGGGCAGTCCTGTCATAAGATTTCCCTAATGGAGCTTTGGGACGCGAAGAAGAGAACACAGTTTTCCTGTAAGAGGCACATGGAGAAAGATTGGAAAGGCTTGAATTAGGTTGCAAGGGAGAAAAAATAGACTGGGAACGAGGGGTATTTTGCGTAACATCGGAGTATAATTTTGTGACTTTAGGAAGAGATCTCGATGCCTCTTCGTACGAAAGATTTTCTCGTGCCATGAGGAGCTTTATGGACTTCTGCCTATTCTGCTCGGGGCAATTACCACTATAGGCAAAATGATTACCCAAACAGTGGATACACGTAGCCATGGACTCAGTAACGTCACAACTGTCACCGGTATGAGGTTGCGAACAGCGATAGCATCTGGCCTTAGACCGACATTGAGCTTTAACGTGACCAAATCGGCAACAATTTTGGCATTGGATGGTAGGATATTGATAAACCTCCACGGGCAAAGAAGTGTGATACGAGAAAATCCTTTGAGGAAGAACTTGGCCTTGAAAGGAGATTACAATGGTTTGGGTAGGTACCCAAGAGGTCTTATCCTCCTCTCTTACTTTTCGATTAAGCCTGCGGGCTTTTAAAATTATTCCACAACCCTCAGGAAGGACCACGGATTCGACAAATTCGTCCATTGACATGTCAACCGGGACATGACGGACAATACCCATTTTAGTAATATTATACGAAGGGATGGTTGCTACATAGTTGTATGATAGTAAAATAGGGTTATCGAGGAACTTGTTGGCCGCGACACCAGAAGTGAATTCGACGGAAATCTTGTTCCTGCCCACTTTTTTTAAACCATCAGTGCAGATGTTAGTAACTTTGTTAGAAAACAAAAACTGGCCAAACTTAATTGGTCGAATAGTCGTCCCAGCTGAAGGATCCGGAATGGATCTGGAGACGTGGACAATGAAAGGACCTTTGTCGGAACTAGTGTATGCTTTAATACCGACCACAAGATTTGGGTGGACATACATGGTCTGGATGGAAGCTACAGCCATCTCTTTGTCAATTATTGTTTTTTTAGCAGAAACAACGTCATTGTTTGAATCTGCGTCATCCAAACGACGCTTACCATGAGCACCCGCTGCAGATGGGATATCATCTGGAGGATCAGGGGGATCAGGTAGGGGATGAGAGTCCATAATGGACTCTCTGAGAAAACCTCTGCGCAATAAAAAAGAAAATATAGTTATATTTTAAACCAAAACTAAAACTCAATGAATGAAAAAAAATTAAATTAAATCTCACGAACACGTGTGACAGCTATCACCGACCGATGAACTTTACCAGGAATATTTTCACACTGACAGTTTTTGAACGCCGTTTAGAACTCTGATCGCGTTTTGTTTCGCTGTCAAAACACTGTTCCATCAGAAAATTGGTAAATAAACAATATTTCTTTCTTCTACTTTTACCTTTAGCTAAAGCAAACTTAAACATCGATCCAGTCAATATCGGAACAAGTATCACAACATACTGTGTGGTAATACAACCTCCTTCTCATAATAATGTCTCATAATAAACTTACTGGTCTCAACCTAAGGTTAGTTAGTCAAGTAGCACTGTCAATGGCAGCAGTTCGATGCCCGGGCAAGGTCGTGTGACAAAATAAGTGAAAGCGGTACGCACTGCATGTCTGAGCCGATACGCTTCGGGTGATGCTGCTGTAATGTGCGTGTAGTGGGGTAGGCAGAAGTGGTGTTTGGAAATTTTGGACAAATATTTTTCTTTTTGCACAACACCAACGGGACGCTTGAAGTTTTTGGAGTTGGTTAAGCCTTCAAACCCTATTGACTTATCTTGACAAGCCTTTTTGTAAAAGAACAAGAAAAAAAAGGGGCAGGATATGACCCAAATTCTGTAGGAATTTTTCATTAACAACATAGGTGGTGAGAAGTCAATGCTCATTCGTATGGATTGTACCTCTCTTTACAACTATTCCTATATTGTCTGTAGGCTGATTGTGCCCGACTGGCTGCGGTTGGTCGGGCTTCCTCTCCCATCTCAGACCATGGTTTTCCTTACACAATCGTGCCCCCTGGTGTATCCGGCTTGTCCGGGTCAGGCGTGCTCCTAGCTGGGTGTGGTGCTCAATCATCATATTCATTAACAACATGGCTGGTGAGAAGAACTCCCGAATTTGGTCAATCCAAAACCAGAGAGAGTACACACAAGGTACTTTACATTTTTATCAGTCATTGATGTCCAACGATGTGAACCAATGCCGTCTTTAGTCGTCAAGTTCTTGTCGTCATCTACACCTGGGTCTTCTGCGATGCCGTTGTACATCATAGGGACCCATGCTGTTGTTGTTGTAGCCATCGTAACCAATATCGCCACAATGCTTCCGACATGTAGCTATCGTGTCTGACCCAGTCCCACTTGAGCTTTGGCTGATTTTTGGGTGACATCGACGATTACGTCGTGTGATTCAGCATGACAGACCGCAACGGGAACCTTTGTGGTCGGTTCTCATCATCATCATCATCGATGTAGCCGAAAGACGTTCACTGCTGGACAATAGGCCTCCCTCAAGTGTCGCCACGTTGACCGGTCCCGTGTGACCCGCATCCAGCGGATCCCCGCAACTTGTCCTCAGACTGATGATGATGATTTTGGATCCCACTGCGGGAGCACAGGCCTCGCTATGAGAAGGAATGGCCGAATAATCCACCATGCGGGCCCCGTGCGGGTTGGTGTATGTCTTCGATTTTTTTGGTTTTAGAACAAGCCGGTTTCCTCACGATGTGTTCCTTCACCGTTTTGATCCAAAATTTGACACCCTAGATTAATAAAGAAGTAAAAGTGTTAAAAACTTGTGTACCAAACATTATCGTGAAACAAATGCAAAAATCAATTTATTGCATGCCATCTTATCAGTGCCGTAATCTAGGTTATTCGATTTAGTAAAGATAGAATCGATAGAGCTCTGTTGTGATATTGAAGCGTTGGTGCTCGCGTGACTTGCTGTTGGTCAATATATGACATGTTTGCTTGCAAAAGTGCTCGCGAAATTGGAAACTGGGCAGTAGGGCATGAGTACGATGGATGCAAAGTGTAAAAGTATCCTCCACGAAGCCGTCAACCAAGCATGTTGTACATCAAACTAAGTCACTCGATGCAGAACAAAAAAAATATCGCAATGGATAACAAGTGCCTTTCGGCTTCGTGGAGGACCAGGTTGCTTTTATGCCATTATGCCATAGTTAAACGTATCAAGTGTAGTGACATAACAAAGCAGAGAAATAAATGGCGATACAATGCCAAGACAAAGCAGAATCTGGGCTCGTCCAATTGCATCTTTCAAGCACTAGGCTAAGTTTTCTCTCATGGCATTTACTCACTTCTGTACTCCAAACGTAAAGTATGGTCTTCCCGATCGTATTTCGGTCGCTGTGGCTTCTACTGTGCATGTTTGTGAAGGATTTCTCAGCAGATTTTTAGCTCTTCGTGTGATTCTGGATCCCGATTTCGGGGTAATTAGTAGAGTTCTCTTGATCAGTAATAAATACCATGTTATGACGTCTATAGATAAAGGTTTAAAATTCTTGACGGTAGTCTTACTTCTCCCCCTCTTTTTCAACCTTTGTATGTTTCTTCCAAATCTCTCTACTTTTGTCTTAATTCGAAAGTATTAATTTGTAGTTTCCGAATATTACCATAAAGATATAAAAGACAGGTGTACTTTACCAAATGCTATAGTTTTAAGTAGCTTTTATTGAAACTCCATCAGACATTTTAATATCAACAAGATCTTTTCTAAAAACTAGAGTACCAAGTCCAAAAGTAGCCGTTTTCCTGTACTAACCCTTCTTTTCCCTTTTCTTAATATTATGTGGTAATAAATTACTGTAAATTACTAACATCTCAAGCCTCCACAGAATGTTTCGAGTCGCGTGCGCAAGGATTTTTATTAGATTCGTCTCGAGATCTCGAATCATGTAGCACTCACGCGCACTCGTTTTCTAAAGAATGCTCAGTGGAATTGTTTAAAGTTAGTAGTACTCGTATGAAAGTAAAAGTTTCATTCTTCTTCGTGTGCCGATGACAATTTAAATTGAATCAGATACAAAATTGCAACGAGTTTGGTACTTTCAGTAGCGTCTATCAGCTCCTGTGATGTGCAAATAACAGGAGAGGCAGAACACGATATAAGTCTCCTATCGATTGTGAGGCCACCACCACATTTGCATTCCAGGGCAGAGTTCTGCACAGCACAGCAGCACTGTGTTGCAGAGTAGAACATGATTTAAGTTGAGGATGAAGATCCGTAGTAGTGTTCTCCCTTGCCCAGTGTCTCTATATTATTCAATCTGTACACATAATTGGATGGTTTATGTTTATTTGGGGTCGACGCAGCATGTCTTCTTCTTCCATACTTCTCAATTACGCGTCAACTAATCAGACATCTCCTTTCTAGCCATATCATCCTTCACACAGTACATCCATCGTTTCTTTGGTCTTACTCTGCTCTTATCCACATTCCTTCTCAGAACTTTCCTCACGGCAGTGATTGCTCTTTATTCTCATCAAATGCGAATAGGAAAACGTAATACACAAATAGTTTCTGAAGTGGTTTCCGGCTCTTAAAATACTTTGTTTGAAGTCCAAAAGCTTTTCTTAATCTTCAATAAATTATATCAAGGAAAGGTTAAAAGATTTAGCCGCGATTGACTATTTTCGGAAAGTAGAACAATAAAATGTCCTTAATTGGAAAAGCCGCAAATTAGATTAGACCGATTCTTCAGGTCTAGGTTGATGCGTAGTTTGTTTTTGGGAGCAACTCTTGCATCATATGAAGTAATCATTATATTTTTGTCATTTAGAGATTTGCCCAATTCAGACGCCGCAGTGACAAAGACACTCAATTCCAGATCGCTTGTCCGTCTTATGACGACAGGCCGTGTCGACGGCGCGTTCGTGTTCCACGCGCGCTTCAAAGAGATGTCAGCATAAGGACTCTGGTCTGCAAGGGCCGAAGCAGGCCGGGGCTGCGGGACTGTTCGAAAGAGATACCGTGGCCCCGGAACGTAAAGGGCGAGGGAGGAACCTGGATGAGTTTTAGTCAGTAAAAGTCTCAGACTCCCCTCTCGCTCCCCCTAGAGTGGGAGAAGTAGATTTCCCATCCGAAAAAAAAAACTGCATAGCGATACAACTGGTCTTCTATGTAACCTTAAGTCTTCATCAACATACAGCCGAAGGTCATTTTAATTGTCTTTGACCTCTCAATCTAAAATTATCACTATTCATTGGAGGATCCCTAGATATATCAGGAATGATTATATTCTACCCCAGACCTCTGGCTACCTCATAAGGGCTAGAATCCCGTAACAAACAGTTATCGTTGCCCAAACGCAGCGATATTCGACCACTAGGCTAATTAGTAAAACTTGCGGCAGGGTCACTGACCCCGCGACAAGACTGCTAAGTGGATACCGTGTTTGTAATATTGGCAGGATTGCGTGGATGGAATTTTAGTATGTTTTAGGAAACAACTTTTTTGTTTAATCATCTTTCTTAAATTCGTACTTCAGACTTACTCGTATACTTAGACTTAAACTATGTCTTCATTATTGAATCTGATTGTTTTGTTAACAATTTCAAGTGTTTTTTGCAACGGAGCCTAATTGCGTGACGTATTGGGAATTTTTAAACTAGTAGTAAGTCTTCTACCCTATTGAGGTTGGTAATCACAATTGGAGTTTGGCTGCAATTTTGGCACCATCAGATTTAGTAACAAAGTCCCGTTTCTTTTGATTCCTGCAAGACTTATGAACTATGTGTTGCATGTTTCTGGTATTTCCGCTGACCCCTCCAATTAACCTAAATGTGATTGTGCCAGGAGCGGGTTCACGTCAATAGTGCAATGTGTGGGATTTAGACTCGCGAACTCTGGGTTGTATCTAAGAATTATCTAAGTTACTCTTCCCATCCTTCCCGTTACTCTTTTTCTTCCCGCCTTTTCTGTTTTTCCCGGTCTTCCTCTCGTTCTTTCCGGTCTTCTTCCTCGTTCTTCCCGGGCTACTTCCCATTCTTTTTCCCGTTCTTCCCGGTCTTGTTCCTGGTCTTCCTCCCGGTCTTCTTCCCGTTTTTAGAGTAAAAGTTAACAAGTTGTTTTAGTTTCACTTAAAATGTCACTTTGGGATATCTTCCGTGATTATTATTTTTATTGAGATCCCGATATTTGACGCTGTTGCAAGCGCCATGATCGCGGGTTGACTGGATCGCATTCTCCCTACGACAAACTGAACTCGCCGGCGGCCGGTAAACTTGTCGTCGGCTTCTTCAACCAGCATCCCAGTTAGATCAAAGTCTATATGTTGCTGTTCTCGTCGAAGACTCCTCAATTCCATCATATTCCTCATAGTAGACTCGTAGTTAGTGTTTTAGTAAATGTCATTAGTAAAGTATGGAATATTATTGTTTTCGATGGTTTCCAAAAGTATGTCATGTTGTCCGTCAAAGACTACCCATAGTTTTTCTAGGTACTACTTTAGGCGCTTCTCCAAGTATTTTTTTTCTTGTTACACTCTTTTTTGCAGTTCTTGCAGAGGGTTTTTATTTCCTCAAACGTAGCGACTTGTTTGTTCATTAGTTCCATGGTATTAGAGGAGCAGATAGTAGTTAAGTCGCAGGATATTCCCAAGGAAATGGTTCAGCTCAGGACACGAAGACGTCGACATCACTCTTGTAGATTTTCGCTTCAAGTGGTCTTCGGTATCCTTTGAATTGTTGCTCGACTTCTCAATTTGATCTGATGAGACCCTCTTCTGGTAGGCCAGTCAAACCGATTCGCTATCGCAGTTAAAAGGCACAGTAAACACCCTGAATCCGGCTCGAAGGACCATTAAATGTACAGTTTTAGTGAGATTTTACATTGACAATGAAGTTGTAGTTTGTAGAGTGTGTTAAAGATAAAGTCTCGCAGAAGATATTTAAGTAAATAAGTTGATTCCCGTAAGTCACAGTAAGGTTCTTGTTGGCTCACACATTAGTTGGCGTGTTCGCCTAAATGCACACTAATTATAAAATATTAAATTCCATCCTTTTGGTCGGCGTATTGACAAGTAGGCAAAATTAAAACTAGGGCTAATTTACGTAAACCGTACAGAATAACTCTCATGAATTAAGTGATTACTTTGTGATAACCTCTTTGAACTGGCCTTGTCAATAATTTGATTTCGGTATCTTTCGATGGCCATTTAAACAGTTTTTCTTTACGATGCCTGTTCGTACACATTATAATCTCAACTAGATAGACAAGTAAACATAGGCTTCCCTTCAAATTGAGCATTATCTGTTTTATTTTAGTTAGGGCCACTCGATAAGGTTGCAATATTGCTCAACAGGACAGGACTATCCTGTAGTGACCTCAAATGAATATAAGGTCCCCAGCCAGGGCTAACAAACTGGATATACAGCGCATATCGCGTTTCGCATCCAGTTTTCCATTATTGGCTCCTTCGGGGCCTCGATTTAGCGTCCTATCCTACTTGTATGGCAGTTGCAACTACGCACCGACAAAACCGAAACTTGTATCTCGATTTATCAAATCAACACCGTCCACAATACATGGCAACCCATTTTCCTGTTATGCAAGTATCCCTAAAAAATAATACGGACAATGCGTCATTGCAGTGTCGATGATAAGGCAGTATAAATAATGTCAGTAGCCCAAAGAATCTATTTCATCTTATCTTAAAATGTTTCATAAAATAAAAATTAATTAACACACATTATAGTCATGTAGTTTGTTGATCAATGTGTAAGATTGATTTTCCTGTGATAATAATATAAATTAATTGCCTACTATGTTTCCACTATTTGTTTATTTAAACTTGTACATGTACAATACTGGTGCTCGTGGCTAAATAATAAGAGCCGCTCGGGTCGATCTTAAGGCTAAGCCGTGCTTGCCTAAGTTGGTCTGTGGATGGGTGACCACCCTTACATACCGAGTTTCCCATCTGTCATTTGTCATCTTTGACAGTCGTTACAGGAAGTCAGTGTCCCAAAAAGTCTGACAATCTGTCTTACCCCTTGGTACGTGCTGGGTCGTGGAGAGAGGTCAGATAGGCAGTCGCTGTATGTGAAATACCTTAGGGACCAAACAGGGTTAGCCCTTCAAACAGTCAAACATCTAAAAGTAGCCTAAATCAATGGATTCAGGCTGTTTTTTAGAAGTTTGGCTGTTTTGAAGATCAGGATAATTGTATTATCACCATAATTACGGTACAGGAAAACTGCTGCCATTTCTGTTGACAAACAGTATCCTTAATCGACACTTGCGCTTGTAAAGTATGTAAGTACACAATTAACAAAGTGTTGAGAACAATAGCAGACAGACACTTGACTCAGACATTTCATTGACTTGACAGGGTTGGCGAAAATACGTGAATTTTGGGATAGCGTACTAAAGTATCCTGGCATAAAGGACACCGTCTACGAAGGCTACCGACGTAACACGAAGAATTGCCAAACTTTAGTGGCAGTGGGCAGGGCACATTGCTTGCAGGACGAATGGTCGATGGAGCAGAAAAGTTCTGGAGTAGCGACCGCGAAGGTTGCAGGAATCCGCTAGATGCTAGTCGCACGAGATCGGTCAATGTGGCGACACTTGGGGGAGGCCTATGTCCAGCCATGGACGTCTTTCGGTTAAAGATGATGATGATGAAAGTATACCGGACAACTTATGCTAACTACGCGGCAACTTCGGTTCTTTCTGACAGGCTCAAGCCGATTTCGCGTTAATTTTAAATCTGACTATCATTAATTCTGGTTGTACTCTGGTCGTAATCGTAATAATATAATTCAATTGACATGATTCGAAAGACACATGGCGCTATTATCATAAGAACGTTAGTTTTGTTTTAGTTGGAAACAGTACTTTTCCCTTCGGGATGAAAAATGACCACGTATGTGCAAAATTTCAGGATGATCAGTTCTATGGTTTAGGCATGACAAATAACAAATAAACAAACTTACTTTCGTATTTATATTATTAGTTAGGAAGTTAGGATTAGTAAGTATCCATAAAAGTTTGTACAAGTATCCAGTATTTACTACTGCATTTCCTAGAGAATCTAACATGATTTCAAATCAATTTGAACCCTCTCTAAGCAATCTCCTCGTGGGAATTGCAGAAAAATCTACAGCAATTTTAAATTCAATCTTCGACATCCCTAACTAAGCTACTTGTTGCTTCCGTCAGTCCGCCGGCGTCGGGCCCGTCTACCCATTTGAATCAATGATACATTGAACTTTATAGCATTACGTGGAAACGAGAAAAGTTGAGGAAAATGGTCCGAATAAAATTTTTGGGAGGGAGGGGTAGTCTTCACGAAATATTAGCCATCCTTCTTCATATGCTGTGCTCAGACCATCAATCAAATTGGAGAAGTTAACCCCGAATACTGAAACGTAACTCAAAATTTAAGTAGCAGTTATAAATGATAAATGATATTTATTCAGCAAGTAGGTTTTCTCAATCACTTTTACACGTCATTTTTTTTAAAACTAGATGGGGCCGGTGTTTCGTACCTGACTACTCTGAGAAGAAACAGCCGAAACAAAGTCAGAGCTATATCCAGATACTCTAAAGTGACGTTTGGCCATAAAAAAATTAAAGTTTAGGAGCTGCTCAAATGTTAAGCAGCCCTTAAATTTTGAATGACGTTAAAGTATTCGTTAATGCGATCTCCATACACAGTTAAAATTAGTTGTGAAACTTCTTACAGGTAAATAAATTTGATTTGATTTGAGCTCTGTCATTCACCAGCTGAAGGGCATCAACACACTTCCTAAACGACAGCCTTTTTTACAAGAATTAGTCCTGTGTTTAAACTCAACTTGCGAGGCATGAAGTGATGATACGGCCCAGGATGGAGCACACTTGCTTGGAAGAAATCGATTCACTCGAGCTTTTATGAGATCAAGATTTTAATAGAAAATATATTGCTAATACCGTAATGCCTCATTGTTCTACTCATGTACATGTAACATGTTTAACCTTTTTGACGCCATTGTCACATATACGTGACAAGCAAGCGCGTGCCCTGTACGCCAAACGACACAAATATGTGACAAAACAGTAGATGAAATTGTGGCTTAGCGTGGAGGGTACGTGCGTGCGTTAAAGCTGTGGCGGTCAAAAGGTTAAGTCCTCATTGCCCGTTTGATGGCAATAGGCTCGCCCCCTATTACTATTAGGTACACCTCCGACTCTGCATAACCCCTTCAGGGATTACAAGCCTGATGCTGTATACTAGCTGATGCCGACAGCATCGCCTGCGTACAAATTATATACTAAAACCTTTCTTGAGATACACTCTATCCATTGGTGAAAACAGCATGAAAATCAGTGCAGTACTTTTTGAGCTTATCGCGAACAAACAGACAGACAGACATGGCGGAGGACTTTGTTTTATATTATGTGATTTTGCTAATTACGTAGTAGCTACATTAGGCTCCGTCTCAGTTCATAGATAGGCCTTTAAAACTCTTTAATGAACACAAAATGAGTTTGCAGAGCTCCACTTATATGTTTGCCATCCCTAAGTTAGCAAGTCGCCGCTTCCGCCAGTCTGCCGGTTCGTCGTCTGCCCATTTGAATCAATGAATCGTTGAACTTATGTGAAAAGGGGAGAAATTTTCAACTTGTGCCACGTCTGAAATGATTGATGTATGTATGTTTTATTCGTAAACCGTGGGAACGTCTAAAGTTCCAAGAAAGCTTCGCCAACCTATTGTGGTTACAGTTCTCTTACCATTTATCATCAGGTGGATCGTTCAATTGTTTGTTAGCTTAATTTGCCTTTGGTTATTTTTTAGCAATAACCATTCTTCAATTTTAGGGTTTCGAAGTCTTGACAAGGAACCCTTATAGTTTCGTCATGTCTCTCTGTCTGTCCGTCTATCCGAGGTTTTGCTACTAGAAAACTGTCATTTTGTAAGGGTGTGTATGTAGTGTCTGGGATTCGAATAAAAAGCATTTTATTTACTTCTTGAATTAAATAAATTCTCCGCGACCACGGCTGGTGCAATCCGGTCGAAACGTCGTCGGGCTTAAATTAAAGGTAAATTCGCGATAAATACCCGTCTTCATATGTTTTATAACGTGTTCTGATCGTGAAAGTCTAAAAAAGACAAATTAAACGTCTTCCATCTTTATTCGTCGTCCGTCGTACTCTCTTATCATCTGATCCTCTGCGCACCCGTCTTGACCACAGAGTACTCAGTCTTGACACACCCAGTGTTGCCACTCCATCGTCTTATATTCCCTCATTCAATCAGTGTTGCCACTTTACTCACCTTACATTCCAACATGTATATCAATTACGCCGACAAAGTGGTAAAATAAAATTTTAGGGTAGCTCGGTAGCTCCCCTTTAATATGTGAAGTGGGGATGAATTTTCGTCGTCTAACCCATCGAGTGGTTGTTGACTTGGTTCTTCAAAATGACTGAGGGGTTGCTAACACACTTAAAAACACACATGGAAACAGTTATCGTGTAACTAACTAAAACAACTAAACTTATCCAGCGCTATGTTTTAAAGTAATACAAGTAACTAATCCTGCACGCGCTACTCACCACAAACTCACAAAATTATGTAATGCGGTTTGATGATTAATCATTTAAATATCCATACATGCATCCGTTTGTCATACACATAGCTCTAAATAGATTGTGTTACTATAACCTGGAATTCAATAAACTTAGCACCTTGTATTATATTTAATATTCGTAATAGGCTAGTATCCACCATCAATAAATTGCAAATCTATTTAGTCCGTCAGTTAGAGTATTGGAAAATAATGGACCCGTATTTTTTGTTTTTGTAAATTAACGAATATCGACCAAGATAAAGCGCATCAAAACTCGGGAGTTGGGGCTCGTGACGTCAGAACTCATTATGATTGATACCAAACAGTGACGTATTGATAATTTTAAAAGCGTCGTATCTTCGTCAATGTTGGTTTATGTGACAAAAGAAAAAATACGGGTCAAATATTTTTTGATAATCCAAGTGACGGTCTAATTAGATTTTTTCAGTTAACAAGCCTATTGTATAAGGGCAAGAGAATGATAATTAGGGATGAATATAAATGTTGATGAATGGAGAGCTCGATCAAAGAAAAGATGGATGGATTGTGTTAGGAATAATATGTAGGAGTAAATGTAGAGTAGGAGTAAATGATAGCGTGACGATTTTCAGGACAGAATGGAGAAACAAAACGTGTTGTGCCGACCCCAAGTAATATGGGATGAGGGCAGGAAGATAATGAATTATTTTGGGTTTTTTGAATATATATATAAAATATAAATATAAGTACTGCTGGACATTACACACAGCACCATCTAGTACCACACTAAGCAAGGCTTGTTTCATCAGACAGTTGATATACTACATGTATACTTTATGTTTGTAAATACATACTTATTATACATTTATAAACAATCAATAATCTCAATACTTATTTTATATTTATAGGGAAACTAGTCCAGGACAATATGATATGATATTAGCCGGAAATAATTCGGTATTGTACTGCCATACGTGATAGTTTGTTGAACTACTCGTACTTCATGTATGTCTATAATTCTTTATAGATGAAGTACCTTAGGTGATAGTCCAGTAAAATATAAGTACGGTACTCAGTGTGTCTGTCAGTATTCCGAAACGGCTGGACTGATTTTGACAGGACTTTTATTAGCTGATAGCTTAGGTTATTAGGAGTACATACAAAGAAAACTTCACTTTGATGGGGTGGTCAGATGTCCGCAAGGTTCACTTTATTGATAAGCGGCTTCTGAAAATATTATTTCAGACTTGGCTGTAACTGGTTTATATCTAAACCTGTTGACAGCCCTAAAACAAACACAATATTAGTATTGTAAAAATATATTTTCTTCCAAAATGAAACATAGAAAGTCTTCTCTCATTTGAAAGAAAGAAACAAAACATATTTATTCGGCACATACCATTAGCGCACACAACAAATAAAAAATAAAGTAAATGAAAACAAAATAAAAGAACTTAAATCTACACTTTAAAACTAAAAACAAAAAAAAAATGTGTGTCTCACGGCTGCGCCAAATAGGACCAGCAAACTGCCGAGTAGCTAGTGCCCGATGCTGGTTTTAAATCTATTCTGCCCTAGCTGCTGTTTTATTCAAAGTTTCTCATCCTTTAATCACAATTTCCATCTTTCCAGGCGAAAAGACTCAACGGCAATGGAGACCTTGCTGCCATCAAGGTGATAAAGCTGGAGCCTGGCGATGACTTCGCCATCATCCAGCAGGAGATCCTGATGATGAAGGACTGCCGGCATCCGAACATCGTCGCCTACTATGGGTCTTATCTTAGGAGAGATAAGCTGTGGATTTCTATGGAATACTGTGGTGGGGGAAGTTTGCAGGTAATTATAATTTTACATTTTACTAGCTGACCCACGCAACTTCGTCTGCGTCACATAAGAGAGAAAAACGAAAGGGAAAAAAAATCCCCGTTTTTGCCACATTTTTCATTCCTGCTCGGCTCCTAATAATCATAGCGTGATGATATATAGCCAAAGCTTTCCTCGATAAATGGACTATCCAACACAAAAAGATTTTTTCCATTTGAACCAGTACTTCCTGAGATTAGCGCGTTCAACCAAACAAATAAACAAAATCTTCTGCTTTATAATATTAGTATAGATTATGCTTCTCATTCCAGGACATATACCACGTCACAGGACCTCTGACGGAGCTGCAGATAGCGTACATGTGTCGGGAGACGCTGACTGGCCTGTCTTACTTACACATGATGGGCAAGATGCATCGGTGAGTAGCCCACTCTTTACTAACGTCTAGTCTCTTTAAGCTTAGCAGAATAACTGGTGGAACTCCGGCAACACTGAGGGTTGCATGACCAAATCTGTCTCTTGGTCTTAAAGATAAGTTTAACCGAGAAATTGAAAACATCAGCATCATCTGCTTAGCCTTTACCCCAACTTTATTGGGGTCGGCTTCCAGTCTAACCGGATGGAAATTACAGTTCTTTCCTACTCCTCCGCTATACTTTCTGATTAATTTCGTTGCGGGATCCAAGACAGTTAAATTCATTCTCTGGGACTTCGTCGAGCTTCATTGTCTCGGCGCTTTTCTGGTGGTCGCCACTGTTGATTCTGGCTTTCAGGAGTTACAGTGGTTTGGGCGTGTGTGGCGGGCTTTTCCCAAAAAAAAAAGTCTAACCGGATGCAACTGAATACCAGTTTTGTACATGGAGCGACTGCTCATCTGATTTTAACAACCCAGTGAGTACTGGGCAGTAAGATACCCGTTGGTAAGACTAGTTGTTAGACTTTCACCCCGCTGGCTACCTGTAACAACTGTTAAAGATCTACAACTGACAGCCAGGACCAACGACTTAACGTGATTTCCGAGGCACCGAGGAAACTCAGTATGTGTATACGTGTGTGGGTGCTCCACCCATCCACGGGAAAACTAAGGCAAGCACAGCTTAACCTAAATATCTGTTATTTAACTATTATTTCGGAATGTTTCAGTGACATCAAAGGCGCGAACATACTTCTTACCGAGTGCGGTGATGTAAAACTGGCAGACTTTGGCGTATCAGCACAGATCACAGCCACCATCAATAAGAGGAAGTCATTCATTGGCACGCCATACTGGATGGCGCCTGAGGTAGATATTTTTATCCTTTTGAAATCCTTGGCGACTTAAAGCTATGATCGCCAGTTATGTTACAAAAGTACTCGGGCTTTAATATTGTTAAATCGGACCTACTAGAACATTCGAGAAAGCAGAGTATGTGCACGTTGGAATTTCGATTGCTTTCTATTATTATTAGTTTTAAAGTTAGGTAGGTACAAACTCGCGACCAATTTATAAAAGACATTAGAATTTCGACCGTACGCCTAGGACATACGGTTCATATATTTTTGTACAAGTAGCTAGTAATAATAATTACCTACCTACTATTCTTTTGTTAGTGTTTTTTATGACCCTCTAGAATATTCGTGGTTATTCTGGTGTGTCTGTTGGCGAGTATAAATACACCGCTCAGGCCCGCGACAGTCAGTCTTGTTTTGGCTACACAACGAAGCGAATCGAAGTGAACTTGAAGAGCGATATCTAAGCGAATAGTGAACAGTAGTGTATTGTAGTGTACTTGTGATTAAGTTTAAATTGTTTTGTGATTAATAAAGTTATTGTGTTGTTTAATCGGTAGTAATTAATTTATCTCATACCAGCTCGTAACAATATAACACATCGACCTTTGACTTTCAATTTCTAAATTTTTAAAATAACTTATTAGGACATCTACATTTCGCCAGATATGTTAAGTAAGTCCCTTGTAATAGATTGAGAAATTCCTGATGGAAAAACCAATTAGCACTTGACCACACTCGGGAATCGAAACCAGACCCCGTATTCACAAACGTTCGTCTCGTTTCCGATTCGACAACTCGTATATCTGTCTTCTTCTGGCATTACGAAAACGACCGAGATAGACATACGACTTCCCGAATCGGAAGCGAATCGATGCGTTGTGAATACGGGGGCAGGACGAGATCTTTTTTAGGGTTGATCTTTGTGTGAAATGCTTGATGACCTACATTTTGCACGCCATGTCTAGCTTTAGATAAAATGCAACTCACCGACAGAACGAAATCAAGAATGAAATAATGCTACGTTTTGTCTCGAATATTCTAGGCTGAAAGCTAACTTTCTTTGACTTTGAGTCAGCTTTTTCTTGAATGTATATGTCAGCGTCACATTGTAAAAACCGTTCGATTGTAATATAACTAGCGAGATTGTAAACTGTCAAAAGATTGTCAAACGAACATACTAAAAAAAACAATCTAATCTAATGAAGTGAAACCGTAATATTGTGAAATGTATGCGACGGAAGTATCTCTACCCCCATAATCGGGACTTGGGGGTAAGCAGTATGTTCGTCTGACAGTCTTTCGAGAGTTTACAATCTCGCTAGATAGATTACAATCTAATCGGTTTTACAATTTTAACGGTGACATATAGCTTTGAATTGAGAGCACGAAAAAATACTATTTCATCTCTATCACTCGGTCTTTTTTCTTTGTGTTTTTGTATGTGCATATGTCACCGTAAAATTGTCAAATTCGTTATATTGTTATATCTCTAGCGATATTGTAAAATCTCGAAATATGGTCAAATGAACATACTGCTTACATCAAAACGCATTATTTTTCGTGAAATGCATGCGATGGTAGTCAACTCACGCGGTGTGGAGGGAAGGAGGGGTCCCCCTTACCCAGTGGTACAACTCTCATAAAAAGATAATGTACCATTCCTGAGAAATACCGATGAATATAACCAAACCTTAAAACACTTTATATTCCCCTAAAAAGCGTAGTCGACGGCCCCTATTTCCGAGTGCAGGGTTTAAAGGAACCCAACTAACCTAACGGGGGGGTGCCCCAAGTCCCGATTATGGGGGCAGAGATACTTCCGTATGTTCAGTTGACAATAATTCGAGAGTTTACAATATCGCTAGAGAGAAACACGTTATATTGTAATATAAGGTGTTTGACAATTTTACGGTGACACATACATCATTCTCTTGCGTATACATCAGATTCTTGTGCCAACCTCAGCCAGGATATACTTGCTAAATGTTAACAATGTCGTCTCCCCATCTCGCCAATGAGATGGCGCATAATTATGTAATTAACAATTTATTTTCACCCTTTTCAGGTGGCAGCAGTAGAACGCAAGGGTGGTTACAATCAGCTCTGTGATATTTGGGCGTGCGGTATTACTGCTATAGGTGAGTGGATGTAGCAAGCTGGACATACAGGGTGTAAACCACCTCATCACAAAGCCGTTAACCAAGCATTCTGTACATCAAACTAAGTAACTTTACGCAAAAATTATTGCTGGGAAACAACTTTTTTTTTTGAGGTTATAAATCATGTTTTGTGGTAGAACTCAATGTAACGCACTTAAAACATTGTGCTGATGGATGGATTGAATAGTACGGGGGTCGCGGAGGTGTTAAAAGAAAAATCTTTGAAAAAAAAATGGTATTTAAAAAAAATAAACAAAAAGTTGTAACTTTCGGCCTTCGTGAATAGGTGTTTTACACCCTTTATTAATTGATTAAAAGATAACACGAAACTAATAACATCTCCATTAATACAATAAATGTCTTACACCGGTTCTCGTCCGATCACCGAAGTTAAGCAACATCGGGCGCGGTCAGTACTTGGATGGGTGACCGCCTGGGAACACCGCGTGACGTTGTCTTTTGCAGTTTTAGAGTGTAAAAATACCTTCTCTTAACGAAGCCGAAAGCCAATTGTTCGCCCCGTCATTGCGATTAAATAAATATCAATAAATATTGGTGGACAATACACACAGCGCTATCTAGTGCCACACTAAGCAACGAGGCTTGTGTCTTGGTCACCAGATAGTTGATATATACTTTTTTGTTTGTAAATACACACTTATTATACATATAAACATCCATGACTCGGAAACAAATGTTTATGCTCATCACACCAACATTTTCTCCTACCGGGATTCGAACCCAGGACCCTAAGACCGTAAGGCAGCCTAACTACCGCTGCGCCATTCGGGTCGTCATTATAGGATTACTAGCTTCTGCCAGCGGCTTCGCCCGCGTGAAGTTTAATTATTGTCCCATGGGATCTTACTACCGGGATAAAAAGTACCCTATGTGTTAATCCAGGTTATAAACTATCCTTGTGCAAAATTTCATCCAAATCCGTTCAGTAGTTTTTGCGTGAAAGAGTAACAAACATACATCCATCCTAACAAACTTTCGCATTTATAATATTAGTAGGACTTTTTCGTTCTTGACCATACCTACCACTTTAATTTTATGTTATAACTCTTCATTTTGAGTTTTAGTTACTGTAATTGGTTCAGTACTATAATAAAAGTTCGTGTTGTTCCAGAGCTAGCGGAGTTGCAGCCTCCGATGTTCGAGCTGCACCCGATGCGCGTCCTGTTCCTGATGTCGAAGTCAGGGTTCAAGCCGCCCGCACTGAAGGAGCGCGAGCGCTGGTCTGCTGTGTTCCACGCCTTCCTCAAGCTGGCGCTCACCAAGAACCCCAAGAAGAGGCCCACGGCTGACAAACTCTTACAGGTAAACTACCAACTACCAGAAATAATAATAAACTGTGTACTGTAACTGTTTTTCGGATGGGAAATCATCAAATGACTTTTCCCACTGTAGGCGGAGCGGGAGGGAGTGTCAGACTTTTACTGACTAAAACCCGTCCATGTTCCTTTCCGCCCTTTATGTTCCGGGGCCCCGGTATCTCTTTCGAACAGTCCCGCAACCCCGGCAGTATAGGTCATAACTCGAGTTAAGTAATACGTAGGATTAGACTTTTTATCCCGATGACCTGTGGGTCAATAATCGAATTCCACGCGGGCAAAGCCACGGGCATCATCATCATCATCATCATCATCATCATCATCATCTCAGCCGAAAGACGTCCACTGCTGGACATAGGCCTTCCCCAAGTGTCGCCACATTGACCGGTCCCTTGCGACTCGCATCCACCGGATTCCCGCAACCTTCACCAGGTCATCGGTCCACCTAGTGGGAGGTCTTCCAACGCATCGCCTTCCGCACGGGCATAAGCTAGTACAAAATAAGGAGCTCGAAGCAAATCAATAAAAGCCGCGCTGGTCGATAATTGAGATTCAACCGTGCTTGTAGAGGTGGGTTCTGTGGACGGGTGATAAATTTTTGAATTTCGAGATCCCACTATGCTTTGGAAAGCCGCTAGTCTCGGCTGTCAATTGTATATTTATAGACACAGTCGTCACAGGTAGTATGTGACTCGAAAGTCTGGCAACCAGTCGGGGTATCGTATAATGCAGTATTACCAGTTGTTACAAGTAGTCAGTGGCCCAAAAAGTCTGACAAACAGTCTTAGCAAGTGATATCGTATTTCCCTTTACTAACGGGGTTGTGGAGGTCAGATGGGCAGTCGCTCTATGTAAAATACTGGTATTCAGCTGTATCTGGTTAGACTGGAAGCCGACCCCAACATAGTTGGGAAAAGGCTAGACAAATGATGAGTTTCATCTTCACATTCACTATCATAGGCACATTATAACCAGGAAGAAGTGGAACATTTTGGTCTTGTTACTTTATACTATAAAAAAACAGACTTAAAAAAAACGAAGAAGTGCAAAATAACTTTAGCTTCTGAAGTCGGTGACCTTTGTTTAATTGATTTATTTTTTTTGTCGAACGAATGCCGACTTCAGAAGCTAAAGTTATTTTGCATTTTTTTTTTGAAGTCGGTTTTATTTTTTGTAAAAAAGTTTTTATTTTTCACTTTTAGTGGTTCACATGTGCTTGGTGCACATGGAAAGTGCATACCGTTACAATTATTACCACAATCCCAAACACGATTAAGCTACATTGTCCCATTAAAGATTTCCGTGAGTCTTGGCTTCATCATCAGATGTGATGGTGGAATGGTTCTTATCAAACACACATGCTTCACTTGTTGTAGAAAATACCAAAATCGCTGCACGTTATGCTATAAAATTTGAAGAGTTCCTTCGATTTCGCCAAGATTCCATCATCAAATCCCAACTTGGTGACTATGGGACCATTTGGAAAGTATACCCTTTCCAACAAAAAAATAATTTTTCAAATCGGTTGGCAAGCGACGGAGTTATGCGCAAACAACCATAAAAAAAAATAGAAACATTCGAAGAAAGATTTGCAGCTTGATTTGGTTATTTTTTTATTTTTTCCCTGTAACCAACTAACAATTATAATCTTCCGTTTGCAGCACGCGTTCTTTCAACAAGACATGAGCAAACGACTTGCAATAGAACTTCTTCACAAATACTCCAACCCACCCAGTCACTGCAACAATGAACCTGACGAGGATACCGTGAGTATATTATTTACTATTCATCATCTTTAAGCTAACATCTGAAATTTTTATATCTAGCAAAAGAAATAATATCATGTACAGAAGACTACAAAGTTAATAGATATGAATGTTGATGAATGAAGACGGAGAGAAAGGCCAAAGAAAAGATGGGTGATTTGTGTTAGGTATGATAGAAAAGAGAAAGAGGCAAATTATGTCTGCGCATCACGTTTTCTTCTTCTTTACTCCATGAAAGAAGCGTGTTGTGCCGACCCCAAACAGAATGGGGATTGTGATGATGTCAGAAAGAAAGAAATCATTGAATTACCCAACAATGGAGAAATTGTATTAGTTAACAGGCCTAGTGAAGCAAAAAAAAATTGTGGTTCCTCAAGCATCCCCCTCCGACACACTACGTCGAAGTAGCAGAATAGCTCCCTCCGGGACACCTTCTGACATGACCCACTTGGAAGATCCTAAAACGTTGGTGAAGTCAGGTGGGCCGCTGTGGATACAACCTGATCCCGTATTCACAAACGTTCGACTCGTTTCCGATTCGACAACTCGTATATCTGTCTTCTTCTGGCATTACGAAAACGACCGAGATAGACATACGACTTACCGAATCGGAAGCGAGTCGAATGGTTGTGAATAAGGGGCCTGGTCTGGTGGGGGGGGGGGGGGGGTTCCGATGAAGCCTTGTGTGAGTGCGGTGCCTCCACACAAACTATGTGTCACCTCCTGTCCTGCACTATGTGTGGCTCCACCTACACTCTGAGGGACCGAGGCCACCCCGAACGCTGTCGAGGTAGCAGGGTACTGGTCGACAATAATTTAAATTAAAAAGGGAAATCATCGACACGACGAAGAAAATCTTTCACCTTGATATTTTCGGAGCTAGCTTAAAAATAATCTTGTTTGGGCACTTAATCATCACCCAAATCGTTTTTCAAAAATAAGTAGTAATTTTGTAAATTTGTCCACAGGCAATGTCAAACGTCCCTCAACGTATAGCCTCGAAGCACACCGGACGCGGAGGGCGGCGTGTGGTCGCGGAACAAGCAGCTCACTCGCGACACTCCAACAACCACGTGCGACCTCGCTCCCTCCTCACCTCGCGCGGCGTCCGCCCCACCTCCCTGCTGGACGACGACGTCATCACCTCCACCAGCTCCGCCACCTCCACCACCTCCACACGACTCACTCTCCTCACCGGGGAGGGTCCCGCTCCTGCCAACAGGAGGTCCGGGCTCTACGATGACTCGCCTATTGTGGATCTGGATGCTGATGATGACTTGAGCGTGAGGTCCATGTCGAAGGTTATTAACTTACACGCGGAGGTCAATAGGAGCTGTGATGGGGATACTATTAAGAGGAATGGTGAGTTTTTATGCCTTTTTTTGTAATAATGCGATGTGTCGCTTTACGTCCTGGTGATCGAACGTAATCGTAAAAAATTATCTACGGCCCCATACCAAATTCCAATACCTACTCGACCAAATGTATGTAACAGCTGATTATTTTACGCGATTACGATGGTGGTCCCATAGAGAAAGTTGTTCAGTTTAATTATCTGTAGCACACCTGTGAATTTGACCAAGATGCAAAGCGACACCATGGATGTTATAAAAATAGGTGGCGCGATGATACCTGGCAAGATATGGAGGATCCTTAGCCCAGCAGTGGCACATACAAGGCCATTAAAAAAAAGTACTTTTCTGTTTGGGGGAGACCTTTGCTCAGACTAGGAGTGGGGCATAAAAAGGTTGAATGAAATAACAAGGTATTTCTAAAACAACTCACCTCCGCATCCGCTCGGATTGAATCTCAAAGTTATCCAACACTTACCTAGTTGGTTTGTGTATTGGTGACCAAACGTTACCGAGACCCCTTCCATGCAAAGACGTTGTTGGTGACATTTGAAGATCTTTGCTAGTCCTTACGAGTAGTCAAAAGCACGATTTGAAAACTAGTCTTGCCAAGGGGTCCGTTTAACTCAGTACTAACTGGTTTGTGAAAATCAGACAGGCAGTCGCTCCATCAAAACTGCTGGTATTCAGCTAAATCCAGTTAGTCTAGAGTCTAGACCAGGGGTTCCCAAACCTATTTTTTCTACTGCCCATTTTGAGAAAACAATACTACTGTAACTTCAAATTAAAACTAATTATTTTTAGATATATTAAAGATTAAACATTGACTCTAAACAAGACTTTTACTATAACCCGCAAGAGTTAACTTGAGCGCAGTAGGTAGTACACAACGGCGTCGCTCAGGTGTCAAGTTAACTATTTGCTGTGCCCTCACAGGGTCCACAACGTCTCTTAGCTCTAAACCTGTTTTGTTAACACCATGTTTTACCTTGTGGAACGCAAAGAAATGAATATGAATAACTCTTACGGGCTACACCTGCCAATGAGAATGATTATTGAAACGCAACTTTATGGTATTCAGACAAAATAAAGTATATAATAATATGATACTAATATTAATATTAGTTGATGTTCACAAGTTGTAGTCGAGAGTCGAGCGCTCAGTCGATGTCTAAGAGTCCTAGATGAAATTACAAGTCGCCCCCTAAGCCTCAACACAACGCCAACATTTTTTTTCGGGACTCTTACTGCCCCCCTTTATGCCTGCAGCGCCCACGAGGGGGCGTTATCACCCACTTTGGGAAGACTGGACTTTTCGTAACTATGTTGGGGTCGACTTCCAGTCTAACAGGATGCAGGTGAATACCAGTATTTTACATGAAACGACTCCCTGTTAGAACTGGGCAATACAATACTCCTTGGATGACCCTGCAGATAGTTGGGAAGAAGCTATACTCATTGATTCCATTTTTTTCATAGAAGATTTTATACAGCAGTTAATTTTAGTGTGCTGGTCATTGTACTGATTTTCTTTCCCCTTTTCCAGCTTACCACAGACAATCAAGTGAAGATTGGTCGGTAGCTTCTCTCATGAGTTGTCCGAAACACAATCCGCTACAAGACCACTCCATAGACACGCTGCCATCTAGCGAAAAGTAAGTGAACCAACGATTTTTACTACACCATAGATTTTTTGTTACTTTCCTCGCTTTTTTTTTGGTTTTTTATATGTTTATATATTATGTTATAGCAAGTGGTGTCGGGCGATCACGGGTGATGATATATTGAGAATGAGTTTAAGGTACTTTTAAGTTTTTGGCAAATAATAAAAAAATGCAAAAAAATAATTCAGCAATTTTTTTTTTTTTTTTTTTTTTTTCTAACGGTTAGGATTTTCCGTGTGCTAATAATTTTGTGGTGAAGGTTTTTTTTCTTTTATTGAAGATGTTTTGGAATCGTTGCGGACTTATTGCCAATACCGGACTTTGACAAATAATTTCCATTATTTTCTTACCCTCATTCCAATTCATTTGGGGTCCGCCCAGCATGTCTTCTTCTTCTATACTTCTTTATTACTCGTCATCTCATCAGACATCTCCTTTTCTAGCCATTGTCATCCTTCTCACAGTCCATCCATCGTTTCTTTGATCTTCCTATACTCTTATACCCATCTACATTCATACGTTAAGGTGAAAGCGTCAGGGTAGTACGAAATTCAAATTTTCTTACGTTTTTTACAATTTGCAGGCCAGTGCTAGGTTGTATGTTGATTATAATATCGTTCGCGACTGTAAAACGTATGTAGTAACAGAATTATAATCATCAAAATCATCAATACAACCCTCTAAGTTCATATAAGAACGACTTAAATTTGACCTTGATAAAATCGTTCCTCGACTTAAATGGGCCCTATCAGAATACCAGCACTGTGACGTTTTTTTTAATGTTACAGCACCATGCTGAGATAGGAGCCTTTTGGCCTCGTACAGGACGAGTTTCGCTTCTTTTAATTTTTAAATATATATTTGTTTTTTTTCTGTGTAAGTTTTATACTGATAATTTTGATGGGTTTTGTCCTGTGCGGGCTACTAAATGCTTTTTCTTTCTTTCTTTCTTTCGTTCTTTAAATTGCTAAAAACGAAAGAAAATTTGAATTTTGCGGGCTGCCCTGACGCTTCTCCCTTTAAATATTTGTCAAAGTCCGCAGACATTACGCAATGTGTCCGTATGTTTATCAGTTACTTTTTTTTATTGTTTTTTTTTATGATTTTTCCTGTGTGTTGTGTGTATGCACAAAATGATAGTTTAGTTACACTTTTGATTATGCGCATGATTTGGGCGTTGGTTTTCTGTTTGGCTTTCCGGTTTCTCTATGGGATGGGCTATCGTTGTCTATGTTATCTTATACAGCATGTACCCACAGCGACACTTTAAGTTATACATATTACCAATATAACCTGACCTCACTTTGTATGAGCTTCCTTTACAATAAGAGATCTAGGTTATTTGGTTATGCATAGTTTGATTGGTCGTTGGGTGTGCCAGAAAGGTGTGGTCATTTTTAAAGGTGTTGTACGGACTATCAAACTGAACAACTTTCTTTAGAAGACCTTTGTAATCTCGAAAAAAAGTCAGTTAATCCATACATTAGGAGACCCAAAAGGTACCCTAGGTTTAGGACCCAGTAGGTATTTAAATTTTGTATGGAATAGAATAGAATAGGGTGTAACGGGGTAACTGCCAAGCAGTTGCAGTCGGAAATTCATTATATCCTCTCATAGACAGGAGGCCTTTGTCCCAGCAGTGGGAACATTAATAGACTGATGGTAGTTATGTAAAAATAAACACAAGAAAAACTTAATATGACAAACTAAAATTGGTCCTGTACGAGGCCAAAAGGCTCCTATCATAACGTGGTGCTGTAAAAATTAATTTAAAAAAATCCTTTTATAGATGTTTTTTTATCCATTTATTTAGCGTATTTTTCTATCAAAATCAAAACCAAAGTATTTATTTGAAGTAGGCCAGTTAAACAAAGATGAAAATTAAATGTAGCTACAGTCCCAAGACATAAAAACTGTGAAAGTACTGTAGTTGCCCATTCCCTAGCGTAGATCTCTATGGAGAAGAACGGGCAAGAAACTCCATGGAGACTCTTTTAAATCATAATGTTGTCACAAAATCTTGGTTACATCATTCCTGTTGAGATGGTGCATTATGTGAGAACAATGTAGCAAGATGTGCACGATAAAAGCGTCCATAGTAAAAACAAGTAAAAAAAAAACAAAGAAAAAAAAGCCGTGGCAACCAAGAGCTGACCAGTCCCAACCGACAGTGCCCGTTCACGAACATGACGCATGTATCAGCACCATTCAACTCAACCATTTTGAAGGGAATTAAATGACCCGACACACGCGCCACCATCAGCAGATAATTTATTTATATCCGACTAGCTGACTCACGCAACTTCGTCTACGTCACATAAGAGAGAAAAACGAAAGCAAATAAAAACGTCCCCGTTTTTGCAACATTTTTCATTCCTGCTCCGCTCCTGATGATTGTAGCGTGATGTTATATAGCCTAAAGCCTTCCTCGATAAATGGACTATCCAACACAAAAAGAATTTTTCAATTCGAGCCGGTAGTTCCTGAGATTAGCGCGTTCAACCAAACAAACAAACAAACTCTTCTGCTTTATAATATTACTATAGAAAGGCGACTGTTGAATATTTTTTCGCTATAACGATGATGGTTCTATGGACAAAGTTGTTCAGTTGGATTGTCTAGACTACATTCTTCATTACTGACTACACCATTTTGAAACATACTGTATGATGAGGTAAGACATTTTTATTCGCTGTCTATGGCGCTCTGTTGTTGCCTTCAGTGTATTTTAAAATCATGTTTAATAAGGTCTAAAGTTGGTGTAACAAATTCCAATTACATTCAAGTTGTTGTGTTGATTAATTATTGTTTTGCAATTTTAGACCTTATTAACAAGACATCTTAGTCGAAATATAGCCAACAGTGAATGATCGCGATTATGGAAACATCTTTACGCCCATAGGTTCGATAAGATATTATAGAAATCTACGAAAACACGTGGATTTCCATCCTACCTATATTTTTTCGAAGTTTTTCCATTAGAATGGATCACTGTGGAAATAATAGCATCCATTACATGTTTATTATAAGGAATCGAAATGTTTTTGGTGAACATGGACATAAACGGGACTTAAGAGCCTGCGGAGCATACGTAGTTCATACAAACGTAATACCAAAATAATTTGTAAATAAAAAAAATACTTAAAGTAGTGTGTATTTATTTCGATTGTATTACAGAATATCTAGGTTCCCAAATACACATTTTGAATGGACACTGATTTAAACAAGAGTTATGAGAAAAATAAGTTTTTTATAGAAATTTTGAATTCCTCATATCTCGTCTAAATATTTATTTATTTATTTATTCAAACTTTATGCACAAGTAAACACTGTACAAAGGTGGACTTAATGCCTTGGGCATTTTCTACCAGTCTACCTTAGGGTGATGCAGAGACAATACAAAGTAGGTGCAATAACAGAAACAAAATAGTTAAAACATAAAACTAAAATACAATAATAAATACATATATACATACATAAAGCAAAATATATAAAAGGTAAAATATCATTGTCCTTTCAAAATATATATTTGGGAACTTAGATATTATGTTATCCAATCGAAATAAATACACACTTTCTTAAGAATATATGTTTGGTTTACGAATTATTTTGGATTACGTTTATATGAACGCCGCACGCTCCGCCGGCTTCTCAAGCGCGCGTATCCAAAAAGTTGCCAAAGTCGCAAATAGCTGTTAAATATGTATTTACCTATTTCAATTAATTTGCCAATATTTTTGTGTGGAAATCAGAAATATGGCTAACTAGTGAACTTGAATATTAACAGTGTTGTAACCTTTTTAGGTGTAGACAAGGCATTTATAAAGTTTCCAAATACTTTTTTTCAAAAAGCCTTTATTCGGTGTTACGATATGAATGATTGCATTTCATAATATTTATTCTAGTTGACTATTTAGCCATACTTCTTATTTGCATACAGTAATATTTCCAAATTAATTGAAACAGCAAAATATTTGACAGCAATTTGCGATGTTGCCCTAGAAATAGGCTTGTGTCTTAAAAAAAATCTAATTATTCCGTCAGTTAGATTATCAAAAACTATTTAACCCGTATTTTTTATTTTGTTACATAAACCAAAATTGACGAAGATACGACGCTTTTAAAATTCGCAATACGTCACGCCGTGCTATAATTTTTAGTGCGTTGTGACGTCACGAGCCCCCACTCCCGAGTTTTGAAACGTTTTATCTTGGTTAGTATTTATTGGTTTACAAAACCAATAAAATACGAGTCCATTATTTTCCAATACTCTAAGTGACGGACTTATCAGATTGGTAATTTATCGATGATGGAAACTAGCCTATTTCTGTATAAGCGCTCTTAAGGTCTTAGCCGAGTTACACGACTCCGCCCCCACCCGGCAAAATGAACATAATTCAAAAATGGGCTTTACGTATTCATCTTTAAGTTATGATTTATATTGGCAACATAAATTAGCAGACAGCTCGCTGTCAGCGGGCTTACCACCGTCAATGCCAATGTGAAGTATACCTAAAGAGGAGTACATAAAGCTCATAATGAAATATTATTATTTTTGTTGGGTGGGAGAGGGGTCGTTTATGTGGGTTAAGCTTTAAACAAAATAAACAGAGGAATTGTGGGTGTAGCTACCGGGGCACATTTCTGCCTCCCCTTCAGGGCTAAAAGGCGTGATGTAATGTGGTTTCAAGTGAGTATGATCTGTAAGTAAATCTCTCTTGTTTTAGGAGCCTCTTGCAATATATCGATGAAGAGTTAATGCTCAGGTAATCGGAGAGGTTTTGAGTTTGCATGTAAACAATTCAGACATGTTATCATTGCAATGTAATCTGTGTTTGTGTTAGTGCTTTTTTATGCTGTTCGGAATAAAACAAATTGAGCTGGGATTACACGGTTCGGCTTTTCAATTTGATTGAATCAACCAATATGACTAAAAGAGGTGTTTTCAGGGCCAGTTTCCCCGGAAAATCGATAGATGGCGCTGTTCAAGACTCGGTGTAACAACCTTTTTTTTGGCGAAATGGAGCTGGCGTTTAATGCCTTTTAAAAATAAAATGGTGGCTAGTTTATGTGTGGGTGCTATAATCGTTCTTTTCTTTCTTGCTTGTCAGTAATCTGAATAAAATGCAAATGAAATAATATATTCTCCTTGATAATCCTTGATATCAAAGAGAAAAAAAAAATACAAATATCCATAATATACAGGGTGTAAACCACCTCATCACAAAGCCGTTAACCAAGCATTCTGTACATCAAACTAAGTAACTTTACGCAAAAATTATTGCTGGGAAACTACTTTTTTTTTTGAGGTTATATATCATGTTTTGTGGTAGAACTCAATGTAACGCACTTAAAACATTGTGCTGATGGATGGATTGAATAGTACGGGGTCGTGGAGGTGTTGAAAGTCAAAATCTTACTAAAAAAACTTGTATTTAAAAAAAAGACTTGTCAAAAAGTTGTAACTTTGACCCTCCGTATCTCCGTAACGAGAAGGTTCCCAGGTATGGTGTAAAACAAAAAAATTATCGCAATGATGGGGAGAACAAGTGCCTTTCGGCTTCTTGAAGAGGTGTTTTACACCCTTTATTATACCGGTATAACAAAAACACAAATCGAACGAAGATAGACAAACGCAAACAAACTATTAAATTTATAAATAAAAATATTATGAAAAAAAGTATTACCTGAACTATTCAAAATATACAAAGACAAAAGGAATTTAAAAAAATAGTTAAAAATTTCACTACTGGTTTTGTAAGTCAGTCATATTTTGTTTAAAAAAATAAATAATTATAATTGTTATTGTGTGTTTTTCTTTATTCGATTTGAGTTATTATTAATTATTCAGAATACTGACAAGAAAGGAAGAAAATAATATATAAAGCAACCACAGACATTTACTATCTAGTATTATGGGTTGAACCGTGTAATAAAACCATAAGAGTTGTTCAAAATTGGTTGAAAAAAAGAGAAAACTAAAAATATGTTGGGTTGTGAATAACCGATTGGCGATCTCATGTAAAATTGTACAATAAGCGGCTATCAATATGACACATCACATTTTAGAAAAAGGATCATCAAGGTCTTTGTCATCTCTGTATATGAGGTCCTGGGTGCTATTTCCGGGTTGGTTAAAGTGTTAATTTCACGGAGTCTAGATTTGAGCCCAATTGATGTCAATAGGCTCACCCCCTATTACATGGGACTTGAACATAACTGGCGAAATGTAGATATTAAGTTATTTTAAAATATAAGAAATTGAAAGTCAAAGGTCGATGTGTTATATTAAAGCCCAAGTACTTTTGTGTATAAAATATTGTTTATGGCTTTAAAAAAAAGAATGTAGGAATATTCCGAACAGCCAGTATTTAGTTTTAGTTTGAATTAATGTGTAAAATAGTTACAATTTTATTTAAAATATTGCTGCAAAATTAATGGGCGCGTTTTACAGACTTTTTATGGTCAAATAACTAACTAAATTAAACCAGTACCTGGGTTATCAAGCTTTCCTTGGGTGAAAATAGAGAAAACGAATTTTCCTAGATGTGAAACCTAGCTAGATCGATTTTATATTGCAACTTTCTTCAAAATTCGTTATAGCCGTTCTCGAAAACGATACTAATATTATTCATATAAAAGTATAGGATATACCATTTATTCAAAATTGACTAAAACTACCTTTCACCGCTATTTAATTTTGGGTGGGGCCTAACTCCGTGAAAATCAAAAACTCGGTAGTATAATTGTAAAACAACAAGTACCATAAAAAACTTGTTTTCTCACTACATTGGAAAAAAATTCGCGACCCGAAATTGTTATGTTTTGTGTGAGAAGCGGTGACATATTCGGCTACAATAACATGTTCACATAAAAAGTCTGTAATAATCTTACAAAAAAATTCATTAGAATTATAATATATTGAAAACAGCATCTAGCAGAGATTAGCGCATAGTCGTAGCATGAAGCATGGTAAAAAGAAGCTTTGCAGCTTAAACATGTGTAAAATAAATAAACTAAAGTATGGTAAAAAAAACCCGTAAAAATCCGATTTTTACAATATTTTCGAAAATTAAAACGGTTTTATATCCCACCAGCACCACTTGTTATTATAACACGAATAAACATAAAGCTTGTCTATATGACACCTTAACATTAAGCCCCTCCCACATTTGTGTCTAACAGCACTCGGAATCGCTTCCAAAAAAACCTAACAGCACTGCGATACCCTCCAAAAAAGCTACTAAACTTTACAAAAATATTCTACCAAAATGGTAATTTTCCATTTTTATTACAGGGCAACACTACCGTTAACAGCAGAAACTGCGAACATGGCGCAGGGTAGCAACACCGCGCTATCGATGCACGACCAACACCTATCGCAATGTATACAGCTAAAACAAAACTTTTTAAACAATTCTACTGCGAATATCTATCAAAATCTGACTTCGACTTTCCACACTCCTCTAGGTGCTTCTAGAGTGTCCATAGACGACCCTCTATGCAGAAAAATAGGAGAAGACATAATGTATGTGGATCAACAAGAAAACGACCATTTGGATTTACAAAGAAACGCGAACTGTGAATGTGGTCTATGCCCTAAGCCTGAACCCAGAGACAATAACACATTGAGTGACCTACAGAGATCCGTAGCAAAGTGTTCTTGCGACGTCTGCAACTCCAACGGGGACATTCTTAGCTACTACAGAAATTGTTCGAACCAAAACACGGACTCAGGAATAGTGATCTGCGAACATTGTAAAAAGCAAAAAATCTCAGTATCCAACTTCAGAGCGTTACAAATTGCAAATAGGTTAAGAATTTCCGAAGACGACAAACTACAAAATGGCGGAACGGATGATGATCTATGTAGGAAAATTGATATGAGCATGAATATGGAAGAAAAGGTATTCGAACATAGGAAAAAACATAATAGACATCATTCTGATTCTGTTACAGCTGGCATAGATTTAAGCCAGTTTTGCCAATGTGAACTTGAGATGAAAAGAAAAACATCCTCGGTTGATGAGATATTCAAAATGGTGGACGAAAATGGGCGGGACGCGAAGGCAGAGGTTATCGATGAAGAGATTAAGACTACGCAGCGGCAACGGAGTTTGTCTGACAGCCAGCGGGATAAAGCCAAAGTTGATAATAATGGTAAGTTTATTAATTATTATAGAACTTCATCTAGATGGATGTGATCACGTTTTGATCATTTAACCTGATTAAAAGACGTCAGTAATGAAAACTATGAAATTCTTTGGAAAATTAGAAGTTTTGATTTAGATCCCAAGAACTTCATTATAGAGTTTTGCGGGTAATTTGTTAGCTTGAATGTTTAATTTGCAATTCATTATAATTTTGATTATATTGGTATAGTAAATCTTCGCAGTTTCTTTGCAATGAATTTATTCCGGATGGTAAATCATCAAATGACTCCTTCCGCTTTGAGCGGAGCGGGAGGGAATGCCAAACTTGTACTGACTACAACCCATCCATGTTCCTTCTTAGCCCTTTGTGTTCCGGGTCTACGGTATCTCTTTCGAAAACTGCCCCTCAGCCCAGTTTCCAGGTTTGCAATAAACCTGGAAAGTAAAATTTTATTTGTAATGGTGGACAATAAAATAAGTGTATGTTCCTTAGTAGTTGGTGCACTGGAAGGCTCTGGTACTCCCCCGGTGCCTCCCCGGCGCGCGCGAGGCCGGCGCCACACGCCGCCCCGCGCCGCACCTAACGGTCTACCGCCCACTCCTAAAGTGCACATGGGAGCTTGCTTCTCTAAGGTGTGTACTCCATCATCAAACATATAGAAACGACTTACGGCTGCAATATGGTAGATGATACACGATTCAGTTTAATTACTGTTGAAGAGCTATCAAAATGCGTTTCTCTCATAGTTTTTGTAGAGCAATAGCACGCTGTGACGTTACTGTTTGGTCAACTCAATGACTCAACTATTTATTGATTTCAAAGCAACTAAAAATCGAATTTAGCAATTAATTGATTATAAATCGGATTTTCAGGACAAAATAAGGTTTTTTTTTGTAGAGATTGGTGTCTTGGAATGATTGTTTTATGATGTAATTTACCCTATTGTTATGTACTAATTTAAAACGATTATTTGTTGTGACACAAAGTGCGTCTCACAGATAGATAGATGTACTTTGTGTCAGTGAAGTACAGTCAAACCAGAAAAGCTATGCGCTTCGATAGTATTCGTGTTCCCGAATTAGCATATACGTCTTGCTTCGTGGGAGTGCAGCCATTATTGCGCTTTTGTATAAGTTTTTTGTGTGGGGATACTTACTTCGGCAACAGATTTTTATCTTCAAATCAAATATTTTTTTAAGATTTTCATACTGGTGGCATGGATGGAGGTATAGTACAATTTTGTGCAATCAGTATTATAAAAAAAAAGTATGTCGGTGATTTCCGAAGCGCATACTTTTCTTTTAAAACCTGTTAATGTTTGTCCTCTTATCCACGTATGTTTAAGCTGATTGTAGAACATTATAATTACAAAATGAATACGAAATAAAAACATGCAAACGAAATTAAATTCATGTTCAAGAAAACTTTACTCCTTCTCAATGGAGATGGAACGAATGCGTAAACTAAAGCTATTAGAATTCAATAGTGAAATTTTGTCAATGAAGTCTTGCAAAACATATCTTATTGAACAGAATTATTTTTGCCAATAAAATATTTCTCTCTCACAGGTGTTCAATGGATGTCCTCTAAGGATCAACTGTACAGCCTCATGGATACATCCAGACACCAGAGACCAGCACATACTTATTGGTAAATGCAATACTGCAAATAATGATTTTCTCTACTACGAGTAATAATGTACCCATGTACCATACCTATAACTTTAGTGGCAGTGGACAGGGCACATTGCTTGCAGAACGGATGGCCGATGAGGCCGAACAGTTCTGGAGTAGCGACTGCGAACCGGAAGACGATGCGTTGCATGGTCTCCCACTAGGTGGACCGATGATCTGGTGAAGGTTACGGGGATCCGCTGGATGCGAGTCGCACGGGACCGGGAATGTGGCGACACTTGAAGGAGGCCTATATCTAGCAGTGGACGTCTTAAGGCTGAAATGATGATGACATCATACCCATATGATGAAAATTGATCATAGTCATATGATCAATTTTCGTAAAAATTTTGATAATTCAATTTATTGTATTCTTTGTTAATGAATTCTAGGCGCGGAAGAAGGCATTTACACGTTAAACTTGAACGAGTTACACGAGACAGCGATGGACCAGTTATGTCCGCGACGCACTATTTGGATGCATGTCATCAAAGATGTGCTCATGTCGCTATCTGGTAAGTCATAATACATATTTTTCAACATTTATCAACGATCTACTTCACATCACATCTGCCTTACTTTTTTGCAAGTATCTTGAGGTCAGCAAATCACCAGTACCCTTTTTGTAACTATTTTGTGGTCTAAAACACCAGTATCCTTTTGCAACTATTTTATGGTCTGTAACACCAGTATCCTTTTTGCAACTGTCTTGTTGTCGGCAAAATAGCAGTATCCTTTGTGCAACTATCTTCAAGTCGGAAAAACAACAGTATCCTTTTTGCAACTACCTTGAAGTCGGCAAAACACCAGTATCCTTTTGCAACTATCTTGAAGTAAACAATACACCAGTACGCTTTTTGCAACTGTCTTGAATGCGGCGAAACACCGGAATCCTTTCTGCAACTATTTTGAGGTCGACAAACAAAATACCAGTATCCTTTTTGCAACTATCTTGAAGTTGGCAAAACACCAGTATCCTTTTTTTTTAGAGGTCGAAAAGACCACTATCGTCGCAACTATTTTGAGGTTGTAAACACCAGTATTTACATGGAGTGGCTGTCTATCTGACCTCCACAACATGTTTTGATCCGTCTGCCCACAACGGCGCTATTTTTATCAATATTTAGTTAAGATTTGTAAATATGTTCCACGATTGTTCGACAGGTAAGACCCCGTCCCTGTACCGACACGAGCTGCTAGCACTGCTGGGCTCAGCGCGAGGGGGACGCTCACTGCGGGTGTTACCTCCTCGGTTGTTGCCGCGGAGGTTCGCGCTCACCACACGGGTACCTGACACTAGAGGTAAGTGTCTTAAACATCAAAACTGTGAAATGAAATGAACGTGGCTAAATGGAGCAAGATTTGTAATTTTTGAACAAATTTATTCCTTTATTTTTTTGTGTCATTCAATAGTAGATTGTGCTTCGAGTAAAAAAAAAGGAGGATTTAATTCGTGAGATTAAGTTGGATACCAGGACCAGCGAAGGATTCTAGAATCCCGAGCGTTACAAGGGATTCGAGATTAGAATCCTGAGCAAAGCGACGGATATAAGAGACGCGATTTTATTTTCATTTTTTGTGTTCTCTACTTTAAATCCGTTACTGAGCGTAATGTCTTAAGTTTATCTCAGATCATACGACACATTTATCAAGTTTATTTACATACGCGTGAAATTATGATAAAAAACTAGGTGGACCGATGACCTGGTGAAAGTTCGCGGGAATCCGTTGGATGCGAGTCGTACTGGACCGGAAATGTAGCGATACTTGGGGAGACCTATGTTCAGCAGTGGACGTCTTTCAGCTGAAATGATGGCTTCAATTTTATAGATTTTTCGGTAGCTTCAGAAGTTCACGTGTGAAAATATTCCCTAAGTTTAATATCAATATCTCTTCCCCCAGGTTGCGTACGCTGTGCAGTAGCCCGCAATCCCTACAACGGATACAAGTACTTATGTGGCGCCACTCCTGCGGGACTGTTCCTCATGCAGTGGTACGACCCTCTACGGAAGTTCATGCTGCTCAAGGTAACAATATTCATCATCGTCTGCCTAGTCTTTATCAAAAGGTCGACTATGTTGGGGTCGGCTTCGAGTCTAACCGATACAACACAAGGCGGTCGCTTTGACCTATGGACACCGAGAAATATTTTTCACTTCTCATGCTCTAAAAGTACGCCGTTATAGCCCTACGAAGCGGGATTAAAGTGACCGTTTATTCCCTAGGGAGTAAAAAGTAATTTAAACATGGAACGATCTTTTACTCTGAAACATGGTCACAAAAGAGTAACTTGTCATAGGTTTTATTTAAATTTCGAATTGGCATGCAAATAGAAAGCGGTTTATTGAAAAAAAAAAAACGAATGAACTCTTCAACGCTCTCTTTATGGTTGTTTGTGTGCATCGTTGATTTTGAAAAGCAATGCCACTGTTGCTAGCCGCTGCAGTAATGTAGGTACTAATTATCTGTGGAGTGTGGATCATCTTCATTGCGAAAATGTTGAGAGTTTGTGTTGTGTTTTCAATGATTATTCTGTGGCTGACCTGATAGAAGAAAAAACTGACCGCTCAGTTCAGATTTTTTGTCGAGTGTAAATTTGTTCAGTTTTAAATTACTATTTTTCTCGCACTCGAAGTGCAGAATATACCCTCGCTTTCATTGCCTCCCTCGCAAGCTCGGGAGTCAAACCACCTCGGGTATATAATGGCTTCGTTTAGTCCCTCGTTATAAAATATACTATTATGGTGCCATTGTGGATGATGGTAGCATGCTAACACGTCGGCAAGTTAAAAATATCAATATTCACGGGAATAGAGATCGCTGGCGCGTGTGATGTCATTAATATTCACGTGCCGTCGTTGGAGTGACGAATACAAAAACTAGATTTATTTATTTACTAGCTGACCCACGCAACTTCATCTGCGTCACATAAGCGAGAAAATTAAAAATGGAAAAAAATGTCCCCGTTTTTGCAACATTTTTCATTTCTGCTCCGCTCCTAATGGTCGTAGCCTGATGTTTTATAGCCTATAGCCTTCCTCGATAAATGGACCATCCAACACAAAAAAAAAAAAATTCAATTTGAACCAGTAGTTCCTGAGATTAGCGCGTTCAACCAAACAAACAAACAAACTCTTCTGCTTTATAATACACTCGAGAGCAATGAATCCGGGTCACTTAAAGAATCCTAAAAATCTCGGAAACTAAAAATGCTAGGTTAATGCAATAAATTGTATTTAATAGACAATGTAATACTCCTTAAATGAAGGTATTAAAACTTCTTAGTTATTGTAAAGTTATATCATAAAAAATCAAATTTGAAAAAGGGCCACTTTCGAAGATGGAACTACGAAATTACAGCATTTGGTTTTGCTTTTGTTTGTAATCTGTCATATATGTGGGTACATAAACCATGTTGATAGTGCTCTATATTCACTATTCAAGCTGAAATTATGTCGCTTACGCCTGAAGAATGCACCAGAATACTTACAATGCTGGAAACCGGCCGGAGTCAGCGCGATACAGCCAGGACTGTCGGTGTGTCGCTGTCAACAGTACAAAGAGTTCTCCGACGTTACGAAGAAACTGGTTCTAACCTACGCAGACCAGGAACGGGCAGAACCAGGTGTACCACAGCACGAGAAGACCGATACTTGGTGAACACCATGCTTCGAAATCGCTTTCTCAGAGGAACTGAACTCACAAATCAATTTCGACGCCTCGGAGGAAGTAACCCAAGTGCATGGACAGTAAGACGTCGGCTTGCTGAATCTAACTTAAAACCCCTTAGACCTGCAAACGGCCCTAAACTGGAGCGTGGGCATCGTATTTCAAGACTAAGATATGCCCAGAGCCACGTAAATTGGAGTATTGAAGATTGGTCAAAAGTTATGTTCTCCGACGAATCAAAATTTATGCTCTACAAGCACGATGGAAGACACAGAGTGTATCGAAGACCAGGGGAAAGATTCAAGCAAGCATGCATCGAAGAAAAAGTAGCCTACGGTGGTGGGTCTGTACTTGTGTGGGCCGGAATTTCTTCTGAAAGTCGCACAGAGCTGGTGATCATAGAAAACGGCTCTTTAACTAGCGTAAGATATGTGGAAGAAATCCTCAATGATCACGTTGGTCCATTTATGGTCAATTTAGGTGAGGATGCTATATTTATGCATGACAATGCCCGACCTCATACAGGTAGGATTGTGAATGACTACCTTCAAGAGATGAACATTACTCGTATGGAGTGGCCAGCGCGCAGCCCGGATATCAACCCGATCGAGCATGCTTGGGACGAGCTAGGCAGATGCGTAAAACAACGAAACCCTCCCCCAATCACGCTTCGTGAGCTCAAAATTGCTCTCACAGAGGAATGGGAGAATATTCCCCAAAATCGTATAAGGAACTTGGTGTACAGCATGCCAAACCGCGTAAACGCAGTAATGGAAGCACAAGGAGGCAATACGAAGTATTAAAATTCAAGAAAATCGTAATAAAGTTCAAAAATGTCTTGTTTCCTATTTTTGTTTTAAGGAGAGATCAGCAGTTTTTTTCTTTATGTAATTTTGTGTTAATAAAATGTATGGTGACTCATATTTTTTTTTACTTTCATTTAAGGAGTATTACATAGTCTATTAAATACAATTTATTGCATTAACCTATCATTTTTAGTTTCCGAGATTTTTAACATTCTTTAAGTGACCCGGATTCATTGCTCTCGAGTGTATTAGTATAGATTTATAACAAAACCCACAGTTCTTTACAATTTTAACCTAAACTATTTTAATTTATTTTAAGTAATCTCACAGCCAATTAAGGATTTACAGTATAATATCTATATGTCACCGTAAAATTGTCAAATACGTTATATTGTAATATCTCTAGCGATATTGTAAACTCTCGAATTATTGTCAAACGAACACACTGCTTACAATAAAACGCATTATTTTTCGTGAAATGCTATTTCCGAGTGCAGGGTTTAAAGGAACCTGACTAACCTAACCGGGGGTGCCCCAAGTCCCGATTATGCGGGCAGAGATACTACCGTATGTTCAGTTGACGATAAATTGAGAGTTTACAATATCGCTAGAGAGAAACACGTTATATTGTAATATAACGTGTTTGACAATTTTACGGTGACATATTATACATAGCTAAGAATACAGCGTGTGACAGAGAAAAATACTAGAAATAGTTTTTCTATTGGCCTCAACTAGGCAAGCCTGTATTTTGGTCACCACTAAAAATCGAGGGTTTACCAATGGAAAACATTTGTACTCAGCTGAATACACCTGGAACTCAGCTGTATCTTCTTTTTTTTCAGTTAGGTTCTTTTAAACCCTGCACTCGGAAATAGGGGCCCCGCGAAACGGCGACAGCGTAGTCGACAGAGCCCCGTTTCGCGGGGCCCCCGCGAAACGGGGCTCTGTCGACTACGCTTTTTAGAGGAATATAATGTGTTTTAAGGTAACGTAATATTAATCGGTATTTCTCAGGAATGGTACATTATCTTTCCATGAGAATGGTACCATTGGGAAAGGGGGACCAGTCCTTCCCTTCACACCGCGTGAGTTGACTACCATCGCATGCATTTCACGAAAAATAATGCGTTTTATTGTAAGCAGTAGGTTCATTTGACAATTTTTCGAGAGTTAACAATATGACTAGAGATATTACAATCTAACATGTTTGACAATTTTACGGTGACATATACATAATCCTCTCCATACCTCCCATATTTTCAAAGTGTTCTCAACTAATTCGCGTATATTTGTTGACTGACAGAACATAGAATGCGTGCTGCCGTCTCCGCTGCTGGTGTTCGAGCTGATCATCACTCCGGAGCTGGAGTACCCGCTGCTGTGTGTCGGCGCCACCAGGAAACCTATGAGGCTCAACCTGCTCAACATTAACTCTGGTAAGAGAATTTAAGGGTGTAAAACACCTCTTCACGAAGCTGAAAGGCACTTGTTCTCCCCGTTATTGCGATCATATTTATGTTCTACACCATACCTCGGAACCTTCTAGTTACGGAGATAACTTTGTGTAAGATTTTAACTTTTAACACCTCCACGACCCCCGTACTATTCAATCCATCCCTCAGCACAATGTTTTAAGTGCGTTACTTTGAGCTCTAGCACAAAACATGATTTATAACCTCAAAAAAAAGTTTTTTCCCCGCAATATTTTTTACGTAAAGGTACTTAGTGTGATGAACAGAATGCTTGGTTAACGGCTTTGTAATGAGGTGGTTTACACCCTGTATGCCGTTAGGCCTTATCTGCATGAAATATGGAGAAAAGAGAGGGTGTAAACAACCTCATCACGAATCAGTCAACCAAGCATTCTGTTCATCAAATTATGTAACTTTAAGCAAAAATTCACCCCAAAAATAACTTTGTTTTTGGGGTGAAAAATCATGTGATTGGTAGAACTCAATGTAACACTATAATTTAAATTTGTTTGCGTATTTAACATTACGTTATTATACATGTATACGAGTATCACATACAGGGTGTAAAACACCTCTTAACGAAGGCGACAAACACTTGTTCTGCTCGTCATTGTGGTAATTTTTTTTTCATTTCTTATACTCGGAAAGAAGTGTTTGCTTGATCCGAATAGCGGGTGGAAAATGCTACTTCCCACCCATGAGCGGGAAAGAGTCATAGTAAATGCTCCCCTGCCTAGGGCGGGAATACATTTTAAAAATAGAACTAAATTTTGTTAGGCAATTGGCTGCACAAAATGTATCATAATTAAACAAAAAAAAAACTGCGGTCTTGTGAGTGTATAAACAGCCAGTGTGAATTAAAAACAAAAACTAAGCGGGTCCGCTCGCGGCAGTGACGCAGTGTGTTCCTTATTTAACATTTTAAAAATATACATCTCGTAAATAATGTGGCGGGATACTAACTCCTAAGCTGTATCGAAACCTCGGTTTTTTTTCCCAGTATCTTTTTAAATTAGTTCAAGTAATTCTAAAATGCTGACCCCAGATTCTGTTTAAGACGAGGCAAATACAGTTATCGAAAATCTTTTACCAGACATTTAAAAATACATACAATGACTTTATTAAGTGGCGAACAGATAAGAAAATAAAACTACTATTTTTTACTTTCCATAAATTCGAAATGAAAAGACTTCTCTCTACTCGGACTACAGGGTGTAAGGGACAGCCCTCCGCAAACTGATAGGGTGATTTCAGTACATCGTACTAAGTTGACCGGTACATGAAATTATTTCAGGAACTTTATGGGAATCCAATAAAACCGATTTGTTTAATTACCTCGCATGCAATGTATCGCTACCTCTGTAAAACTCACGCAGCGAACGGCAGCGCAGCGAGCTTTCAAAAGGACGGCCGCGCTCGCGCCACGTGTTATTACGTCACTTTGAAACGAGCGAGAGCGAACAATAAATTATTATTTAGCAGATAGCCGCGTTACGTACAAAAAAAAAGTAAAAATCACAACACGGTCACAGATAAAAAAGTAAAAGAAAAATCCTACCTTAAAATCGCTCCGGTCGTATTAGATAAGGCTCGAAGTGACCTCCACCGAGGCGTTCACAAAGATTGGCACGGCGCAGGGTCTCAGCATGTAAACGGGTCATCAAGGTGGGATCCTCGTTGCAGCTGTAGCGCAGCTGCTGAAACGTGTTCGTGATGCGGTCTCGCATTTCCTCCTCACTCGCACATTCACTCATAAACACCTTTTCTTTTATGTATCCCCACAAAAAGAAGTCTAAAGGCGTTAGGTCTGGCGATCGTGCTGGCCACGGTTGCGGTCCAAACCTACCAAGCCAGCGACGCGGAAAGGTGGCGTTTAGATGGGAACGCACTGGTAGCGTTATGTGCGGAGGGGCTCCATCATGCTGGAACCAGATCATCGGCAAGTGCGCGAGTGGTGGATCACCCAGGGCTTCCCATTCCATCTCCAGCTCGTCACGGAGGATCTGTAGTTCTCTTTCGAGGTCAGTACGAAGGAAGTGGAGATAGCGCGGTCCGTCCATGCGCGCGGGAAGAAACACCGGCCCCAGGATTTTATTGCCATAAATTCCTGCCCAGACATTTACTGACCAACGCGTTTGATGTCCGGACTCCTGGATTTCGAAAGGATTACTTTGCGACCAGTAATGTGCATTTCGGCGATTCCACATACCGTTACGAGTGAAAGTCGACTCATCAGTCCATATCACATGTGAAATAAAATTGTAGTTTCGATGTTGTTCAGTCCGCAACCACCGACAGAACTCAACGCGATGTCCGCGATCACGTGGCAATAGGGCTTGGACCTTGTGTATTACATAAGGACGTTGCTGATCCCTTCGCAACGTTTTGTGCACGGACCAGTGTGAGACGCGGGCTCCATTATGCCGCCGCAATAATCGAGCTGCAGTGCGTGTGCCCAAGCGTGGATTTCGACGAACCAGTTCTAAAATCCTTTCTTGAGTTTGACCGCGAATTGGTCTTCCGGCGCCTTCTTGACTGGGAACAATGGGCTGGTTTTCTAGCAATCGTTGATAGGCACCGGTAATTATCCGAGAGTCTGATGGATGCCGACGGTTAGGATACCTATCAACGTAAATTCTGAGCGCTTTCCTTGAATTTCCCCGAGCTTCTCCGTAACACATTATCATTTCCCCATACTCACGCGCACTAAAAGTAGTCATTTTTAACAAAATCAAACACCAAAACCAACAGAAAACTTAACAATCCGACTGCGCGAGCGCTCCGCACCGACAAAAGTTCGCGGTAAACGCGCGGTGCATTCGCGACGCGACACAACAGCGACTGCATGCATGCGACACTGCCACACTAACATAAAACTGATGTTACCAATTACACGAAAATTTTTGCACGAAAATTTCGTGCAATAAATAAATAAAAATGATGCTTGAATGAACTAAAGTTATCATTCTGTTATTTTTTGTAGATAAATGAAACGATTAATTCGTCAATTTAATTCAAATTTTACTAACATCTAAATAACAAAAAGTAATTAATAAATTTCGATCAAATAAAATAATAAAAATTAAACTCTCGATTGGCCATCTCTCCTGAGGTATCCGGGAGAGATAACCATAGTAGTAAGGGGAAGATGACCAGTAGTTTATCTCCTTTTTTTTTAGTTCTCATCTTTTCTCTTTATCGCCACATTTTGAGCACAGGTTGTCAAATTCGGTACAATTTTCATAAACTTAAAATGAGCGAATGACACACTGTATCCAGTCCTTAATAAGAGTAAGTTGGATAGTGTTATAATTTTCCTCACGCCCAGCACAGTTGTCTTGTTTATTTTTCGTATCAATATCTGAATCCCAGAGTATTGGTCTTATTGCCACGCGTCCGCGATGTCTTCGCTGAGCAGCCGCGGCGTGTTAGCGACGAATTTGCTCCACGCCCGCTCAGCCCCCGCAACCGCTCGCAAACCGCTAGAGTAATAACGCCCTTAGTTCCAAAAATAATTGAACTGACCATCTCTCCCATACAGCCATCTCCCCCGGACTTACCGTAATGTTAAACTATGCATACACAAACAAACGCAGCAATCGCGAGACATGTGCTGTCGTTTTTTGAAGATTTCTATCGTCTATGGTTAGTCCATAACCTCCTGACCTGATGATCATGAGACTAAAATGACAAACGCCCTTTCAAAGATCAAAAACATAATTAACTAAATCAGTCGATGCCTACTCCTTACTGTTAAGGAGTTGTACCTTCCATCATCACAGCTCAGCTACATGAGATGATGATCCGCAAGTACTTAAATTAATTTATAAGATTTGCGAAAAACGATGTGTGGGCCCATAAAATTTGAGGGTTGCCCTCGATTTCTCCAGAATCCAATCATCAGATCCTGACTTGGTGACTATGGGACCACTTCAGAAGTATCTCCTTTCGAACAAAAACATAATTTTGAAAATCAGTCCACAATTGGCGTAGTAATCGCGTAACAAACACACAAAAAAAAAATGCCGTCGAATTGATAACCTCCTCCTTTTTTGAAGTCGGTTAAAAATAAGTTTGCAACACTGTTGCAATCGTGCAATTTTAATCGTGCAATTTATTGTGCAAACGCCGCCGCGGCGCCGCGCCTATCATAAGATAGAAAGAGACGGAACTATCATTATTAGTATTACACAAATCGGAGCGTCTTCTGTACTGGTTGGAAGGGGTGGTAGGTATGCGATACGCTGAGTTCAAGAAACTTTAGCTAGGCAGAAATTGAACAGCTGATTTCATGCGTCGTTCATTAGAAAATTTCAACATCCATTGTTGTTTTTTTCATTTTAGCTGTGTTATTTACATTAATGGTGTTCTGCATACAGATAATGTCACTTTACATTGAAATAAAGCAATAAAAACTGAAAAAACGAAAAAAAAATTGAAAATTTTCCTGAGAAAATTTCCACTAGAATATGATTCAAAATAAGGAGCTGATTACACCCTGTTAATTTGTGGAGGGCTGTCCCTTACACCCTGTATAGCCGCCCTCGCTGCACTCGGGCGTCTAAATACCTCGTATGGGAATTGATTCCTTTAGACCTGTGTGTAACAATGTAGTATTGTACCTCCCTTAGGAGCGAGCTGGTTCCACTCGGACGAGCTGGAGGTGTGCGTGGGAGGCTCCAACACCGTCATACCGCGCCCCGAGCGACTACACACGCTCAGAGCGGTACACCAGCTTAATAAGGACTCTGTAAGTACTTACTTTAGGTCTAATTTTGTCTAGCTGTTTTGGCGTCGCCTTGCAACTGAAAATCAAGACTGAAAAATGATTGGTAGTCTTGATACACAGCCCGCCACACTATTCCCTACCCACTGTAACTCCTGAAAGCCAGAATCAACAGTGGCGACAATGAAGCTCGATGAAGTCCCAGAGAATGAATTTAACTGTCTTGGATCCCGCAACGAAATTAATCAGAAAGTATAGTGGAGGAGTAGAAAAAGTTGGTCTTGATACAGCTCATTCTGTTCTTCGTCACAAAACAATGGTTGCTTTTATTCTTATTTTTTTTTGTAACTGAAAGAATACTGATAATTTAATTTCCAAATCAAATCAATCAAATCAAATCAGTTTATTTGCTATAAGTATTGGTACAATTTCGGTCTTAACATAAATAATCCAGATCCATAATGCTTAGTCATAATAATGTGACATGCAAACATTTGGGCTTATAATTATTGGTAAAATCATATTTCAATGTCAATTTATAAAATTTGATATATTTTTCCTAATATTTATCATAAAGTTTAACTAATTATAGTCGTTCTTAATTTTGCAATCTCTTATTAAATATGTCACTTACGGAGTAGAAATTCTTTTCCCCTAACCATACTTTAAGACACTTTGTAAAGGAGACAATTTTTTTTGTTCGAGGATTAGGCCACCCACATAAATTCTAGCATTTAATAATGAAACTTACATTGATTTCTTCCTTATTACCTCAAGATTCCAGTGGTTTAATTAGCTTAGCATTGTCTAACCGGAATAAATGCGAAAAATCTGCAAAAACACTTACGAAAACCAAAATAAACCGAAAAAGTAAATGTCAAAATAATGAAGTTGTCTGTCAATCACTAAAAAAGTGGGTTTATAACGTTTCATGCCACGTTGATTGTTTAAACCACCTATACGATTTTAGTGTAAACCTATAAAAATGGCATTAAAAATGCTCACAGTTTAATAATATTTATTTTTATATTCTTTCTGATTCTATAATAATTATATAGCACATATGATTACCAACGGGTAGGTACCGTACTTTTTTTAGTTAACAGAAAAACGCCCCTATTCACGTAAGTATTTGCTGTCAAATGACATTGACCACAACAGGAATGATTTGACTCGCAAAAAAATATCATAACATAGCTTATTTATTATGATTTTAAGATTCCGTTTTCATTTCTACGTAATATTTCCTTTAAAACCATAGTAAAATGGTTACTTTTTTTTGGTGTTATTATGAATAATAAATGCAACGACCAGGTGGGCCCAAAAAAAACTATCTCCTTTATTAGCTGGTAAGCTTTTAATACTGTCAGGTACAGCATTAAATATGCGAACACACATTGCATAGCTATTCTTGCTGTATAATGCTGTCCTAGGAATTATGGGCAAAACTATTCTATTTCTATGCCTATTACTTTTTGGAAAAATGTCACGAGCTTTTTTAAATAGCTCTGGGTGCATTTTCGTGAATTAATTTACTCTAATTATTTAATTAAAAGTTTCAAGCACTTGATTTCTTGACGAGATCATAATATTACCTTTAGTTTTTAGTACAAATTGTTCAAATAGTAAATAAATATCGCTGGACGCTACACACAGCGCCATCTAGTGCCACACTAGGCAACGCGGCTTGTGTCGTGGACGCCAGATACTTGATATACAACATAGATACTTTTTGTTTGTAAATACATACTCATTATACACATAAACATCCATGACTCGGAATGCAAATATAAATATCCAAGTTCGACTCGCTACTTGGCTTCTTTCGAGTTTCAACCTATTTAACTCAGATATAATACACTCCCGAAGTAAATTCGCAAATATAAAATTATAATAAACTAGCTGACCCACGCAACTTTGTCTGCGTCACATAAGAAGGAAAAACGAAAGAAAACAAAAAACAGTTTTTGCAACATTTTTCATTCCTGCTCCGCTCCTAATGGTCGTAGCGTGATGTTATATAGCCTAAAGCCTTCGTAAATGGACTATCCAACACAAAAATAATTTTTCTATTTTAATCTTAGTTCCTGAGATTAGCGCGTTTCTGCTTTATAATATTAGTATAGATATATAAAATATATTAAATTATCGTTATTTTTTTTTATTTTCAGGTGTTAGTATGCCACGAAAACGTGGTAGACATTATCCCTGTGTTACCCGCGACAATCGACGCGACACGATGGCGACACGACGACGACAAGAGACGACACAAGTTACTGTCGCGGATACAGTTCGACTTCAACATTGATAGCATATGTGAGTCTACTTTAAGAGGGTGATATAACGAGATGTTTTCCCCATGTAACTCCTCTTTGATGAGTGAATATAAATGTGCAAAAAAATATACATGTTGCTTATACAACGTGTAACAGAAAGGGTACAGTCATATGAAAGGGTATGCTACAGACCATCAAACTGAACAACTCTCTCCATGGAACCACCATCATAATCGCGAAGAAAATTTCGACGGCCCCATACTAAATTCCAATACCTACTCGACCAAATGTATGAAACAGCTGATTACTTTTTTTACGATTACGATGGTGGTCCCATAGAGAAAGTTGTTCAGTTTGATGGTCTATAGCACACCCCTTCATATGAATATACCCTTTTTGTTCCACGTTGTATAAAGGGTGTAAAACACCTCTTCACGAAGCCAAAAGGCACTTGTTCTCCCCGCCATTGCGATCATTTTTTTTGTTCCACAAATACTAAAATAGAGTTCCTAATTTAGCAGATACCACAACCTTGTGGGTGCTCCAGGGTACCCCGTAAAGATCAAATTTTCTTCCGTTTTTTGCAATTTGCAGGACAGTGCTAGGTTGTATCTTGATTAAAATATCGTTCGCGACTGTAAGACGTATGTAGTTACAGAATATTATAATCATTAAAATCATTAATACAACCCTCCAAGTTCATAAAGGTCGATTAATTTTTTTGACCTTGAAAATGTCGTTCTTTGACGTTGATAAACTTGAGGATTGTTTAAACGCTTTCAACCTATGCTTTCACGGTTTATAACCAAACTTAAAATGTCACTTACGGGGTATCTTTTGTGAGCTCCCAATATGAACATTAATAATCACGGAAGATATCTCGTAAGTGACATATTAGCTTGTTGCGTTTGTAATGTCTGACTTAGTATCCATACCGGGCGCAGTATCCGATCAATTTTAAGATGTATTAAATGTCTTTACTGTGATGTGAAACCACAGATGCGTATATGTCACCGTAAAATTGACAAATACGTTATATTGTAAAATCTCGAAATATTGTCACATGAACATACTGCTTACAACAAAACGCATTATTTTTCGTGAAATGCATGCGATGGTAGTCAACTTACGCGGTGTGGAGGGAAGGAGGGGTCCCCCTTGCCCAGTGGTACAACTCTCATGAAAAGATATTGTACCATTCCTGAGAAATACCGATATTTATAACCTAACCTTAAAACACTTTATATTCTCCTAAAAAGCGTGGTCGACGGAGCCCCGCTTCGCGGGGCTCCTATTTCCGAGTGCAGGGTTTAAAGGAACCTAACTAACCTAACGGGGGGGTGCCCCAAGTCCCGATTATGGGGGCAGAGATACTTCCGTATGTTCAGTTGACAATAATTCGAGAGTTTACAATATCGCTAGAGAGAAACACGTTATATTGTAATATAACGTGTAACGTGTTTGACAATTTTACGGTGACACATATAATACGATACTATTTGACACTACGTTGAGTGATTTGTTCCCGAATGGAAACCGACCGGAAAAACCTGTTTGGGTTCCTTCGCGTCTGAATTTTTTTTCTATTCACTTTCTAGTTTTTTGAAGTGAAAGCTTCTTTATTCGCGTCAAGCATTTGTTGAGTGAATAAAAATCATGGAACTCGCATGATCGTCACTTACGCTGTTCGTAGCACTCGTAGCCAATCCGCTACGGCGTAGTCGTAGCCTTAGCGGATCGGCTACAAGTTTTCATTTCGATCGACAGTCTCCAAAAACTGCCACGCATTTCTTTTAGTATCCCACAGTAAATGAACTGTAAGTTCGTTGGTTCCAGTATGTCTAGCGGACTCGGTGCTAGCGTTCCACCGGCACGGCGTGCAGGGCCGCTCCCTGCGCAACGCGGAGGTGACGCAGGAGATCAGCGACGCCTCGCGCGCATACAGGCTGCTGCCGCATGACAAGTAACTTTATATATTACTAGCGGACGTCACGCGGTTTCACACGCGTAATTCCCGTTCCCGTGGGAGTACGGGGATAAAATATATCCTATGTTACTCGTGGATAATGTAGCTTTCGAATGGTGGAAGAATTTTTAAAAACGGTCCAGTAGTTTTTAAGCCTATTCATTACAACCAAACAAACAAACAAACAAAGTTTTCCTCTTTATAATATTATTATATTATATATTACTTATAAAACTTATAAACTAGCTTCTGCCCGCGACTTCGTTAGCGTGAAGTTTTGATACGAGTATCGCAATGCATCGCCTGCTCATCGGAAGCTTTTTCCCCGCTTGCAACATTTCTTATTGCTGCTCCCATCCTGTTGATCATAGCTTGATTATAGCCTATAGCCTTCCTCGATAAATGGACTAACCAACACAAAAACTATTTTTCAATTCGAGCTTGTACTTCCAGAGATTAGCGCGTTCAACCAAACAAACAAAGTCTTCTGCATTATAATATTAGTATAGATTACAGTATATCTAGCCGAATAGAATAATAAGTATGCATGAACGTCGACAGATCTCAGACCAAGAAAAACAAAGACATAGCGCTGCAAGCAATAAAGTGAGGCCATCGTAAATTACGTCTCGTTCTGTTCATACACGCTCACACGCACACATTTACATCAAACTACGATAAAGGACAGGGCGCGGACAAACCCCTAATTGGAATCATGGGCGTAGCCAGCCTTGGGCTCAGGGTGGGGCAGCAACCTATCCCCCCCCCACACCCGGTACTTTTTTTGTAACTTGAGCCGTTTGGGCTCTGCGCCTATGCCAATTTGTTAATCTGTAAATTTAGAAGTTTATATTTTCAGGTACAGAAAATAAACAATTACACACAGGATAGATATTATAGTTTTATTTATGAATAGTCGGTGTTTATAAATTTAAGTTTTAACTAACTTCATAAGTAATATTACTTCAAGAGAAGCCGGCGTGGGTTCTGGCAGATTTGGAATTCAGTCCTCTTGTCAGTGGGAGGCAATACAGTCAGGGTCGAAACCTACAGAGCTCGCGCGGGGTGCGGGGCGCTGCTACTTCCTCTTAGGGGGAGGGGAAGGTGACCATAAATACTAATAAATAGCATGATTTAGGAAAAACGAAAATTTAATAATAGCCTAGTGTAATTTAGGAACAGTCACATGTACATGCACAACATGTTGACAAATCCGCAGCTAGAGCTCACAACGGCTACAATAAATAACAGATGTTACGATAATGGTTTAGTTGTCGTGATTGAATCCTTCAACCACTGGTAGCGGGTTCAATTCCCACATGATTTATCGGTTGATACAATAATATGAACCTGTATTCCATTGTCATGGGGCCTCACTTGTCTGTTCGCAGAGTTCCGTCTTAACTTTCGTTTTTGGTCTGAGGGACAGGTATGTTAGGGTCCTAGCAGGAGACTTGGCTTCCGAAATATCTGCCTTTGTGCCCAAGCTACAGGATATTTTCGCAATAAGGTGCTCTGTCTGAAGGCTTAGAATGTGCCAGAAATCAGCTATGGACAGCGTGGGAGCCCTCGTTTTAGATTATTCCTGCCCGCGTCGCATGAACTCCGTAGAAGAAAAAAGATCGACAAAATGACACTGACATTTCTTTTGTTCATCTGTCATTTTGTCGATTATTTCTGCGAAACGCGTGGTCGTGCTACGCGGGTCGTTTAGCTCCCCAGAAATCCTGCTTTCCTTCTTAGAAATGTATTGTTGGTGAATGAATTCAACATAAAATAGGGCAGATCATTATTCTATTCCTTACCTTTGAAGGTAACTAACAAGAATTACATCTTTTTCCAGAGTCGTAGTCCTAGAGTCGCACGTGCTTCAAAACAACACGCTGTCAGGCGAAGATGGCAACGATCTGTACATCCTAGCGGGACACGAGGCCTCCTACTGAGGGCCCGGAGACACTACACAGTGCCACATCCAGGTACTTTACAGTACCACGAGGAAATAGTGTCAGGTTGACACTAACAACGGATTGAACGTTCAAAAAGGCTGTTTTTTCAAATGAGATTTTGTTTTTTCGTGTTTAAGACATGTTTTTGAGACAATGTCGGTAAATGTGTAACGGTTTTTTTTTTGTTGATTTAGTGGGTAGGACACGATTTTGTGTTTAAATGTTACACTTTTGAGAGTTGATCTGCTTTTGAAAGCTTGAAAAGCCAGTTTGAATTTGTGTTGTGCCCAGAACTAGTAATATAAACTAAAGTATTAACTATCAATATTATAGTAGAGCCCAGTTGAAATACCAATAGGTGATGTCAATTTACTTGATTATATACTGCTACTTCTACATTTCTTATACGAGGTAAACAAAATACAGAAATAGCTTATCAAATCGTTATTTTCATCTAAATAGGCTAAAACAAAGGAAAATTCGACAAATAATAATCTAAGATGGACTTTTAAATTAAAATCTGCCCAAAAATCGAAACTAACATAAAACAAGTTTATTATATGAATCGATTATCGACCAATAACCGATTAGTTTACTATAGACACCGATCTGTCCAACCGCCGACGAGGAAGCGTCTAGATTTTTAACCATTTTCTCGTTCAAGAAACGAATAAATAAGCCAAAAAAAAACCCTTGGAGCAGTGAAAAAATGGCCAACGCGATCAAAAGTTCATGTGGCATATTTTGTCATTTCACAGGGGAAATATACTTCCAATGTTTTACAGCTGATTGTTGGTTCTTCGAGCCGGATTAGCTGTCCGAGACGTACTGACTATTTTTACATAAAATATTGCATATAGCGCGGTTTCGCAATTACGCTGACATGTTCATTATTGTCCAGTGATTGACACAAACAACATGTAAAGGAAAAAAAAACCGTTAATATGTAATTTAATACAAATATACCTACAAGTTTATTCGGAACCCACGGTTCTTTTAATAGTTGATCTAGAACAGTATTCACATCGCAGGCGAGAACTCAGCCACAAGCAACTCGCTTATCGCTAACCGCCGGCGGGAGGACAGTGACTTTTATCCGGAACACTCAACTAGCTTATAGAAAGCAATATAGCGTTCTAGAATACAAAGTGGCGGATTATATCAATGATTTTACTAACTATACGCGAATAAAAAATCCTTTTAGTTATTTTACCTCAGACTGCATTGCTATTAAAATGTATGGAACAGCATTTTTCTTTTAAATCACCCAGGAAAATTTTGTATGTGGGGGTTATTATTTAATTCCAAGACACCAATCTCAAAAAAACAAGTCATTTTGGGTCTGAAAAAGGGTTTTCAGAACAAAAATTGAAACCCTAATTCGATTTTTAGTTGCTTTGAAATCAATAAATGGTTGAGTCATTGAGTTGCCCAAGCAGTAATGTCACAGTGCGTTATTGCCATACAAAATCTATGAGAGAACCGCGTTTAGACAGCTCTAAAAAAGTATGTCAATTAATTGGATTAAAAAAAAATAAAGAAGAAGTAAAAAAAAAGAAGATGGCGGACGCCAAGGCGCGAAACCATAATACATTGTACTCTCGCGAAGTGTAAAGCGCGTTTAAATTAATTCGTAGCTCAAGGTAATAAGATACAAATTCCAATGTTCATCCCTAGTTATCATGGTACAATAACGTTGCAGCCACTGACAATTCTGAAAAACAAACCACAGTGAGCTTAATGCTCGTTAAAACAAGGTTGATGTTTGGTTGTTACTGTCGGAGGTAAAGTAATTTTAAAGGATTATATACCTTATGTACGTGAAAGTAGAAGATAATATTTAGTTAATAATATGATTATGAATAAATTGTCGTATTACCCCATCACTGCCATTTGATAGCTTTTACACAGTGGCCCATGATTGGCAAAGATATTATTAGAACGGATAAAGAAAAAAATGTAAATCATTGCCAACTTTATTTGTGAACTTACATAATATGCGTTACTACACCAATAGGCTAGTTTCCACCATCAATAAATTGCAAATCTATTTAGTCCGTCAGTTAGAGTATTGGAAAATAATGGACACGTATTTTTTGTTTTTGTAAATCAACGAATATAGACAAAGATAAAACGCATCAAAACTCGGGAGTGGGGGCTCGTGACGTCAGAACTCACTAAGAATGATACCAAACAGTGACGTATTGGGAATTTTAAAAGCGTCGTATCTTCGTCAATTTTGGTTTATGTTACAAAAGAAGAAATACGGGTCAATTTTTTTTTTTTTAATAAAGTGACGGACTATTTAGATTTTTTCAGTTAACAAGCCTATTCTAAAGGGTCTGTAAATTACTTCACACATTTAAGAGGTAGGGAAGATATCGACTAGAGGGGTGGGGTGGTCACATTTAAATAATCACTTTCATAACAGAGGGGAGAGTCATGAATATGGTCAATAACGCGTATTATTTTGTCACAAAACGCCGAGTGAATAGTCTGTAAAAAAAGTATCTGAAGAGCTAATGGGCTAATTTCGATACTGAGGTACATAAATTATGTCTTGCTGGTATTCAGTGTTGCCTGTGCAATCAATCCATGACAGGCATTTTTTTTTACAAGTTTTGATTTATCCATACTGGGTTTAAAAAGACATCTAATGAAGCTGAATGGCACTTGTTCTCCCTATAATTCCTATTTTTTTGTTTTGAACCATATTTTGGGGACCTTCTAGTTACGGAGATATTGGATCTAACTGGTCTAAGTTCTAAATACCTTCATGAGTTCTGTATTTTCAATGTTTCTATCACCACAATGTTTTGATTGCATTACATTGAGACTGACTGTAAAAAGTGGTTTTTCTCCAAAAAAAAGTCGTTTCCCTGCAGTATTTTTTGCACAGAGTTACTTAGTTGGATGTACAGAATGCTCGGTTGACGGCCCCGTGAAGAGTCGGTTTATACCAAGCATACTAACTAATGTGCGGTCTTTGACTCCAAAAAATGTTGTCTTAGAGAAAGAAATTTGTAATCGTTTGTATACAAGTACCGCCATTCAGAGAGGTTTTAAAAACTAGCAATTTGAAATCATGGGTCACTGTATAAGATGCATTTAGAATATAATCATTCCTGAAAAAGCAATAAGTTTGACTAGCAAACGAAGTATAAATTAATGTTAATATTTCTTCTATCCCCTTTTGCCTACACGGGGTTATATTATCCATCTCTTTTCTTCTTTACATCGTATTGCGGATTTAAAGTGGAAGCTTCAGAAAAGTGCGAAGTTAAAATTTTCTCACGTTTTTTTTTGCAATGAGGGATTTCCTTTTTCAACTCTTCCCTAGTCACTGGATAGATGGCGCTGATCTCGGTATGTTACTGCAAGGAACAGAACGTCACATAATTTCACTAAGACTTATTGGTTATATTCGGAAGCTTATGCAAACGTAAGTGTCAGTCGACGAGCATAGGTGACTTGTGTTATTTCAAGCGTTTTGGCTTTGGCACCTAGTAACGTAGTCAGTTCAACGCCATCTACCGAGTTCTTCGAAACTATATTTTTTTTAATTCTCAAAAAGGAAACCTCTCATTTAGATTACTAGAGGTAGATATATTCTCTCGCCGAAAAACCACACGTCACATACGCTCGTTGACTGACACTTTCGTTTGGATAAGCTTCCGTCATCATTATCATTCATCATAATCATTAGGTCCAAGTGAAATTACGTGACGTTCTGTTCCTTGTAGTAACGTAGTCAGACCAACGCTATCTATCCAGCGACTAGGGAAGAGTTGAAAAAGAAAATCCCTCATTATCAATAGGTTGAAAATCAGGGATAGCCCGCGTTCTCACTTTGTCGTGACGACAGATAATCGTGTAGTTTTAAATCGAAAAAATATGGCTATTTAGCTATGATTTCCAAACGGGTTGATGTCTACAACACCAGAACAAACCAATCCAAATAAAGCCTATTTTGGGACATGAAAAACAAAAGTAAGATCCAGCTCCTACAGAAATCTGGCCATTGTTCTTTTAAAATTTTCCCAAGTTCGGTCATTGACGACGCCAAAGTTTAGCTTGTGTATTTAAATGGAAGTATTCACGTATAGGACGACGCGATTACTGTCGTCCATGACTTTTGCCAACTAAAAACCAACGATAAATTAATCGTCACGACATTGTGGGAACGCGGCGTTACTCAACATACTGCATTGGCCATTTGCGGTATCGTGAAATTTTTGAAGAAAAAAAATAGGCGAAGCTTGGAATGAAAATCTTCAATAATATTGTCGTAGCAAGTTTATGTGTGTGCAAAGACATTCAAATATTTAAGAGTAATAGACGAAATCAAAAATGAATAATTAATAAAAAAATATTCTCAATGTTCGCTCTATAAGTCTTTTAAATCTCTTGATGTGTGTGTCTTGTCATTATGAAAAGGTTGAATATCCCTGGCCTAAACGATTTTGAAAGGCTTTCTCGCGCAAAATGTGATATGTCACCGGTGTTGGGCAATTTTGTTAGAAAGCGATACAATTTGCGAACAAAGAAGGTTGTTTTTCGCTTGCCCAATAGTTGTCTTATAAAACTATGTTAAGGGTTTTCAAAACAAATCTTGAGAAAATAATCCTATATTGCATATTTACTTTGCATAAAAAGTACTGCAATTAACAAAATATTAAAGGAATATGCGAAATAACATTTATTTCTAATATCTAACCTTACAGTTTTAGCTGTGATCGCATTATTAAGGTATTTTAACTTAACATGTATGATATGTTAAAGTATTTGATCTACTAAGTAGGGTTTTGAATGATTAGTCGACTAAAACGATTGAAAAATCGACTAAAACCAAATTCTGAAGTCGATACTTTGACAGTTAATCAAAACCGTATCTAGGACATCTGTAATAACGATTCTTATTTTATTTTTTAAAATCTTGTGATGATTATGATCGGGGCAACTCTAGCCCCACAAAATATAACGAAAATATTAACAGATCTTTTACTCACTATATTTTAAATATAAATAGTACTTTATTTATTCAATGTTTAATTTTAATAAATAATTAAATCACAACATGTGATCGTACGTGTAACGAAAAAAAATATATAAAAGACATTTTTTTCATTAAAATAGAAATTTCGAGAAAGAACACGCTTCTGTAATATTGTTTTTTTTTTGTAAATATAATTATTATTCCAGTTAGTTTTTAGTGGAACTGTATAATATCGTTAGAAATAGTTATTGTAATTAAAAATATTTTTGTTTTGTAATCGCGATTTTTGACAGTTTAAGGCTGGTTCCACTGACAGCTGAGCATTTCCGTGAAATATCTAATTGCGATGAAAAATAATTATTTGTTAAAAATGGTATTCTTAGCTGGCAGTGGAATGAAGATCTCGCTAGATTTTACGACCATGACATTGGTCGTTGCGACCAGAAAAACTCTTTAAAAGTTAGTCGTTGCGACCAAGTGAGCTTCGTTTTTTGGTCGTTGCGACCACTCCGTAGTCGCGAGGTCCTATCTTAAGTAACAGCTTTGATAATGCTTTATTTATTTTTACTGTCAGTGGACTAAAAGACTTATAACGACTACAATTATTTTAAAAGTCCACGGCCTGAACCCATTGTTTTATATTCTTACTAAAAAATCTTGTTCATTCTGAGCTTTTTCGTGATTTTTTGTGAATAATTTAGTATCCAGTGTTCATAAACAGTGACTTGTGAGATTATTTTAATAATTACAGATAGCGCAGCATGGTAGTTTTGGCGCCTACATTTGAAATTATCTGTGGACATTGATTGAATTTAAAATGGCGGCGTTCGTTTCGCGCCAATAGAACCATCCTGCACTTTCTGTTACTGTGGCTGTTTTACTTCTGTTTGGAATTTCAATGAAATTTGTCTCTGGATTTATTTTCAAGTCAGAATTTTCATTTATATGGTTGTGCTTTAATTTTACTTACAGTAATCCGTCTGGATAATATTTCAAAGGGCTGGTCTCAAGTGGTCATAGAACTTGCATTTGAATCAAGTTTTTTTTTCTTCTCGATGTAAATATTGGAGCAAGGCTTATTAAAATCATTAACAAATTGACCAACCATTGCCATTTACCATTTGAAACTATGAAATTCAGTTTTATACACTCAGTTTATGTACTGTTTTGTTATATAACGGATGTATTATGTATGTATTATAAATAAATATTTTTAATGTTGTATCTAGCTAATTTTAAAGCCAGGAAATACTGCTTTTTATGAAATAGCAAATGGTTTTAAAGTGCTAGTTGATTTTTATTTACGAGAATTTCGCCGTGGAGTGTGTAAAACGAAATGCAGTATGTGTAGCTTTTTTTAAATAATCCTTTTTATTTATGTACCTTCCAATAAATTTTATTTCGTACATTTTTGGTTTTTCTTTTTCGTTTTTCCTAAATTATTTTACTCTATTTTTTCTTCACAATTTTTATACTAGAAAAACAGTCTTAGAAATATACTTTGTATTAAAAATACTTAGATATTACGGATCAACATGGTTTAAATTCTGATACATCTTGAACAATTCAACGTTAATGTATTTTAAGGGGGTTGATGCAATAGCTTCTAGTATAACTATGTATGTGTGTGAAATTAGTAAAAAAAAAGGATCGCTTCTATGCCCCACTTAAATATTATTCATAAAAAATGGACGTAGCCAGGGAAAAGTAAATAAGAACACCATTTTATCGTATTATAATATTAATTCTCTTGGCTACGCTCATGAATAGTGATAAATCAGAGATCTGAAGAGATAGAATATTAATTGTTTTAATTTTAAGGATGTAAATATCATGTAGATAATAATTCCCTTTTAACAGTTTTATTTTATTTTTAACATTCTATTTATATCCTGTTTGCGGGGCGAACATGGCCAGATACCGCACAAGATAGAGAGGTTTGGAAGGAAAAAGGGGCTTTGCCCAGCAGTGGGACACACGATAAGCTAGAAAAAAAAACAGTTTTATTACGGAACTTGTGAAATATTCCAAAATTTTAAGGCAAGTATTTTCCACATTACGATTGACGTTACTTACATTCTTAAAGTTTAGGCTGAAGCTCTACCAATTCAGATCTCTGGTGATAATGCTTACGGCTTTACGGAAAAATAACTGCAAATGCCTGTAAATGCATTAGTTTCGTTTGCCAAACTAAAATACGCGATAATGAGGATATATTCTTCATAGCTTCGACTATCTCTGTCAATCTATTCTTATGCATTCATATTAACTAGTTTGTTATTATATTTTCAGTCAGTAAAATGATTAGTAGTAAGTAGTTCACTTCGAAGGTAATCTTCTAGCTCGAGTATTTTCATCTGAATGTTCATACAGGGTGGAACGGACATCGAAGCACAAATGCTTACCATATCTAAGACTTTTTTTTATCGGTTATTAAAAAAGAAAACAAATTTTTTGGCGGTCAAAATGATTACCGACTTAAGATTTCTGTGTGGGGGTTCAGAATGATGGTCTGAATACATGGTAACCATTTTAGCGTCGGTGTCCCTTCAACCCTTTATAGGTACAGTAAAATAAAAGACAGGTCCAGCTCCTATAGAAATATGGCCATTGTTCTTTGTAAGTAAAGGTCAGCCCCCATATTCACAACGCTTCGATTCGCTTCCGATTCGGAAAGTCGTATGTCTATCTTGGTCGTTTTCGTAATGTCAGAAGAAGACAGATATACGAGTTGTCGAATCGGAAACGAGTCGAACGTTTGTGAATACGGGGGCAGGTCAGGTTTAACATTACCGAAAAATGTATGAAACGTGCTACTTATAAAACCGGGTCTGCCGCACCCATTTTCTAACAAAACATGATATCCTTGTGTCGCGGCAAACATTTCATGTTAGACCACGCCCCCATTATGTTAGCAAACAATGTTTTGTGTTAGTAAAACACGCTAACGGCATAGCGGGTCCCACGCTAACGGCATAGCGGGCCCGGCTATATGGTCGCAAGTGTACCGTGAGCGAAGACAATTTTCCTCAAAAAAATCTGATTGTAAAATGTGTTTCGGAATGGATACCTGTAGGTTAAAACAAATAATAAACTAGTTAATATGTTTGTTTAAAATATGGAGAATGCCAAACCAGTTGGCAGTTGGACTGAGAAAGGCTGTAATATGAAAAATTGGTAGCATATAAATATCGATCATATTAGTTTATATAGTCCGTTTAGTACTAGATGTAATTGTAGGTATATTTCGATATAATAGACTTAAAGGGACACTAGAACACCAGTACTGAGGTAATTCGCATTTTTGTTTGTTAGTTACATGCTAGAAAAAGCGGGAATCGTTGAAAATGTGAAAATAAGACGTCTTTTTCGGACGAAAGAAAATTTAGGTACCTATTGTTAAATCGTGTAATTAGGTATTGTGTCTACTTATCCCTGTAGGAAAAAGTCGTGTGTTTAGGCATGTATGTATCATCGTTCAGAGACAGCTAGAACTATGTTTTTTTGTTAAAATAAATGTCATCTAATTAAATTAAGTTTCTGTAATATGTAGCTTCTTTTCCCTCTAAAATAACTAGCATGTAACTAACAAAAATAAAACTTAATTATATTGATGATAATAATTACCTGCTCTTTAGAATTTAAACAAATAAAATATATTATTAAACAAAGTCTGGCATTAAAAGTCTATTAAAACAATAATTATAAATTGTAGAAGTTTAAATTAGCATTAAATGCTCTTGGATATCGCATTGATTTCTGTTTTCATGCATTCGCGCGGCAAGATGTTTTCAAAATCATTGGTTTGTGCAGAAATCTAGATGTGAATAGCATTGTCTATGTTTTGTTAATTACAAGGGTAAGATAAATAAGCTAGCAATACTCCAAAATATTCGTAAAATGTCTTGATGAACTCAAATTATGTTAAACCAATATGTAGCCACCTGCACAGCACACACACACATTTGAATTAAGTATTAATAAATTAACTGCAAATTGTTTAGTTAATTTCAATATAAAATAACTGACTTAAACTTAGTTATTTTATATTGAAATTCATGTTTGCGGCGTATTGCTAGCTAATTCTATTTGACCCTGAGCTGTTTTTATTCATAGGCGTATTGTGATCTCAATGCAGGAAAAAGTGCAGTAAAGTAGCAGTCGATAAGTAGACTCAGTAGTTAAAACTTGGATTTGTGGATGTAAGTTTCAGCAAACATAAATGAACATTCATTCATCATTCTCTTGCCCTTATCCCAATTTTTGGGGTCGTCGCAGCATGTCTTCTTCTTCCATACTCCTCTATTTTTCGTCATCTCATCAGACACTTCTTTTCTTACCATATCCGTCTTAACACAGTCCATCCATCGTTTCTTTGGCCTTCCACTACTCAAATACCCATCCACATTCATATTCGAAGCTTTTTTCACGACATTTTCCTCATTCCTCCGCATCAGATGCCCATACCCCGACAACCGATTACCACACAACTTTTCAGTCACCGGCGCCAATATCATCTGCATAATCTTTTCACAACTACATTGTTGGCGTCAGCTTCCAGTCTAACCATGAATGTAATTGATGGGCTTTACAACTACATACATTTCAAACTAGAATATCTGCATTGGGATCACCCCTTCTGTCTCATCTGTCAAACTTTGCTTACTTAGTTATGTGATTTTGACAGTTTTGTTGGGTGCAGTTTCCACAAGAGAGAGTGGAGATGTCTAGAAGAACAGAATGTGGACCAGCAAGAGGTTGGTTAAACCAGTGATGGTGGAAGCGCGTGGGTAGACTGGAATTTCATGGGCAACCGTGGAGCTTCCATCTTGAGTAATTTACATACTCTGCCCTGGGCACCAAATATTGACAAATAGCAAATGTAGTATCTGTCCGAGTCCACCATTATTCTGTACTGGTTGTGGTATTTTGATATTAGCTCTGCTTAGCTTAAAAGTAATGCCATTAATTGCTTATGTGACACTTCTCTGCTGTGATGGAAACTGTATTAAAGGTCAGTTTTTAGCTTCGCTTCCTGTAGTGTTTATGACTAGTTCGTACAAAAATCATGACAATTTATTTTAGAAGTAAGGACTTTCCATTTTTCTCTAAATGAAATTCATAGTATTAATGATAAAATTTAATAAAAAAAAAAAGAATTATAACCAGAGAAAATTATAAATTAGATTATAATAGCATTTGAAATGATAAAATTAGAGATATGGATATTTATTTTCGTTAAATACAGATGGTAGTTAGGGTTGAGGTGGTGAAGATTGTAAATAAGCCGTAAGTAGAGGTAGCGTGTGCTGAGGTGTAATAAAATGTTGGGTCAATGTTATTTCGAGATTGTTTCTGAACAGATTTTATTCCTGAATAAAGTGACGAACAAAACTATTTTTGGTTCTTTTTATTTTAAGATGGTGTTTCCCTTCCCTTGATTTACATCCAAATGTCGAACAATTTATAATAGATTTTGATTTTTAACTAGAAAGGTGGTTTGTTGATGGAGAAATAGAAAGTGGTCAACCTAGACAACAAATGGCCAACAGGTGGTCAACCAGAGCTTTGTCATGACTTTGTTCTAGCCATAAAAATAATATTATTGAGGTTTTAGGATTGCAACACGTTGAATAGAGCAGGATGCAGTCAGTGGGTCATCTTATGGGTGGAGTTCATCAGCAATAAAATATGTATAGGAAGAATGCTTTCTGCAACATCTGTCTACACCTTGTATGGTTGTCGTTCGAGACAGAGGTTTGTATAGAAATATTGAGACGCAAGATATCGATTAGAGCAGAATGCACCTCCTTGTGTATGAGAGACTAACCTCAGACATACTTTATAGAACATATTGTTTGATCTAAGAATAGTTTACTTTTAAGTCCTCGCACCATAGCGCCCCTAAGGCTACACTCCAATCCACTTTTAGGTTATAAACTAAAACACAGACTGCTTTCTACACGATTTATTAATAAAACACTTAAATACACTTATAACTATTGAGTCAAAATATCACTTCAGTCGTCTTCTATAACTTCCACCTCCTCCCCTTCATCCTTCTTCTTGCCAGCACCAGATTTTCGCGCTGACACCATTTGCTTGTATTGTTCTAGGGATTCACTTAGAGGCTCCACAAATCTATCGAATTCTATATCCCTCATAGCGTCTAACACATCTTGACCAGTCAAAGCCTTCCTCTTCTTGAGCTTCACAACGTTTGTAGCTGCTGAAGTAACGTATAACACGAAAACTGATGCAGCTTTTGCGAGTCCGGTACGCGCTTCTTTTGATATCGAAACTCCTTCGGGTAACGCTTCTTTGACTATCCTCGTTACAACAGTCATCGGGAGATTCAGGTCCTCGAGTCTTTCAGCCATTGTTCGTGTATTTTTGTTATTTACTTGATAAACATGAAACAGAATAATTTATCAATTTACCGCCAATGCCAAACAGCCAAACCCTTTTTGGCACAAGTGACAAGTGACAACTGTTTGACTTTGACAAGACAATTGTCAAAATAAAATATTGATCGTAGTCGTAGGGATGGGTGTTGAATGAATGTATTATTTAAGGAATGAACGAACTAAACTAGTTAATTCGACGGTCGATAAAGATAAACTATGTCGATCAGTCGATGTGTCGACTACCGAATCCCTCGTAGACTACGTGGCGTTCACAGCTACTATTAAACGTAGTGATTATGTACTCTGTGGCGACTACCAACGGCCGAAATTTAGTAGTTGGTTAAAGGTGAACGCAGACTTGGCCGCACCGCAGTCGCCGCAGTCATCGCTTTTGTTAGAAACCTCGCACACTTATCCACGCTGCAGTCACCGCAAACGTTCCTGTCGCCGCACGCCTCGCACCACAGAACATTAATCGAGACATTTATACTCTCTCTCTCTATCCGGCGGCGTTGATGCCATCATCAGCTGCGGCTTGGGGAGTTCGACCGCTTCAGGTACTGCGGCGACTGCAGCGCGGGTCGGTGTGCGAGATTGCATAGAACTTCATACGAAGAATTCGATTGCGGTTACTGCGGTGCGGCTAGGTCTGCGTTCACCTTTATACAAGCATATTATTCGCCTGTTGTCACGCAAACATTTGAAGGTGGATGCCCCAGGGTAGCCCCTGATTTGCAGGGCAGTGCTAAGTTGTATGTTATTGAAAATATCGGTCGCGGCTGTAAGACGTATGTAGTTACAGAATTATAATCATCAGAAACATCAATACAACCCCTTAAGGTTATAAGAGTCGAGGTACGACTTTGACCGTCAAAAATTCGTTCCTGGATTGCGACTGCGGGCCACCCAGACGTTTTCTCCATATAACTACCAAAATTCATACATGATGGGTACTTATTATCATAACACTAGCTAACCCACGCAACTTCGTCTGCGTCACATATATGAGAGAAAAAGCTCACAAAAGGAATAAATTTTCCCCGTTTTTGCAACATTTTTCATTTATGTTCCGCTCCTATTGGTCATAGCGTGATGATATATAGCCTATAACCTTCCTCGATAAATGGACTATCCAACACAAAAAGATTTTATCAATTCCAACCAGTAGTTCCTGAGATTAGCGCGTTCAAACAAACAAACAAACAAACAAACTCTTCAGCTTTATAATATTAGTATAGATAGATAATGCACGTTTTGACTCAAATTCAGCTAAGTTAAGACATTCATTAATTTCTAATCAAACGTTATTCACTCGGCTTTTTGAGTTTTTAAAATAGCATTAGCAAACATAATCATTGCTATTATTATTCTGAAGGCGTTTAATTTAACATGCTGTAATCTTATCTATATGATGAAGTTGCAGTGTTATCTGATGGACGACCAATCATTAGGTGAATATAACTAACTTATATTGACGAATGACGATAGTTACATAATATATTTATTATGACTGTAGGGGTAACCAAAAGAGTGATGCATTTCAATTCGCTACGGTTTTTAACCAACTTCTAAAACCGGGGGAGGTTATGTATTCAACCGGCATCGTATTTTTTCCGTGTATGCACACCGATTACTCCGGAGTGGTACGATTTTAGTGAATCATTTTTTCATTTCGTATAAAAAGCCCGCGTGGTATTCTCATTTTGAATTAAATTAGATTTGGTTGGGTGGTTTATGAACTAGCTTAAACATAATAAGTATAAGTTTCTTCATTTTCGTCTCTGTTGATGATCTCCAAATACCCATTTTTTTAGCAACAATGGTAAATGAACACAACATGACAAGAATAATTGTAGAATGCTACAACTAGACAGGGAAAAATAAACAACTTTTTTTTTTAAATAAACAACAGAGTAAAAAAAACAGTAAAAGTCGGTGGCAAAAAAAACTAGGTAGATATGCCACAAACAAGTCACCGACTTCCAAAAGTGAAGTACTGTTTAATGTTTTTTTTAGCCCCTTGGCGTGCAAAAAAAATGATGTCATTTTGCAAAGGGAAGGTTGAAATAAGCGCGACTAAATACGCGAAATACGTGCTCAATTAAATATAACGGTGAGGGGACGAAAGCAAAGGACAAGCCAGTGGCCTTGTTGTCTATGTCCTTCAAAAAGGGTGCGTTGCGTACGAAGAACTTAATAAAAAAAATGTGAAAAGATTACTTTGTGACCAAAGCACGTTGATCCTGTTCTAACGATTCTGTCTACCCCAATATTATAATCCACGTTATGATGTAGCAGACCATCTTTCGATTTTTACTAGCGACCAAGCTGTGCAATTTTCTAATGAAATGTCTAAATTAAAAAACCGCCAAATCGGTCGAGCAGTTCAGCAGTCCGCAAGTGACCATGCTCCGTCATAGAAGTGGCAATTGATTTTTCATTACTCATACTCGGAAAGTAGGTCGGAAATTGCCTGAGGAGCGGGTTGAAAATAACAATTTTCAGCCCTAGGGAGAATCGCTTTCAACCGACAGCAGTCAAATTATTAAAAAAAAAACTAGTTCTATTTGCTCAATTCTATTGAACCATGTTCCAACTTCTATACAGCCTCTAAATTACAGCGCAAAAATTGAAATAACATAAAATTCAGTATTAATTAAAGAATATATGTTTTTACAAAAAGTTTAGTTATAATTTAGTTCTTCTTTGCCCCGTCTCGGGACTAAATAAGTGTCTTTCACCCCTAGGGTAACAATATGCTATTTATGAATACATGTAGTTTAAACTGCTTACATGATTTTATTCATAAATCGGTAGATAAACTGGCTAGGTAGTCTCTATGAATTAATTAAACGAAACGCTCGTTAATTTTTTGGATGCTTCCTCAAGACATAATAAAACCGTATTTGTATCAACTAGCTACCTACCTAGATATCTTCAAGAATAAAGTAAGTAGGTACCTACCAAAGTATTTAAAATTCAGTGTGTTTTGTCCACATACACTTTAATTGTATTAACAGATATCTGCAATTTCATGACTATTAATTTCCTTTTCACCTACTATTGTCTTGAAATTTGAATAAAATCAAGATTAAGTGTACTTTAAGCTACCTATATAAAACCACAATATTTTTCACTAGGTAATAGCCTAATAGGTCGTTGACCTGAAAATACCGCAACATAACAAAGCAAAAATGTAAATATTGATTTTCAAGGCACCCCTGACCAATTCCACGTGATTTAAAGATTATTAGTAACCATTAATGTTTGAAAACTGTCTTCGTTAATGAGATTAACGGATTTTTTATTAGATTAAGATGTTTTTGGTACGTAATACGTAAGTAGCAAGCAAGCACACATTGCGCAAACTCAAATAGGCACGCCATTTTGTAAGTTGACTAGAGTAGAGTATGTTACTCTGTCAGTGCGGCACCGGCATTCCTCGGATAGGGACGTATACGCGCGTTTTCTTATCGATTTCCTCGGACGTGTATGACACAGTGTTATTTTGATGTTTTTTTAACCGAAAACGTGACAAATAATGCATTGTTAAATTACTAGTTCGTACAGAAGTTCGCGTGTTGTCGTGGTTTCATTTTTATTTAATAAATTATATTTTAGTTTTGTGGTTGACTGAAAACATTGCTGTTAAGTGCGATGATAATGGACTTGTTTTTGGAATTAAAATGAGGTGAGATTAATGTATTATTCATAAATATTAATGGATTATAATATTATCGATTGTTGGCTTGCTTTTATTTAAATCGATAACGTATCGTGTTTTGTAGCCCCATCCCTTTAACATTAGGGATACGATTTTCAAAAAATGGTCATAAACTTTAGAATCTTATTTTATTTTTTTTCTAAGTTTTTATACTGTGTTCGTGTTTTTGGTTATTTTAATTTAAACATTCCTGTAATTTCTTAAATAGTGATAATGCGTTAATGTTCACCTGACTTATCAATAATTAATAAAAACTGTATCTACACATCATAAAGTTAATTATTTCAAGGTACCTATTGCTTACATTTACATACGTCATGTTAATTGGTTATTTATTGTTGAATTTTATTCTCTTACGTGGTATTCAAATTATTCCCTGCGGTTTAGCTTCGTGTCTTTTAATTTTCTTTTTTCCTTACACCAATTTCCGCTAATTTACCTTATGCCGAATATGAATATGTCTAAGATACAGAAAAACTAACTTACTCAATGCCGTATATCTCATATAAACGGGAATCATGTATCAAATAATAATTTTGATTACAGTGATAAGTATAACCCAGTAAATAATTAAGTAGGTATTATATTAAATTTCATTTATTTTCATACATATGTTTTTTTGGATTACGAATATTTAAAAATGCACCAAATAGGTATGTATGAAAATAAATAAAATATAATTATTATTAACCCACAACACTATTGCGACATAAACTTTTCAAGCCGCGACTTCCACACATAAAAGGAGGACTACTTATAATAAACAAATATCGCTGGACATTACACACAGCGCCATCTGGAGCCACACTAAGCACTAAGCAACGAGGCTTGTATCGTGGACACCAGATAGTTAATTTACTACATATATACTTTCTGTTTAAAACCATTTGACATTTGACTGCCTTTTTGATTCAGGGTCGAACCCTACTCCCTAAAGTCCTGAGCACGAAGTCTTTCAATATGATGCCCGGTTCCAGTCCAGGCAAATTGTTGTTGGGATTTTCCTATCAGTATCTCCTTCAGTAGTAGCGCAAAACTCTTGATTTATGTCCGGTTGGTGGCCAATGTGGCAATATCTTGCTCCCTTTTTTTTTTTTTTTTTTTTTCGGAATGGCATCTCGCAGTTCAACCTAGCAAGGTTGTCGTCTGCTTAACCGGACTATCCTGTGGGTGCCTTGAGTGTAAGGCCTCCAGCCAGGGCAAGTCTTGCTCCCTATTACCTGAAACTTAAACATATAACTGGCGAACTGTGGGTGTAACGAACAAGCTATTTGGTTTACAGTTTAACAAACAAATCTATACTTAATATTATAAAGCAGAAGAGTTTGTTTGTTTGTTTGTTTGGTTGAACGCGCTAATCTCAGGAACTACTGGTTCGAATTGAAAAATTATTTTTGTGTTGGATAGTCCATTTATCGAGGAAGGCTTTAGGCTTTTTTATATAACATCACGCTATGACCATTAGGAGAGGAGCAGGAATGAAAAATGTTGCAAAAACGGGGATGTTTTTTTCCTTTCGTTTTTTTCTCTAATGTGACCCAGACGAAGTTGCGTGGGTCAGCTAGTTACATTATAAAATGTAAACCAAATAGCTTGTTCGGCCGTAGGTACCTAATATTACACCCACAGTTCGCCAGTTCTACTCTCTACTCTGGGTATAAGAGTAGAGAAAGACCAAAGAAACGATGGATGGACTGTGTGAGGTGTCTGATGAGATGACGATTAATAAAAAAGTATGCAAGAAGAAGATATGCTGCGTTGATCAAAATTGAATTGGGATAAGGGCAAGAAAATGACGATGATGGTCAATATTGGATTGCAGATTTTCTATAGTTACTTACTTGGAAGTCTGATGGAAGAAGAAGGCATGTACGCCAACCCCAAATGAATTGACCCATCCGGCAAGAGAATAATGTTAGGTACTCCAAAGAGATTTCTTGGCCGTTCGCTCACTATTTTTATATATGTCACCGTAAAATTGTCAAACACGTTATATTACAATATAACGTGTTTTTTCTCGCGATATTGTAATGTCTCGAATTATTGTCAAATGAACATACGGAAGTATCTCTGCCCCCATAATCGGGACTTGGGGCACCGCCCCGTTGGGTTAGTTAGGTTCCTTTAAAACACGTTATATTGTAATATAACGTGTTTGACAATTTTACGGTGACATATATAAGTTCTTGCAATTTTACGTTAGATAATAAAACCAGCGGTAACTGTGTTTAAAAAAACTGTAGCAAACAAACTCATTCAGTTACCTCGTCTAAATATACATACATTAACGACTTGCGGATCGAACATGATTGTGTATAGTAAAATCTTACAGCTTGTTGATAAACTGACGAAGGCGGCCTTCGAATGAATGTGGTAGACGCAATACCTCGGTTGTTGTTGAGGTTACTTCCGAGATTAAGTGCAGAATATATACTACTGTTAGACAAAATAACCGCACAAAAATAGAATAGATTAGCCTTTTTTTTCTAATGTAAAATCATCAATGAGTCCTGCTCTGGACGGAGCGGAAGGGAGTATCAGACTTTTACTGACTAAAACCCATCCATGTTTCTTCTCAGCCCTTTGTGTATCTATCAAGGACGCGGTATCTCTTTCGAACAGTCCCGCAGCACCGGCAGGCATAGACCCTTCCTTTTTGCTGACTTCTCTTTGAGGCGCGCGCGCGTGGCGCCGTCGACATGACCTGTCGTCATAAGACGCAAGGTCCACAGGCCTGCGAGTAGTTAACACTCTCCACATCAATAAATATGGAAGCCTCTACAGCAATACCCTAATATCTTAGCTTCCAATAATAAGTATTTTGCAATTAGATAGCGTCCTGCCCTTGTCTCATTCTATTTTGAGTCGGCGGAACACGTTCTCTTCTTCGATTCTTCTCTCCCAGACGTCACGGCATCATTTACTCCTTTCTCTTTCATATCATTTCTCACACAATCCAACCATCATTTCTTTAGCCTTTCTCTCCCTCTCCATTCATCCACAATTGATAGGAGGAGGAAACCGGCTTGTCCTAGAACCAAAAAAATCGAAGACATGTGACATCTACCAATCCGCACTGGGCCCTGGTGGTGGTGTTATAGGCCATTTCAGCAGTGGGAACATTAATAGGTTGATGATGATAATGTGAAATGATGATGATTATAAAATGATAGATTCTACAGCAATAACGATTATGACAGTCTTTAAAAGTACATTATTACTCTAGGGGTGAAAGTAATTGCTGCGGGACTGTTCGAAAGAGATACCGCGGCCCCGGAACGTGAAGGGCGAGGAAAGAACATGGATGGGTTATAATTGTCAGTAAAAGTCTGACACGCCCGGAGTGGGAAAAGTTATTAGATGATTTACCATCCTAAAAAAAAAAAAAAAAAAGGGTGAAAGTAATTTCCCTCGAACTAGTCCCGTCTCGGGACTAAATAAGTATTTAATTCAAGGTAAACAAGGCTAGGGCAGACTGACTTTCCGAGTATCAGTAATGAAAAGCTACATTATGGTTCCCATAGCAATAAAACAGGCTTTACAGCAATGAACACATACGTACAGTCAAAGCTCATCTATTCATCACCGACACAACAAAAAAGAATCTGAGAGCAATCAGCACGTAGCCACGAAGTTAAATTTACTTACGTTTGACAAAAAATACTACCTACCAATGTAGTGCCGACATAATTATAACAAAAAAACTTTACTTAACCGGACCTGTATACACCATTATTTTTAGGTTGTTCTGGATCCGAAAGCCATAAACTCGATCATCTAAGTCGATTCATCAAACTTAAAAAAAAATGTTATTTCTTTAAAGAATTTGAAAAAAAAAAACTGTTTTTAAGTAAGTAGATACTAAATAAATTCTTTTTTTTTATCTTTTGAAAAAAGTTGTCCCAATCATTTTAAGTTCGATGATCGAGTTTATTTGTGGCTTTCGGTTCCATAACGACTTAAAATTAACCATGTATTAAAGGTATAATAAGTACCTAGTATAAAACATGTACTCAACACGTGATGTAATAAATCATGAATCGAATTTGTAACATTAACATTTACATAGGAATTCTTATCGTAAAAAAAGGAAAATTACATAACTACTACATAGATATTTTTAATGGCTTTTTTTCACGTATTCGAGGTTACTACACGTATTGTTGTGTTTATGTGTAAACCATTACTCCGTGCCTGCTACCGAGAAATTCCTGATAAGAAAATCCAACAACATTGGCCGACCCCGGGAATCGTATGCAGGAACACCAGTCACGCTTGCGATCACGAGACCAACGACTTTTACTTACCGCTCGTGTCGATTTTTAGGTTAAGCCGTCCTTGCCTAGGTGGGTCTGTGGATGGGTGACCACCCATTATATACCGAGTTTCATCAGTGGCTCGGAAAGTACGTTAAGCTGTTGGTCCCGGCTGTCATTTGAAGATCTTTGACATTCGTTACAGCTTAGGTAGTCAGTGGCCCAGAAAAGTCAGACTGGTTGTCAAACTCAAACTCAAAGCATTTATTTCAATTAGACCATTATGGCACTTTTGAATGTCAAAAATACAAAACAAAATCAAAGCTACAGTCACAGAGACAAGGCATAATAACTTGAGAATGTACTGTAGTTGCCCATTCCTTAGCGAAGATCTCTATGGAGAAGAACGGGCAAGAAACTCCATGGACACTCTTTTAAATCAAAATATTGTTACAAGATGGATGTCGGTGGTATTCAGCTGCATTCGGTAATACTGGAAGCTGACCCCAACATAGTTGGGAAAAGGCTAGGTAGATGACGATAAATGTTTCTAAAAATCATTTTTTGGGGCCGTCTCCACGAGTGAGAGAATCGCGGCGATTTGACGTATTTCTATAGGAAAATATCGCTGCGATTCTCTCGCTTGTGGAGACGCCCCAAAAGAGTGTATAGAAAAACGTGGCAAGGACGATACTATCGCTGCGATTCTCTCGCTCGTGGAGACGGCCCCTTCGTCTTTTTGTCTAGTAGACTTACATACTTCAGAACTCGAAGTTCTGAACTAGCTTATTCTTCTCATCGAAGGAAAAAGGTTTAAATGATTGCGTGGCAGTTGACAGGGCAGAATGGAAAAAAAAAATTGCGGGGTATAGTCTTTGGAGACAGCCGATCGAAGTGAAAACTACTACTAAATAATCTATAACTGCTACGGGTTATGCCTCGCGCACACCTAATTGGTGCTACGCCGTAGTGGATCGGCTACAAGTGCTACAAAGCGTTAGGTGACGGTCACTCGAGTTTCATGATTTTTGTCCACCAAAAGGTGCTCAACGCGCCAAAAGAAGTTTTTACTTCAAAAACGTATTGCTCCGACCCCAAGCACCGTGTGATAAGGTCAGAAAGGTGATCGAAAAGGCAAGCAGCCTTAAATAGTCACAAAATACTTGTTCTTCAAAAAACAGTTCAGTTTTAAGTCTCTGTTTTGGCTTTGAACAAAAAAATAGCGAATTGTATACCCAGCAAAAACCGCCATGTATTTCCAGAGATATAGACTGCGGCAGTTTTTATAATCAGCTCTAACTTGTCATCGGAAACAAGTTTATTCAGCCTTGAAATGAGTGACTTGTTTTATTATAAGAATTTATATTTTCTCTGTTTTAGTTGTATTATAACATTGCGCCTGTAATCCAAGAAAGGTTAGGCAGACGTACTAGTATACCCAGTCAGTTATTAATTGAGTCGATCGATTTTTCGCCCCCGGAATACCAGTAATCCTGTATATAATTTCGATTAAAGTTGCACTTTAATCGAAATTATATACAGGGTTACTGGTTAAGTCGACCTAGATCCGTTAAGGGGTTGTAGTGCGCATCATTTCTAACTGATTTGACTCTCAAACAACTTATCATCATCATTCTCTTGCCCTTATCCCAATTTATTTGGGGTCGGCGCAGCATGTCTTCTTCTTCCATACTCCTCTATTTTTCGTCTCAAACAACTTATGTACTTCAAAAAAATTGATAAATCAAATAAATTTAAGGAACAAATTCCTAAAGTAATTGGACAATAGACAAAAAATTCGTCAAATTTATGAAGTTCTTTCTTAAAAACCGGAAATTTTCGAAATGATGCGCACTACAATCTCTAATGAATATTGATAAAGATAAAACGAATTAAAACTCGGAAGTGGGGGCTCGTGACGTCAGAACTCACTAAAATTATTATACCAAGGCGTGACGTATTGAGAATTTTAAAAGTGTCGTATCTTCGTTTATGTAAAATAAGAAATAATACGGGTCAAATATTTGTTGATAATCTACCCCATTGCGTTTTTTGCGCGAGTTTTAAAAAATAACTGAAAAAGATGACAACGATTAAATTGATAGAGCATTGTTTTCTAAATTAGAAAATGACATGGTGTACAATACAGAAATTGCATTAAAGATAACAAGGTAATGTTTATGTTTATGCTATTTCAAAACCAGCATAATCTGAAAATAAAATGCGACGCGAATACCTGCTTATTGTTATTTTTTTACAAAAACATTTAAGTTTATTTGCCACTTATTATCATTATTATTTTTATTTTGTATTGGCTCATGTCATGGCTAAGAGAATAAATTCGGTCAGATGATGAGGTAAAATAAAATAAAAAACGGTTCTGATATTTTTTCTTAACTCATTTCGAAACTCGCCTAGCTTTACCAAATTTAGCATGGGAACATCACATTTAATAAATACTCCTCATAATATAAAACAACAAAAATATAAATTACAAATGATTTAGCACACACGCAACTCGTGTAAAATTATAATTATTTAAACGAATTGTCCAAAAGTTGACGTCATGACCTTGGTCCAAAAACAGAGGTTACACACGAACGAAAGGTTGAAACAACCAGAAATTCTAGTTTTTTTTTTACTGACCCCGTATGCATTCACTTGTCATCATTTGTAGAGTTTATCGTGTCTATGGTATGCGTTTAATCTATTTTGTAAGCTAATTTACTTTACCAAATAGGGTTTATTGGAATGTGTATTGGAAATTGTATTCAGCTAATAGAAACGACGATTTATGAAATAAATGCTCGTGGGCCTAGCACGCGCGGTGTCAACGTCACCCCATGTCAATTCATCATCATTCTCTAGCCCTTATCCCAATTTATTTGGGGTCGGCGCAGCATGTCTTCTTCTTCCATACTCCTCTATTTTTCATCATCTCATCAGACACTTTCTTTCTTACCATATCCTTCTTAACACAGTCCATCCATCGTTTCTTTGGTCTTCCTCTACTCAAATACCCATCCTCATATTCAAAACTTTTTTCACGACATTTTCCTCATTCCTCCTCATCACATGCGGCATGCCCATACCACGATAACCGATTACCACACTTTTCAGTCAACGGCGCCACTTTCAGACTTCCTCTAATATACTCTTTCCTTACACCATGTCAATTCGAACAATACAATTTTAAAATTGAACTGTTGAACTCGTTCTGCTTATAATACTTAGTTTGAAGACGTTATCCTATGGGTGGTTTTACATCCTACTTCTGCGTTATTCTTTTCTGATAAATTTCGTTGCGGGATCCATGTCAGTTAAATTGTTTCTCTGGGACTTCGTCGAGCTCCATAATCATTGTCTCGCCACTTTTCTGATGGTCGCTACTGTTGATTCTGGCTTTCAGGAGTGCAGTGGTTTGGAAATAGTGTGCTTGTCCCTGACAACATGTACGTCGTGTGTAGGTACGGTACTTATTTCAAACTAGCTGACCCACGCAACTTTGTCTGCGTCACATAAAACGAAAGGAAAAAAATCCCCGTTTTTGTAACATTTTCATTCCTGAATGGTCGTAGCGTGATCTTATATAGCTTATAGCCTTCCTCGATAAACGGGCTTTCCAACACATAAAGATTTTTTCAATTCGGACCAGTAGATCCTGAGATTAGCGCGTTCAACCAAACAAACAAACAAACAAACAAACTCTTCTGCTTTATAATATTAGTATATATTGTCACAAAAAATACAATACTTTTAGGATTGCTTTTTTCTTTAGGTTCCTATGAATTTCTTTTTAATAATATTTCCTATGAATTTCTTTTTAATAATATTCAAATTTAAATTGATTATTATGTACATTATGTAAAATTAATAAAACTATTTAAATAAACTAAACAAACTAAAATAAACTAAAACCATAAAATAGGCGTCCAAAAACTCATTAAGGAAGCAATCCTTAATGAGTTTTTGGACGCCATTTTTTAGTTGTTTTAGGTTTTTGCTATCGCAAAAATCGTTCCAATTTACCTCATTTGCCGGATTTACATCGCATATTCAAGCTAGGTTCTCAGAAAACTTAAACAAAAATAGGCCACGTTGGCCATTACGCCATACAATGCAGGTCATACTCTAATAACGGCAGTATAGTACATTATGGTACAAGTGTGTAATGTTGGTGATTACCGCTGAGGCGCTATTGAGACCCGAGCCGTCAGGCGAGGGTCTTAAGAGAGCCGAGGACGGTAATCATCAACACACACGTGTATCATACGACGTTTTTCAACACACTTGAGAATAAAATAATACTAAAATAGATATTTTTGTCCTTGGAGTTTTCAGGTAGTAAACTTTCCATAACGCTAAGCAAACGCACATCTTATATCTGGCGGTGTACAAAATAAATCATTTTCTTCATAACTAGTATTTGTAGACATTTGAATTAATAAATAACTATAATTTCAACAGTGAAAACGAGTTGTGATTTTTTTTTCGCAATGGCGGAAATAATTAATCAGTTTTCCTATGCGCGCGCATCTAACAATGGCGATCGGCCATAGACTAAAAGAATGAGGTTTATTTTTTTTTGGCTTTTCGCGGATAGCGTTTTATCCACGTACGAAATGGGGAATTCAAAGTTTCATTTAATACAGAGAAAACCAGTTACGTTAGAAACTTATAAGTTGAAATTATCTATGTAGATACGAAGTTGCATGAAATGAGCAAGCAATAGGTACATTAATTTATTTGTACTATTGAACGCGATCTTTTTTGTATCGAAACTTTTTTAAGAACAAAGCAATTCAACCAATAAAATAAAAAAAAAACCCTATAACTCACTTGTGAATAATAGCAATGAAAAAGTCACAGTTTGATTACAGGTGTCATTATGTGCCTAATTCCGGTGAAATTAGAGCCACTTTATGAGCAAGTGTGTTGAAAAAACCATTATATAGCTGCCTTTATAGCTATAATGTCCATGGGGCTATGGGGACGAACCCTCATCAAATGGACATGAGGGAACGTTCTCTTGTCATGTATGTGACGCCATTTTCGCGTCCTAATTCTGTTAACCAGTTTTGAATGAGAATAGTCCGCTCCTGTATAAAACACAGCAATTGCTCGCGATCTCCATCCGTGTAAAATAATTATAAAAATATGACTTCCTTTTTTGAATCGGTTTTTGTAAACTATTTCTAGGGTTTTTTTTACACGGGTCCCTAATTTTAACATCATCTATCTGCCGGTACCTAAAAGTATGGTAAAAATCAGTCCAGCCGCAGAAAAAACAAAAACAAGAATTTTGTTAAAAGTAGGTACCTACCGTTTCCTCATTCAGTAAAAAGCAGTTATTTTGAAATTACAAAAAGACGTACTTTTATTATTAATCTTTTTATTAATAAATATTGAGATTTGAATAAGTAGATGTATGGATTGTTCGGAGTTTACCCCAATTTTAATTTTTCTTCTAACGTTTCCCGTAACATATACAATCCTGGCAGAGCAAAATATTTTAACATAATTCAAATACTACCACACCTACTATTTACATTTTCCAATGTAACTTGTGGGTTAAACTGTAAACCAAATAGCTTGTTCGTCCGTACTTTTACCCGACTACCGAGGAATGTGTTATGTGTTTATGTTTTTGGCGTGTATCTTGTATTTGAAATACAGGGTGTATTTCACCTCATCACAAAGCCGCTAACCAAGCATTCTGTATATCAAACTAAGTAACTTTACGCAAAAAATATTGCTGGGAAACAACTTTTTTTTTTTGAGGTTATAAATCATGTTTTGTGATATAACTCAATGTAACACACTCAAAACATTGTGCGGATGGATGGATTGAATAGTACGGGGGTCGTAGAGATATTTAAAGTAAAAATCATGCGATAAAAAGTGGTATTAAATCTTGCAACTTTGACCCCCAATATCTCCGTAACTAGAAGGTTCCCAGGTATAGAGTAGAACAAAAAAATGATCAGAAGGACGAGTAGAACAAGTGCCTTTCGTATTCGTTAAGAGGTGTTTTACACCTTTTATTTATTTAAATACAGTAGGTAAGTATAGGAAACAAGATTTTAAACTAAGCAAGTATTAATAGTCAGATTATCCTCTCAAACAGGGAAAACGTCGTAAAACAAGATAATATACGTACCTACTTATAACCGTGAAGGTTAAAATTAACAAATAAATGTTATAACTACAAGTATATGATATTACAATGTACTTATTTACCTACCCATGTACTGTGGGTCACGGTCATTAGTACATGTATGACATGTTATGATAATTTACTAGCTTCCTTGAATCTATACTATATATTATATACTATATATACTATAACTAGCTGACCCACGCAACTTCGTCTGCGTCACATAAGAGAGAAAAACGAAAGAAAAGAGAAACCCCGTTTTTGCAACATTTTTCATTCCTGCTCCGCTCCTAATGGTCAAAGCGTGATGTTATGTAGCCTATAGCCTTCCTCGATAAATGGACTATCCCACGCAAAAAGATTTTTTTAATTCGACCTGGTAGTTCCTGAGATTAGCGCGTTCAACCAACCAAACAAACAAACAAACTCTTCTGCTTTATAATATTAGTATGTGATTAGTATAGATGTGAAAGTTTGTGAGTATATATGAATGTTTGTTACTCTTTCACGCAAAAACTACTGAACAGATTTGGATGAAATTTTGCACACATATAGTTTATAACCTGGGTTAACATATAGAATACTTTTCATCCCGGTAGTAAGATTCCATGGGACAATTATCAAAATTGGCGCGGGCGAAGCTGCTGGCAGAAGCTAGCTGTTTTGGGGCCGGCTTCTTTAAAGGCTGTAAGCAGACTCATCACGAAGCCGTCAACCAAGCATTATGTACCTACATCAAACTAAGTAACTTTAAACAGCAATTTGTGTTGGGAAATCACTTTTTTTATGGGATGAAAAATCAGACTTTTCGGTAGGACCAATGTAATGCACTTATAACATTGTGCTGATGGATGAATTGAATATGGGCATTGTGTTAAAAATGTTACATTAAAAAAAAATCAACAAAACAAGTTGGAACTTTTGCCCCCAATATCTTCGTAGGCTGCTAGAAGGTTCCCAGGTATGGTGTAGATCAAAAAATGATCGCAATGACAGGGAGAACAAGTGCGTTATGAGGGTTTTTACCACCCTTTATGACATCGAGCGAGCAACTGCCAATCTGTCTTCCCCAACCGAGACTGTACTGGGTAATACGATACCCCTTGGTAAGACTGGTTGTTAGACTTTCAAAGCACTGACTACCTGTAGCGGCTGTCAAAGATCTTCAAATGACAGTCGGGGCCAACTGCACTCGGTATGTAATGAGTGGTAAAACACTCAACAATACAAATTAATTCTCTACTACTTTTGATTACATAACTAAGTAATGAAATTATGTTTCAAGTAAAATGTTTGTGTGTTCGTAACTATGGGGGGACCGGTTACCAGGAGGGGAATGGGTATGGTAATATTAGTATACGATATTATTACGTCTTTTTATTAAAGTTGCTGTGGGGTATTTCGGGGTGAACCTTGAACTTTAAGCTTTTAAAAGGAAAACGTACGGAAATAGTACTGTTTTGTAAGTTAGAATAATTTTACACAAAAGTAGCTACTACAGATGGATGTTTATATGTATAATAAGTATATATTTACAAACAAAAAGTATATATGTAGTATATCAACTGTCTGGTGACCACGACACAAGCCCAGCTTAGTGTGGCACTAGATAGCGCTGTGTGTAATGTCCAACGATATTTATTACACCTCTTAACAGAGCCGAAAGGCACAGGTTTTTTGTTCTGCACCTTACCTGGGAACCTTCTACTTACGGAGATATTGAGGGTCAAAGTTACAACATTTTGACAAGTTGTTTCAAGTTTTTAATGAAAGATTTTTAATTTGAACACCTCCATGACCACCGTACTATTGAATACATTCATCAGCACTATGATAATAATTATACAATACGCACGTTAATCCGAAAAACCAGAGGTGCGAGGCGTGGTGGTGTTCAAACTGGAGTCCTAAATAACCACTGTAAAACATACATTGAAAAACATTTTGAGAAAAAATGCATTAGTCAAACTCCTAAAATCTCCGTACGTAGATTTTCGCCTCAGCCTGCTAAAACCCAGTCTCGCTGCACTCGAAGTTTCTATACTTGTTCATTGAAAAATCATTCTTTAAATTCAGTTTGAAGAGACACTCAAGCTTTGAGAGGGAGTGCCACTTGCACTCTTTTGTCTCTGGTCTCTGCCCTATTCTTTTATAATCTATTGTAGGGTTACCATCTCGGCCTTTTTGGCCCTCCGTCCGGACTTGATTCGGATATGTTTTATCCGGATTTTTGCACGTGAAGGGATTTTTATTATATTATGCTAGCTGTTGCTTTATTCGCGTGAAATAAAAAATATATAAATATTACTTCCCTTTTTGAATCGGATTTTGTTGTCAATTTCATGTGTTTATAGTTTTTTTTGCACAGAACTCTAAATAGGATATTTTCTAAAGTAAAAGTAGCCTAACATAGACATTTTACGTATGCAATCTGCCAGTGACAGCCTCGTCAAAATCGGACTAGTCGTTTCGGAGACTAGCCAGAAAAAAGAGGCAGATAACCAAAAATTTAAAGAAATGTTTTTATTAAAGTACCGATATACATTCAGTAAAAAGCTGTTAGCTTGATATTACAAGCATACACTTCAACTTTATTTATTTGTAAAGATAAAAATGTTCATACTGAACCCATACAGTAAAATATCTGGACATTTTTGACACGTCAGACTTTTCAAATTTCGAAATGCTATTCTATTGATCGTTCTGACAGCCAGTGCGGGGTATGGGGTGGCAAAGGTGTGGGGGCGTCCCGCTTCGCCCCTTATTCACACCGATGTCATTATGATTTTTATTAAATGATTCACATCTCACCTTATTGATTGAACCTCAAGGATTTTATTCGTTAGATGTGCTCTCACTGTACTATGGTCACATGTAAGTGTTTACACTTAGATGTGTGAGCTCTTTTGGTCTAGTGGTCACAAGGGTAACTGCTGAGAATGAGGTGTTGGATTGGGCGATTTTCAGGTCCGACAAAGAGTTACTTATAGAGATTTTCGGCCAGGAATTTCTCAGTAGCAGTCATAAAGTCAGGATTTGGCAATAGGTTCGCACCTCAATATATGAGACTTAAAAATATCTAATGGGGGTGCAATATTTGACTACTGCTTAACCTATTATGTTATGTGTGAGATCGTTTATTTAACGACAAATACGATTTTCGGTTTCTTTTTGAGAATTTTAAAAAGAAATAGTTTCCAAGAATTCGGTACATGGCGTTGAACTGACTACGTTACTAGGTGCCAAAGCCAAAACGCTTGAAAAAACACAGGTCAAATACGCTCGTTGACTGACACTTTCTTTTGCATAAGCTTCCCAAGATAACCATTAGGTTTAAGTGAAATTATGTGACGTTCTGTTCCTTGTAGTAACATACCAAGATCAGCGCCATCTATCCAGCGACTAGGGAAGAGTTGAAAAAGAAAATCCCTCATTGTTTATTGAAATGGTGCGCTCTGAGGCATACCTCCGTTATCATTTTAGCCGTTGAAGGACGAATCTGCCGATTTTAATCGTTGTAATTCCTACGACTTTCAAGAATTTGAGGTATCCACCAAAATTTCGTAACTCTTCAGGAAAATTTGCAATCGCCTTTGTAAACTCGGATTTAACTCCGGAAATACTTGATACAAATTCTGTTTCATTTCTGAATTTAGTAGTAGTTGTAGGCATCGTGAAACAGGTCTCTAGTGTGTGAAAGTCCTAACAGTAGTCTGAACTACTGTTTGTACACGTAAAATCTAAGCCATATTACCTCTACCTGTAATACTGTTTAACAGACATTAACAGACAAATAAAACACGCGTGTCTGTCATGTAATACATTATATTAATTAAAAAGATAGACATTGCCCAAGGTCGTCTGGCCACTAGGGTGTTATTCATGATAATAGGCTGGGCTTCGCGTTCTCCCTGTTGATATGTAAGTTAATTATTCATAAACTTATGTGTTTTACAGGGGTTTGGACATGTGTGGTCACGTTATCTTTTTTTTTTTTAATTGGGACAAGCCCGCTACACACGCCCAAACCACTGTAACTCCTGAAAGCCAGAATCAACAGTGGCGACCACCAGAAAAGCGCCGAGACAATGAAGCTCGACGAAGTCCCAGAGAATGAATTTAACTGTCTTGGATCCCGCAACGAAATTAATCAGAAAGTATAGCGGAGGAGTAGAAAAGAACTGTAATTTCCACTTCCCTCCATATCAGCAGGAGACAGAACGAAACAAGGCCAATAGGCACACAGGGACGTTTACAACTGGGATAGGCCCAGTTGCCAAGCACCACGGATAAATATTAACGTTAATGGGTCCTAGTTGAGAGCTGTTATATTTGATTCCAATAATAGGTATGGCAAAAACGCTCACGTTATCTTGTGTAATGCCCTGTTCACGTTGTTCGAGTATCTCATCCAGCGCTGGCATGCAGCTGGAATAATCTAAATTCTAGAATCCTTTGTTCCCGTTAAGTTACACCATTTTGTGTTACACCAGTGGCTCCCAACCTTTCTTAGACCAGGGACCACTTTGGTATGTTCAATTGTTAACAGGGACCATATGGTCCTAGATGAACATGGACACCGACAGGATTATAACTAGGCGAGTGAATCTTTAAATCACACTGTACAAAAATTGGATAATGTGATGAGACCCTTTAGAATTAAGATAGTGATGGATACAAAAGCGATCGCATTGAGCTCGAAAAATAAAGAAAAAATAGAATTTTGCCTCTGATAGGTTCAATTAGGTTGGGTTGACCTTGCATCTTCTGTGCAAGTTAAAAAGTACGAATAACATTTTACTCTTTCGCGGACCGTAGTCGAGGCTCCTGCGTGCCACCAGTGGTCCTCAGACCACAGATTGGGAACCAGTGTGTTACACTGTTACCCATTGGGAAAAAAAATACCGATTAGTAACACTATATATAATAATAAACTTTGGACTAGATCCAGTGAACGAACCAGTAACTTGATTGAAATGTTAAAGTTTTTAAGAAACTTGAATGAGTGTAAGTAGTAGCTTTTGTCTTTGTAAGGAAATATTACGACTCTCTTTAAAAACCTTAATTATTTTGTAATCTTTCAAGCAGGTTTTTATTCTTAAAGCTGTTTAAATATATTTCAGTATCACTCGATATTAATTTCGACATATTAATAGTCTCCTTTTTACAGAACCATTGATGATTTGTCATTGAACAAAAATACTCTTTATTTTTTTGCATGTTGCACCATTTTGTTTTAGTAACTTTAAAAAACCTGTAAAATGAATTTTGTTTTTTCGAATACAATTGGACGCGAGTCGCACGGGACCGGCCAATGTGGCGACACTTGGAGGAGGCGTATGTCCAGCAGTGTACGTCTTTCGGCTGAAATGATGATGATAATGAATACAATTGTGTTGTTGAAACACTAGCTTAGGTACTTACCTAATTGTTCAATAAATATCTATGAAACCAGCTCAGCTGTTACGTGGACACATTTATAAAGTCCCCGAAACAAAATGGCTACCGGTTCCATTCATAAATAAAGTATCGTTTCGAAGTTTATCAATATTTGTAAATGTCAACCTCAAGTAAAAGCGCGGTAATTTCCGAATCAAATATTTATTTGGGGACGGAAAAATCAATTCTAAAACGCGTTTCTGTATCTGAGGCGGGCGCCCCACTGTTGACGATTAGCGATAAGTAAGTAGAGATAGCAACTTCTTCTTTTCTTTCAGGGTTATTATAACTTTGGTTTTTATGTCCATATTCACCGAAAAGATAACGGTCTGTTTATCTAAAATCAGCTCTGTCACTGTGACATGTTTTAGATAATCAGACCGTCTTCTTTTTGGTGAACACATGGACCTAAGTGGGCTAAACTGAACACAACATAACATCTCGCCGCGCGTAATCGACGAATGGTTAGGCAGTGGTGTACTAGTAGGTATTACATCCACATTTAGTCAGTTATGTTAAAACCCCATGTACAGGGTGTTCGGTGGCAGAAACAGGAATTAAAACTTAAATCAAAAAAGAACTTGTAATGATATAAGTACCTACGTTTATTTCAAAAAGCACAAAGGCGACAAGTGCGGATTTTTTATTTAAAAATTATTTCGTCTAAATGTTGACCGTCACGTCGGACACACTCTTGGAATCTGAGGCCCTACACTCTAACGCTTCGTCCATATATCCATCCATCTCTCTCACTCGCACTCATCTGCAGACGTGCGCGATAGAGACGGATAGATCCGAATTAACATACCTCTGGCCTCCGTATTTCGTGCCACTCGCTGGAGAAGTGATGTCGGGATGCCATTAACTTGGCGAACGATATTTTCTTTTAGTGCTGAGATGGTCGCTGGATTTGTTTCATATACTTTACTTTTGAGGTACCCCCACAGAATTAAGTCCATAGGGGAGTATTATATTATCTGTGATAGGGGTAAGATCCGGCGACCTGGGTGGCCAGAATACTCAACTCAAAGCATTTATATCAACTAGACCATTACGGCACTTTTGAATGTCAAATTACAAATAAAATCAAAGCTACAGTCACAGACACAAGGCATAATAACTTGAGAAAGTACTGTAGTTGCCCATTCCATAGCGTAGATCTCTATGGAGAAGAACGGGCAAGAAACTCCATGGACACTCTTAAATCAATATATTTTTACAAAATCTTGGTTTCATTCATGTGTGATTATACATTTATTGTGAGAACGATGTAGAAAGACGTGCACAATGCACATTGAGAGCGTCCAGAGAAAAGATTAAATAAACAATGTAAAAAAAAAAGAAAACCATGGCAGCTAAGAGATGACCAGTCCCAACTGACAGCGCCCGTTCACGACACCAAACGACCAATAACCAAACGGCTTATCAGTTTGTTAGGGAAGAAATCACGCAAAATCGTCATGGTCTATCTGTACCTAGTAGGGAGCGAGCCTACGTCCATGAACCAGGCACAAACCCAGACTTCATGGCTGCTACTGAGTAATTCCTGGTGGAAAAACTCAATAACACTTTGCTCGACCTGGAAATCGTATCCAGGATTTCTTTCTCGGCAGTCGTGAAACAATCCGAAGGGTAAAGAAAAGTTTATGTAAGAAAAAAGACTGAAGGGGAATCGTTTCCCTGGTACAATCCATGGTACGTAGCGAGACGGAATGGGAAGCCGTCACCTCCTTCTGCGAAGCAGTCATGCTAGCGAAGGAGGTGGTGGAACGTGAGAGGGAGAGAACCTCTCGCACCAGCCGCCGCGGGAGACGCACCTGCGTCGGTGGCCCACGCGCTGGCCTGTGGACGGTGAGGTATGGGCTAGCTCGCCGTCCGTGTTCGCGCGTTCGTGTTCCACGCACGCCTCAAAGAGATGTCAGCATAATGGAGGGGCCTGCAAGGGCCGTAGCCTGCCGGAGCTGCGAGACTGTTCGAAAGAGATACCGGTGGCCCCGGGACATAAAGGGCGAGGAAGGAACATGAATGGGTTTTAGTCAGTAAAAGTCTGACACTCCCTCCCGCTCCGCCCAGAGTGGGAAGTTATTTTATGATTTTCCATCCGAAAAAAAAGGGAAATCGTGTAAAGCTGGGGATAGCTAACTAATCTTGGGGTCGACTTCCAGTCTACCCGGATGTATCCGTATACCTACCAGTATTTTACATGGAGCGACTGCTTATCTGACCCCCACAACCTAGTTAGTACTGGGTAATGCGATACCGTTTGTTAAGACGTTACTGATTGTCAGAATTTCGGGCCACTGACTACCTGTAACGACTGTTATTAGGATATGTCTCTTTTACCCGGACGAAGACACGGCTAGTCTTTGACAAGTATTGAGTGAGAAAATAGTCATTTTCTCGTCGACACTGGGATTGATGCATATCTGCCGATTCAAAGGAGTGTTTCTTGCAGCCGTGCAGCGGAGCATTTAATGGAATTGCACATGCTCAACGCACCGCTGAACGCTACTAGAAGAACCCCTCCTCCGAATTTGCGGCCTTAGGTTATCAACCCGCCATTGTGACGTCACCGCCCGCCATGATGTCATTTCTTACGTAACCTTTGGATTGCGCGCGCTTTTTTCTTTTTTTTATTGGTAGTAAAGTAACTTGGTAAGATACTATTATGCCTATGTCGTGACCATGAAATGTTTTTATTTTGATAATAGGAAATAAATCCACTAATTATTGTTTGTGGTTTGTTAGAAAAAAATATGTGTAGACACTCCGCTCTCATGGTTTTTATTGAATTTTAAATAAATCATGGCTTTTGTACGTAAACAAATTAATATTTCGAAGGTGGTTCAGAATTGGTACTTGGTCTTGGTAACACAAATCACACCCTATAAATTGATTAACTTGATTAATTCACGTAAAAAACGAAAACAGAAAAAAAAAAAACGTTGGTACAATACGGTTTTTAGCCATACGAATGTAATTGAGAACAGGACGTTGTTTGAAAATTGTATTTAAAAAAAAAGATTTTAGTGTTGGTTCCAAACGAAGTATTTAAATATTAATCTGACACAGAACTCGTTCCATATTCAAACGGTCCATATCAAAACAGTAGCCTGTATGTTTTCACTGCGGATAAGGATACGGTAGTGAATTCGACTACGACATTTCCAGAATAATACTCAGCAAGATAAAACTTCCATATTCGAATTAGTTCTTACTCCAATTTGTCATTTTAGCGTTTCTGGCGGAATGCCAGAGTACTCTTTGCTTTAAGTTAAGTATTTTCGTAACTAGTATTTATTCTCTTTGTGTCCTGTGTGTTTCTGGCAGTTTCCTGGCTCTGATACTGATATTGGATATTAAAAGTTTTGCTAGAGCTTTCTGGAGCAATCAGGATCCAGAACGAAGTAAGTACACTAAAGATATAATTGTGTCTATTGTATATAATACAATATGTGGCAGTGTACGCAATGCCTTCCAATGTGGCAATGCTGCCAAGTGCCAACCTTCTGGGCACTTTTCCTGTTGACAGCGATGTGGACGAATTTTTTGAAGCCCTATACAGGGTGTAAATCACCTCATCACAAAGCCGTTAACCAAGCATTCTGTAACTTTACGCAAAAAAATATTGCTGGGAAACAACTTTTTTTGTTGAGGTTATAAATTATGTTTTGTGGTAGAACTCAATGTAACGCACTTAAAACATTGTTCTGGTGGATGGATTGAATAGTAGGGTCGTGGAGGTGTTTAAAGTCAAAAACTTACAAACAAAAACTTGTATTTAAAAAAAAATTGTCATAAAGTTGTAACTTTGACCCCCCATATCTCCGTAGCTAGAAGGTTCCCAGGTATGGTGTAGAACAAAAAAAATATCGCAATGATGGGGAGAACGAGTACCTTTCGGCTTCGTGAAGAGGTGTTTTACACCCTATATAGACTAGACCTGATAAGAAATTACCTATGGCAGATGAAGCTGTTTATTAGGTAGTCCATCTACCATTTTCACAACTTACTAAAAGATTAAAGTTGTAAGAACCGACACCGGTTGCGTTCCACTTCAACCATGATTTGGCAATATCTACGAAATATGAGACTTGGCACCTGTTCATAGCGTTAAGTAATTGATACTTCACTTCAGTGAATTGATAGTAGGGAAGTTCTTTTAAAAAGTTTGTTAATTGATTGATTACTAAGCACTTTGACTGCGTCTTCGTGTGCTTAACAACAAAATAGTATATTTATAACGAGGGACTAAACGAAACCATAATATACCCGAGGTGGTTTGACTCAATGAAAGCGAGGGTATATTAAATTGGCGTTTAGTCTCGAGGTGCAAACTGTACTTTTCACTTCGAGTGCGAGAAAAATAGTCATTTAAAACAAAACAAATCTTCACTCGACAAAAATTCTGAACTGAGCGGTCAGTTTTTTCTTCTATCAGGTCAGTCACAGTTTAACAATTTAAAACACAACATAAACTCTCAACATTTTCGCACTGAAGATGATCCACACTCCACAGATAATTAGTACCTACCTACATTACTGCAGCGGCTAGCCACAGAGGCATTGCACATACTTTTCAAAATCAACGATGCACAAGAACAACAATAATTTTTCTCGCGTTGAAGTTCATTTGTTTTTTTTCAATAAACCGCTTTCTATTTGCAAGCCAATTCGAAATTTAAATAAAACCTTTGATAAGTTACTCTTTTGTGACCCTGACCATGTTTCAGAGTAAAAGATCGTTCCATTTTTAAATTACTTTTAACTCTCTAGGGAATAAATGGAATAAATGGCGTACGTTTAGAGCAGGGGTTCCCAAACTTATTTTGTCTACTGCCCACTGTGAGAATAATTTTGTTTTAAACGCCCCCATTTTTTCACCTACTATTAACATTTCAAATTCATTAAAATATCAAAATATAAATAAAATATGAAAATGATTCATGTTTTATTTATATTTTGATATTTTAATGAATTTTAAATTAAAAAGTAATAATAATAACTAACAGCGAGCGAGCTGCTAAAAACTGACAACTGTTATGTTAGCTTAGCTAGCTAATATAGTTTTTTATTTGCCCCCATTTTTTATCTGGGTTTCTCACTGCCCCCCTTTAGGCCTGGAGCGCCCACAAGGGGGCGTTATCGCCCACTTTGGGTAATGCTGGTTTAGAGCATGAGAAGTGAAAAACCTTTTAAACTGACTTCTGACGTATAGTATGAATAGGTAGGAAGTTAGAACCCAGGACACGCACTCCTGATTTTTTGGATTCATGCGCGTATTGCATAGTTATCACTTGCTTCGGTGAAGTAGAACATCCTGAGAGATATTTCTCGATCTCATGCAAGCCAAGTCTCTGATTCAAACCTTAGAATCTTGAGCGTTAGCGAGGGAATCAAAAAAGCACGAGGTGAAAAATCTTTGCACTCGAGTGCAACATGTAACTTTTCATCCCATACAAACTCGGACACCAGGTTGGCCATTATTATAACCACACGATAAAGAAAGAAGACTAGGACTTCCAAAATAAAAGTTTTTAGTGGTTGATTTCTAAATAAAAGTATGGCCACCTCTTTTTTTACTTGCCATAGACAAAATGGATTCTGTTGAATCTGTCAAAACGAATTGAAGAGTTATTAAAAGAAAAAAATACCTACAAACCAATATATAAATACATTAAAAATACTTTTCAAACAATTTAAAAATGAAGTGAAAGTGTAGTGTTTTAAAATAAAATAAGATTTGACCTAAAGGTCCAGTAACCAGGTCATAAAATTCCAAAAAAAAAAAAAATGTCAAAACGAACACGATTATAATTGCAAGCGTGGTCAAATAGGATGCTGGTTTATGAGACACCTCTCCGAAAGACTGAAGCACTACCGCGATAAAAACCAAAAACTACAATTTCACCTTACCATGTTAATTTCATCATCGAATACCAAAAAAAAACATGTTTAAACTGGGCTAAAAGGCAATTGGAGCAAGGTCGAAGAAATTAGCAGTTACGCAGCAATTCTGCTGAAAACCTCAAGATTGCTGTGAATGGGATCGTACAGTGATTGCTGTAGTCATTTACATGGGTGATATCATGTTTATGGGCTGGAATGAGTGTTAAAGAATGAGTAATTAGTGTGTATGAGCTGTTTGTAGGGAGTGAGTCCGAAGGTTGAGTAGGGGCGCACCTTTATAGCGTTAAACACTTGCAGCACAGTCGTAAACTTTATTTATTTTTTATTCTTAGCCGTATCTGACCGTGGCATCACTTTGTGCCCTATCAGAATATCAGCGGTGTGACGTTTTTCTTTTAAATGTTACAGCACCATGCTGAGATAGGAGTAGTAGAGCATTTATTTCACAATTACATACTAGTTTAACATAATAAAATCGAGTTTAGAACAAAGCCGATGATACACAAGGACAATCCATATTTTATTACAAGAGGCTCCAGTGAAGATTTATGAATAATAGAGAGAGAATAATTTTCAAGTGTTTTCTTATGTACCTATTGAATGAAGTTTCCGGTTGCGTACGTCTGTTGATGCTAATCTCAGAAATGACTGAATGCATCTTGATACTTTTTCGGTTTGATCAGCGCTCTTTATGTGAAGCCGCGGATTCATTTTGATAAAAGTAAGCAATTTTAGTTATTGCAGCCGAGGTGGAAATTACATCCGAGCCGAAGGCGAGGTTGTTATGGAACTAAAAAACCTATATTTGCTAAAGTTAAGCTTGATTTGATAAATCTAAGTAAATTATTTCGTTGTCATCTGTCACGGGGACATACGTAGACGTTTAAAAATTCTATCAACGATTGTGTCACCGGTGTTCTATCAGACAGTATTTTTAGGAAGGCAGTTAAAAGTCACAGGAATCGCAGGTAAAAACTCAATTTGTATGAAGCTGGTTTTTCTTACCGCCAAACCAAGAGGTCTACTTATTATTTATTTATTTTATTTTGGACACAAAAAGATCCATAGAGTGTTAGTAACATAATTATAAAATAACGTATTATCTAGTGTTAGTACCAATTACTCTCTGCAGAAGAAATCTTACAATAATTGGAGAGCTGTAGCTTTCCGCTGCAGTTCTCTTGATGCTGTTGCGACTATCTCTCACTCTCCTGAGTATCGAGGCACTTTTTTTTGCGAACTAACGCGTGAAACCCGTCGGTACGAGCTAGCGCGAACATCCCCGACGCACTGCAGAAGCGAGGTAGTCTCAACAACATCCTGAAGGCATTATTATACTGGACGCGCAGGGCATCTAGCGACCTTTTGGTGTAATTGACCCATAGATTACCCGTGTACAGACTCTGGCAGTATATAGGCCTTGAAGAGGGTGATTTTAACTAGGTCCGTTACACCGAGCAAATCACTACTACCTTAGGTCACGCAAAAAGGGGAAATCAAAAGAATTAGCTTGAATTTTAAAATAGACATTGGTGTCGATTCTGTTGTGCACAAACTTAACTTAATTTAGACTATTGCTATTTTTTACTAAAAGGCAGTGCGAGAAAAGGACGGCTTTAGCTATGCACTTAGTTAGAGATGTCAAACTAGTTTATGCCTTGCGCTTCACCGTGTTTTTAGTCGACATGTTTTTACGTGCACCCTTCATTTGTATGGAAATATTAGTTCGAATAAAATTTGACAGCTCTAAATTACGTCCGTCTCTTTCTCGTTTTATTAAATTAAGTTTAGTTTGTGCACAACAGAATCGACACCATTAACTACGTCATTCTCGATGTTTTCATCTCTCAATCGAATTTAAAACCGAATGAAGATCATTTTTCATTACATAGCTGAAAGATTGTTACGAACTGAGAACGTTTCAGGCCGTCTGCTCATGAAAGCGAGTCAGCCGTCAACAATGACTACATTCATACACGATATTATGTATGTATGACTGGGTTTTGTATCGTAAGCTATACCAATCTTTATTTAGAAGGTAATAATGACTAAATTGGCGTGCGGAATTGAAGCTTATGTAATATTTAGCGTGGGAACTTTTAAGGTGCGTACAGATTGTAACGGTTTGTGCGTTTTTTTTTTTGATAGCATGCCTATATTTCTTCTTGGACTGGCTCACTGGTTGAGTGGTCGTAATCGTGACTGCTAAGCATGAGGTCCAGGGTTAGATTTCCGGGTCGGGCAAAGTGTTATTGGGTTTTTCCATTAGGAATTTCGGTGGTGGTTAGGTGGCAATATAATTATACATAACTGACGAAATGTGAGTGACCTTTACCTTTCGGAGATTACTTTCGTGATGCTGTGAAATGCTTCAAGTATTTTGCATTTCGAACAATAATTATTATATCATTGATTACCTACATGTTTCTTTCTTTCTTTCTTACATGTGTTTTTTTTTTCACACTATTAAGTAACTAGCTGACCCACGCAACTTCGTCTGCGTCACATAAGAGAGAAAATCAAAAGAAAAAAAAGACCCGTTTTTGCAACATTTTTCATTCCTGCTCCGCTCCTAATGGTCATAGCGTGATGTTATATAGCCTAAAGCCTTCCTCGATAAATGGACTATCCAACACAAAAAAATTCAATTTGAACCAGTAGTTCCTGAGATTAGCGCGTTCAACCAAACAAACAAACAAACTCTTCTGCTTTATAATATCAGTATTTCAATTTGAACCAGTAGTTCCTGAGATTAGCGCGTTCAACCAACCAAACAAACAAACAAACTCTTCTGCTTTATAATATTAGTATAGAAGTTTAAGTATTAATATATATATTATATTCATTAAATAGGAACATGAACATTGTCAGAATTTTATTTAATTTGCCCATTTAAACGGTCACCGAAGTAAGTAATTACAACACTCGTGTGATGCTATTAAGAAACTCGCCTTCGGCTCGTTTCTTAAACCCACACTTGTGTTGTAATGCCCTTCATTATGCACAGTCGCATAAACTACTATTACAGAATGCTTGGTTGACGGCTTCGAGATGCTGTGGTTTACACCCTGTATACTGGCTGTGTCTTATATTATGAGTCCATAGATACGTAAAGGAAATGATCACCATCACCCTACCTTTATGCCAACGTATTTGGGGTCAACGCAGCATGACTTTTTGTCGCTGAAATTAGTAAATCAGTCCAATCATGTGAAGGACCTCTTACAAGTCCTAACTTAATAAAGTAAGGTTAGGTAAGTTACAATCAAGTAAAGTTGATACACATGACTCACTCACTCCGTCAGGTCAGTCAGTCAGTCAGTCAGTCTCCCCGCGCGATTGCTCGCGACCGGTCATGTGTGTTGTGCGAATATGTGTTTGTTTACATAATACGAATAACTAGATTGGTATATTCGTCGATGACTGAATAAAGGTGAGTTTTGCTTGTTTTTTTTTTGATAAGTTTTGAATGTTTTAATTTAGGATTTGTATACAGTTGTTGGATATAGGCTTGGCCCTTATAATATGGTATTTAAACACACTTTACCTGGTGTAAAGTGGGTGTTTGAAAAGATGCTCCTCTGCCTAATCCTTTACGGTAACGTGAGTGATGTTAATGGTTAAGTGGTCCATTGGGAGTTTTTAAGTACTAGAAGGCTTTCTCCCGAGAGCGTTTGTAGATTCCCAGATGCTGTTTAACTTTTGTTAAATATTTATCTTGTTTTAGTATAGTCAGCAACGACCTATTGTCGGCCTACGCTGTCCCCCCATACTTTAGTAGGTACTAATGAAAGAAAGAAAGAAAGAAAGAAAAAAATATTTATTTGACGTCAGTTAATGAAGCACACACAATACTAAATAAAAAAGATACAAAACAATAAGTTGGACTGAGTAGTAATGTGCTGTGTGCGCCAAAAAGGTCCATTTCAGCATTCATGCCAGACAGGTGATGAAGCTGTCTGACGCTGGTCTGGTGGTGGTAATGCTGTAATGTAACATATTATTATTGTAATACCATATGATTTGAAAAGAGTTACCACGGAGTTTCTTGCCGGTTCTTCTCCTTGGTATCGACCAACGCGAACCGTGCACCATTTTCGAAGTTTTATAAGTGCCCGTCCAAGCCTATGTGAAATAAAATAGGTATTTTGATTTTGAGCGATTTTTGGGACTATCTTAATACTATTGTAACTGTCAGCGTTTGTGCGGACGAATGGACGGGTTACACTTTCAAGCAAAAACTGCTTATCGGATTTGGATGTAATTTGGCACACAAGGGTGTAAACTACCTTTTTACAAAGCCGTTAACCGAGCATTCTGTACATCAAAAAAATATTGCTGGGAAACTACTTTTTTTTGGGGGAAACATCACGTTTTGTGGTATAAATCAATGTAACCGCACTCAAAACATTGTCCTGATGGATGGATTGAATAGTACGCGGGTCGTAGAGGTGGTTAAAGTAAAAATCTTACAATAAAAACTTGTATTTAAAAAACAAAACATGTCAAAAAGTTACAACGTTGACCCCCAATATCTCCATAACTAGAAGGTTCCCAGTTATGGTGTCGAACAAAAAAATAATCGGAATGACGAGGAGAACAAGTGCTTTTCGGCTTCGTTAAGATATGTAGTATATCAACTATCTAGTGTCCACGACACAAGCTTTGCTTAGTGTGGCCTAGGTGGCGCTGTGTGTGTCCAGCGATATTTTTTATTTTATTTTAAAGAGTTAAAAGGCGTTTTACACCCCTTATAACCTAGATTAACACAGTATGTTTTTTTATCCCGGTAGCATGATCCCGTGGGACAATTTCACACAGGCGAAGTCGCATGAATAACCTTGTGTTTCTTAAGGTAATGTTTACAAAAACTTCTAGCAGTAGTTTTTTAAATACTAGTAAGGTCCATGTTCACCAAAAAGATGATGGACGATTATCTAAAACCAGCTGTTTAAAACACATTTTTGTATGGGAACATGTCACAGTGACAGCTGTTTTTAGATAATCAGACTGTTATCTTCTCGGTGAACATAGACCTTAGTGTGCATTTTTATTTATTGTTTATTTATGTAACACATGCGCCTTGTAAGCTCTGTAACTAGTTTTAATAGTTGAAAGGTTCTTTTTCAACTCGATTTTATTAGCTTGACCTGTAACTTATCATGTATAAAATCTTTGCAGTTTTTGACCCACTTTCTGATTTCCAATTGAGCTGAAATGTTACGTTCATGTTTATTTTGGATAATAATGCATGGATTAGCTAAGTGATCTCATTTTAATTCAATATGGCCGAATCCCAAAGATGGTAGGTTCATTCTTTTTATGCATTCCCATTATATGGATATCAAATAAAATTAATTGCTCAGAAGTATACGAAAAATAAAATGACATCACTCTAAAGCAGGGATTCCCAAACTTATTTTGACTACTGCCCATTTTGAGAATAATTTATTATTTAGCGCCCCCATTTTTCACCTAGTATTAAAATTGAAATTCCTTATAAATTCTAACATAAAAAAAAACAGTAGTAAGTAACAACTAACAAGTTGCTAAAACCAAACAAGTGTTATGTTAGCTTAGCTAGCTATTATAACTTTAATTAAAATTATTTAATATAATCATTTTATTCCTTATTACATTAATATCATAATATCATCTGAACTACACGAAGAGAAATAGTTAGTTTGAGCAATCTCTTAATTTATATTAGTTGATGTTCACAAGTTGTAGTCGAGAGTCGAGGGCTCAGTCAGTGTCTAAAGAGTCCTCCTCCTAGATGTAATTACAAATTATAAGTCTCGACACAACGCCTTCATTTTTTTTACGGGTCTCCTACTGCCCCCCTTTAGGCCTGCAGCGCCCACAAGGGGGCGTTATCGCCCACTTTTGGAAAGGCTGCTCTAAAGCGTGTTTTTTATTTTTCTAAACCTTATATTTTTATTATTTAAATTATTAAAATTGTTACGGAAACCCAGAACCAATCAATCGAAGACATATGACATTACCGACCCGCTCTGGGCATGGTGGCCCACACCTTTTGATAGGCCGTGCCCCAATTCCAACAGTGGTAATATTATAGGCTAATTATGCAAAGTAGGACATGTTAATAAAGTGTAAAACCTTGTTTATGATTTAAATATTAAACCAATTATCGTAAAATTAACATACAGTATGACCACTTAATCTTTGCAGTTCAAGGTGACGCTGGTTGTCAAGATAAAACGCATCGAAATGTCAAACTTCGTTCATTGATTTTAATTCTGGGTTTTACCGCCTACACAGATAAGTTGGTTGAAGTGTATTAACAAATAGTGCAGTCTGGAGGGACACATGAGAAAGTAAACGGAACGGAGTTAAAGCTTCGTAACAACGTGCAGAATTATTACCTATTTGGTAGGGTTGTCACAATAGATGAAAACAAATTAATTAAATATTTACTTATTACCTATTGTACTCCTTGGGATAGTAAAAATAAGGTATTTTTTTTCTAGTATTATTCATACACACAGTACAATAAACAACCATCTAATCTAAATATATATAAAAATGAAACCCGTTTTCCGTTGTCACGACAGAGCATGAAAACGGGTTGACCGATTTGGCTGATTCTTTTTTTGTTGTGTTTGTTATTGTCAGGAGAAGGTTCTTATGAAAAAAAATGTAGTAGTAGGTAGGTAGGTAGTAGTAGTAGGTAGGTAGTAGTAGGTAGGTAGGTAGTAGTAGGTAGGTCTGTAGGTAGCTTTTTCCCTCTTATGTGACGCAGACGAAGTTGCGTGGGTCAGCTAGTTATTAATAAATACCAAGTTTTTAGCACTAAAATATTCTAACTTGTCACAAAACAAACAACGTGTGTTGCCCTGACAACCCTGAGATTTTCAACTGGCTGTGACAGCGTAAATCGGTTTTTTTCACTTTCGCCGCGTACGCGACAAGCGGCCAGTGGTCACGCACGTGGTGCAACCGATCGCGCGGTTGTATGAAGCTTATAAAGGGTGTAAAACACCTCTTCACGAAGCCGAAAGGCACTTGTTCTCCCCATCATTGCGATAATTTTTTTGCTCGACACCATACCTGGGAACCTTCTAGTTACGGAGATATGGGGGGTCAAAGTTACAACTTTTTTTTTAAATACTTACAAGTTTTTTTTGTAAGATTTTGACTTTTAACACCTCCACGATCCCCGTACTATTCAATCCATCCATCAGCACATTGTTGTGAGTGCGTTACATTGAGTTCTACCACAAAACATGATTTATAACCTCAAAAAAAAAGTTGTTTCCCAGCAATATTTTTTGCGTAAAGTTACTTAGTTTGATGTACAGAATGCTTGGTTAACGGCTTTTTGATGAGGTGGTTTACACCAGTATACTCTGTGGTCTGGATTTATGAGTCAGGATTATATTCAATGAAGCTTGTTCAAAATTATCGGGTCTTATCGTCACTTGAATGTTTATGTCAACAAAGGTATAATGTGTTCCTGAGTGCATAGATAACAGCTTACTATCCATTGCACTGATAAAGCCAATGCTAATCTAAACCGATGTCTAGCCTTGATTTCAGACAATGAACAAAAATGTCACTTATTAATTGATGGTACTTTGTAATTCCATGCAAAAATGGTAACTACTATGGTAACAATCGGTGACAAAAAGCCAAGTAAATCAATCAAACAAAGGTCACCGACTTCTGAAGCTAAAGTTATTTTTCACTCTTTTGTGTTTTTTGAAGTCGGTTTTACTTTTTGCAAAAAAGTTTTTTTTTCTTTTTTTTCGGATGGGAAATCATCAAATGACTCCTCCAACTCTGGGCGGAGCTGGAGGGAGTGTCAGACTTTTACTGACTAAAAACCATCCATGTTCCTTCCTCGCCCTTTACGTTCCGGGGCCGCGGTATCTCTTTCTAACAGTCCCGCAGCCCCGGCAGGCGAGCGTCGGGTCCTGGGTTACAATACCCGGGTCGGGTGGGTTGGGTCTGCGGTGATGGTTAAGGTCGTGGCTCACTTGACAAGCACCGCACCAGCACGGCACCAGCACAGCTCCTGACCGGCGCGCGGCGCCGCCTCGAATATAGGCTACGGCGCGCGGCCCGCGCGCCGCAAGCGAGGTGTAAGCACGCGGTCTCCTCGCTTGCGGCGCGCGGTCGCCTCGCTTGCGCCGCGGGGGCCGCGCGCGGTCCCCTCGCTTGCGGCGCGCGGTCGCCTCGCTTGCGCCGCGCGGGCCGCGCGCGGTCCCCTCGCCTTCCGCAAGGTGCAAGCTCACAGTCCGCACGCTGGTAGTAATAGTCCAGGAGGTAGCATTGTATTTTAGGGAATTATCTCTAGTAATTATATTTTGTTGACGTGGATTCGTGGTTTAATTTTTCTTTTCATTACCGTTCTGAGATTTTTTAAGTTCAGTATATGTAAATTATTTTTAAAAATAGTTTCAGCCGGTGTACTGTAACGATTGGTTACAGACCGACCGACCGACCGACTGATATTGTTGTAATTGAAGGTTGATCTTATAAGATCATGGTCTCCAAGATCTTATAAGATCAACCTTCGATTACAACAGTATCACTCGGTTTATTAGGGCATTTTTATTTGCACCGCTACCTCCCGGAATAAGAGCTTGCTGTCACCGCGAACACATTGTAAGGCATTTGTGATTGAACACGCGTAGGACTTGCACGCCTTTGGGAATAATCGGATTGGCTCCAGAGCTCTTAAGCAACTAGTTTGTGCTACTTCGGTGTCAACAAGCTTTCGATTTGTACTGAATTTTACATAACTTAGCAGTCTTATCATAATAGTAATGGTTTTTTTAACAGCGCCACGGTTTATGCATTGCAGCATCGTGACCAATTATATATATAGATATTATCTGGGAGTCTAACCGAACTAGGTTTAGTGTCGTGGGCTCTCTAACTAAATTTGTAACTGGTCATACATTAAACAAAGAGTCCCCACGACGTAGAGATGCACGACGGCGCAATGACGTTGTTTCGCGGGCCACTCGGCGTCCGCGCGCGGTCCCCTCGCTTGCGGCGCGCGGACCACGCGTGGTCCCCTCGCTTGCGGCGCGGCGTCCACGCGCGGGCCCCTAGCTTGCGGCGCGCGGACGGCGCGCGGTCCCCTCGCTTGCGGCGCGCGGACCGCGCGCGGACACCGCGCCGCCCGCGAGGCGAGGCGTATGGTAGCGGCAAGCGCGTTGACCACCCGCCGTAAGCTTTTTCATATGGACATTTAAAAATATGTTATGCGACACACGATTTAATGCTCTAATTTGAATGGCAAGTAAATTGCTGGGTTGGAGCGGTGCTGGTGCGGTGCTTGTCAAGTGAGCCACGACCTTAAAGGTCGTGGCTCACTTGACAAGCACCGCACCAGCCTGTCCGCTAAGATTGGCCGCCATTACCAAAAACGGTCAGTAGGACAATTTATATAACAACGTTAGCTAGTATACTACACAGGTAGGCTCGCTGTTATCACGCTCATTAATTCTTATCAGGAAATAGTTCGTTCAGCGAGTTACTGCTTTTTTTTAATGGCGATTAAACCCATGTACTTTAAACCATGACAAAACAACTGCATGAAGCGGCTCATATTATCAATCGTATTCCTGTTGGCAACAACAGCACTCGATATTGGAATAAGTGGAAGGAGGGAAGGCTTTTGCCCAGCAGCGGGACACAAATAGCTGATAATCATCATCTACCTAGCCTTTTCCCAACTATGTTGGGATCGGCTTCCAGTCTAACCAACCAATACCAGTATTTTACTTGGAGCGACTGCCTATCTGACCTCCACAACCCAGTTAATACTGGGTAATACGATACCACTGATAAGACTGGTTGTCATCAGAGATTTTGGGCTACTGACTACCTGTAACGACTGTCCAAGATGGACAAATGACAGCCGGGACCAACAGCTTAACGTGCTTTCCGAGGCATGGAGGAAACTCGGTATGTAAGGGTGGTCACCCATCTATAGACCAAGCTAGGTAAAGATCGTCCCGAGCATCTGTTATTATTTAGCCATATGCTCCTCCAACACAAGCTGATAAACATGATAATAATTCTGCCGATCTTTTCCCAAAGATCTATGTTGGGGTCTGCTTCCAGTCTAACCGAATGCAACTAAGTACCGGAATATGATGTGTACAACTGTTTACGTACTGTTTCAATACCCACAATAATTATCGCACTTGATAAGAACTACAAACCGTATCAAAACAATACCATTGTTAGTAAAAAAAGTGTGTATTACCAGTTCATTAACAGGGCTTAGTTATGCTGGCTGAAAATGACAACTTCTAGTACACAGGTCGCGTTCACATCAAGCGTATATAATAAGTTATTATCAATACTGTGATCAATACCTATAAAGGGTGTAAAACACCTCTTCACGAAGCCGAAAGGCACTTCTTCTCCCCATCATTGTGATCATTTTTTTGTTCTACACCATACCTAGGAACCTTCTAGTTACTTTGACCCCCCATGGTCAAAGTAACAACATTTTGACAAGTTTTTTTGTAAGATTTTGACTTTTAACACCTCCATAAGCCCCATACTATTCAATCCATCCATCAGCACAATGTTATAAGTGCGTTACATTGAGTTCTACCACAAAACATGACTTAAAACCTCAAAAAAAATGGTTTTTGGGTAAAGTTACTTAGTTTGATGTACGGAATGCATGGTTAACGGCTGAGGTGGTTTACACCCTATATATAACAAAACTCAATAAACGTAATTTTATAAATCAAAAACGGGCTCACCTATCCAAAACAAATGTTTAGGCTTTGTTCGGACTATTTAGTAGATGGTTTATATGCGAATTTTGCACAAAATCGGTCAGCGTTTCTTCACGCAGACTAAGTTGCGCGGAGCTAGTAGGTTATGAAAATTAAAATGTATAAAACAAAGGACAGTCAGCTATATCTTTGCGAGGGTCAGACAAGACAGAGGTAATGTCAAGATGGCTCCGTGCCTCGCAAAGCATGAAAAGCCGTTTGTCTGTAATTCGTAGATTTTAGACGACAAATTTTTTTTCTTTCGGATTCCTGACTTCAGAATTCTTACACCAGTTTTACCAACGGGTATTCCGTTACTCAGTTTACAAGTTTGTGGATGTCAGATGCAATCGCTCCATTTAAAATACTGAAATATTCAGCCAGTTAATGGAAGCCGACCCAAAGTTGGAAATGGTTAGCCAAGATGATTTAGGACAACGCGAATATTAACTATTTGATATCCATATTGGACAGCTATGCAGAGGAATGACGAAAATATTATAAGGAAAATTTGGGGATGAATAAGGATGACTACAAGAGTAGAAGAAGGTCAAAGAAACGATGGATAGACTGTGTGAAGGATAATATGACTAGAAAGGAGATATTATAAAACTTAAGAAGACGGGTATTTATCGCGAATTTACCTTTAATTTTAATCCCGACGTTTCGACCGGATTGCACCAGCTGTGGTCGCGGGGAGACTGAAGTATTGGAGGTACCGCGACAGCAAAGTGAAGGCGTTTATTCAACTACCCTCACTCATCTTCATAAATGTTAATTAGGGCCGGTTCACACTAGGACAACACACTACACTAACAGTGTCCGACTGTCCGTATATTGAGGCGATTTCACTTGACGAGTATACTTAGTGATTACTGGATTCCAAGCTGAAGAGAGTTTGAAGCCGTCTTCGCGATTGAAATTAGGGTACTTCTTGATCTCAATCGCTCAATCAAGGAGATGTCTGATGAGATGAAGAATAATAGAGAAGTATGGAAGTAGAAGACATGCTCCGTCGACGTCAAATACATTGAGATAAGGGCAGGCAATGATGATTCTTATTGATTTATCAACATTTTATATTGTAGGACTTTTACACAGTTTATAGCTACGACCTCCATTGAGGAACTCCTGGCTAAAAAAAACAGCCGCTCTGGCTGATCTTTAGGTTAAGCGTTCTTGCCTAGGTTGGTCTGTGGATGGGTGACTTACCCCTTTTTTTTTAGGATGGGAAATCATCAAATAACTTCTCCCTCCCACTCTGGGCGGAGCGGAAGGGAGTGTCAGGCTTTTACTGACTAAAACCCATCCATGTCCCTTCCTCGCCCTTTATGTTCCGGGGCCGCGGTATCTCTTTCGAACAGGCCCGCAGCCCCGGATAGGTGACTACCCTTACATACCGAGTTTCCTCCGTACCTCAGAAAGCACGTTAAGCTATTGGTCCCGGCTGTCATTTGTCCATCTTTGGCAGTCGTTACAGGTATTCAGTGGCCCAAAAAGTCTGACAACCAGTCTTACCAAATGGTATCGTATTACCCAGTATTAACCTGGTTGTGGAGGTCAGATAGGCAGTCGCTCCGTGTAAAATACTGGTATTGGTTGGTTAGACTGGAAGCCGACCCAACATAGTTGCGAAAAGGCTAGGCAGATGATGATTATCAGCTATTTGTGTCCCGCTGCTGGGCAAAAGCCTTACCAATCGGTGTCGTATATCATAACCCAATATTAACTGGGTTGTGGAGGTCAGATAGGCAGTCGCTCCATGTAAAATACTGGTATTCAGCTGCATCCGGTTAGACTGGAAGCCGACCGCAACATAGTTGAGAAAAGGCTACGCAGATGATGATGGTCGTTTACAGTTTTTCTTCTTTGGTGTAAACACCGCCTTACCAGTAATCAGTTCAGCTGAATCATAATCATCAAGACTGAGTTAAAACTGTTAATTACTATTCTCAAATTAACATCTCCTAAAAAAACCTTCGTTTGTTGTTACCAAAACCTTTGCTCATGTCTAATTGGTACTAATTAGATTGAATTTGTAGATAAAATTATCCTAATTACATAGGTATTAACATTACGTAATATCACGCCTATAATTTCCACAGGGTTAGGTATTATCATTAAGTTCTAAGTCACAGGATCTCCTAGTTTGGGAGTCAGGGTTACTCTATCTGTATGACCTTTGTTTACTTCACTAAAATTCATGTGACCTATTTTGTAAGCAATGTTGAAGGTTTTTGTATAAATAAAGATTTTATTACTGTTAAAGTACTTACGGGATGATATCCGTGATTTGGTTTTTTTTTTATCCGTGTTTTTTCAACCGACTTCCAAAAAGAGGAGGTTCTCAATTCGTCTGTATTTTTTTTTTTGTGTGAAATCACGGATATAATCCCATAAGTACTTTAAGTGTCTATAGTGACAAACCGTGAAAGTCTAAAACAAAGATTTTATTATTATTATTACCACTGAAAGTGAGAGGGAGGTGTAGTAATATACCTATAAACAATAAAGATTTTTTTAAATTGTGTTTCTTCTAATGTACTGATTAAAATTTAATGTTATTACGTACATAATATTCTGGAACTCATATGAAATAGATCCAATCTCCTAGTTAGGTACGATCGTTATTTCTCGCGAAAATAGCTATAATATTAAGGAAAGTGCAAATGTCACCGTAAAATTATCAAACACGTTAAATTACAATATAACGTGTTTTTTCTCGCGATATTGGAAAGTCTCGAATTATTGTCAAATGAACATACTGCTTACAACAAAACGCATTACTTTTCGTGAAATGCATGCGATGGTAGTCAACTTACGCGGTGTGGAGGGAAGGAGGGGTCCCCCTTGCCCAGCGGCACAACTCTCATGAAAAGATAATGCACCATTCCTGAGAAATACCGATTACTATAACATAACCTTAAAACACTTTATATTCCCCCTAAAAAGCGTAGTCGACGGAGCCCCGCTTCGCGGGGCCCCTATTTCCGAATGCAGGGTTTAAAGGAACCTAACTAACCTAACTTTACCTAACGGGGGGGTGCCCCAAGTCCCGATTATGGGGGCAGAGATTCTTCCGTATGTTCAGTTGACAATAATTCGAGACATTACAATATCGCGATAAAAAACACGTTATATTGTAATATAACGTGTTTGACAATTTTACGGTGACATATACCTATAAACTCTTAAGAATTTTTTAAATTGTGTTTCTTCTAGTGTACTGATTAAAATTTAATGTTATTACGTACATAGTATTCCGGAACTCATATTTTTATGAAATAGATCCAATCTCCTAGTCGCAATCGTTATTCCTCGCGAAAATAGCTATAATATTAAGGAAAGTGTATACATATTATTAGACGTGACTGTACTCTAATAGGATACCTAGTAGAGTCACAAGCACCAATATGTAAACAATTTCTTAAACATAAAAACAATAGGTTAGTTTCCACCATCAATAAATTGCAAATCTAATTAGTCCGTCAGAGCATTGGAAAATAATGGAGATGTATTATTTAAATCAAATCAATCAATATTGAGATAAAACGTATCAAAATCAAAACTCGGGAGTGGGAGCAGATGACGTCACAACGCACTAAAATTAAAGCACGGCGTGACGTATTGAGAATTCTAAAAGCATTGTAGCTTCGTCAATTTTGGTTTACGTAACAAAAACAAAAATACGGGTCAAATATTTTTGGATAATTTAACTGACGGACTCAAAAGATTTTTTCATTACACAAGCCTATTTTTTCGCGAGAACCTTGGAGAGATGATCTTTTTCATAAAAATATGAGTTCCAAAATACAATGTTCGTAACATAATGAACTTTCAAGCAGAATAGTAGAAGGAAAACACTTTTAAAAGTTGTTAAATGTTTACACAATGGTGCTCGTGAATGTGGGCCCCCCACATTTCCGCCAGCTATGTTTAAGTCCCATGTAGAAGGGGGCCAGCCTATTGCCATCAATCGGACACATATCTATACTTCTATACTAATACTAATATTGTTTGTTTGTTTGGTTGAACGCGCTAATCTCAGGAACGACTGGTTCGAATTGGAAAATTCTTTTTGTGTTGAGTAGTCCATTTATCGAGGAAGGCTTTATTCTATATAGCATCACGCTACGACCATAAGGAGCGGAGCAGGAATGAAAAATGTTGCAAAAACGGAGATTTTTGTTTCGTTTAGTTTTCCTCTCTTATGTGACGCAGATGAAGTTGCGTGGGTCAGCTAGTAATTCATACTCCGGCCACTCATCAACTGCCTAACCTTTTCCCAACTACGTTGAGGTCGGCTTCCAGTCTAACCGGATGCAACTGAATACCAGTATTTTACATGGAGCGACTGCCTAACTGACCTCCACAACCCAGTTAATACTGGGAAATATGATACACCTTGGAAAGACTGGTTGTCAGTCTATTTGGGCCACTGACTACCTGTAACGACTGCCAAAGATGGACAAATGACAGCCGGGACCAACAGCTTAACGTGCTTTCCGAGGCACGAAGGAAACTCGGTATGTAAGGGTGGTCACCCATCCACAGACCAACCTAGGCAAGCACGGCTTAACCTAAAGATCGGCCCGAGCGGCTGTTATTATTTAGGCACTAGCTCCTCTCGAAATTCATACTCCGGACACTATGGGCCACAAAGCCAATCACACATAAAGTTATGGAGTCAGAGAAGCAAGAGTCGAGGGCATATTTTGGGAACGGGGTGGTGCTGCGTCCTGCATCCAATCCCCTATTATTTGCGAACTAGCTGACCCACGCAACTTAATCTGCGTCACATAAGAGAGAAAAATGAAAGGAAAAAAAAGCCCCGTTTTTGCAACATTTTTCATTACTGCTCCGCTCCTAATCGTCATAGCGTGATGTTATATAGCCTATAGCCATCCTCGATAAATGGACTATCCAACGCAAAAATAATTTTTCATTTCGACCCAGTAGTTCCTGAGATTAGCGCGTTCAACCAAACAAACAAACAAACTCTTCTGCTTTATAATATTAGTATAAATTTAAAAGTAAATCTTTGACCTAGAATTTAAAGCCACATTATGGTTTTCATCAAAATAACATAAGTAAGATCTATTTTTAGGCGTGAACTTCGTGGTTTGATTACGTCATTTCTGTGTTGCAACGAAATTCAGTAATGCTTTAGTAATGTATAATAATAGGAGTCTTTGTTGTGGGTGATATGTCTATTATTGCATGGATTGAGTTACGTAGCAACTATTATTGAATCTGTGGCTTAAGGTCAAAGCCACAGTTTGTTTCTACAGGGTGTAAACCACCTCATCACAAAGCCGTTAACCAAGCATTCTGTACATCAAACTAAGCAACTTTACGCAAAAATTAATGCTGGCAAACAACTTTTTTTTTTGAGGTTATAAATCATATTTTGTGGTAGAACTCAATGTAACGCACTTAAAACATTGTGCTGATGGATGGATTGAATAGTACGGAGGTCATGGAGGTGTTTACAGTAAAAATCGTGCGATAAAAAGTGGTAGTTAAAAAAAAACTTGTAAAAATCTTGCAACTTTGACCCCATATATCTCCGTAATTATGAGGTTCCCAGGTATAGTGTGGAACAAAATAATGATCAGAATGACGAGGAGAACAAGTGCCTTTCGTATTCGTTAAGAGGTGTTTTACACCCTTTATAGTCATCAACAACTGCTTAGCTTTTTCCTATGTTGTTTCCGCAATGTTTCCTGCTCATTAAAATTCATTAATGTTTTCCTAATCGTAACTGACTGAATGTCAGTGATGTCAAAGATATATAAATATAAAATGAACATTTAAATTGGTAATAATACCTACATTAATCAATGTGTTCGGTTTTAATTAACATTTTAAATGGTTAATTAAGTTGAATGCAACAACAAAACCATGTACAGTCAGCAAAACAGTTAGGTATGCAGGCTAGCAATCTTCTTACGACTATTATAAATGTAAAAGTGTGTAAAGATCGATTTTTGTTAAACTTTCATGCAGTAACTACTAAAAGGATTTGAATGAAATTGCAAACAGATTGATTATAACCCTATTCCACTTATAATAGTAGTAAGAAGATTGCTAGCCTGCATACCTAACTGTTTTGCTGACTGTACCTACAACTAATGTTGTTGTAGTAAATTAAAATTAAAGAAATTATCCTTTATTGAGATATTTATAATTGAAATTATTGTGACACACACTGTTTTAGGTTTTCACAGTTTTAAGTCTATACTGACACTACTACGAGGCTGTATTTTGACAGACGAATACAAAAACAACGACACAGACGACGAAGTCAAACGTATCGCGGTAGCCGCGAAATTCAAATATTATAATTAAAAAAAAAAAAAAACATTTTAATTCGAGTATCACAGACTCATATACAAATCACACAAGTTCATACAGTCACATTACATAATTATACAATATTTTCAATTTATAACAATTTCATTTACTTATTAAATTCAACCAAATTAAATACACATTAAAATTTTTAAAAATTAAATAAAAATACCTACTAATAAAAAATAATCATACTCAATTTAAAAATAAAATTACATATTATTTATTTATTTATTTTATTTATTAACATTTCAAGCACAAAAGTACAGAGGCGGACTTAATGCAGGCATTTTCTATCAGACAAAAAAAAAAAAGAAAAGAAAAACCAGGTCAGTTAGTCGCATCAGCCTGCCACATGTCGCATGCAACAGTGGGAGATAATTGAACAATCAAGCCGTCCTGCGAACTACCATACACAAAATAAAGAAGGTTTTTTATATTTTTATGATAACTACAGACATGTTTCAGCTGCGAATCATATTTTATTTATCACTAGCCGATGCCCGCGGTTTCACCCGCGTAAAATTATATTCTAAAACCTTCCTCTTGAATCACTCTATCTATTAAAAAAATCCCGCATCAAAATCTTAAAGATCTTAGCATACATAGGGACAGACAGATGCGGCGGGAGACTTTGTTTTATAATCTGTAGTGATGCTATCATCACTGATGGTGATGGTGATACAACATGACACTGACCAGTCAAAAAAATTAAGATAAGTAATAACAATTTCACAGGCAATACGCGCGTTTTTTCACTGAGTTTGTTGCGTCGGTACTCGCTAGGGTGTGCCTGGTGTGAATGTTGCAACACTGTAGGTATCCTCAAGAGCCCGCTCAAACTTACTACTGTACTAGTAAACCTGTCAGGGACGCCCTAGCATGTATGGCTACTTTTAACCCTGGACTCTATCAAAGGGGAGATGTGTTAAGAGAAGAGGAAATGCCTAGGAGGTAGGGTGTTTGGGGGTGTCCATTAATTACGTGAGATGTTTAGGGGGAGAGGGTGTCGAGTTGAATCTCACCTAATCTCACGTGGGAGAGAGGGGGGGTCTCGAGAAATATCACCTATTTTTTTTCCCGCAAGAAACAGTGAAAACCAGGTTACTAATTAACCTTCAAGCGGGCGCGCGGTCTTTTGTAACGGCAGCGGTCGCGCGTAACCTAAAAGACCTATTGGATATAACAGAGTTTTAAAACAAAAAATAATTAATAATTATTTATTATTTCGACATGTTAACGTTATTAGAACTAAATTATAGGAAAAGAAATAAACATATAAAAGCAAATAAAATACTAAAATTTTCTTTGGATGAAAAAAGCAATTTGGCAACACAAAATCTACTCAAATACGTTTATCTAGCTTTATATAGTAAAAAAACAATCAAAATAAGTTGGTATCAAATAATTAAAATTAAAATCATCATGAACTTGGGTCTAGTTTTCTTCAGAATCAGTTTCTTTGACTTGATAGCATTCATTGCAAATTAATGCAGTGTGGGTCCTGCAAATATTTCTTAGACATAATGTACATTGTGTCTTTGATTGCCTCCTTTTGTTTGCTGGGCATATTTTGCAGCTTCCTCGGCATGTGCTGGAACTACCTACTGCTTGGTTCATAACCAGCGTCTTCAACACTCATATTCAAATGCTCTCTTATATTTCTTTTGAGTTTTCTTGGAAGGTTCACCATCGTAGCCCTTCCTTGAACGTACTCTTTTGTCAGTTGAATGCTTAATTCACGTAAATATGTTCGCCTTTTCTGTATAATCACTTGATTTACCCTCAATATTACCATGGCATTTATTCCAGCAATATACAGAAGACAAAAAAGAATTTCCATCTATTATTCTTCCTTGACGTCGAATACATCTTCACGCTTCTTTTTTTTTCACTCTGTTATTTTTAGATTTTTGCCACTTTGCATTGTTAACTTATCACACCCTGTAAAATATGTGCTTATATCTGAAAGAGGCATATCCTTTTCATCTGAATCCAAGCTGCTTGATTCTTCAACAGATTTCCTCTGGAACTAGAAGGTGGTCGGAAGGTTCTGAACCTTGGTCACTGAGCTCCGATTCACTTTCGTCATCTCCTCGTTGTATTTGCGCAAGTATTGCACAACTATAAATTAAGTGGCCTGCGAGGCATTTTTATATAAAAAACACTATTACAAACTTAATTCGATGATATTTCAAAAAATAATATCTCGCGTTGAGCGTCGCGCGTAACCTTTTCGACGACAGGCGCGTGACGTGCTTTCAACGCCTGCGCCGCAATTAAAGCAAATGCGATTTGTGTTCTCCAGAGGGCGCGGGGAAGGGTGGTAAAATATTTATTTCGTGCACAGTGAAACAATGACAGGCTATTAGGAATGGGAAGTACGTATGATAAGAAATAACAATATCATGAACGAAAAGGTATCGAGTGCGGTCGATTCGACGCCGCGCGACCGCTTGAAGGTTAAGTAAACATTTTCTCCAAAGAAATATGGCTAAATAACACAACCATTTTTAATAATAAAAATTTAATGGCTATAAAACTGTTTTATTTAAAAAATATAATCTGACGCAATCAAGCACAGATTAACGCATTTACATTTAACTACGAATTTTCATACATTTCACGTGAGATTAGGGAAGGGATGGGCGGGGGGGTCAAGCCAAATCTCACGACATCTCACTAAGGGGGGAGGGGGGTTGAAAAATACCAAATTGGTCTCACATAATTAATGAACGCCCCCTTTCCACCGAAGCTGTGCGGGGATGCATACTGGCCAGACGGGAGCAGAGATCTGTGTACAGGCTCCAGCTGCGCAGTTTAGTGACGGCTCACACACCTCGTTGTACACAGTTCACGTTTATTCTCGTTTTCGCTGAGCGATGATATCGATGGCGGCCTAAACAAAAATGAGATATTTCGTCTTCTCACCGCTTAACCGCTCGCTCTAAAGCTAAGCGGAGACGATAAGTGCAAATAACGAAATACCATTAGTGGCTTAGGTGGCTCCTCTCGTCTCGTGTCCGCTTCGGTGGAGATCGGGATGTCTCGTGGCATGTTAGCTGTCAAACCACGCGCCGCGCTCGTGGCTAGGGTCATTTAAATATTTGCTATCATATTTTAATTATGTCATCAGTAGCGAAGAGTCAATTATTGTAACAGTAAGCCGCTCCTGTGATACGTCATATCTATACTAATATTATAAAGCAGAAGAGTTTGTTTGTTTGTTTGAACGCGCTTATCTCAGGAACTACTGGTTCAAATTGAAATATTCTTTTTGTGTTCGATAGTCCATTTATCGAGGAAGGCTATAGGCTATAAAACATCACGCTACGACCATTAGGAGCGGAGCAGGAATGAAAAATGTTGCAAAAACGGGGGATATTTTTTCCTTTCGTTTTTCTCTTATGTGACGCAGACGAAATTGCGTGGGTCAGCTAGTTTTTAATAATGTTTGAATAAAACCATACATTGAACCACTCGTAGTTTTAGTCATGTATGGGCCTGTTTTACCTACATTGTTTTACTTTTAGCAATAGTAGACTCCAGTATAGTGGTTGATCCGAAGGGAAGCCCGTAGGTTTCGAGTTGTATGAAACCCTCGCCTCTGTATGTCATTATTTCAGCCGAAAGACGTCTACTGCTGGACATAGGCCTTCCCCAAGTGTCACCACATTGACCGGTCCCGTGCGACTCTCATCCAGCATGTAAGCTCAAAGTTCAAAAAACAAATTAAAACAGAACCAAATTCAAATATTCCACAGACGAAAAATATAATTAAAATTCAATGCGCATAGATTAATAATTCAGCTGTTTATCTATGACCTCGCGGTGATGTCATTCAAGGTCGGGTCGGCCGATACTGTGGTATTACGTGTTGGGATAGGAATAGCAAGTGATGTGAGGAATTGTTATGTGTTTTAAGGTGGAAGGATTTAAAAGAAATCTGGACTATTTTGGTTTAGAGGTCGTAAGGATTCCGACCGTTCTTCTAAGACCAATTCGCCATTGGACGCCGTTGACAGGTGATTTTTCCGTTTCCCCGGACGGCGACTCTTTCACATATGGAGAGCAGAACCTTTCATTTATTTCACTTTCGACGACAAAACCTTTCAGGCAAAAAGAAATAAATAAATTAATCATTCTTTCGATGAACATTCCAATGGTGAATCGATCTTAGAAGAACGGTTGCGGAATAAAAAAAAAGCACATTAGTAGAAAATGAACTCATTGAAATACCATCACGCCTGTTATGCCTGCAGGGCTAAGTAAACTGACGTTTGTCCAGTTTACTGAGAAACAAAATATTACTGCGTAACGTACTGAGAATCATAAATATACTTGATAGAAAAATCTTTTCGAAATGGAACTCGTGTTCAGCACGCTAACGACCTTTCAACGAGTTGGTTTCTACATATAAGTGGTTTTATTTTAACTTTTCCTCATGTTAGGAATACTTTAACAATGACATTTAATAACAAATTGAGCCTACCTTGACTCCGAAATATTAAAAAAAAAACATGTTTAAAAACCGGTAGTTGTAGCAAAAGGTTTTTTGGGAGTTCATTTTGAATAATTAATACGTAATAATGAATTGAGTGTTAATTTAACTGATGTTAGTCTTTGTCAAATTTAGCTGTGTAATTGTTAATTGTTTAAACAAAGAGGTGACCGTGACACATGCCATAGTAGGTTATGAATGGCAGAGTTAAGTAATTGTTGCAAGATTTTGACAAGTTTTTTTTTAAATACCACTTTTTATCGCATGATTTTTACTTTAAATATCTCTACGACCCCCGTACTATTCAATCCATCCATCCGCACAATGTTTTGAGTACTTTACATTGAGTTATACCAGAAAACATGATTTATAACCTCAAAAAAAAAAGTTGTTTCCCAGCAATATTTTTTGCGTAAAGTTACTTAGTTTGATATACAGAATGCTTGGTTAACAGCTTTGTGATGAGGTGAAATACACCCTGTATGCAACGACCAGGTTAGCCCAAAAATATCTCCTTTAGTTTTTAATGTTAGTGAGTTCAGACAACGTTAAAACGAATGTGATCTGAGTGACATTTTGACCAATACTGATGTGGTACGCAATGGCATAGAAAACCCAAAATTCTTGCATGTCTCACTGATCTAAGTGATCTTCGATGCTTTCTTCCTAGAGATGTCACTATAGAATTGGTGCGAACTGCAAAATAAAAGCCATTCCACACTGGTCTAAGTAATGAGATGCATTTACATACTGTTGTGCCCTAGCTCACTCTGGTTCCAATGTCGTCTTTTATATTATGTTAAAACTCTTAAATAGAAAACACTATCATTCTTTAAGGCCATTCCAAAGGGAGTCGCTCCATGTAAAATATTGGTATTCTTCTGCATCTGGTTAGATTGGAAGCCGACCCCAACATACACACACCGGCACAATTAGGGGAACACAAAAAAAAGGTTGTTTTTTTTTGTTACTCGTGAGTAATTCGTCAAGTGGTTCATTTATTTAAAATGTTACCCTCGTATAACATAACATTTTGAGACATTTTGACATTTTTCAATGATCTAACAGAAATTATACCCTCTTTAGTTTTTGTTGACAGTCAGCGCTATTAAGTGTTTTTGATAAGGATTTTGTTTGTGCAGTCAATAGTGGCCCTAGCTTATTTT